>CM048818.1:58337982-58991072 GCA_026586065.1 Dioscorea zingiberensis
CACTGGATGGTCCCCAAAAATATGGTGACTATATTACGATCGGTTTCAATTAGAAGCATGTGATCAGAGTAGGGTCCCTTTTTGGAAAAATCATGAAAACTGTATTTTCATGAAAAATTCCTGAAAGTTTGCAGGCAATAGAAGGAGACATCCAGATCTACAAATTTTGTTCACAAAGTTTTTGAAAAGAGTATCGCTACTCGCTCAAAGAAATAGAAACTGCAGTGGGATCTTGATAGAATAATCTGCATTGATTGTTAAAAGCGCATTTTATGTTCCTCTGTGGAGATTCACAAAACCATTGTAAAACTCTTCATAACATTTGGAAAACTCATTCTATGAAATGGCAAGAAGTTAGAAAGCTATTGTAAAAATCTTCATAACATTTGGAAAACTCATTCATATGGATCAAGTTATATATGTAAGTATCAAAGAGAAATTTTGGTAAAAGGGAAAAATTATTACTTGAAGACTCTTGATTTTTGCAGAGGGCTACGCCAATGGAACTTGGAGGAAGAAAGAAAGAAGAGATTAAAGAGAGCAAGAGAGAGAAGAGAGGGAACTTTGCTAAGATTTGAGAGAGAGAGGTGTCTATTTATAGAGAAGCGGTGAGGCATGGACACTTCAATCATTTTTGAGAAAGAGATGATGGCAGGCAAATATAGCAATGTAACAAAGGAAGTAGAACTTCCTAGAGGCGTGATCTGAAGCGGTTAAGAAAGAGATTTTTTGGAAAATTTTCAATTGGACCCTTGGTTTAAGACGAATTACTAATGATTTTTGTTTTGAAAATCTATATTCTAATTTTGCCATTGTGGTTCCAATTTCGTATATATATATATATATATATATATATATATATATATATATATATATATATATATATATATATATATATTGTGTCTTTATTTATTTTATTTTATTTTATTTTATTTTTCTAATTCTCACTAACATTTTCGGTCCTAACATAATGTAAACTACAAAATCATATGAGACCTCTTCTACTAGGATTAGTTAGTAAAGAACAAATTGCATTCATTCATGGTAGAAGCATATTTGACAACATCCTTACTATTCAGGAGCTAGCCCATTTCTGAGAGAAAAATACCTAGTCCCTACCAATGATGATGATTAAGATGGATATGGAAAAGACATATGATATTATGGGTTGGGATACTATTATTGTTGTTCTCCAAACAATATATGAACTTTCCTAACAAGTGGGTTACATGGATTAGGGCATGCATTGAGTCACCAACAAACGCATTTATTATTAATGGTAGAATAGGTAGATGGGTCAAGCCAAGGGCTGGGATAAGACAAGGAGACCCAGTGTCTCCTTCTCTTCAATATGATATCTCAAGTTCTAACTAAGCTACTCAATAAAGCAAATTCAATGCAATTAATTAGAAACTTCAAAACAAATGCAACTCTAGAGATCAATCATGTTTTCTATGAAGATGACATGCTACTATTTTGTAGAGCTTCTAGAAGGGATGCTAGCACAATTAACATGTGCATGAATTTGTAATCTTCCTTAATTGGACATAGAGCAAATTATGTTAAATATGAAGCATACTTCCCTAGTTGAATGAACTTGAGGGTCAAAAAAGCAATAGGGCATATAATTAGTCTCAGAAATGGCTCATTTCCTTTTAAGTACCTAGGCTCATGGATTTCCCCGATTGGATCCTTGCACACCAATTTAGATGCCTAATTGATGGGGTAGACAAAAAAGTTAGCATATTGGAAGTTTTAAATCCTATTTATAGGTTTGGTAAGATAACATTGGTTAATTCTTTTATACAATCATTGCCTATATATGGCATGAACACTTATACAATACAGGATATTATCTGGAAGTTATCTCTAAAATTTGGTTAGAAAGTTCATATGGAAGAACAACAACAATAGGGATGACCTACATCTAAATAATTGGACCACTATTACTAGGCCCAATCTTTGAGGAGGGTAGGGTATTAAAGACCTTAAGGTGATGAAAATAACCCTACTTGCAAAACATTCATTTAGAACTCCTAAACAACTTGAGGGACAAAATATGGATAGAAATAATGTGAGAAAAGTATATTTAAACCTAGAATCTGGGAGGAAATTAGCCACACTAAGGTTTCTTGGTCATTTAGAGGTCTTGCTCAGGTATGACCATTAAGTGAGAGATAATATAGATCCCTAGTAACATTACTTTAAAAGTCTATATGTCATGCATGATCCATGGATTTGTTTGAAATGCCTATTAAACTAAAATCTACTTGCTTTAATGAAATCGCATGTGTCTTAGTGATAATTGAGCGAGTTGAGATATGAAGATATTAAGTGATATGTTCCCATAGGGGGTAAAAGAGCTCATCCAATCCATACATGCTCCTCATTTGCTTCAACCAGGGGAGTGAAGATGGATCCCAAGCATTGGGAGCAGAACATTCACAACAACGGTTTATGATACATACAAGAAACAAGCATTGGGAGCAGAACATTCACAACAACAGTTTATGATACATACAAGAAACAAGCACAAGAAGCTCAATGAGATGACTGGAAGAAATGTTGGAGATTAGGAGTTATAGGGTCAAGGTTTTCCTATGGAAGGTATTTTATAATAGGTTGCCTACAAAAAAAAAAAAATACTATATGAGAGAGGCATAGGTGCAAATGACCCCTGCTCGCTTTGTAAACTCACTCAGGAGAGTGTTAGCCACATACTCTCTCACTGCAGGTGGTCCCAATAGGTTTGGGAGAATATTATAGCTAGAGGTTTTTTAAATATCTGTGGAGATAGTATTGCTAATTTGCAAGTTGGTGACTGGCTATGGAAGGACAACAAAGGAGTCAGAGGAAGATCAACGCATTCACAATGGGGCAAATATGGAAAGTCAGATGTAACATGATTTTCAAAGCATAACTTTAGGTCGGCGGTCATTTGCTTCAACAAAGCGATATACCTAGCATTAGAGCCGCAAAACATAGAAGCAAGACTTGGAAATCCTTGGGCCCCAAGGGGCAAGGATGGAAGAGACATATCATGGGACCACATATTGTTCACGGATGGTTCTTGGAAATCGAGGGGAACCAATAGAGGAGAAAGCATGATATATTATATTGATTAACATTGGTCAATTTTGTTTGGTGAGCAACAACATATGCATGATGAGATCGGCCTTGAAGTAGATGCTTTAGGTATGAAACAAGGATTAGAAGGCTGCACTCTCCTTTGGAATTTAGAGAACATATGACTAGCGCACTGAAAGCTCTAGGTGGTGAATACACTGCAAGTAGGAGAATGGTAAGACTAGGGAATAAGCAAAACATTTGATCAATGCTAAGAAGATTCTCCAAGGATTTAAGAACTAAAATATTGGTCATGTCTTAGGGGAAACCAACACTCAAGTGGATCAACTGGTGAAGAAAGCTGCACTGAGGGTAGCTGAGAGGAGAATCATAGAGTTGAAAGTACTCCAAATGGTCTTTTTGAAGAGTTTTATAAATGAAGAGATTTCTAGTAATTAAATAGTCAAAGCTCTGTACCTAGAGAGAGAAAGAGAGAGAGAGAGAGAGATGAACATCTTCGTGCCGGCCCTGCTCCTCGTTCTCTCATCGATCATCCCCATCGCTCGCGGGATCGAATCCCCACAGCACACCGTCGTCCATTCGGAGTCCGATTTCGAGATCAGGCTCTATCGGGGTTCGGCATGGATGTCCGCCCCCTCCGACGACATCTCCTTTGATAAGGCCACCAAGCTCGGATTCCATCGGTAAATCCATCTCATGCCTTTCCTTTTTGAATTCAAACTAAATGATTTTGTTCTCTGCCTTATTAGATCCTTTCCCATGTTTTAAATGTTTGAATCTGAATTTGCTCAGATTATTGATTGTTTTGTCTGATTCTGTTGTCAATTAGATAGAATGGATTTATCGTTGACTTTTTTTGTGCAATTAGGGCATAAGTTTGAATTTCAATGTAGATGATGTTGTATGGATAACCAGGAACTCGTTCCATTTATAAATGCTTTACTAGTGAACATGGCCACCATTTGACAATGCCCTAAATTGATCCCATTTAATATGATCTGATTTATTGAAAGGCCATTTAAGTGTACAAATTTGTTGGCATGTTCTATCAGTTTACCTAGTCACTGATCTGCTGTATAGGTTTCAATTTATCTATATAAGCTTACGGTTTATTTCTCATTCTCTATACTGTTTTTGAGGCCACAAGCTGTGTTCTTTCTATCTGCTTCAATGAAAAAATTAATCTATATAAGCTCAAATGGTATTCCCAAAACTCACTGAGGATATCTTGGTAGAGAAATGAATTATTTGATCAACCATGGTAGTGGTCTGTTGGACTCTCAATTGTAGTATGTATTCCTTTGCCTCCTGATAACTTTGTAAATTTGATGGTGTTAGGAAACCGTAATAAAAAAAACTCAGACCATAATTTGATGAGACCTCTAAAAGTTGAGATGAAGAGTGAAGGGACTAAATCTTCTGTCGGGAAATGAATTGATAAAATTTAGATATCCCATGCCAAACCTGTTACTACATTAATCAAGAAGAGAGAGTGGATTTTTGTTTGTCTGAACTATTTTCAAGTTTCGGCTTCTTGTTCTCTCTAGAAATTGTCATTGAGCTCATCATATATCTGAGCTTCCTAACATGTAACCCTCATTTGCTATTTTTCTTATACTAACTGTGATAATCAGTATAGAAACTTATTTCTCGATGACCAAATCAATTCTTTCATTTCAGATTGTTTCAGTACATTCAGGGAGCTAATCTGAATTCCTCGAGGATCAGGATGACCACCCCAGTCTTGACGAGTGTTGTCCCAGATGCAGGTCCCCTCCACTCCTCAGCCTACGTTGTCCGTCTTTACTTGCCGGTGAAATTCCAATCCTCCCCTCCTGTTCCCCTACCCGAGTTGAAGCTCCATTTGGCCGAATGGGCACCCTGGTGCATTACGGTGAGGAAATTTTCTGGCTTTGCTTTCGAGACAACAACATGCGTCAAAGAAGCACAGAAACTTGCTCTTAGTTTGAGCCGCTCTCCTTGGGCTGATGCCACAGGCTTCAATGGTACAAATGCTTACTCAATTGCTCAGTATAATTCTCCATTCCGTTTTATTGGTCGTATTAATGAAGTTTGGGTGGATCTTGATGGATCAAAGGTCAAAGGTTGTGAATCCAGTTTGGTTGATGTGTTCTAAAAGATCAACCATCTTGTTTAATGTTTATGTTTATATGTACTCTGAATCATGAAACACGGAGAACTGGTGTATTGTCTTGTAAATATTGCTTATATGTAAATATACCAGACTTTTATAAATAGGTGATTGGTGAATTAGAAAAGCAAATGCTTATTGCAAATATTATGCGTTTATTTAATACATGGGAATGAGTTTTAAATTTGGGATGAGAAAAATTTCCATTGAATAGGCTGTTTTCAAATTCTCCTGGTCCTGGAGATGGGCCCTAACATTATTGGTTCTAACATTGTCCTGGAGATGGTCCTGGAGATGGGCCCTAACATTGTTGGTTCTTCTTTCATGGCCTTTTAAGTGTTGATAGACATGTAGGTGACAAGGTGTAAAAGAAAAGAGTCTGACACTGTGTATAAGCTCAACCCCCAGTTTGGTGCTTTGCTGGAAAGTCTTTCCCTGGAAAATAACAATAAATATTTAGTATGTTCAATGGAAATTGTAATTAAAATGCATGCATTGTTAATTCCTCCGTTTGGTATCAATAGTCTTTTCATGCAATGTAATGTTTATTCTCAATTTTGTCCTTAGATTACTCTAGTAAGTAAAATCGGGTTTTATATAACTCAAAATGATTGATTTTCTAAATACATCTTTATTTTTTAATTGCCCGTTGATAGGAGTTGAATCATTGTATTTTTGGAGATCACATAATAAATACTTCTCTCTTGTCGAACCCTAAACAATAATGCGTCTTGAGAAAAAGCTTTTGAGTTGCTTAACTCATTATCTACCAACAAAAAAAAGGCTACAAAATGATAAAGATTTGATTATTGAGTTAACATCATGGAGCTTATTCAAGTGTTGTAATAATAATAAAGTCACATCTTAAATAAATAATAGTCACATGAAAAATAGTCCAAACTCAAAAGTAAAATAAACTTTTTATAATTATCTCTATGAGATGAATCTTGATCTAATTCAAATTCATATATCAAATCATAATCAAATTATGATTATTTCCTATTTTCATACAAATATCTACAAGATGTAAAGAGATGGCCATTCGGTTCTTACGGTCATCCTAAAGTATTTATGCAGATATGCTACAAGATCATCTTTGGATCCTTTGTATCTCATCTGATTAGTCGTTTTCATGTTAATGCTCAGTATTAGGCATGTCTTATCAATGAGATATTAGTTAGAAAAGTAAAAACTTTTGTATATGCGTAAAATAAGATTAGAATAATATCACCGAAAATGAAAATCGTGAAACTGCGTAGGGGACCAATTTAACATGTATAGGGCTTCTCTAACACTAGGTTTTGGAGAAGAATACTTGAGGAGAGGCGTTGATGTTTTACCGAAAAGGAAAAAAATGGGTTTAGGGTTTTCAAAAGTAAGGCAGGACATAAGAGGGAATTTTTATTTTATAAATGAATAGAATTGGAATTTTACATCTCACAAACTTTCACACACCCATAATGGGATCCTTTTGTCCCACTTTGTGAATCAGCTTTTCGCGATCAAAGAAAAATAATTACAAGAAAGGCCATTCTTTTTATAGCTTCGTTTTATATTAAGCGTGTGAAAGTGTTTAGCGATTTGTGAGTTTTTCGCGAAAAGTTGTTATTTTCCCACATACCAAACAGCCCCTATAGGTGAACTTGTTATTACTTTTCAAATTCTAAATAAAAATCCACAAATAATAAATGATAACCAGCACACAATTTTAAGCAGTGTGCCAAAATCTATAATTTTTAATTATTATTGTTATTATTATTATTATTCTTTTGTGTTTTATAAGCTTATCATTGGAGGAATCAGGGGGTCATGGGAGACGATTGACAAATCATGCTTTTGTTATCTTGCTAACTCTGCATGCAATGCACCTGGAAAGACATTTTTAAATATAAATAGATAATAGTTATAAGAAAAGCATGGACCATCTTGTTTGGGTATCATCAGTTAGCCAGGTAGGTCATTCTCATCACACAATTGGGATAGCCTTATCATTGGAGACATTTTAAAAAACCAAAATACCATTGCATTCACAATAATCCTTTCTTTGTGCTAGATGGAGACATTATTAATAAACAATAGTTACAATTGCAAACAACTGGAGTCAGGGTGGTGTATATATATATATATATATATATATATATATATATCTGATAGAATATATTTGAGAAAACATGTGGTTTCATTTGGAGCGGACACGTGAAATTATACCAGAATGTATTATAAATGTATGAGTCTTGATTAGACACTCCACTTGGACAAATGAGACGTCACAGAAGTCAATAAAAGGAATAAGATGGTAGGAAAAAGTACGGTCAGAAAGGATAAAGTATCGGAGATAAGTACGGCAAGAAATGAGGATGAATGAGATATCTGATTTCTAAATGAAAAACTCTAATCCTCCACCTCTATAGATCTTTTCCTTCACTAATTTGGGCGTTGAAAGCTACGTGAGGGACTAAGCGTCCCCGCTTTCGGCCCCTTTTTCTTATGCGGGTTCATCGACGGCGAGAAGAACTCACCGAATCTCATGGCTATTGTTAATGTCATTTATATCCCCATAAATCTCAACCAGTTGATCCAGAGCCGATAATGATCTCCAAGAAAGACTAATTTTTCCCGCAATAATATAAATAGTAAGGATTACACATGAATCCTTCTGATGATTTTAATAATAATATATTATTATTATTATTTTATATATTTATATATTTATCTATTTATTTATTTTTCATGAAGATTATGGGGATCACAAATTTGGGGTCAAGCTTTCATACTGATGGACCCACTGGGCGCCTGGCCTGGGCTGTGCATCTTGTTACAAGCTGGTGCACCTCAAGAACTCATAAATGATATCATGTACCCATCCGATAGCTGTGTGTCCAAAGAACATGTTGGAATTCACGTGATCTACATATCTATCAGTTTTCGTTTTGATAGCATCTCCAGGAACGTTCGCGCGTTCTCTATCATCCGCATATTATCTCAATTTCTTTCTCAAAATTTTGTAACATAATTTTTTCCATAAAAATTTATTTTGTAGCATAAATGTTCTTCTATAAAAAATTTATAAAAAACATGTTATTGGAAAAAACGGTTTTTTTTTTTTTTTTTTTGATTTGCATCTTTTTTTTTTTTTTTAATAAAGTGGATAAACCACGTTTTTATTTAAAGAGTTATAATAGGGTTACATTTACATTGCTTAGACAGAATTAGGGTGAAAAGAATACATTCGATTAATTGCACTCCTAATTGCCAATTAGTAATAAGATCTTTCTTGTTCTTCGCTAGATTGGGTGGCCTCCTAAGGAAAACTGCCCCTTCTGCTTTCTCGCGGTGTGTTAGAGGTGAATCAGGGCTCTCGCTTTTCATAGTAGGGTTTACTTGTATCTCAGAACTTTTGCTTTTACTGTAGGTAAATTTTGCGTGAATGAGAGAATGGTGTGATTTGCATCTTTTATATCTTTAAAATGACGGCTAAGTTTCTATTATAATATATTTATACATACAACATATTACATAATTTAACATTTGAAAATTTTCAATTCCTTTCTTTGTCATGGAAACACAGTCATAATGATATTTTTCATTGCTCTTGATTGATTGATAGATTAAATATGAGAGTTCCAAATCCAAGAATTGTTTTCTTTACACATGTGAATAATAATCATAAGAAAATAAAAATCTTGCAAATGGAATGATTTGACCACTAATTCAATGGTGAACAATGAAGGGAGCAAAGATATTTTCCCAGTCCAAGCCAACAATTTTCAACACCTGTGTGGAGGACAACCAAATATTCTCAGTTCCTGTTACAACATCATAAAGGCCAACAAAATCAACAAGATTAATCCTTTGTCCAAGAGTCCTGTTTTCAAACCACCACCTGTGAGCCGAAAATCAATTGCCATCTCAATCACTTATCCCAGCATCAGATTCCTTAGACTTAGAGTAGTAGTACACTAGTACAAGAGATTCGTTTGGATGTTCACAGGTGAACTGACACCGTAAGCCAACTGGCTGGCGTTTACGTGTGAGGCCACATATATCATACTCTATGGTTTAACATTGGCTAAGATTGTCTCCAACCCAAGACATAGAAGCCCTATAAACTTTTGAATGGATAACTACATAGAAGGGTAGTTACTTCGAAATAAGCACCCAAAAACTTGACTTTTAATTCTTAAAAAAATCATATCGATTCGAGAAGCCTGAGAGAAGATACGAAGAGAGAATCCATTGCTCAAAGCGTACCCCCGTCACTATTGCAATATCTTATGTGTGTTCACTTATCTTATTTTGTATCCAACAAAAGAACATGGAAGCTAACGCCAACTCAAGCATTCTCTTATAAAAAGGATGAGATCCCACAACCCTGAGAGACAATCCGTCTATAAGTATTATCTTGGTGTGATGCGGTAGCATGTAGTATCCAAGCAGCTCAAAACTAGAAACAACCAAAAACATGATAAAACGAATGTGGAATTCTCTAAAAGAAGCTCACAACAAGCCAACAAAAACAATGAGGCTTTCGAAGATAACACTCCAAGGAGGGAGGGAAACTGAGAAGTTGATCAACTATTATACCTTATACTCCGGTTGTATTATATGCACTCCGGTTGTAATATATGCACTCCAATTCCAAATCAATTTAAATAAATATGATTTATCTATTTTACTAAAAAAAAAACATTGGCTGGAGAATCAGCACAAAGAAAGAATTGTAAGTTCACACATCTTACAAGCAACAAGTTAATCGATACACACACACACACACGAGTCTTACAAGCAACAAGTTACAATCAGAAAAGATACAAGTGAATTGCTGGACAAAAATGAAGCATCATCAGTATTTGTCACCATGCCTGTGATATGGATACCGCAATACTGAAAAGATTAAATGACAGTGCATAAATTATGCAATGTTTATTACCTCCTCTCAAGTTTTATTCAGACTGGAAAAACAGCAGTAGGTGGCTTCTTTAATTTCTGAAGGTTGTTGGGATCCGAGAAGCATATTTTTGGACCTGGGGTGTTCTAAATAGGCAGCACATGAAGGATTGGAAAAGTTCATATGGAATTGCTTCACTGGCAACAAGTGCACATGTCTGGACTTAAATGAGAAGCACATGCTTGGGAGTGACATACCGATTGGATGGATCGACCAATTTCAAAGGATAAAGCATCTTTTTTACCCAATCGTTTTCCACATGGATAAGATCAGATCAATCAGCAGAAAGTTCCAAACCACCTTTTTGGATCAACACATCCAGAAAATGACTCCTCAGTCCAGTTGAGGAACATGGCAAGAAGCTCACATGCTCAACAACATATCCACAATCAAAACCTTACTAGGATACTGAAAAGGCACAAAAGAGGCACTATTTTCTGTAATTTCCAGCTTGAATAATGAGAATTGATGATCTTTACATAGTAGAGTTTATGGTTGTCATAAGTACACCACACAATTAAATGAAAACTTCAAGCCATTCCTATCATCCGAAGAATCTATCATATAATGAAATGAGACGATGAAGGAAAACATATCATAGATTTCATTCAGCTTAAGATGTTTGTAACAGCACTGTTTGAGGCGAACAACACAAAATTTTGGTACTTGGAAGAAAGCTATAAACCTTAAAAATTCATGTACAGTCACTCATTCAAGAAAAGATCTTTCAGCAACAACTACAGGAATACACTCAATTTGTTATCATAGTATGTTTTCTTGTACTTCTAGCGACAGGAAGAATTACCTTGTAAAAAAGGCGAACACTTCTTGGGGTATACAACAAACACAACAGAGGAAAGCCAAGCATATATGATCCACACCAAATAACTAATGGGTCATGACCAGATTGCTGAGTGTCAAAAGACCAATGCTCCAATTACTTGAAGTTGTAGCAGGATGGAAAGCAAGAGGATAAAAAATAGTGCCCCAAAGTAACTATACTCCTGCATTGTGCCAAAAAGTAACAGAAAAGAATACAATCAGTAAAATGATAAACAAAGAAAACATCCTCAATGACATTAATCAGAGTGTAATGAGAGAACTCACAGATCAGTCAAGCTTGCTAATGTCAGATCCTATAGTCCTCATGAAATTCTATGATTATAAACAACAACAGCATTAATAATTTCTTCTGCTAGGAACTCAATCTACATAACCGTTATCTACTTCTGCATCTACTCCATCTAAGCTGCAATTCAAAGTACACATTATGAGTTCATTTCATGAGATATTCGCGGCAACCAATTTTTTCTCTAGTGAGCTGCTCTGATCGGTGATTTCACTGCAAAGGTGTGCACCACTGAGTCACTCCCAACCAAGATCTTGACTCAGTCACATTGATCTCTGACTCTCTGAAAGCTTGAATGACTCTAGAGACAGGATCACGAGGTCAGAGGGCAGCTCACACGTACCAGCACCTCATCCTGCACTGCTTCAACATCAATATCTGGGCACTGCACCCGCCGATTGTGCTCTGACATAGAAGGATCCCTTTCGGATTCCATTTCCTTGACTTTCTTCTGCAGCTCAGTAATGTATGCAATGGCATCACCAAGCAATGATGCCTTGTCCATCTTTGAGATGTTCGGCACAACCGCCCGCAGGGCATAGAACCTTTGGTTGAGCTTCTCTCTTCTTTGCCGCTCTGCTTCTACATGATTTAGTGGCTCCTCCCGCCCATTGGCAGGCTTCCGGCCCCTCTTCCTTGGCCTCTGGTCCTCTATTACAACTGCCCTCTCCTCCTTGCACGGTGTCTTCCCATCTGAATTCTCAGATTCCATTGTCCCCACTCGGGCAATTGAGAAACCCATTCTAGAGCTTGCACCACCACTGAAATCAATCTGCCTGGGTAATTGCTGTTGAGTCGGTTGCTTAGATGCAGGAAATTGACCTGTTCCATTGCTGTGGTGATGACCCAAAACTCCAGAAGACCTATGTGAAGAATCACTCTCATTACCCATCACAACCACACCATTACCGAACCTTTGTGGATGATTCCAATTCATAGCTTGTTGGAACCCCTTCCTGCCACCATTCAACATAGTACCATTACTAGTTTGGGAAATCTCCCATGATGGCCTCTCATCCACCTTCGCTGCTGCGGGTGCTGCTGCTGCTGCTGCAGCAGCAGCAGCAGCAGGTGGAGGCCTCCCGATGTTCAAGTCCTTCCCAAAGATCCTCGCTAAACCAAGATGGGGTGCTGAAACAGCACTCTCATCCTTCCTCTCATTCGCCGCAGGTGTGAACACGGATCTAATCGCCCGCAACCCCTCCAAACTCTCCCGTATCACCTTGACGGATCCCAACTCGAGCACCCCAGTCTCGAAGGGCAGCAAAACGATGGTCCGGAACCCCGCGGACCTCGCGAGGAACGCCCGGACGCAGTAGTCAGAGGGGTCCAAGATCCACACATGCTTCCCAGACGAAAACGCCCGCCCGGGTGCGCCGTCCCCGCGGGGGAACGAGAAGTACATGGACGCCAGGAAGAACATCTCGGCGTCGGTGACGCGATCGAGCCGGAGCGCGTAGTTCTCGTCGTCGGTGGCACCACCACCAAAGGCCGCATGCAGCCGCTGCAGCACGCGCTTCCGCATGCGCTGCAAGCCCTCATCATGAGCTCCCGTGGCGTCGTCATCCGGCTCGCGGCAGTACCCATCGCCCCAACCGAGGACGAGGTCGCCGCCGGAGCGGGGCCGCGAGATCTGCCAGAATATAGCCGATGTCCAGCCGGTGGGGCCCTCGACGAGGTCAACAAGCTTCGTCTGGAGATCAGCGTCGGAACCGACGGCGGTGAAGAGGCCATCTGGAGGTACGTGGCTGGCCGTCAGGTAGTCGAAGGCCTGTGGGCCGAGGACGGCGACTGCCATGGCTCGGTCGTCGTCGGCCCAGAATCCGGCGACCGATGCCATCTCCGATTTCATCGAGACTAATGCTTAAACAGAAGAAGTATAAGAATTTAAATCAAACCCTAAAAGAATTCAAGATCCCACTAGATTCACGCTCCCATTTATCGGATCCCATTGTCTTCATTTCTAAACCCACAGAAAAATAGTCCCATATCGCAAAGCCACCATGAGTGGCGGTCTCCAAACACTATATAAGAACAGAAAATCGCAAATTTCAAACAAAATAAAGGGAAAAAAATAAAAAATAAAAAAGGAAGAAGGATGAGTGAAGCCCGGCAGACCTGGGAATCCAGCAGGTAATTTTCTGGCCTTTAGATTAAAATCCAACGGTGTTTAGAGACTGAGGGGAAGGGGAAAAGGATTATAGGGATAAAGAAACCCTAGAGGGCGAAGGTTAGGTTAGGGAAGGAGAGCCAGGGTCGGCGAGGATTTTTTTCGATATTTGTACGCGTGTCAAGGGACTTGGGGTGGGGCGTTCAGCCTCGTGATGATGACGAGAGATATATAAACGGAGTTGCGCGGAGCCGAGCCGAGCCGAGATGAGCTGAGCCTGGGTGGGTTCGGGTGCCATGTGTGGCTGATAATAATAATCAAACGGGGATTAGTTTCGTCGGGGACTTTAAGGTGTGTGTCTTGGGAGCCAAGTTGATGTATGTAATGACTGGTTGTAGTGCGAGCTGGGCACTCGATGGTTTGATGGTCGTGAAGCTTGGTTAGTACGGCAATTGTACATTCTCGGTGGGTCTGGCGACACGTGGGTTTCATCAAATTAAATATCTAAATAATACAAATAATATTTTTCAAAATAAATTAAGGATGGTGTAGTTTATAATTAGATGTACCAATCTATTTATTTTATAATATTGAAGTCCTCAATTTATGATTTTGAATCTCTCAAAATAAGTCTATTTACCTTGTTAATGCAAAAATCTCTCTTCGGGTGTTGAGGTTTGGGTAGGAACGGAACGCTAGTGGTTACATCTAATGCCAATCAGGTTTAGGAGGAAGGTTGCATGCGTTTTCAAGGAACCTCTATCTAAGAAAGAGTGGAAACATACAAGAAAAGAAAGGCCTTTGGTGTAGCTCTGACACCAAGTTAGCACTATGATCGCCTTAGAAGAAAGTTTTGTAGGAAGATATTGACTTACCTTTTCCTCGACATCCCTATGCCCTTGTCTCAAGTCCTGGTCCCGGTCACATCACCCCTTATTCCTCATCATCTCTTCTTCGTAATGCGGACATCCCTTTCGACCTAGGTCATAAACTTGAGTAAAGTCAAATCCGGACGTGATGATCTTATTGAAAAGATAGAAGTCATGGTATTTTTTCACTCTCAAGATTAGGTCGAATTAATTATTGGTGACAAGCGGTCGACAAAACAACAATAGCCAATATATATATGTATGGTGGCGGCCTTGAGAAAAATTCAGTTAGGTTCCATTTGTATAATTAGCAAAATTTGGCATATCTTAATAAGAGAAGGAATTATTCTATATCCAAACTTCATGTCTTGTATGTGTTACCATACCGGGGATCAATAAAAAAAATTAGTGGGCCCTCTTCTATTGTGGTGTCAGGGTGGCGGCCCTGGGGATCTGTGCCACTTTTGGGGAGTCATTGGGTTGTGGACATGTGTGCACCTAGATTTATCCATATCACCTGGACGTGATGATCTTATTGAAAAGGCGAAGTAGGTAGTGGTATTTTTCACTCAAGATTGGGTCGAATTAATTATTGGTGACAATGGCGGATCGACAAAACAACAGTAGCCAAATATATATATATGAATGGTGATGACGTAGAAAAATTCGATTAGATTCCATTTGTATACTTGGTAGAATTTGGCATATCTTAACCAGAGAAGGAATTATTCTATATCCAAACTTCATGTCTTGTATGTGTTACCATACCGGGGATCAATAAAAAAAAATTAGTGGGCCTTCCTCTGTTGTGGTGTCAGGGTGACGGCCCTGGGGATCTGTCCCACTTTTGGGGAGTCGCTGGGTTGTGGACATGTGTACTTTTTGTGATTTATCTATATCACTGCTCCAGGGTCGATCGATCTTTGACTTTGGGTATTTCGGGAGGTGTAGTTTGGAGAGGCGATGGCAATGAGGTCTAGGTGTATAAGGCGGACAAAGGGACTTACAAATGAGGGAGGGATCTTGCGAGGCATTGGGACCAAGGAGGAGAGTTTTTGTCGAGTACATGGGGAACATTAGCTCATCATAGTGAGGTGTTGGGGCGAGGAATGGAGATCCAAGGCGAGGGACTTGTAAAAGAGTCGTCATAAGTGTCCAGGGCGTATCCGTTTTTGAGTGGCGTGTAGCATTATTTATGAGCCAACGAGTCTCCAGCTTCCCGATAGGTCTTTGTAACTAAACCGATTTTTATAAGTTAAATACTTATAATTCATTTTATTTTTAAAATGTAAAGTACTTCAAAAATTATTTTCAAAAATCAACCGCTCCTTTGTTTGTCCCAATTTCAATGGAAACAAGAGAAGAAAAAAATTACTAAGGGGTTGATCCCACCCATTTGTTTTATATCAAATTTTATATTTATATTTTAAAGCATTTATTTGATAACCTTAAATGAATAAAATAAATAAATATTTTTTATGAATTTTATTGCCAATGAAGGTTTTATAACCCGGATCATATATATAATGTTTGAATTTCTATTAGGTAAAAAATAAGAAAAATCAATAACTAATCAAACTTGCTTTACATATATATATGTATATGTGTATATAGTTGCTAAATTTATCCAAACATCAGTATCATATACGACGTTGTGGTGTCAATAATTCATTTTCATTTATTATCATGTAAAAATTAGTCAAACAATCAACGAGCAATAACCGGAAAAAGTAAGTCAAGTCTTTATCCCATCTAAATAGTCCTTAATCGGACTAGTTGATGAAACACACCATGCATAATTCTCCAGTAATAGGTTTTGATATTTCCCCTATTTTTTAAAAAAAATTATTAGTTTTTTTTTTCTGCCTTTGTTCATTTACAAGTAAAATAAACTTTCTATGTTTTTAATAATATAAATAAATAAATAAATAATCAAGCAAAGCCGAAGTCCGTCCGTTTCCAGCACACTCACCTTTCACGTGAAACGGATTAAATTCGGCGCGCCGGCTCCAACAACCCGGCTGAGCTGAATAAGCCGAGAGGGGGTACACTCGCGAGATCACATCTAAACGCGGACCACTCAATCAAACCGCTTAAAATCACCCATCCATGACCATGAGAAGGCACTCTCATCTCATGTGACCGCAGGCCCATCAACCATTCCTCCCATCAATCAACCGTTGAAAATCATCCAGGCCGACGCAACTGAGAAGTCGACACGTGTTTCAGTACGGCCCAACAAATGTCACGTGGCGCGTGGGTGACGCCGTCGGTTCAGGTTTAGGTTTAGCGGCGGGTGAGAGGAAACGAGAGGGTCAGCTGAAACTTGTGATCTCGCACGTGACGACAGCGCGGATGAAAAGAGAACGTGAGGGAGGGCGTGTTCCGTGGTGTCGTTTCGCACACCATCCAAGCCCAATGTGATCAGCGTGGTGGTCCGCTCTTGCTGCTGCTTCACTCTCCCATGACTACTGCCTTGAGATTCGGCATGCCCTTGGATGACCGCAAGATCAGTGAGACTCCCATTATATAATTAAGGGTAAATTTAAAAAAAAAAATCTATATGGTTTCAGAGATTTATAAAATAGGAAAAGTGTTTTATTTTATTTTTTTATAAAACCTGTAGTTTTCAATTAATTAAAAAGAAAAAGAAAAAATCATTAACTTTCATGAGATGTTAATTTTCTTAACTTTTAGTTGGCGGGGGCATTTTTATCAATTTTGTATAAAAATTACATAAAATTATCACGAATTGGATTCTTTTTAAATTCCATAGTATTTGAGAAATCATGTACAAATTTTTTTTGATGAAAAATATCCGAATGCCAAACTTTAGCGGGGATTAAACAGGCTGCTAATTAGAGTTAATTATTTTTTTCCTTTTTTATTACTCAGAGAAACCATAAGTTTTTATAAAAAAAATAAAATATTTTTCCTATTTTTCAAATCTGTGAAACCTTATAGATTCTTCTTTAAAATTTATCCTATAATTAATAAACCGCCTTACAATGTTTGCCTTCAAAATTGGGGAGAAAATAATAATAATAATAATAATAATAATAATAATAAGGGTTGGCTTGAATTAGAAGTAGTGTTAGTTGATTGACCGGATGAAGATGTCAATGCAACATATGATAAACATGTACAAAGAAGGAATGAAGGTTTGTGTGGGGAATTGAAACAAGCAAAGTGAATTAATTGATGGAGGAGTGGGTTGGAAGACAGAAAACAAAGTTGGATTTGAGAACCGGGGGAAACTGGAAAGAAAGCGAGAGTTGGTTTAATTTTCATGGTTTTGAGCTTTGAAGTTAAAGGAGATGAGAGAGATTGGGTTGTAGGGAAGCCGGGAAGGAGACAAGGGGAATAAAACGTGAAAAGAATGGGTAGGAAACAGTGTACATCAGAGAATGGGATTGATTCCCAGAGTAGACATACTAGTACTGGATCAGTGTTCTGCACACGGCCCTCCAACATATAATATAAATATATATATATATAAATATGTGCGTGTGTATGATTGAATGCTTCGTTGTTATTTAAATAAAATATACAAACAGGTCACAACATGATATTGTTAAAAAAAATTAAAAAGACCAATATTTATAAGAAAAGTTGATAGCACGTTCCTTTGAAGAAAAAAGATGGCGATTCGAATCACGTCCATGATGTGATTTGAGTGGCTTCTCCATATTTATTTTAAAAAATAAATAATAAAAGGAAGATAGGTAAATCTCTCAAGTTTTTAACTTAAATTTATTTTCATTATAATTGGGGTTATCTTGTATTTTCTAGCATGGGGGAGCCTAGCGTCACTCCTTATTGGTGTTTTTGGGTGGCGGTGTTTTTAAAGTCATCTCCTTCATCCTCATTTACTTGATGACTCATATGAAAGTCTGATGGATTTAATTCATTGGCATCAATTTTGGCTTTTGGAGGCATAAAATTGCGTCAAATCGAGATAACATTAGAAAGTTAATCTCTTGGATTATTAGGTAAAAGCCGTTGTTTTCCATTGAAATATATTTGATTTCTTTCTAGTCAATTTACTTGGTGATAGCCATCCGTGAGGTTCAGCCCCATTTGAGCTTTTTAAAAGCTTTTTCCCTATTTGATTATCTCCATTTAATTATCTCCCCAAAGATTTCATATCATATGGTGGTGGTAAAAGGTGGTTAGATGAAAAGACTAAACTAAGAAGAGCAAACAATCCATTAACTTGAAATTATATACATATATATATATATATATATATATATATATATATATATATATATATATCTATATATATATTAATACATGTTTAAATATTATATATTATGTTGAGTCGGAAATCCGGTCTCTTCTTGTGATCAACACCAGATGGAATCAACAGTTGAGAATTTGTATTTGCAAGTGTGGACACTCACGATTTCGTTGTAAAGCAAGTTGCTCGGACTTCCAGTTTGTGGGAAAAACCTGCATAGGGAGAAATAAAAATAATCAGAGTGGGCCTTTTCTGCCCGGATTTAGCTCCGACGGTCAAATTAGAGAAGGGTCTTTTTTGTTTCTTGGAGAGTTAGGAATCTTTTTTGGTCCAGAATTTCTTACCTTTTGAGCTTCCACTTCTTCCCTATTTATAAGCCTTTGTTTGAGTCTGGCGTTAGTCTTTTTGGAGGTTGGAAAAAGTCTCATCCTCTGTCAGGACAAGTGGACCTAATGGGGCGAGAAGGCCCAGTGGGGCAAGTGGGTTGTTTACTCTTTAACTCATGTCCCTTCAGTTGTCAAGACGAGTTATGGCGTTTTATCTTTTAGGTCGGATCTTCTTTAAACAGAGATCTTCCTCTGTACCTTTTCTTTTGGCTATTGTCTTCCCAATGTTTATGCTCTGCTCTTGTCTTTTCACAAAAAAGGAATCGAGATGGGGATCTGGATTGATTGTTTGAAGGGTCGTGATGGTATTGAGTGGTTGGTTCGGATTTGACATGGGTGGCGCCATGTGATTAATTTGGATTTAATCACAGGGGATACTATTTGAGTGGGTGGATTTGACACAGGGAATGATAGAGATTGGTCATATTTGACACAGGGGATAATGGAGATCGTGCCATGTGTTGTGAGTTTATTTAAGACCGCATTATCTTACAGGATATACCCATATCATATCATATTATAATAAAATTTTATTTTTTTATAGTATTTGATAATTAAAAATGTTTACTATATATAATCATTAACTTTAATTTTTATTTTTTAAAAAATAAAAATTAAAGTTTATTTATTGAAAATATAAAATTATTTGTTGAAAATATAAAATATAAATTTTATTTATTAAAATTATTGCAAAATTTATATTTTTATATTCTATATAAGCATAGAAAAAATTAAGTTATAAATAATGTTAGGATGAGGGCAACCTCATTTATATTTGGTAGTTGTTGTTTGCACAACAATCACTTACAATGCTGATTGACAATCAATTGATTTTTGGTGTCATTTCAATTCAAGTCATATCTAGTAGAATTTACCTAATTTAGAATGATCAATTGTTGTTGGTGCAAAAATAGGAATCTCCTGGAGATTAACCCCAATGTATGCCCAATAGTTGTAATTTATAGTTGAGGGAAGGTGATGAGTGCATAATTATACATATTTTCATACTATATTTAATTTGCATGCACTTTGCCTGCCTTTTCGCATAGATTCCTTTGTTTTTTTGTGTTATGTTGCGTATTTTGTTGTTTTCGCATAGATTCCTTTGTTTTTTTGTGTTATGTTGCGTATTTTGTTGTGATTGAACAAATAAATAGGTATCCGAGACAAAGAAGCAAAAGTCGAAAAAAAAATTGGAGCAAAAAGAGCTGAATAGTCACTTTTACAATGAGTGGTACGTCGCGATACAACCGCATGAGTGTATGGGTGCGTTACAAGTAATAAAGTGAGCGTGAAAGTCGGGTTATCGATCCATGGAGATGGAAGTATTAGTACCCACTATTCATCTACTATCTAGTCGATCCAAGGGTGGTTGATTATACTAATTCTAAACTAATCAAATTGAAAACACAAACAAGGGAATCGAGTTGCTCTTAAGGTCAAACAATCATAAAAGGGGGGATGCTCGGACAATTGAATTCCCCCTTGGACTTCTAAAAGATGAATGCTATTTTCTATCTTGATACTTGATTAATTCTTGGTCAAGGGTTCCTATCGTGCTTTCACTCCTCTCTCGTCCCGAGGGTGAGTTACTAATCCTAAGCTCTTACGATTATGTTCTCGAACCTATTTCTTGGAAAGGATTATGGGAATAATTCAATCTAAAGGACTTGCTCTCCTTAGTACCCGGGTTCGGTATACTCACAATCCCTCTATTAGAGATGGTCTACACCTGCGGGGAGGCGTTAAGCTTCTTCCCCATATGGACTATGACAATCTCTCGGGCTCTACCATAGCGTAGAGGATTCACTCACATTAAAACATCAATAATAGACTCAATGAATATCCAAGCATTCAAGAATAGAAAATCAACATTAATTAAATCATGTCCAAGGATTCATCAATCATCCAAGCATCTACAAAATTAGCCCTCCATGAAAGGGAAACAATCCAAAACAAAAATGAAAACAATCAAAGAAGACATGATAGGTAAACCTTATGCAATCACCGTTGATGGCTTCTTGATCCTCTTCAATGATTTCCCCTCTTCTTGCTCCAATAGCTCTAAGATGAGGATCTCCAAGCTTTCCCCAAGATTAGCCTCTTTTTTTTCCCCAAAGTTTTGCTCTCTCTCTAAACCCCTAATTAGTCGGTTTTCATACCTCTAGGGTTTTTGGGGTAAGTTTTACCAATTTGCCCCTTTCTAGATCTGCAGATTCGTTGAAATTTACGATGTATGGGCCGTATCACGAGTATATCGGCTATTATCTGGGCCAACCACCTCCATATAGGCCCATATACGGGCGTATATCAGCTCGTATACGGGCCAGTCATTACCATAACATCTATCATACGGGCCGTATACTGGCCCATATTCCCTTCCGAGAGCGATTATATGGCCCGTATATGTCTCCCGTATAAATGCGGTATGGGTATACAGGTGCTCTGGGATCTGGTTTCTCTCGAAATGCTTTCTTTCCTCCGTGGTCCTTATACCATGCCACATTGATTAGAATGAATACATTTTAAGTATCGGTTGGGCAAAAGTCTTCAAAATTACATGTAGAGCATATAGAAATATGATATAAAATTATGCTCAAATGAACACTTATCGATGCTTACGGCCCCTAACTGCAGGCGTGTTCAACTCGTGTACATCTGGGATTAAGCGAAGCGCATCAATTGATCCTAGAAGATTCCATGAGTTATATACTGAGAGCAAACACGACCTCAACATGGCCGTGTGTTGTAAATTTGAATCCTATAAAAGGTACATTTATATGTAAATTGCAAAATGAACTTTTGGCGATTAGATCCAGCGATGGCTAGGGTTTTGGAGGAGATTAAAGATGGAGGAGATATTGATCTAGGGAGTTCATTATCTTTATTTATGTCTTTCTCTTTAGCTTTTGTGATGAATTCTTATAGTATGGGAGGCTAAACCTTCTATTATGATGCATGGATGAACTTGTGACTCTTTTCCTTTTAATACTTAGGCTTTTCTTTGATTGTTCTTGTGGATTATCTATGTGTGCTTAATGCTTGTGATTTGTTAGTGTGAAAGTACCGATCATATATCTATAGTTGCTTGAAGCATGAAGAGAAATCTCAGTCAAGCTAGATCTTGGTATAGATGATAGGGGGTGAGTGCACACCAAGAGATTGGGTGTATGGTGTCACACTCTCAGATTAGGGTAAAACCTAATAGTGGAAACCACAGAATCTAATAATAATTATAATACAATAAATGCGGTGAAGTAAATTGGTATGAGACTAGGTTTTGGTACTTGCACGAGGGTCGGGTTCAAATTAATTTAGAGTTCCTCACGGTCCAAGAATATATCAACTAGATAGTCGGTATTAGGAAATTAGTGAGGAAGAGATTCTTAGGGGGTAGAGATCACAGGGTGTCATGTCCTCTTGATTGATAATCCTAGATTTCTCAATTATTCACTTTAGTTCTCTCTTTAGATCTTTTAGTTAGGATTAAACAATCGCATATGGTTTTAGGCTAGATAATAGAAGTTGAATTATTAATAGCTCTACCGGTCCCTGTGGATTCAACCACCCTTCCGTTAGGGTACTTTACTACTTGAGTGACCCCGTGTACTTGTGGGCGAGCACACACCAAAACGCTAGATTCTGAGGAGGGAAAAACCACGGGGCTCTAACCACGAAAGCCATCCACCAAACAAGGATTAATTACAAGACTCTAGGTCCTCTATTGAGAGAAGTACATCATCATGAGAGGAATACAACATCATAAGAGGAGTACATCATCCATTAATGATCTCAAATACATGGGGATGGTGGAACATCCAAAATTTGGATGTGGGCTCCATGGATATGAAGAGCAATCACAAGGGCTTCAAGGAGATGAAGCCAGGTCATAAGGGCTTCGTAAGGATGAAGTAAGGCCATCACGAAAGCTTTATAGAGAAAGCCCCCTGGAGAAAACCTTATGGAGTAAGTCCTGGCCTCATGGAGATTAAAGAAAGGCTTTATCATCAAGAGAAAGAACAAGGCTTTATCATGAAAGCTTCATAGATGAGAGCTCGATGGAGGCATGGCTTCAAGGCCTCATACAGATGACCAACATAAGAGCATGGCCTCATACTCAAGCATGGAGGCATGGATTCATGACCAAGAGAATAAGAGCAAGACCTCATGAGAGCTCCTTAGAGGCATAAAGAGATTGAGAGGAGCTTCATGGCTAAGGGCTCAATCATGGATTTCAAGATGAGCTTGGAGCTAAATATGAGAGAGAGAAGCTTACTTGGCCATGTAGATGAGCTTGGCCTTGAAGGAGCTCGGCCATGAAGCTTGGAGAAAGGCCATGAAGGCTTGGGAGCTCCATGAAGGCTCAGGAGCTCTTTATAAGTTTGAAGAAAAGCCATCAAGGTGTGGGAAATCTTCATGAGCTTCGAGAAAGGCCATCAAGGCTTGGCCTCCTCCCTACGTAGCGCACACCCCCCCAAACACCCCTTTATGTATCTTCCCTTATATCCTCGGGTTGTTAAATAGCGGCTTGATCCTTGGTGTAAGACCCATCTCATTTTAGGGGACATGTATGTCACCTGCGGCCAGTCAAGGAAATAAACCCTAAACCTAAAATTTGTAAAAGCGCTAATCAATGTAAATCAAATATCTTGCGGAAGCTAATTAAAACAAAAGCTGAACTTATTATAAACCCAAACTTCAAATAAGGTTTAATATAACATCAAATACAATCTTTGTCTTAGACATACATGTCTCTCAAATACACACATAATTAAACTTAAAGATGACTAAGACATGGGAGTTAGAGCCACTCTACAAGACATCTCCACTATCACGGTCTTACTGTCTCCTTTTTGCAATCCACAATGTCAAGAGGGTTGAGCTATCTTGGAGCTTGAGTGAATTGGAAAGCAGATTACTATCAGGTTGTAAATTGAACCCGTATAATAAAGTAAAAGTTGTAAATCTGGAAACATAAAATATGCATGTATACTAGCGGAATTTAAATACTGAAATCTGAAAGAAATATTGAGCAATTATATGCTAGTCAATGTATTATCTTCAATATGTTTAATCATGTCAAATGCATAAAAATCTCATATATGCGAAACTAGTTTTCTATTTCTCTGTCCTATGAATAATTCACAGGCAGAGCATTTCCCTTTGTAATGTCTGTACGATTAACCTCAGCGGTCGAGTCACACTCAATCACGGAGCCTTGCGGGAAATACGAGAATCATCGATAATCCTTAAGACTATAATCTCTAACTACACATTTACTTGATATTGCAAGACCAGCGACCACGGGTAGAACTATCCTCGCTACGGGGGTCAAATTATATATACACTAGGCACTCCAAGAGTATGGAAAGGGGTTTTGATTTTATAAAAGGAATGTTTTAAAAACAAATAGTTTGGTAATAAAAATGAGAGAGATTCAAATAACCCCTCTCTAACCTAATCTAGGTACTCTCACGGCTTTATCTGAGCCACCTTTGAATGCAAACGGTAAATCAATAAAGTGTAGTCTACATATTTACGTAAATATTTCTCTATTACATGTTACTATTTCTTTGTACATGAATGATTTTCTAAAGCCGTGGAAGTTTTCAAAGAAATTTTTAATTCATGCTTTTCAATCTGAAATCAAATCGACATAAAATGAAAATATGAGAAAACTTATGCTTTATGGCTAGTTCCCTCGCTAAGTGCAGTCGAGCTTAGAGTGCGGCTTTCCGGTGTTTATGGCAGTGACTTGCCTTTGCCCTTTCACATTCACGATGATCGAAATATGAAATTGTGAATCTGGATACCATATTCTTGACTTGTACTCTAATTTAAACTTCGATAGAATCTGATAAAAATCGCATAAACTATCACATGCTTTCGTATGTCTCCATACTTCTAACCATTCTTCACTTATACTTAATTATCACTTTCCCTAAACTTAAAAACTAGCATATCAAGCAATGAATGGAAATAATTAACTAACTAAACATGGAAGCCACGAACTAAATCTTAAACTCTTAACTCCTATAGATTTTCAAGAAAATTGGGCTGACACCTCCTTTTATTGGTAGGGCTTCGAAATAATACACACATTCATCATACAATAACTAGAATTTAAGAATTTATCCAACATACGATCTATGGCATCCATGACCACTTAGTCCATAACATTATACCCCCAATTAATCATGGTTTCTATGCATCTATTAGAGGTCTAATCGTCATTTTCTTAACTACTAATCTGCAGGAGTTTACTTGCACTTTGGTGTTTGATTCTCGCCGGTGATGAGAGGCAAAATTTTGACTGAGGCTTCCGCTTGCCTCAACAAAGGGAAGAGAAAGGAGGGTGGCGAGGTTCCTGCGTGTGGAGGAGCTAGAGAGTAGTTAGGCGGCGCCAGGCTTCGGTATGAAGGAGGCCCATGGGAGCTTTCGAGCTTCGGCCGTGGGAAGAAAGAAGGTTTGCCGGCCTCAGCGAGGGACACTTGCGTGCAAGGGGAGAAGGTGGCGGATGGAGGCGTGAACTTCGAGCAACGCCAGCTGGGGAGTTGGCCGCCCGTAGGCGTGGAGGTAACTTCGCCCGGAGTAGTCGCCTGTCATTTCCAAGGGAAGAGAAGAGCGCAAGTGATGCCTAATTTAAGATCAAGAGAGGAGGGAGAGAATGAGAAATTTTCTCTCTCTTTCTCCTCATCAACCTATTCTTATAATAAGTTATAAGAATTTCTTTAATTTAAATAATATTTTTAATATCTAAACTATTATAATAACTTATCTTCTAAAAAGCAATTAATTAAACTATGATATCTTAAAAAAATATCTCCTACTACAAGCCGAACAACTTTTTCTTGATCTTATCTTGTTACTGTGCCGTCACGAGGGCGACTAATAATATTATCTGACTCGTCTCTCTCTCCGACCTAGATCCGGGAATCTCCGGTCATATGACCCCAGTAACACGGGCTTACTGTAGCATCACGGTCGTCTCTTCTCCTGACCCAGATCCATGTTTCTCGGCTTTTGACTCGGCTAAATCTACTTTATCGGGACTCTAACTTTTGTCCAATATCTCCACTTAATTAATCTGGATTGATTAATATTTAATTAATTTCTTGTTTAATTAATCTACTCTACAGACTATCTATCTCCAACTATTCTATGTAACTTTGGCCTGACCCAATAAGGCCTTCTCTCGGCCCTATAGTTGCGAGGTTGGATTTCGGGTCCATTAGATTCTGATTGTCTTAAAATTTGAGGTTAAAATAATTAATCACGGTTTCTAAGCTAATTAACCTCATTTAAAATTTAAAAATTTATTGAAATTTCATTTAGAAAAATTTGGGATGTTACACTTGAGATGTGGTTTGATCATTTGGATTAAACCAAATCTGTATCTCTTTTAATCCAACGGTCTAGATTTCTCTATTGTTGATATAAGGTTATATTTGTTGGGTTTTGAAGAAGGAGAGAGACAGAGTTGAAGGGTGAGTGCTCTTGTATGTAGAGTGTGGAAAGAAAGAGTGAAGAAGGTGTAGATGTGAGCTCTTTTTTTTTTTTTTTTGCTTGATCTCCTTAGAGCTTGGTAATCCTCTTGTAGTTTTGTGCCTATTTCTTGTATTCTTGTAATTCCCCAGGACATAGTGAAGCGTTGTCCTCCCATTATTGATGTAGACTTTTCTTGGCTAAACTACGTTAAATTTGGTGTCTCCTTTTGATTTCAAGTGAATGATTGTATATTCTCTTTGCATTGTCTATCATTTGTATTGTTGCTTTAGGTGTATGTTACATTGCACATCAAGTATTTGGCCAATTACGACTCATTCCTTGATTCCTCTCACGCAACAATTGGTATCGAGTGACATTCTAAGAGTGTATTTGTTGTCTAAGTTTGTAATTGAGTAAATTGGAGCTTGTATTTGTGGTGATTTAGTCTCATAGTTATGGACAAGGCAATGAAGTTTGAAAGAAAAGTTCAAAGGAGGACAATTGGCTAATATGGAAGATCATGATAGAGGATCACCTTATTTATAAGGAGTTGGATCTACCACTATTGGGGAATGATGTTAAATCCTCATCTATAAGTAATGAAGAATGAAAGTCTCTTGATGAAAATGCTTATGCGATGATAAGACCGTGTATTTCACCATCTATCTTGTTTGATGTTTATCAATGTAAGACCTCTCATGAACTTTGGAGCACTTTGGAGCAATCTTTTGAGAAACCATGGGTATCAATAAGATGCATATCATCTCTTGAGGATAAGGATGATGGTGTCGCAGATGCGGAAGCATGTCAATGAATTCAACTTAATTGTGGCACAATTAAAAGCTCTAAAGGTGAATCTTGATGAAGAGGTCTTGTGCTTGCTACTTTTGAGCTCTTTGCCTCCAAGTTTGATACTCTTGTTACTACCATGACAAATACGATGGGCAACAAGTTCAAGTTAAATGGTGTTATTTCTTCATTGAGTAGTGAGGAGACTAGAAGGGCTTCTTCAAAATGTCTAGTAACTTCGGAGTCAAGCACTAGCGGTCGGTGAAAGGCGAAGGTCTCAACAAAGGGATAATGCTTGACTAGTAAGTTCAAGTCTCAAGGATTGGGAAGATCAAAGTCATGGGGCTGAGTTGTTACTTGTTAGTATTGCAAGAAGCAAGGTCATGTGAGGAATGATTGTAATCTCTTGAAGAGTAAGCGAATGGAAGCAAGTTGATGGTGAAGCAAGCATAGCATCTCAAAGTGATGATGGAGTCACATTAAGCATTGCTTGTATGGTTTCTTCTTCCGTAGATACTTGGGTGTTTGACTCCAATGTTTCATTTCACATATGCCCGGATTGATCATTTTCTCCGCCTACAAAAGGTTGATTGTGGTAATATCTACCTTGGTAATTATCGTGCTTGTAAAATTTTGTGCATTGGTGATGTGGTTATTAAGCAAGAAAATGGGAAGAAGCATACCTTGACTAATGTGAGTCATGTTCCCGAGATAACAAAGAACCTTATTTCGGTCGGGCAACTTGATGAGGCTAGTTAAATGGTCACTTTTGGCAATGGATTGTGGAAGATCTCTAAGGGTTATATGGCGGTATTGAAGGGTAAAAGGATGAAAGTTTGTACACTTTTCTTGGCTCACCTCAAAAGATGTATGTAAAAGCAGCGACAAGTGGACATGATGATGTGCATATTTGGCATAGTCGGCTTGGTCATTTTAGTGAGCATGGAATGAAGGTCATTATTGCAAGATAGAAAGCTTATTCCTTTGTTTGAGAATTCATCTCTTGAATTATGTGTACCTTTGCATCATGGAGCAAGCCATATAGAGTAAACATTAAGAGACATGAATCTCATGGAAAGTTGAAAGCATTGGAGTTGGTTTATTAGATGTCACGTGGCCCTATGAAGGTCAAGTCTATTGGTGGTGCTTCTTATTTTGTCACTTTCATGGATGATTATTCTAGAAAGTGTTGTGGATTTATCTATTAGCATCCAAGGATCAAGTTTTTGAAACTTTCAAGAAGTTTAAGACCCGTGTTGAGAAAGAAAGTGAAAGGTTTATAAAATGCTTGCAAATTGACAATGGTGGAGAATTTTGCTCTAGTGCTCTTGATGGCTTTTGTATAGAGAATGGTATCAAGAGAATGCAAAAGCATCCCTCACACTCCACAACAAAATGGTGTCATTGAAAGAATGAATAGAACCATTGTGTAAATTTGGTAAGAAGCATGCTATCTTATTACGATCTTCCTAAGTTCTTTTTAGGTTGGAAAATTTGTAAATCTTTGCGATGTGCCTCATCAATAGATCACTGAGTGCTCCATTGGATGGTGATATTCCCGAAATGCTATGGAGTAGTAAGAAAATCTCTTATAATCATTTAAGAGTGTTTGGTTGTGAAGCTTATGTGCATGTACCATTTAAGTAGAAGTAAGCTTGATTTGAAATCAAGGAGATGTGCTTTCCTTGGTTATGGTGGTGATGATAGGCGCTACAAGTTGTGGGATCTAATTGGGAGGAAGACAATTAGATGTCGTGATGCCATGTTTTTGTGAGGATGTAATGTTCAAAGAAAGCAATCAAGAAGAGCAAAAGGATGAGAAACTTGTTGTTCATATGCAAGTAAGGTTATGTGTTCTTCCTTGGCAAATGCAAAGAAATTCATCCTCAAGATCATGATGATGGAGATGGCCATGGCCAGCGTGATGTTGATGGTCATGATGATAGAATGGAGGTGAGTGAGCAAGGGGATGCTCATGTTGATGAGGAAGAACAAGAATTTCGGTCTCCGTAAATCTTAAGGAGATCTACAAGGACTTCTAAACCCATCCAAAAGTATTCTCCATCCTTGTGCTTTGTTTTATTAATGCGAGGTAAGCTTGAGTCTTTTTAGGAAGCACAAAGTTGCCTTGAGAGAGCCGGTGACAAAGGCAATGGAAGAAAAGATGGACTCTTTGCATTGGAACCAAACTTGGGACTTGGTGAAGCTTCCAAGTGGAAATAAAACATTAAAGAATAGAATGGGTGTATGTGATAAAGCATGAAGCTGATGGATCAAGAAGATACAAGGCAAGACTAGTGGTGAAGGGCTATGGTAAAAAGCGTGGTATTGATTTCAATGAAATATTTACTCTGATGGTGAAACATAGCTCCATAAGAGTTATCCTATCTTTGGTGGCTAATCTTGATTTGGGGCTTAAATAACTTGACATCAAGACGACTTTCTTGCATGGTGACCTTGAAGAGGAGATTTATACGTTTTAACCAGAAGGCTTTGCTTACAAGTCTAATCCTAATTTGGTGTGCAAGTTGAAGAAATGATTGTATAGTTTGAAACAAGCTTCTCAACAACGGTACAAGATATTTGACACTTTTATTCAAGATGAAGGCTATTCTAGATGTGATTTTGATCATTGTGTCTACTTCAAAGGTTCCACATGTGGCATGTTTAATTGTTTGTTACTTTATGTGGATGATATGTTGATAGCTAGAAATGATTGGAAGGAGATTAAATCCTTGAAGCTTCATATGTCAAGGAAGTTTGCTACTAAAGACCTTGGTGCCGAAAAGAAGATTTTAGGCATAGACATTCACCGTGATAGAGAGCATGAGAAGTTGTGGTTGAGTCAATCTGAATACATTGGCAAAGTCCTTGAAAGGTTTGGAATGGTTGATTACAAGTCGGTTTCTACACCCAAGAAGAGTTCTTCAAAGGATGATAAATTTGAAAATATATCATATACCTCCGCGGTTGGTAACTTGATGTATGCTATGATATGCACAAGACCAAAAATTGCTTATGCAGTAGGGATTTTTTTAAGGTACATGTCTAGTGTCGGTTGGGAACATTGGCAAACCGTCAAGTGGATTCTTCGTTACTTGAAGGGTACACAAAATTTAGGCTTGTGCTTTGGAGGTTCTTCATTAGTCGTTAATGGTTATGTTGATGCCTGACTATGCCGGTTGTAGAGAGACAAGAAAGTCCATTACGGGGTATGTTTTCACATTTGGTTGTGGTGCAGTGTGTTGGATGTCTAAACTTCAAGACATCATTGCCTTGTCTACTACTTAAGCAGAATATATTACCTTGACTGAAGGAGCAAAGGAAATGATTTGGTTGAACATGTGCTTAATCAATTTCAAGTGGTACAAGGAAAGTATGTGTTGTATTGTGATAGTCAAAGTGCGATAAATCTTGCCAAGAATGCGGCTTTTCATTCTAGAACAAAGCATATTAATGTGAGGTATCACTTTATTCGGCTTTCTTTGGAGTGTGGATATTTACATATTGAGAAGTTCCATACAAATGACAACCTTGTGGATTTGTTGACTAAGGTTGTACCTAGTACCTACGGAGAAGACCTCTAAATGTAGGAGGCTTTTTGGGTTAGTGGAGACGTGACCCGGATGTTTGGAGGATGATTGAAGATTTGGCTTCAAGTGGGGGATTGTTAAATAGTGGCTTAATCCTTGGGGATGTGGTTTGATCATTGAGATGCATCTGCATCTCAATGATCAAACCACATCCCCTTAGAGCTTGTATGTAGAGTGTGGAAAGAAAGAGTGAAGAAGGTGTAGAAGAGAGCTCTTGTTTTTGCTCGATCTCCTTAGAGCTTGGTAATCCTCTTATAGCTTTGTGCCTATTTCTTGTATTCTTGTAATTCCCCGGGATATAGTGAAGCATTGTCTTCCCATTGATGTAGGCTTTTCTTGACCAAATCACGTTAAATTTGGTGTCTCCTTTTGTTCTCGAGTGAATGATTGTATATTCTCTTTGCATTGTCTATCCATTGTGTTGTTGCTAAGTGCATGTTAAATTGAACATCAAGGGTTCGATGAATTCTCGCGACTTTTCGTTCAGTGCTTCCTCTCTCAAGCAACACGAGGTCCCGTGCCCCTCTTTGTGCCACATGTCAGCATCTAACTACCTCTATGTGCCACATGTCAGTATCCTAGAGGGTGACTATTTTACCCATAACACTTGTAATTATGTATACTTGTCATATTCTATATGTCTATAAATTGAGAATATAACAGAACAATTAAAAAAGAATTGATTTCTCATAAAATAATTTTCTAATTTTGAACTAAATTATAGTTTAAAAATTAAATCAATTCAAATTTAAATTTCGAGAAATGTACATGTTGATATCATCCATTTTAGATCATGTTTGTAATGTCTTTTGATTTTTCTTTCTTCAATACGGTCATTTTCCATATTCTGTTTGGAGTGTGAATAATTAGGGTGCTACTTGACTTTGTATTTGGTTATTCATCATGATGATCCATCAAAGAAGGATGTTTCATGTTTGCTTTTCCTGTTTTCCCAACTTGATGCACTTTGATCTCCCTTTGAGAAGGTGGAGATGACTGGAGTTACTACCGGATTTTCAAATTATTATTATTTTTTAATTCTTAAGGTTTATTTTGCATGAAACAAGTGAAAATATGGTTAAATTGCACTTAAAATATATATTTATTTTGATGTATATTATACTTGATATGGCTCCTGTGTTTATCTATTTTTGTGGTGTAATATAAATAATATGCAACAAGTGAAATTCAATGTTTGTTATTTTATGAATTGAGTGAAACAATCATCCAAAAAAATAGTGAGATGCTCTTCACTTCATTTTACTATTTAAAATCAAGAATTTATAAACATTAATTTTTGAAAAATTTGCACATATAGTTCTATAAAAATATATATTTGCATGTGCTATGGAGTAAAATAACTATGGACATGTGGCACGATCCGCAAAGATAGAAGCTCAACCACACAGTCATCCAGCGGCCAGGAGGATGAATCTTCAAAGGCACCAAGATCTGACCAATTAGGTCAGCAAGCTATAAAAGGAGATGGTCAACCCACAGTAAAAATGACAAAAAAAAACTCTTTTCTAAAATCTCTATTCTTTGAAATCTCCCTCTTTCTTCCTCTTTTTCTCTGGGAGTTCTATCTTGATCGTTAGAGGCTCCCTCTTCCTTCTTTCTCTCTCCGCGGTTCTTTCTTCTTTGAAAGTAGGGTTGGATTCACAAGGACCAATCCTAGAATGAGTGCTTGATCTAAAGGAGCAAAAGAAGAAGAAGAGGAAGGATCTTTGATTGTGACCGATCTCTCCATCGAAATCCACTAAAGCACTTATACATTTCCAATTCATTTCTCTCGTTGATCACGATCCTCTTTGGTCCCAAGAAAGAGACGCTTATTGTCTTAACATTACAGCTGATGTTTTGGGGGAATTGATCATCTTCTTGATGAAGAAGCAGTCAAGCTTAAAGCTCAATCATGGCAAGAGGTAAGTGTAGTCAAATCCTTGATCCAGTTGAAGATAATGTCAAATGATGCAATGATTTCCAAGAAGCCGAAGATACTAGCTAGGATAAAAAAAATGATCTTGGGAGGTAAAGCTCAAGACTCGAGGTATAAAGTTCTTGAAGAGAAGATCAAAGCGCTCACTCGAACCTTCAGATCATGGAGTAGCTGGCATTTCAGCTCCCACCACCATCAAGAAACACTATGGCGGACTCATTTGGCGAGTGACGTTCAACCACTTTCGAGGCTCACAGAGCCAAAGACAATGCCATGCAAGAAGGGAGGTAGAGATCGCCCTATCTTCTAGCAGCACTGGGTTACCTCAGCCACGACCTGAGAAGTCTCCAAGAGCCTGGTTCAAGATTGTCACCCAAGAAGTCAAAGAACGACCTTGGTATGTCGTTCGCATGATCTCCCTCTTTATCTCAAAAATTCTTGATGTCCCGCTTCCAACGGGATTCTTGATGCCATCGATCGAGACGTACAATAGCACCTCAAATCCGGTTAACCATTTAGAGTCCTTTTAAGGCTATGATGCTACTCCATGGAGTCTCAGATGACATCATGTGGAGGGTGTTCTCGGTCACAATCAACGAATAAGATGTACGTACTTTAGTTGAACTAATGACTGGGAAAAGATCCTCCTTGGCTACTAGTGTTTTCTTCTCAGAGTGGTGGTCTTACGCTTTGAAGCGGGTTTTGACTTGAGGAAGGAGAAGGTTGAGAGTTTTTAATTAGTGGATGCATTACCAAACATAAAGGAATTCCCTCTTTTGGCGTATTGCTCCTTCGTTCCTTCTATAGCCCTAGAGGAGGTTGACACTGATTGCATCCATTACCACATGATGGCGGATGGTGACCTTGGCCATTACTGTAATACTCGCCTCACGATATTGCACAATAACCTCGACTACCACCGCAGCGTGAGAGGGTCCTAATTAAAGGTTTGGGTAAACAAGATACCCATCAAACCTATAAAAATTGTCATCCCTTATTATATAGAATGAAAGTCCATTAAAATAATGATCTTAAAAGCGTTTTCAACTGGAATCAACATGCAGAACATAGGGTATACCGCTATACATAGTAGTTTATTTCTCTTGTATGTCAATTATGCTTCGAAGGATTTCTCAATAAAACAATTGTTAGCTTCTTATTATAATCAGTTCATGTGAAAATATGTGACATGTTCTTGATTGCTTCTGACTTATTCTATGTATACATGTGAAATAATTTAATTCTTACTTCTTATCTACTAGCTTCGCTAGACCAACAATGGTTCATGTATGTTCTTATTTTTAAGGTGTCAGTTGCTTTCATTTTTGTTATTCGTCTTAAATTCATTGCATCACCATTGGATACATTTGCTGTTACCTAGTCATAGTGCACAAATTATCAACTAGGTTGCCTCCTTTAGTGGCTTCATTGCTTGTTTTATTTTAAATTTAATGTTACAGTATTCAATCTATGGCTTGATCATGACTCACATTTTTATAGTATTTTTCTACCTTGTTATGTTGAGAATTCTTTTGAGTATTATGTATTTTTTAATTTTTCTTTTTCTTTTTTTTTTTGAGAAAATTGCTTGTGTGCGTATATGTCAAAACTATCATAATCGCATATAATACTCTTAAGAAAACAATAATTATAAATTTGTAGGTAAACCCTTAAGTTTCTCATATGATTGGTATATTATCTTGCAGTTGAAAGATGTTAAAGTCTTTAAATATAATTAAATGTAAACCATGGGTCAAAAAATACCTCTTATACCCTTAAAAACATTTCAATTATTTTAAATTTTATATTTTTTAAAATGGGCTTTCATTGGAATTTGAAACACCACAACTGGACAGATTTTTCACTAATTTTTTATTCATATTTATAAAAATGTAATCAAATAAAATTTTCAAAGATATATTTTCAAAAGGTATAATGGTATTTGCTAACCCATAATTATGAATTTTTCAAAGTATATATATAATATCGATATTTTTCAAAGGATACCTGAAAGGGATGGCAACTTACGGCGATGGCGATTACTTGGAATCTGCGGCGAAAGAAAGCGTCTGATGTTTATTGATAAACAAGCGTTAAGTAGGCGAACTCATCTACCGAATGGATTTGCTCATATATATGTCGTGGTTTGAAGGTGTCACGTCACCCAAACAATTCGGTACGAAGCCACGAAGGCGTTGTCACCCACAACCTCAATCTCACTTTAGAGTAGGGCCGGTGAGGCCGAGACCCGGATGCGATTTGAGGAAATGACCCGGGACGGAACAACACTAGAAGGGCCACACTCTACATGGGCCCCCCCCCCATTAAACATGTCTAATTATTGGGCCCAACAGGGGATCCATTGTAACACCCTTAATCGGTTTGTAACCTCTATCTCTAAAAAGAACTTACTTTTTACATTTTTTGAAAGTTTGAAAAATTACACAAGGGCTATTTTTTTATGTAAAGATGAAAAAAGATAGGTTATGTTGTGCTCTCTCTCTCTCTCTTTTTTTTTCCGAGGACTCAATTCAAATACTTTAAAATGGGCCAAGTAGTGTTTTTTCATTAAAAAGAAAAAGTATAATTTTTTTATCATGAAAAGATAAACCAAACACAACTTTAATCTCGTGAAATATTTTAATAAACACTTTAAATAGAAACATAAAATTTTTAAAAATAAACCTAGTATCATGAATGGACAAGATGAAATCAATTTATTAATTATGTAAAATAATGACTATTTTGCTAGATCTTGAGGATTACAAAGAAAACAATCAGATTAAATCTTCACTTTTTATTTGTTTGTTTGTTTGTCAAAAGGAATGCCAAGATTGGACACCATTCACAAAAGAGAGACTCCATTATGCTTTACACATTCTAAGTTCTTTTCTTTTGGAGAAATCAAGACACCATATAAAATCACAACCTTGCAATTGTTTCCAAGGATCCAAAATAAACTAATAGAAAGTTTTCACCATTAATAAATGATTCAAGGTAGCAGTTGGGTGGCGCTTGTTGGTGGATGAATGTTTACCTTGATTGGTATAGTGGCATAATCAACTGTGGAAGATGTGACTTCAATGACAAGGACACAAACCAACTTACAAATCACATAAGAGAGCGGGTGATGGGTTCAAATCATACCATAAATATGTTTATGGTGATTTGTCCGTATTTATCCAATATATATATACAGTCATGATACAGTATGATTGGCTTTATCACTATTCATTTATCATAAATCTTTATTTTGGAAGCGTTTAGAGTATTTTTCTTACGAATCCATTTGTATGGATGGAAAGAGCGTAAAAAATAAGATGATAATATGGGATTTTTAAATACTGATTTAGAAGGTGATTAATATTAAATGCTTAAATGATGAAATCGTGAGCAGATAAGATTTTTATAAAATTTCACTCTTTAAGATGGCTTCGTCATCACCAAATCGAATTGTATGAAAATCGGCGTATTCTATTTTTTACGGCTCTTTCCAAAATACATATAGTTGGATTTGGAAAACAATCTTTCTCCGAATCACGCCAAAATGAGGCGATCGTAAATGAATAGTAATAAAACCGGCCGGACTGTATTATGACTATAAATATATATATTTATTTATTGATAAGGACACAAATTAGCCTACTCACCTCAAGTAACAAATACCATTTTTGATTGAATGTGAAGGACATTAATATTACATTCAAAATAAAAATGGTTTAATCTCATTAAAGCATACAAAAAGACAGAGAACTTAATTGCAAGTCACTTATAGAATCAAATGTAAACAATAAAAGTCACAATAACAGAAGAACAAAAGGTATTCTACTTCCCCATAATGCCACTTACAATCACAGTGCACAAGCACCACAAAATACATTATCTTTCCAGTAAACAAGCTCACTTCCAATCACATCTAAATGCTATTGCTTCTATGTTCTATTTAGGAAATGAAGACATAAATATTTCAGAATTATCTTTGGAGTATCCTCTGCAAACTGTTTATTTTGGTTTTCTTCTCACACTTATTTCAGCATTATCAAAGAAACATCATACAAATAAATAGATACATCTGTCATCTTTTCATTTGCAGTTAGTTTCAAACCTCAAGACAACGGCGCTACACCAAACTAGTTCCTCTAGACTCAATTCTCAAGCATTCATTTCAGCAAATTTGTCAAGGAGGTCCAGTGCCTGATATTAGGATGAAGTTGTTGTTGAGATGGCACACCAAGACTATAAAATAATAAATCTAATAGTGTTTATTTTATAAATATGTACCTCTGGAACACTGAGCTCCAATCGGAATTTCGGTCCGTCATAGTGGTGAAGGACTGGTCGGAAAGAATCCTCCTCCAATGGTTCACATAGCTTTCTTGTTGAAACCCTTACCTAAAAGTGAGTGAAAAAAGAGACCACAAGATAAGCAAGTTAATTGATGTACCAAATTTACTAACATTAATTAAAGGCCTTCCAACGAAAGTTTGTTGTTGTTAGTCCACATCAACCTTAAAATTAGTTAAAGAGTTCTAACCAACTTCACTTGCCTTGCATATGGTATCATAACAATGTGGGGGCAGTAAGATAAGGTTTTGGCCAACTAAATAGTACAAAAAAATGGGACTAGTTGGTTTGTGTAAATCAGCACAAGTCACAGTGTGGTCAATGTACACCAAACAGAGGTTCAGAATTCCTATCAATGAGACATTTTCAACCGACCTTCACAAGGAAGGTTGGCAACTCATTCCTCTCACAGAGAGGGTGACAGGTTTGAATCACGCTTATGGCGTGGTTCTAGTGGCTTGTCCACATTTGTCAAAAAAAAAGGGACATTTTCAAATTCTACTTCTCTATATTTGAGCATTCTCATCTTTTAATGGCCTGTGCAATCGCACATGGAAATGTATCATTGAAGCAGCAAAAGAACACCAAAATAAACTATCGGACAAAAATGCAAATAAATCCATAGGATGAGCATGAAGATAAATACGACCAAGTATGCAAATATTACAGGCAAAAGGATTGTATGTGGCATGCATCACTGTTCAGAAGCAGATTGTTTGAAAGAATTCATTTTCTGTCTCATTTTTCAATCTGATTTGGTTTTCCTTCACATTGAATCAGATTTCCTTGGCCTATGGATAATCAAGTAGATGAAGTATATCCAAACAAGGGATAGTTTTGTGAGCCGATAATTATTATGCAGAAATTATCTGATTCAAATGTATAATGTTTTCATGAGCTAGACAAACAAAAAGATTTAAACCACAAAATCAATGCCAAACAAGAAAGAATTCTGAAACTTTTTGAAACATATCTACAAATTGAAAGGAATATCAATGGTGATGATAATACCTGTGCCGGAAACCGTGATTCTCCAGCACATTTCTTATCTTCCCAAGCAGTGGGATCGATGTTTGTCCCACCAAAACTAGCAGCCTGATAAACAAGATAAGAAATAGATAAACAAAAAGAACCTCAAGAAACATCTAAGAGTCCTTGTATGATTCAAAACTAAACATCTAAGAAACTCAACACATTCAGAACAAACAGAAAAATAAATAAACAAGATATAACAATTAAAATTAAGAGCAAGCTAACAACCTCATAAATCCCATGGAGCTGATGAGTAGAGTAATTGTAGAGGAAGAGAGGCAACCCTGGAGTGATTGCCCTGACAGAGTCCTTGTACCTTGGAGGCAGCCCTAAACCAATCAAAACAACATCTTTTGTCATTCAACGCATTAATTTTTATTCATTCCCAATTGAATATGAATCTACAATAAACCCTAATTATTGTGCATATGAATCTGAAAAAATTAACATAGAAACAAACCTAAATTCATAGAAAGATGGACAAAAACATACCAAAGAGCTGCCTTTGTAGATTCTCCATCATGGTATCATTGTTGCAAACAAAGATATACCCTCCCACTGCTTCATTCCTTGGAAGAGACTCAGATGGCGGCAGTGTCTTAAACCTCTTCCCCTCCAACACACTGTTGTTACTAGTGTTGTTCTTCTTCTTTGCTCCATTGTTCCCATCACAGCTGCCCTTCTTAGCTCCAACCTTCAATCCACTCCCTTTATTGTAGGAATTCTTGATGTCTCCATTGAATTCATTCTTCAAAGCACCACCACCATTAACACCAATAACACCAACTTTTGTGTTCTTGTTGTTATACCTGTCAGTGTTGTTGTTGGCGAAGGCGAGCTTCTGCGCGGTGATCGCCGGAGACGCGTCAGAGAGGAAAGAATCTGACCAGATGTTGTCTCCGATGGAGATTCCGGCGAGGTTTGCTCGCCGGAGCTGGTCACCAAAGTGCCAAAACTCTCGGATGGAATCCATGCCGTGGCGGGTTTGTTTGCACTTCGGAAGGGTTAACTCGAATATATAGATTAAACAGGGGGTTTTCTGCATATTCACCCTGTTACTTTAATTATAATTTGTAACTTTTCAGGGGTATATCTACAAACGACGTGTTAGTGACGGCTTAAAATTATCAATTGTAGTGATAATGAGAGGATTACTTCATGGGTGGGTAACCAAATCCGGTGAGAGGTTGAAGGGGGTAATACACGGTTTTGGATTACGTGGCGAATTATTATTGGATAGTATGATGGTTGAGTGTTGGTGGTTAGACACGATGATGACGCCGTCCCACGGACACGTTTTTAAATATTAGTGGGGGCGTTACCCGGTCGCTATATGGAGGACATGTGGCTATTTATCGGACGTCCACGTGTTAGAAGTTAACTTCGTGGGGGTGTGGAGTGATGGGCTTGGGCCGTCGTGGGCCCATCATTGCTGTGGGCTGAGACCATTTCATTTAATTTCCCCTTATTTATTATTATTATTTAAAAAATTAAATAATAAAAATATAAGAAATCCAAAATTAAATAAGTGTAAATAATAATAATAATAATAATAATAATAAATAAATAAATAAACATGACAACCTTGTGTGGTTTCAATTAACTCATGTAGTGTTTGGTTGGAGGATTTTGGGTTATATGTAATTCAAAATATTGGTTTTCAAAAGTTAATTGGTTGTAGGGATTATTTAAAAATATCTCATATAGAGAATTCAAATCATTTAAATCGGGGGTAATCTAGGATTTTGATTTACTCTTATGGAAGTAATTCCAAATCCAAAATTTGGATTTATTTTCTATTTTTTCAAATCCTTCCAATCAAATACAAAATTTTATAATCTCGATCCCAGTTACATCTAATCAAACACCATATTTGCATATGCTATATTTGAAAACTAGGCATTTATAAATTCATTGTAACTTGAAAATTTAAGTATTTGAGATTTCATCCAACCAAATGTTACCTAAGTCGTTGATTGTTTCTCTAAGATAATAACTATGTATAAAAGTTATAAAAGTGGATATTATTTAGATATATTGTGAGGAGTCCAAACTAGAGGTGGGCACGGGCCGGTTAACCGAGCTCGACGGACCCAATCCGCCGGTTCTGGGCCGGCCAAAGATTGACGAGCAGGCAGGGCTACAAAAGTAGCCCGGTGGCCGGAGTTGACCACCGGGACGGGTCCGTCAGTCTGCCCGGGTGACCCGTAACCCGGCTTAGCCATTTTATAAAACCCTTGGTAGGAGGCCAACAGTAGGTTTTATTTTTTATTATTTAATATAAACTTATTAAAATATATATTAAAAATATGGAAATATATAAAAAAAATAAAAACTATGATATTTGATATAAAAATAGAATGAGAAAAATAAAAAAAATTATTTTTTTCAGTGAATTTATTAAAAAGAAAAAAATCTTAATTATTGCAACCTTAATTAAAAAGCCACAATGATTTAAAAGAAGGGAAAAAAAAATGATAGCTTCCAATTTTATAAGTTTTCAAGAATATTACGTAATAAATTAATAAAAAATAATTATTTAAAAAATTTAGGTGAACTTTTAGAATCCAATTTTTTATATTATTAAGTTAATACTATAAATAACATATTGAAATCAACGCAAATTTCTATTTTTTATCATAAACCCTCAAATTTCTCCAAATTAAATAGAGAGAGAAGAGAGGGGGAAAGATGTAGAAGTACTGAAGTAGAATGACAAAAAAAAATTTGAGTAAATTAAAATATTGGGCCAAGATCTTGGGCCAAAGATCTTTGAGGTTCCAACAGTTTTGGATTTGATCCAATTTGACTCTGTTTTAATTAAAAAAAAACATAATACTTTCTAGAATCTCATTGTTTGAAACAATTTGGTTTAGCACTACTTATAAAATCTCTTTCTGGTACATTATCTTGTGGATTTAAACCTTTTTTGGTGCATATGTTGAAGGAATTTAAACCATTCTATTATTGCTATTCACATTCTCTTACTATTCTTTTTTTTTTTTTTTAAGTTTTCTGTTAATATTATTTTATATATATTTTTATCAATTATTTGTGTTCTCTTTCTTATGCATTAATGTTTTATTCATATTTTTTTAAAATAAATAATATGAATTTTGTTTTTCATTGGCCCTATGTTTAGCATGACATTACAACTAAAGGGTAGGGTGGTAGAAATTGTGGGACCAATTACCATGAAATTTCTATGAGTGATTGAGATCTCTTTTTCTTATAGATTTTGGCATGTTTGAATCTCTCATAAGTTTGTAGGGTTTCAAACACCCTCTCCTATATACAACCACCACCACCACTCAAAGGAAGCTTCATGGTAATACCTTCACCAAATTCATTTGGAGGATGAAAGTGGAAGACAACAACAATGGCCAATGGGGAAGAGAGTTATTGGCCATATAATGATATTTTTTTTATAATAACTTTTTATGATTTTTATATATATTTTTAATTAGTAAAGTGATAATTTAACTAGTTTATTATTTTAATTTAATTTTAAAAATACAAATAAGCCATGATCTGATTATTAAGTAATTGAATAAAAAGTTTATAATTGTTACTATCATTCAAATCACAGATTAGTGAATAATGTCCTTTTTAGGATGATTTTTCTAACCATTCTTATATTTTGACATGTGACTTGTGATTGTGTTATATTAATCCAACAATAATTCATCAAAGTTTAATAATTTATACAAACCAATATATAAAAACACCAAAGTAAGTTATATACTCAAATGAGAGGAGACTTTGACCACAATTTTATCTCATAGATCCACATTTTATTAGAACTTTCCTTGAACTTTTATCATTTAACTAATTAACTTTTCTCATCAACTCTAGTATTTATATATTCCATTTTATGCTTTTTTTTTTGGGATTTATATAGGTTTTAGTTTCAATTTGATTTTAACATTGACATTGATTTTCGTTTCCTTTATGCAACACAAATGTATGTTCGACCAAATCTAATAAAAGCAGAGTTACTAGTGAAGCAAAACCGTGTTTTTCAGTTGAGAGACACTTCCAATCAACACATGGTAGGACCAAGAATAGAATCCCTCCGAATAAGTTGACATTTGCCCTGAGTCCTGCTAGTGGCCTCTATTATGTGTACCGCCTCATGTTTAAACTTTTAATGCGTATGATTTATTCACTTTTAATTAAAATTTTCATTTTTTTATTTAAATCCAAAGTTTTTCGATTCACACAAGAAACTCTTTCTCGATGACCAAGTGAAAATAAATACATATATTATCCTATGAAACCAAACTCTTAACCAAGGGTTTTGCTAGTAATGAAATGAAGAAAACTACATGGTGTTATACAATGTTTGAATTCCAACTAGATGATGTTGGCATGGTCTCTTTAAAGTTTATTAACCACCCTTGCTTAATTAAGCTGCTAATCTACCGATTAAACTATTAATTAAACTCCTTGACAAGTTACTGACTATATGCATTCCCCCATCATCCCCCACTAATGAACTTCCTAATAAGATACCTTATCTCAAAGGAATCTTAATGCTTCTTTGGATAGTGTACTTCATGTTTAGTCTTTGTAGCTACTAGGTCTTATTTAAATACATGTCTTATGACATGTATTTTAAGACGCAATAGGCTAACCGATAGATCAATTGCTAATGGATAACTTCCATCTTCTTAAAAAGTGTTTTGCTTAGAAGACTTATGAAATGAGAATCTCTTTTCTATGATATTCTAGTGAAATTGGAAAACAGAGCACTTTTCAAAAAAACCTCTTTATTTAGTTAGGGAAAACATTTTGTATAATTAAAGTGCAAACATACTTAGTGTGCTTTTTGAGATTAATTCATCCCATTAATAAAACTTTTAATCTAAATATAGCCTAGGGATGATAATACCACGAGTACAAGTGAAAAGCACAATTCTCAAAGCCGAACATATTTAAATATTTCTTACCCATACTTATTTATAATCTCTATCTAAATTCCCAAAATCCCAATCCTGACCTAAACCAACTTAATTAGTTCCAAACCTGTTCAATATTTTAAATAAATATATCTATTCATAAAAATTTAAAAATTTGTATGATTGAAAACTTATTAATACTGAATAAACACTTCTTTAAAGTGTGAAAAATACAAAACATTTTATTTACATAAAAAAACCTAATATAATGAATATATAGGATTTTCCAAATGGATATTATTAGGATTGGGGTGAATAAGTTATCCATTAAACACACTCAAAACCAATTCTCCAAGGAATGATTTTGCTTTCACACCCATTAAAGCATTTAGTCACACTACCCTTAAGTCAATATGCCACTTTGTTAATTTCCACAATATAGTGCCTAAACCTGATTATTCTTCTTTTCTAATTTGACAAAGTGAATTGCATCCACATCAAGAGATGTTTTCTAAATTGAGTTCCAAAGGTAGCCAAATAAGCTAAGAAAACATCTTAAGACTCATTGTTTCAAAGATGGGCAAGTATTCTTCTTTCTTTAGAACAATCTAATGAAAATTCAAATATAATATGCTAATTAAGTTATCAAATTCTTAGAGATTAGTCAAGTATGTTTGAATATGTGAAAAATCTTGTGTTTATATATGACATAAAATATAACACTACATCAACGTATTATTATTCCTTAAACTCATGGCCAAACTCTATCCATAAAACTTATGGCAAGCCAATAAATCATAAATGAAGAGTGCACCATGCTTGTTGAGTTGGTCCTATTATCTTCAAAGATGCAAAGCATTCCTAGTTTTTGGGGTTGATTAATCACTCTAGAGCCCTTTTCTTTTACATCTTTGATATGTTCCTCTATCAAGAATATATTTTTAGATTATCCAAAGCCATGCATGCAACTCAAAAATGGATGCTTGAATCAATTAATATGATATCCTTTCATTCCTTATTGATCAATTGATTCTATATTCTCATTATTGAATTAATATTGTATTAAACCTAGATTCCAATGTTATTATAGCTCAAGTTATAGATTAACTTCTCTCTTGAAGATGTTATTCACTCTTCACTTGCATACTTATTTGATTGCTTTAGTGAGAACAAAATCTCATCTTTTTATTTTTTATTTTTTTTCCTTGATCTAAAGTTGATTATGATCATAGATTAAGATTAAAGTTAGAGCGATCGTATTCATAGATTAGAGAGCTAAACGATGTAACCATCAACTTTGTTCTACTTCTTCTTAGATGTGAAGCTTTATGGATTTTTTTCCGGCTTCCGTTTAATTTATACATATTTATGTATAACTACTTTAATAAAGGAAAAGATGTTGTGGATGAAGTCCAAGACCAATACAGGTGGGGTCTGCGCGAGTTAAGGCTGAGCTAGCAGCAGCCCCTGAAAAAGTAGATTCAAGCTAGGCTCGAGCTGGCAAGAACTCCTAGAAAATAGATCCGAGTTTGGGTCGAGCTAGCAGTAGCTCCTAGAAAGCAGATCCAACTTGGCAACAGCTCCTGTAAAGTAGACTCGAGCTGGTAGTAGTTCTTGGAAAACAGATTCGAGTTGGAAGTTCCTAAAAAGTAGATTAAAGGTAGAAAACCTGTGAAAAAGATAGGGCAAGCTAAAGAGAAAGCAAATAGGGATTGAAGAGCATTCTTGGTGGGTTTTTTCATGATAAGGAGGGCTCTCCCACCACTCTCATGGTGGAAGAAGATAAGTGTTACTCTCAAATTATTATAAGAGTTTGATTGTTAGAGCTTCATTGCTTGAGACTTGTATCTTCTTGCTGGTTAGTCTCCTTCTTTTATTGGTACGATCTCAAGTTAAGGCATCAACTTGAGATCTAGAATTTTGTATGTTATTTTGATTTAGTGAATTGGTGTGTTGTACTTGCTTTTGCTCTATAGGGTTCCCCTTGTTTTTGGAGGGTTTTTCACTTAACCTTTGGCTCATGTTTGATAGGGGGATATCCCACTTGGGGATATCCCCAACACATTCCCCAATGAAAATTTTTCCCGCCAAACACTTTAATTTAAGTTTAAGAATATCATAATAACCCACCCCGTCATGGAAGGCCTACATAAATTTATCTTTATCATTAATACCTTTACTTTAAAATTTCCCCCCAAAAAATTTAAAACTTTTCAAAAGTTATTCCTAATCCTAAGTGGGATATTCCCCTATCAAACACAAGCTTGTGTTGTACTTGCTTTTGTTTCCCTTTTACAGCCGCATCTCTCCTCCGAGGTATCATTTCATGTCAAGTCAAGTAGTATTAGAGCTTGGGAATTCAGAGGAGAAAGGAAGGGAGTTCTAGCACCATTGTGATTCTTAGTTAGTCTCCTCCTTGTATTGATATGATCTCAAGTTAAAGCATTGACTTGAGATCTAGAACTTTGTATGTTCTTGTGATTTAGTGAATTGCTTATTTGTTCATGTCCTATGATTTTTTCTCTCGTTTTTGGAGGGTTTTTTTCGGAACCTTTGTTGTATTGTCCTTGTTTTTGTTTCCCTTTTACAACAACTGCATCTCTCATTTAAGCTATTGTTCCTATGAAAAGAATATTTGTTTGTTATAAATCAAGAATGAACATACATATTAATTAGGACTTGGAGGTCAAATTAAAGTGGAGCAAACTATGGCACTCTAAAAGACTTTATTTTAGTCATATAATAAATGATTAAGTGCAAAGAATCAAACATAAGATAAGACCAAGTTAGAATCCAAAGCCAAGGGGTTCTTTAAGTAGGGCCTCCACAACTTTCTTATTTGAACAAAACCTCAACCTTGATTGGATCCTTTGGATCCAAATGCATCACCACTCACCTTCTGATAGGATTTAATTAGCTTGTTTTCATTGTATTTATTAGGGTTAATCATTTGTCGATTTCGAAAAGTACAGGCTATTCTATTTGTTTATGAAGGTAATCTCTAATCATCAGGTTAAATTCCAAAGGTAATCAGCCAGTTGGAGGGATAAAGACTTCATTTGGATTTATCTTTTTCAATTTTTTATTTATTTTTATATATTTTTATTTTTTTTACTAAGGTAACAAACGCCCCAAAAAAGACGTCAAGGATGTGTACATGCTTCTAAGAATTTCAACACGGAGTAAGTGCATCCGCACCTAGATTTTCGGGTTCTAAGTAGAACTACATGGAAACAGATCCGGACACATGGACTCTCACCTTGAAAGAGGTGGGATTCGACCCCATACCATCCATAGGGGAATCTCATCTCTTAACAATGAACCCGGTATCAATAGGCCATTATGGTCGTTTTTCTTAAAAAAAAAAATATATTGTAATAATAACTTAATAGTAATATTCACAAGAAAAACCCGGAGAATTGACACTAATATGTGCAAATAAATAATTACATGATTTATGCTGATTGTAAAATACAAAACCCTAGATTTCTCTAGTCAATTAGCCAAGCCGACACACTTGTCATTTGGAATATATATCTAAAAGAAAAGAACTCATAGCATGTTCACATCATATGGTTTCTTTAAACATAATTTTCACTAGAAACAAATATAAAGGTATGTGCATAAACAACAATCTTTTGTGGATAAAAGTCCCAACCATATCTAACAAAACATTTTTTTTGTATGTGGTATATATAATTACCAAAGTTTTCTTTCTTCTTTCTTCCTCTTTTGGTTTCTCTCTCTAGGGTTTGTAAGATATGAGAGCCCATAGTCACCTTCCTCTTTCCCTCGAGAGAAGACAAATGAAGATAGACGAATGCCGGCCATGTGGGTCATGGTCTTACTCGTGGACACGTCCAATTCTATCGCTATAACCTTAATGTGGAATTTAATATTTTTTTAATCTTGTGCTCAAGCCAATGTTTAGTAGGAACTTTGTTTGAGATGGAAATTCCCAAGAATGTGCCCCTCATCCAACCTTATTAATTAATAATTCAAACCACCATTCCATTTGATAAAACTAGATTATTATTATTGACAAAGGGGATAAACGGCCCCATGAGGGAAGTTATAGATGTGCTTGGGGCGTAGAGGCAGATTCTTGCTGCAACACTTGAAGCTTTAAATCTTGTGTGTGTGTGGGTAGGGGGGCACGGGCGGGTTTTGGCTGGCCCGTACAGGCTGCCCGAGCAAAACCCGCCGGGTCAAGCTGGCGGGCCGGGCAGGTAACCAGAAGCCCGCTTCTGATGGCGGGCCGGTTACGGGTTGGGGTTCTCCCAACCCGTGACCAGGCGGGTTTACCAACCGGGCCGGGCCGGGTTGACCAGTCGGTTCAACCCGCCGAGTTGACCTGGGTCAACCCGTGAGCTTGGGTTTTTTTTTTCAATTTTTTTTCAAGTTTTTAAACATTATCCTACACTAATTATTCAAACATTTAATTCTTAAGCGAAGAGATCCTGACTCTCACTTGACGTAGGGTCCGTGTCCCTGCGGGGACAGTGTAAGGATATAACTCACTGGCGCACTTTCAACACCCATATGGGCCTACAAATAAAAATTTGCTTCGGGGCCGCCTCAGAAACCCTCATGGGGCGCGCCGCCTTTGACCTTTCGCCATTGGCCAAGGCGTGAGACTTCACCGAGGCGCTCGCGCCCTCGGACTCCCGCAAGCGTCGTGGTCAAGGTCGTCAAGGCATCCATCAGACTCCACATACTCAGCATACTCAACATGCGGGGTTTTCCAGGGGCAGCGCCCCTGGAAGCAAATTTTTATTTGTAGGCCCAGGCCCGTGTGGGTTTTGTGCCCGATTTCCTCTATGTCAGAGTCAGATAATTAATTTTATAGTTTTCAAAATATCATAGTTTTTTTAACATTTTTTCAAATTTTTTACTATTTTTATATATTTTTATAAAAAAAAATTAAAAAATTTTAAAAACCGGCGGGTTGGGCCCGGCCCGCTGGTTCTATTAGGTGGCCCGGGCCGATTACGGGGCACCCGAGGGTGACTCCGTGACTGGGTCCGCCGGGTCAACCCGCCCCGGCTGGGTCCACCCTATACTTTGAGCTTCTGCCTCGTCCGGATTTTGCCGCCCTGAATCGGGCGGAGTCGGGTCTCGGCCGGGCCCGGTTAACCGGCCCGTGCCCCACTCTATGTGTGGGGGGATTGATCTCGGGATCACCCAAGACAACACAACCCATCTGTCTTACGTAAGAGACCCGGTACCAATAGGCCAAGTCGTTAGTAGTAAAACTAGATTATTTTCTGCATTGTTTTTCTCTCTCTAATTTTTGGGTTACCGTTTTACAACTAACTTTCTCCTTCATTATTGGTACATATGGATTATATAAATGGACTTGTTTTTTTTTATAAAAAATAATATATTATTTTTGTTATGGGATAAATAATTTTAAAATACGTGTGGCACGATCGTGAGAGCTCGGATGAAAACCAAATTGTTATCCAACTTTCTAGTCATCTGACCATGGAGATCAACCTCTAGAAGGTCTTAGAAAGTTCTACGTTGCTGGAGGACCGTTTGGTAGAGATGACAACAACTTGACCTAGAAGAATCATGTCCGGATAATGATACAAGGAAAACACTCAAGAAAGAAGCAGCACGCTAATCCACTGATCTCGTTCTCTAACGACGACCTCGAGGGCATCCTTTATCCTCATGATGGCGTTTTATTGGTCACGGTGACAATTGTCAATTACAAAGTTAGAAGAGTTCTCATCGAAAATGGGAGCTCGGCAGATGTTATCTTTTGGGCGTATATGAGAAGATGAGCCTCAAACCAGAGTTGCTGAAACAGGAGAGGTCATCTTTGTTCTGCTTTACTGGGAGGAGGTAGTACTACCAGAGGAAATAATCACCCTCCCAACTTACTGTTGGAAGTTTTCTTAGGCAATCCACTAATGGTAAGCTTCCTAGTCATCAGATCCCCTTCCAGTTATAATGTTATTCTACGTAAGCCGAGTTTGAATGCCTTGAGAACGACCATTTCGACCTTCCACTTATTGATGAAATTTCCAACCGAATACATTTGTGGAGAGTTCAGGGGTAATCAATCAACTGCCCACCAATGTTATATGGCTCTCCTATCAGAAAAGATGCAAGCATCTCTAACTATTAAGACCTTGGGAGAAGTTGGGGACGGACAGTCCAGAAGAGCGACCCTTGTAAAAGATCTGGTCATGGTATCATTGGTAGAGGACAGACTTGACAAAGCAGTTCAGATAGGAGCAAAGCCGCAAGGCTAATAGAAGGAAGAGATGCTCACGTTCCTGCGAAACAATGTAGATGTTTTTACTTGGACACCTGAAGACCTGCCAGGGTGGATAGGAGGGTCATAGAATATTATCTAAATATAGGCCCGTCCTTCAAGCTAGTTATTCAGAGACAGTAACACTTTGTCCCCGAGCGACAACGAGCTATTGAAGAAGAAATCAATAAGCTGCTCAAATCAGGCTTCATCTAAAAGACCAATATCCAGAGTGGCTCGCCAATATAGTTTTGGTCAAAAAAATCACTAGAAAATGGAGCATGAGCATTGACTTCACGGATTTGAATAAAGCCTGTCCAAAAGATAGCTTCTCTCTCCCTATGATCGACAAGCTGGTTGACTCTACTACTGGCCATGAGCTGTTGAGCTTCTTGGATGTCTTCTCGAGATACAATCAAATCAAGATGGCCAAGTCAGATGAAGAGAAGACCTTCTTTATCAAAGACAAAGGGACATATTGCTACAAAGTAATGCCCTTTGGTTTGAAGAATACTGGTACAATCTTCTAGAGACTGGTAAACAAAGTCTTTTAGAAGCAAATCAGAAGGAATACACAAGCGTATGTTTATAATATGCTAGTGACAAGTGAGAAAATAGATCAACATACCACTGACTAAAAGGAAACCTTCCAAGTACTCCGAAAACACGGAATGTGCCTTAACCCGAGTAAGTGCTCTTTCAGAGTCAAATCAAGGAAGTTCTTCGGATTCATGGTCGCTCAAAGAGGCATTGAAGCTAATCCTGAGAAGATCAGAGCTGTTTTAAAAATGAACTTCCCTAAGACTTTTAGGGATATCTAACAGCTGAATGGGAGATTAGCCGCATTGGGTGGTTTCATTTCAAAGTTAGCAGACAAGATTCTCCCCTTCTTCCGAGCCATTCGGAAAGCTCCCAGGGTCGAATAGACCGAGAAGTAAGAGAGAACCTTCCAACATCTGCAGCAATATCTGAGCTCTACACCACTACTAATGAAGTCGAGACAAAGAGACGAGCTCTATGCTTATCTAGCCTTCTTTGATCATTCTATCAGTTCATTTTTTTTTTTTGAAAGAAGAGGAAGAAATCCAAAAGCCCATCTATTATAGAAGTAAGGTCCTCAATGACTCTGAGTATAGATACCTCCTATTGGAGAAGCTGGCATATGCTCTAATCACATCAACTCACCGATTGAGACCTTACTTCCAAATTTCATCAGATCACTGTCCTTATCGACCAACTACTGAAGCAAGTCTTGCGGTGCCTAGAGATTTTAGAGAGATTTAATAAATTAGAGATTGAGCTCAGTGAGTTCAATATTTATTACAAACCTAGGATGGCTATCAAAGCCGAAGGTCTTGCAGATTTTTATTGTAAGCTTATTGCCCGGAACCATCACAACCTTCGAGACCTAATCCCTAGACTTTATATGTGAAATGGCTCTGGAGCAAGCCTAAGTCTGAAGTCTTCAGAAGGATGAAATTCATTTACCATCCTTAAGTTCGACTTTCAAGGCGACAAATATTAAGGCTGAATATGAAGCATTAATCACTGGGATGCAACTAGCTATTAGTCTCAAAGTTCAAAGTCTATATTCTTATATTGGCTCTCAGCTGGCTATTAGGCAAATGAGTGAGGAGTTCGAAGCCTGAGATGAAAACATAGCCAAATATAAGGCCATAGTAAAGGAACTTGCCTCAAAGTTCAGATAGTTCCAGATCATCAAGATTTCTCAAGCAAATATTGAGGAAGCTGACTTCCTTTCCAAGCTTGCCTCCTATCCTTATGTCGACTTGAGCGAGTTTGTCAGCCTCCATCATCTCTCTTAGCAAAGTATTAAAAGCCAACCATAGAAGGAGGTCCAAGAGATCCAGGAAGAGGCAAGCTGGCTCGACCTAATTCAGGATTATCTGAAGAATGGATCTTTCCCAGCCAACCAAAAATAGGCTCGAAGGATTATTAGGAGCTCTGCTCGCTTCACTATATTTGATGACCAGCTATATAAGAGGTCATATACACTGCCTTATCTGAGATGTCTTCGTCCTTTTTAGGCCGATTATGTACCTTGATCAGAAGCACATGAAGGAATATGTGACAATCATCTCGGAGATAGGTCGCTAGCTAGTCTATAAGATTCTCAGACAAGGATACTAATTGCCCACTTTGATACAAGATGCCCTGGCCCTTGTTTAGAAATACAAGGTGTGTCATTTTCACTCGAGGATCTAGCGACAAACTACCACTCAACTCACCTCTATTATAAGTCCATGACCATTTGCTATGTGGGGGATATACATCATCAGGCCTTTTCCTATGGCGATCTGTCTACTGAAATTCCTAATTATCACCATAGACTACTTCCCTAAATGGGTGGAAACTAAACCCTTGTCTAAGATCACTGAATGGGCTTATCAAGACTTCATTTGGGAGTCTATCATCCATAGATTTGACATCTTAGTCGCCTTCATTACTAATAACGGGCATCAATTTGATAAACAAAAGTTTAGGGAATTCTGTGCTGAGTTAGGCATTGAGGCGATACTGACCTCTGTGACTCAAGCCCAAGCTAAAAGACAAGTCGAAGTCAAGAATTGAACTATCTTTTAGAGTTTGAAGACCTGAGTCCTACAGGCTGCAAATTAGGTGGATGAACTTCCCAACATTTTATGGCCACATCGGATGACTTACCGAACCCCCACTGGAGAGACTCCTTTTAACCTTGCCGGTCTTCGGAATAAAAGTTGTGATCCTTGTGGAGATTAAGATGCTTATGGGTGTGTTTGGATTGGCTTTTGAAAAAAAGGATTTTTTTTGAGTTCACTAGAAGGACTTTTGAAAAAAGGACTTCTGAGAGTAAGTTAAGGGCTTTTGTTATTTTTATGTTTGGATATGTTAATCCAAGAGTGCTTTTATAATAATAATAAATAATAAAAATAGAAATAATGATATTTTGGTAATTGACCAGTAGGTTTAAAAAGGTTTAAGAATGGTATTTTGATAATTAACACTTTCTAAAATAACTTCTACAAAATGGCTTTTTCAAAAGCACAACCACTAGCTTATGAAAAAAGCACTTATGGGGCTTTTTTTTAGTGCTTCTACTTTTTTTAAAAACCATCCAAACACCTTTTTTTTTCCTCAAAAGTGCTTAACTTACTCCAGAAAGGCTTCTGGGGCAAAACAAAAGTCTATCCAAAAACCCCCTATATGTCGAATCCAGTCCTTTGATCGAGAAGCCAATGATAAAGCTCTCCAAAGAGAACTGGATCTTCTCGAGGAAAAATGAGACAGAGCAAGTCTCGGAGTTGCGCCCTATCCATCTCCATCGATTTCTCTCATCCTTTAATCTAGATCTGCTCTGATCCCAATGAAGAGCACTTCATTAACCACCTTTTGGTTTTCAGCATCTTTTACACACCTATTCATAAGCTATATACATAATTTGAGTTTTACTTTTGAAAAATGTTTCTCATGGGTAAATTAGATTAGATTACAGTCAATCAATGTTTCAAATTAGGTATTATAAGCTAGGGATAAAATTTTCATGAACCATCTGCTGCCAGGGAAATTATTATCCTAAAAATAATTCACCTTGCCTAACCTCATTAATTTTATCATAATAATATTAGAATAATAATGATATTCATATTTGAATCTATAATCTAGGGAGAAAGCATGAGAAGTGGTTTGGAGAGATGACAAGGTTTTATGTTTACAATTGTAGATCGATAAGTAGTAGAAGGTAACATTGTTATTAATTTTACCAAAGACTTCATAGTTTAGAGGTAAACCCTTGGGTTCCGTGTGTTGGAAAATTCTTCCTAAAGGTCTCGGGATTCAGTGCACGGTCCCGTAAATGGGTGAGCAAGCTTGAGTCGAGTAATTTACTCCTCGAGTTTGTAAGCACATAGTGAGGGGTCAGGGGCGATCGAGTGCCCATGGTCACGTCCCTGACTGATCCGTGAGTAGGGGCCTTTATGGCCTAAGTCAAAAATAAAACATTGTTATTAATTTTGATTCATTAAAGTAGAAAATATGTGAATTTTCTCTTTTATCTTATTGTTATACTCATTCGTACATTTGTATTTGAATATTTGAAAGATAATATAAAATTATGTGGGAAGTAGAATGTAAAGTTAATTTTGTTATGAATATAATTATATTTAAAGTATTTTTTAATAAAGAAAATGTAAGGTTACATCAAAGTGAAAATTATGTGCACATATAATTTTGATCAAGTAACAATTTGAGAAGTGTCAACTAGAGGTTGCATTTCTAAATTATTTATTTATTATTATTTAATTTTTAAGGAACACTAAAGTTAATTTATTCCTAATAAGTCTCATTTCACTATTAATTATAATGGTGAGGATGAACTTTATGTTTTTAGCCGATTTATAGTTTTATATAAAATGATAAAACTATTGTAGATATGTTACAAATATATGAGTGGGGCCATGTCTTATGGGTTATAGGTAAATCACTAGAATATTTACTAAACAAGATAAGTGAAAAGGCCCAATAATAATAATGCACAACCATTGCGAACTGAGAACTATTATATGATGTGAACTTAATTTTTATAAATCAGTTTTAATTAAATATTCAAGGCATAGTCTATCTATTGATATATGCATCTTACAAAACCCAACATTATAATTTTTTATTTATGGATGGGTGTATTTTTTGAAAACACCGTATTATTCTTTTTATTTTTCCATCTTTTAATACTTATTTATTCATAAATAATATATAGAAACTTGAGTTTTATTATTGAAAAAAGATTTTATCGTTGGTGTGGTTTCGGGGAAGAACTAGATTGGTTTGTTTTCCGTTTTCTGTTTTCTGAAAAGGTCGCATAAAAGGAAAATGATTTTTTGTTACGTTTTCTGGAATTGGAAAATAAAAAAGCTATTTGGTTTGGTTTAGGGGGTGTTTGGATTGGCTTTTTTTTTTTTTCCTCCAGAAGTGCTTCTGAAGTAAGTTAAGCATTTCTGGAGAAAAGAAATGTATTTGGATGGATTTTTAAAAAAACAAAAACACTAAAAAAAAGCCCAAGAAGTGTTTTTTTCAGAAGCTAGTGGTTTGGTGCTTCTTAAAAAAGCCGTTTTATAGAAGTTGTTTTATAAAGTGTTAATTACCAAACACCATTTTGAAATCTTTTTAAGCCTATTTTGAAAATGGTCAATTACCAAAATACCATTATTACTATTTTTATTATTTATTTTTATTATTTTTTATTATTGTAAAAGTACTTCTGGATTAACATATCCAAACATAAAAATAACATAAGCGCTTAACTTACTCTTAGAAGTCCTTCTAGCAAACTCAAAAAAACGTACTTGTTTCAAAAACCAATCCAAACACCCCCTTATTGGAAACTGTTTTCAGAAATAGAAAATACAAACTGTTTGCAGAAACAGAAAACTAAAAAATGACACACATGATATTTTTCTAAAGTTTAAAATATAAAAAATAACAAACACTATATTTTTAAAGTTTAAAATATAAATAATAATTTTTTTTAAAAAAATTTAAAATATAAAAAAATAGCAAACATGATATTTTGATATATTTTTACAATAACGAAAGTTAAAAAAAATATATTTTAAGAAAAAAATGAAAAACATAATATTTTTATAAAATATAAAATATAAAATATATTTTTATATATTTTATAATAATAAAAGTTCAAAAAAAGTATATTTTAAAAAATAAAAAACTGTAAACATGATATTTTTATAAAGTTCAAAATATAAAAAAATAACAAACATAATATTTTATATATTTTATAATAACAAAAGTTCTTAAAAATATATTTTAAGAAATAAAAAAAGATAAATATGATATTTTTGGGATTTCGCTCTGCTCCCCAAATCTTCACTTTACGCCCCGACTTTTATATATTTTTATAATTATTTTTAAAGTTTGGTTATTTATAACTATGCCACATTTGGTTTCCAAAAGCAGAAAATGACTTTTTAGCATTTTTTTTGTTTTTTATTTTCCAATTCCTTTCATTTTCTGTTTTTTTCATGAAAACGACCAAACCAAATACGTCAAGAAAAGGTGGGAAGCACCAAAAAGGGTCATACCAGACTGGCCTAAAATTTTCATACAACCTTCCAATTTAGAGAAATTATTATTTAGAAAAGTTTATTAGAAACTCCCTTGTCTAATCTTATCAATTCCTCATTTTTATGTTTCATCCCAACTTACTTTGCCCGTCTTTCATTCAGATTTTATCAGGACAATAATCATGATGTTCAAGAATCATCGAGTTCCATAAATTATAATGTTCTCTTTGAAAATTATTTTGATAATTATTACCTAATTGATTTTCTTCTTTTAAAAACTTAAAATATTTAAAAATATAAAATTTTGTTGTCAGTTCAATATATATATATATATATATATATATATATAGATATTAGAATAATTGATTGGTCCTAATGACCACAACTAGTAAATGGTTGAATAAAAAACAAGTAAACAATATATTAAAATAAGAAGAGAAAAAAAGCATTAGTTACATTTACTTGATGCTTCATCAAATCTGTTTTTTTTTTCTTTTTTTTTTAATTAGGGCATGATTTTCAATATTTCAAATTATAATGTAAGTGAAATTACATATAAGTTGAATTACTGTATTTTGACTTATTATAAAATTATTTGGTTTTTTGTAAATAAAAATACTATGTTTAGTTTTTCATTATTTGATTTGATATAAGTTAAGTGATATAATCACTCGGTGAAGTAAATGATGAGGTTACCCATTATCCAACCTTTTATTTATTTATATTTATTTATTTTTATTGTAAATAATAATGAATTGTTAATATTACTAATTTATTTGGTTTTGTAATAATTTATAATATGAATTTAACACTATTCTCATGTAATGTTGTATCTTATACAACTAAAAAAATTGTGAATTTATAATATGAATATAAGTTTTCAAATTTGTAGTAAAGTATTAAAAAAATGAAAGCATTGCACGTCGCTTCTCTATATTTATTAAGATAACGTTAAAAATTGTGACATACTTGTGAAAGTGAATAAATTTTTAATATTTTTTAATATTTATTTTAAATTTTTAAAAATAAAAATAAGTATACTGGATATACCCACAAAATATTTCATGAAAAGACTGAAAAACCAAACATATCGGGTTTGTAATTTTTCTCTTTTTCAAATAAATGAATGTGGTTTATCCACTTTATAAAAAAAAAGACTGAAAAAATTTAAAAAAATAATACAAAAAAAGAGAGATATTGATGGTAGTAATGGCACTCAAACTTTTATCTGTAACTTACATACAACCTATTTGGTTGTAGGTTGAATTACAACAAAAATATAACATTATATAAGGGTTAATTCTCAGATACCTTGGGGTTGTAGCCCAAGGCAAGTTGCCTTGGGGTGCAACCCCATACAATTAGGATGCAATGGGTAGTGTTTTAGGGTGTAATATAGGTGTTGGGTAGGGGCAACGCAAGTGCCTCATAAGGCACGATAGAGGCACCATTATATAAGTAGTTTTACATACAAGTTCTCTTTTTTATAACAAATCAAATAGAGAAAGGAAAACTAGCTTTGTTATAAAATCACTTACATTACAACTACTGCAATCCAAACATGTCATAATTAAATACACTAGTTTTTTTTTTATTTCTATAGGTCTATATATCTAAAACCAATTGATGCCCAATTAGCTTAAATACTTGACTTATATACTATTAAGCTTATATTTTTTAAAAAAAATGGGAAAAAAAATAAGAGATAATTGCTTACATGCCCCTACAAAATATCAAAATTGCTTATTTACCCTTACAAAAGTGATAATTACTTATATACCCCTACAAAACAACAATAATTGCTTATATGCCCCCACCTGCTACCTATCATTGTTAGTCATGGGTTTTTGCGGTATACAAGAATTATGCATTATAAAAGTGTATAATTATCATTGTTCGTAGGGGTATATAAGTAATTATCACTTTTGTAAGGCTAAATAAGCAATTTTGATGTTTTGTAGGGGCATGCAAGCAAAAAACGCAAAAAATAATTTGTCAATTTTAATGCCTAATTTTGGTGACGTGTACACATCCCAGTGGGTCCTACCGGTCCGAACCAAATCCGGTGGATCCCCACGGAAGTGCAGCTCGGTCCGACTCACCCCCGGATATCGCGCGCCTAACAGCGACCCACGAGATCATTTCCCACGTGTAATCTCCACAGTGCTCTGGCCCCACTTCCGTGGCATAATACCGTAATTAACTCATAAACCAAGTCCCTTTCTTGCCAGGCGTTGCCGGAGTCTGCCTGCCCGCGGGCAGACATGTGTCTCTTGACGGATTTCCTTCTCCGTTACTTTTACCGTCAACGTCGTGTCCCTCGATGCTCCTCCGCTGCCCTCGGGCATTCAATGCTGGGCAGCTGAGACGCTCCGCCGTTATCAGACACACCGTTACAGTCTTCACAGTTTCCCCGATGGTTTCCCAAAATTTAGGAGTTCAGATAATGAGTATATAATTTGGTTTCTTAAATAGTTTTCTTGAATTTTTTTTAAGGTATAATAAATAAATAATATCAGGACCACGTTGCATGTTATTATAGAATTGTTGGCACCGTCTCCCCCCGTTTCCCATGGGAATTGGAAACGGAAAGAGTATTTAAAATGGGGTTTATTAAGCACTCAACCTCCTTTTCCGGAGGCTCTTCAAGAAGAGAGAGAGAGAGAGAGAGGGAGAGGGAGAGGAGAACGGGTTTCGGGTTGCGGAGCTGAAGCGGCGGCCGGCGGGGAGTTTTCGCGCCATAAATGAGATGGAATAAATCTCTGGTTGTAGTGGGATACTGGGTTTTGTATTCTTAGTGAGCTCTTCTTCTTCTCTGGTTTTTCATGGCTTATGGCTCGGCCACTCGGTTGGGTGAGTTCCTTCTCGTTTGATGGGTTGTTTATCTGTTGATGTTTTTGATTTGATTTTTCTAATTTTTTTTTATCCGGGGGATTTTAGTCGAAGGGATCTATGAAGAGTTATGGAGGGCGTGCGCCGGACCTTTGGTGGAGATCCCGCGAGTTGGAGAGAGGGTGTTTTACTTCCCTCAAGGTCATATGGAGCAGGTGATTCTAATCCTCTTGTTTCCTCTGATAAATTGGAGGGTTTTTTATTTTTTATTTTTTATTTTTGTTGGTTTTTCTGCTTGTTTCTTTTGTTCAAAGTTGTGATTTTTTTTTTTTTTTTTTGTTACTGTGGGTTCCTTTTGTATGATTTCTTTGTGAACTTTCTCGTTTGTTGATTGCTAACATGGTTCATCATTCAAGAAAAAGTTGTGATTTTTCTTTGTAAATGTTTTCTTTTTTGTGATTTTGTGTAGTTGGAAGCAACAATGAATCACGAGTTGAGTCAGCAGGCTCCCTTGTTCAATCTTCCGACTAAAATCCTCTGTCGTGTTGTTCACATTCAATTGAAGGTTTGTGGTCTCTCATATCTCTATTTTCACTCTATGTTATTGCTAGATGTTTTTTATTTATTTATTTAGTTGTTTTTTATTTTCTGATTATCGAAAACTTTGTTGTAACAGGCTGAGCCTGAGACTGATGAGGTCTATGCTCAGATTACATTACTACCAGAGCCAGATGTAAGTAGCCTATGAACATAAGAATAATTCTACTTTTCAAGTTTGTGAATTTCTGATGCAAAAGGACAATAACTTTGATTTAATTTGTCAAATGTTTTAGCTATAGTTCATCGTCAAATTATCAAATTGAATGAACAGATTTGGGTTTAATTCTATATTTCTGTTGTAAAAGATCAAATTTTGGTTGAATTTCTTCAGCAAAATGAGCTAAAGAACCCTGACCTATGCCAACCTCAGCCTCCAAAGCCTGTGGTTTACTCATTTTATAAGATTTTGACTGCCTTAGACACAAGCACCCATGGAGGGTTCTCTGTTCGTCCGAGACATGCTAATGATTGCCTTCCTCCACTAGTCAGTTCCATTCTCACCATTTCTTTTTGACTGTGAAGATGGTTTTCCAAGTTGTTTAGTGGTTTTATTGTTATTTGATCAGGACATGTCACAACCAATCCCAAACCAAGAGCTGATTGCCAAGGATTTGCATGCTTTTGAATGGCGTTTCAAACATATATTCAGAGGTTGGGATTTTGATGACATAGATTAAAAGCATGTCCCTGAATTTATTATAGGAACTATCAGTTCTAGTGCAAGCCTTCTTTTTCTTTAAAGTTTTGAAACTGTGGTCCTGGTTTGTGGTTGCAGGACAGCCACGAAGGCATCTGCTGACAACCGGGTGGAGTACATTTGTAACATCTAAGAGATTGGTTGCTGGTGATGTATTCATATTTATGAGGTAGATTATCATAGAATTATGTTTCTGACCTTCACCTGTCTGCAATCGTTCTTTATTTATAGAAGTAGACCAGCCTCTTGAGGTACTAGCAAACCTTTTGCAAAATACATGGTCCATTGTTGTGGAGGGTAGGACACGGACTTGTTTCTGATTGTCAGTTGTTCTTTGACCCTTTTGATTTAGAGAAGTAGGCCTCTTGTAGTACCATTAACTTATGTATTATGAATAAATATTTCAATGTTTTGTAGAGGGGAGAATGGAGAATTGTGTGTTGGAGTCAGGCGGCTTGCTCGGCAGCAGAGTACAATACCATCCTCTGTGATATCAAGTCAGAGCATGCACCTTGGTGTGCTTGCCACTGCATCTCATGCTGTTTCAACTCACTCACTCTTTACAGTTTACTACAAACCAAGGTAGGGAGCATTTTCTTTGATTTTGCCAAGATGAGTGCTTTCACTTTCTATTTATTCTGGATGACTTATGTTATTATTTTCCGAGGAAATTGTCTCGGTTTTTCTTAATCCAGGACGAGCCAATTCATTGTGGGTGTGAACAAATATTATGAGGCAGTTAACAATGGAGTAACTGTTGGCATGCGATTCAAGATGAAGTTTGAAGGAGATGATGTTCCAGAGAAAAGGTGAAGTTTGAAGTTTGAAGTTTGAAGTTTTTCTTATGCAACATTCTTTTCACTACTCACTAAACTTCTTGATTGACGTTGGACTTTTAATCTCAGTTTTACAGGCACTATAATAGGAATTGGAGACATTTCTCCTCATTGGGGAGGTTCCAAGTGGAGGTCTCTAAAGGTCGCCTATATTTCGTTTCTTCATCAATTCTATTCATGCTTCTGTTATTTTCTCATGGTATGATGTTTCAGGTTCAATGGGATGAGCACACTAATATTCGCAGACCAGAGAGAGTTTCTCCATGGGAGATAGAACTCCTCAATGTCTCTGCACCAGCTAGCAATGTTCCTGAACAAGCATTTGCGAAGAATAAGCGATCACGCTCAATGATAGATCTCCGAGCTCTTGTTAGAGAAGGTACTGCTCTATTATCTCTCCTTAGTATCCCCTTAAATGTTTGACCTTGAAAAGTGGAATCTCTAACATCTATTGATTTGAAGTGCAGAAGCTACTGAACCATTCTGGTTTCCTGGAGCAACCCAACATGAGTTAGCCTCAATTTGCAGTACCAATACTCCATCCTGTGAAAAACAAACTCTCTCCCCTTACAAGCAGGAGAACAGGAGCAATAATACCACAAATAGCTTAAGTTCCTACAACTCGGGAGAGTACAGTGCTTGGTCGATCGGTCTTCATCCTCCTTTGAAGAGCCCATCATCATCTGCTCTTACAGATACTTCTCCAAAGCAGGTTCAAGACAACAATGATCCAAAGACCACTCTCCCATCCTGGCTACGAGCTTCTGGCAGCTGCTTAACTGAGGACTCCTTGTTGAAGTCAAACAACATGGAGAGAGGAAAGAATCCTGATGTGACCAATGGTTGCCGCCTGTTTGGGTTTGAGCTGGTTCAGACCACTAGTTCCACTGCTTCTGTTGAGAAGGTAATGACTGGCCTGATCAACACACCAGGTGCCAGTAATGAGCATCCCATTGAGGTCTCTAATTCAGTCAAGGACACGCTGACCCAGTCAGTGTTGGTGAATGTTGTGAAGCAGCAGAAAAATGGACTGCCAGCATCTCCGAAGGAGTCTCTGAGCCGGCAGAGTTCTTATACAAGAAGCCGCACCAAGGTAGAGTCCTAGTAAAACTAAAAACACTGTAGATTCAGTGATGATAGTCAGCATAGTTGTTCAGTGTCTTTTGATTCTTGTTACTTTTCATTAAGGTTCACATGCAAGGCATAGCAGTTGGTCGAGCGATAGATCTCACAATCCTTGAAGGGTACAATGAACTCATAATGGAACTGGAAGAGATGTTTGACATCAAAGGAGAGCTGCGCAATCGGGATACATGGGAAGTGGTCTTCACTGATGATGAGGGTGATATGATGCTCGTGGGTGATGACCCGTGGCCGTAAGTTCCCATGAAGCTGGCTTCTACGTTCTTCTTGTTATATTTCATTGCTCAGTTATCAAACTTTGGCATATATCTAGATTTTGTTGATCAATTACTTGATAAAAGTACTTTTACCCGCAGAGAATTCTGCAAGATGGTGAAGAAGATATTCATCTATGCGAGTGAAGAGGTGAAGAAAATGCGACCTGGGAGTAAACTTCCTGCTGCCATAGCTGCAGAGGCAGGGTAACCAGCCATTACAACAATGAACTTGGATCATAGTGGTAAGAAGCTTTGCTTTTCGTTGTGCATGGAAGCCAGCAAGAGCAATTGATCTTGATACATGATACAGAACCTGATATGTTTTGCGCAACCTAAGTTGCACGATAAAAATTGATACCTCAGATGGTTACACAACAGTTGTTGATATTTGTGCAAAAAAGTGTCAAAAATAACACAGAATTTCATTTTCCCATTTGAATTGTGAACTCCATATGTCTTCGAATTTGCCGTAACAGACATGTTTCTTATGGTTTATTTGCTTGTGTTAATCATTGAGCTTCTCAATTATTCATTCATTTGTTTGGTTTCTGGACAATGAATCTTTTCTCTAGATTATGTTTCCCATTATGTTTCCTTTTTTTTTTTATTGATCTTAGTTGTGGTCAGCTAGAAATGCCAAACAGAGTGTAAGAGACTGTCTTTGGTCAAAGAGGGTGGTTTACTATTTTATTTGATGCCATGTCCTTCAGAGATTTCAAAATTACTTGCGCTCTGTTTTAGGGTATGGACTTCTGTGTGTGATGTCCGATATGAAATCTCTTACAATTGTATATTATCATAGTATTAGATACAGTACACTGCGATTACTAGTTTGAGTATGTATATATATCTGAGTTTTTCTATTTTAAGTCCAAGGCCTGGTTTATGATTGCATCAAAGTGAACCATATAAATTAATTGAAGTGTCTATCTATTATTCTGATGATCAAACATAAATTAAAACCTCAATTTCTGAGCAATCCGCCAAAATAAAGATGAAAGAAAATCACCAAAGGACCATTGATCTAGCGATATCTCGGGTTCCATGTGCCCATTTCCTTTAACGGAGGAAGCAGTTGAGTAACAAAGTTTCCAAGTTTGAGTCTCTATTTCTGTACGTGCACGGTGAGGGGTCAAGGGTGCTCGTCACCTAAGACCACGTCTCTTGACAAGCCCTCTGAGGAAGAAAATCAAATCATATTAACCAATGAAGATAAGGTTGGAAAGGTCCTGCGGGTGCATCCAAAGATTTTCCTCTCTTAAGTTGCTTGCACAAGCAATAGGAAAAGAATGCCTGAAAATTACTTGATAGGAATTCTGCTAAAAGACAAAAACAGTCACATTAGAATGCCGTAAGTTTTGCTTGAATTGAGGGTAAAGATAAGAAACAAAGACTTTTATTTGTTAAAACTATCAATGTTATCCTCTTAATCAATATAAATAACTTGTAATTTCAAATAATTGCTCAGTTAAGCGATATAGACTATTCTTCAGATAACACCAAAACACCACCTGCTGTCCTTCAATCTGAGATCTCTTTATTGTTTATAATTCATATGGGATTCCATTTCAAGGTCTGTTTCTTTATGCTCAACGATAAGATTTGATTCTTTCAAACCGGCAAACAAACAAGCAACAAGTGTGTGTTGTGCCAGACTCTGATTGTTGATGTCTCTTTTATGGACCATCACTACTACTGGTTGATCAGTGAATCATACTACGTCTGCACTTCTGTATTTTTTCTCATGCATCCTTTTCCTTATCACGTTAACATGGGCTCCACAATCGAAGTATGGGTGTTGAGAAGATACATAAAAACTACTTGCCTTCACTACTTCCGTTCTTACCTTGTCAAGGAGAAGAAGGAGAAGGAGAAGCAGAAGAAGAAGATGAAAGGTCTTCACACTCTGAAACCAGAACCCTTCATCCCCTTCAACCGTTTCCATGCACTTCTCTACTCCATTGCCATCTTAGCACTTGTCTTCAATCGTTGTTCATCACTGATGAATAATAATACCTCCAACGGTGTCGCTTTCTTCATGTTCTCCTTTCTTTTACTAGCTGAGCTAGTGTTTGCTCTCCAGTGGGTCACAGGACAGGCCTTCAAGTGGCGTCCTGTGCGCCGCCGAGAGTGGCCAGAGAGGCTTTGTGAGGTGGTGGAGGAAAAGCAGCTTCCAAAGCTTGATGTCTTTGTTTGCACTGCTGACCCCTACAAGGAGCCACCGGTGAGGGTTTTGAGCACTGCTTTGTCAGCCATGGCGTTCGAATACCCTGCTGAGAAGTTATCAGTCTATGTCTCGGATGATGGCTGCTCAGAGCTCACCATGTTTGCTTTCATGGAGGCTGCGAGGTTTGCCCGGCATTGGCTGCCTTTCTGCAAGGATAACAACATCTTAGTGAGGTCCCCGGAAGCCTACTTCAATGGTTCTAATCACTCTTATTGCTCTGATGCATCCTCTCCGAATATTAAGGTGATGTTTTGTTGATTTAGTTTGAAGAGATGGCCTGTCTTTTACTCTTTTACTTCTACTTTATTGTTCTTTTTTTGTAGATTATGTATCAAAACATGAAGGAAAGAGTGGAGAGTTCGATGGAGAGAGGATTTGTTAGTGAAGACATGTTGACCTCTGAAGAAGATAGTCAACTCTTCATGAAGTGGAAGGGATTTACTCGCCGTGACCACCCTTCGGTTATTCAGGTCTGTTTTCCTATATATAATTATTTGTTAATTTACTTGTACCAGCTTTGATACAATGTTAACTCATCTGACCAGCTTTGATACAATGTTAACTCATCTGACCAGCTTTGATACAATGTTAACTCATCTAAACACAGATCTTGCTGGAAAGCAGTAAAGATAGAGATGTCTCTGGTGCTCAATTGCCCAATCTTGTCTACCTCTCCAGAGAGAAATCCTCAACAACTCCTCACAACTTCAAAGCTGGAGCTCTCAATGCTCTGGTATAGATATATATATGATACTACAAACTTCATTTTAACTTTTCAATTGATTTACCAAAATTAACTGACAAAACTATGCATGGAATTAAGCTACGAGTCTCAGGTTTGATGACAAATGCGCCAGTGATACTCACCATGGACTGTGACATGTATTCCAATGATCCTCGTACGCCTCTGCGAGCACTATGCTATCTTCTCGATCCCAAGATCACCCCTGAGCTCGCCTACGTGCAGTTCCCGCAATGTTTTCAGGGAATCAACCACAAGGATATTTATGCTTCTGAGATAAAGCGTCTCTTCCAAATCAATGCTCAAGGATTTGATGGTCTGTGTGGCCCAAACTATGTTGGCACTGGATGCTTCTTCCCTCGCCGATGCTTCTTTAGCTTGCCAGGCTCACCATCATCACTGGAAGATGTTGCCACTTCTACTACTACTATTACTGGTGTAGATGAGAGTGAAGAAATTAGTTCTATCCTACAAAAGGCTCATGAAGCAGCGAGTTGCAGATATGAGCATGGCACCAAATGGGGATTCTCGGTATGTTACATTAGAAATAATAGTCCTAATAGTCACACAGTCTAATATTCTTCTATCTATCAACTCCCAGATTGGCTTTAGATATGAATCAGTGGTTGAGGATTTCAACACTGGATATAGCCTGCACTGCAAAGGTTGGAGATCGGTGTTTTGCAACCCAGAGAGGTCAGCATTCCTTGGAGATGTTGCAATGAATCTCAATGATGTTCTAAGCCAAGGAAAAAGATGGTGTGTAGGGCTGCTTGAGGTGGCATTCTCTAGACATTGCCCCTTAACATTCGGAACTAAGAATGCTTCCTTGCTTGTGGGCCTCTGCTATGCATACTATGCTCTTTGGTGGATTTGGTTCATTCCAATCACTACATATGCTCTTCTACCTCAACTAGCTCTCATTAATCACATTCCTCTGTTTCCAAAGGTACCGATAAATAGTTAGTTGGTTTTACTTATCACTGTGTATTGGCTCTGATACCATGTGTTAATTGCAGATATCTGATCCATGGTTTTACTTGTATGCTTATCTCTTCATTGCGGCCTATGCTCAAGACCTCACTGAGTTCATCATAGGAGGATCTACATTTTGGAAATGGTGGAATGATCAAAGGATGTGGATGATGAGAGGAGTCACTTCTTTCATCTTTGGATCCATTGAATTCACTCTTCAAAGCCTTGGAATCTCCACATCAGGGTTCCTGGTGACTAACAAAGTGATGGGAGATGAACAGAGTGAGAGATACAAGAAGGGGATGTTTGAGTTTGGAGTGGCTTCACCATTGTTTGTGCCATTAGGAATTGTGGCCATTGTTAACTTGAGCTCTTTTGTTGTGGGGTTTGCAGAGGTTTTGAGGAAGGAGGTGAGCTTTGATGAGATGTTTGTTCAATTGTTCATCTCTGGGTTTGTGATGGTAAATTCTTGGCCAATCTATGAGGCCATGTTTCTCAGAAAGGATGGAGGGAGGATGCCAAAGATGATTACTATTTTGGCCATTTGTATGACTTTGTTGCTTGTTTCCCTTTCTCTTTTCCTATTTGGGGGATCGGTAGTTTAGTCTTTTAGTTTTTTTTTATAAAAGTTTAGTCTTTTAGTTAATGTTGCTTAAGTTTAGCTCTCCAAGGAGAGGTGGAGACTTCACGCCCACAAGACTTGCTTGTGTTGATTAGTCCACATTTATCACAAAAAAAGGAATTTTTTTTTTATCCATATCATATATTGTTTAAGATAATTAATGTTAATACTTGTGAATAAAGTGGTTTGAGGTCACACTCATTCAAAATAAAATGTATGTCTTTTTTGGTAGATTACTTAATTAATTAAAATCAAGTTTAATTTGTGATTTTCTTATTTATTTATTTCCAGAGAATGAGAGGAAATTGTCTTGTAGAACTAAAATCTATAGCCCAATAATGTATTTTAAAATAAATCTTATTTCATCACTCTCTCATTCCCCGATCAATTCAATATATCAATTGAATTAAATCTATTTAATGTTTTATCAATCAAAGAGTCATTAGAAAATCCACTCTTAATTTCTTTTTCACTAAACCCAATTTCAGAAAACACTAATATTGTGAATATTTTGAGATAGAGGATCACAAATTGATCACTAAAGCACTATTCACCATTGTTGGCCTTAGTACAATGGGAAAGGTATGGCGACGTAAGCTAGCGCCAACAATGGAAGGGATCAACCAACCTGACCTTCTCAAAGGGGTGACCGATCATAGAGCAAGCACTACTTCGGCGAAATCGTGTAGAGAGGGAATTACCTATGTCCAGGCCATCACGGGGACTACTATGGCTGGCAAAGAAAGGAGAACTGAAGGCGAGACCTTAGATGATGAGGGATGGATCGGGATTCATTTTAAAAGGAAAAGGATAGTGTTGGCGAGTACTAATTCATTGTGTACATAGGGACATCGTCAGAAGGGTGTTGAATCCCCTGGAAGACCAAATCCACCTCCAAGTTGGTGGGTTATTCGTTGACGTGATTAGAGTTCTGATTAGGGGGTCGTTCACTATCGGTGGTGATCAATTGCCACGTTGGAAGTTGACAACATGTTTGGGTGGTATTGGATCTGGGAGAATCGTTGTTGTCAAGGGTTGGTCGGTAGGCAACACTGGAGATAAAGGGACAAAAAGACACCAGATAGCAGCTAGGAGGTGATGCTGAAATTCATGCCAGAGATGGTGACTTTGGTGAAAGACCATAGGTAACATCAACCGTCACCACTCCTTCCCTCGCCACTACCGGAGGGACCCAAGTAGAAGATTATTACTGAGTTCAAGAGGACAAGGTTGCCACCGTTTTTGGGTACCACTAATCCTGATGAGGTTGAGCAGTGGGTCGATGAGATGGAGAAAACATTCATAATTATGCAGTGTAATGAGGAAGAGAAACTCAAGTTTGTTACCTTCATTCCTAAGGGAAGTGCCTATGACTAGTATAAGGGTGAGATGCTCATCCGTAAGGGGGGGAGAATTACAACTCATGGGAGCTGTTAAAGAAGGCCTTATTCCGCAAGTACTTTACTAGGAATAAGATGATCCGGCTAGAGAGGCAGTTCATGGGCTTGACTCAGGGGAGCATATCAGTTGATGATTATGAGATAGGGTTCGATAGACTGGCCAAGTATGCACCAAAATTTGTTCATGATGATGAGAGCAGGGCTCGGAGGTTTGAGGAGGGTTTACAGTCTCCCATCGGTAAGGGGTTGGTTGCTTTCACTTTACTAGCTATGTTGAGGTTGTGGTAAGCGCTAAGTCCCTAGATGCTGTTTGGAGAGACACACAGGAACAAAAGGAGAGTCTTCATAAGAAGAGAAACATACGCTTTTTTCGGCTAGAGTAGTCACCTCACGGGTGGAGGTAGCAGGCCCAGGATGAGTGGTGAAGCTCGGAGTAGGTCACAGACCGTTAGTGGACCACTATTTCAGCGATCTCGAGGACTGTCCCCAGCTACTTCTCAATCCGACTTGTAGAGGTGCATTGTATGTGGTGGTGCACATACGACCTCGGAGTGCAAACGTGCCACTGGGGTCTTGCTTCAGGTGTGGTAGTCCAGGGCATCAGATTGCGGAGTGTCCACAACACCCATAGAGAACTCATAGGACTCCCAGTGGGCCAATCTCGAGGCTGCCAGTTTAGGGATCCTAGGCTTCTTAGACCACGAGAGTAGGGAAGGAGGTGGCTAGCAATCAACTGTTATCCTCGACGCCGTAAAATGCAGGGAGGCCCAAGACTCAAGGGCGTGTGTAAGCTTTGACTCAAGAGGATGCCCACGCATCTAATGTAGTGGTGTCAGATATTTTACCAATTTACTTAGCCTATGCACGTGTTTTATTTGATCCCGGTGCCACACACTCCTTTGTTTCATCTGCATTTGTTCGGAAGCATGTCATACCTATTATGCTTATGAATTATGACTTAGAGTTGATACTCCTATTGGGACTGCAATTGTTGTTGATTGAATTTCCTTGAGTTGTGTGATTAATCTTGATGGTCATGAGTTGCTAGCTGATTTGCACGTTATGAGTAAGAAAGACTATGACGTCATTTTGGGAATGGACTTCTTGTCCTCTTGTTATGCTGTAGTCGACTGCCATAGGAAAAGGGTGCACTTAAAGATACCAAACAAAGCATGTTCCACTTTTTTTTGGTAGTAGTTGCAACTCTCCACCTCGAGTTATTTTTGCCTTGCAAGCTTGGAAGTTGCTCTCGAATGGTTGCACTGGATTCTTAGCATATGTTGTGGAGACTAAACGGGGAGATCAAGTATTGACGGACATTCCAGTTGTTAAGGAATTCCCTAATGTATTTCCTGATGACCTGCCCATACTTCCTCCAGATCGAGAGATAGAAATTTATATCGATCTAGTTCCAGGGACCTGCCACATCTCCAAGGCACCTTATAGAATGCCTCTTGCTGAATTAAAGGAGTTGAAGAAACAACTTGAAGGGCTATTGGAGAAGGGTTTCATTAGGCCCAGTGTTCCTCCTTGGGGTGCTCCAGTTCTTTTTGTGAAGAAGAAGGATAACATCTTTAGGTTGTGTATTGACTATTGCAAGCTGAACAAGGTAACAGTGAAGAATAGATCCCGTTATTCCGCATTGATGACCTATTTGATCAGTCGCAAGGTTCTCGGGTATTCTCCAAAATTGATCTTCCATCAGGCTATCATCAACTAAAGATAAGCAGGAGGATATCCCTAAGACTGCATTTCGCACTTGCTCTGGGCACTACGAATTATGAGGTAGTTTGTCATAGAATTATAAGGTACCAACAAACCTCATGCAAAATACATGGTCCATTGTTGTAGAGGGTAGGATGGGGACTTGTTTCTAATCGTTAGTTGTTCTTTGATGGTTTGTGATTTATAAAAGGGCCTCTTATAGTGCCATTAACTTTTGTATTATGAGTAAATATTTCAATGTTTTGTAGAGAGGAGAATGGAGAATTGTGTGTTGTAGTCAGGTGGCTTGTTTGGCAGCAGATTATAATACCATCCTCTATGATATCAAGTCAATGTTGGAAACACACCCTCAATCACACTTAAGAACAAATTAGTGGAATCAATTTTTAATAATTTCTACACGTGCACAATCACAAGAAAATATGCGAATTTACCACAATCATAGGATATACGAAAACAAAATCAAACATCACATGAAAAGAATACCAAATTTACATGGAAAACCTGTCCAATATAGAGGGGAAAAACCACAGGGCGAATTCTGAGAGCAATCCACTAATCTCAATAAAAGATTACAACTTTCTCCGAATTTTTGCCCAAAAAATATAGGAACTCTTCAAACTAAAAAAAAAAGAGCAATAGATGTGGGTATAAGAAAGATCTCACCAACATGTGACTACTCCTCCGTGCTCTCAAAAACCACTCTCGTACTTCTCCGGATTGGCCTCATAAGGTTGCACTGTTTCTCCCAATCTTTTTTAGGAGGTTCCCATGACATCCCCACCTATCCCATGTTTTATGGTATTATCTGGTAACCGATGGTTTCCTTAACAAACTAACCACACCTTGCGAGGGATGTCGGTCTGTTGAGTGAAAGCAACCTCCAAGGTAGGAAGGGAGCTACCCAACAATATCTCCCCCTCTCGACTACGTGGCGAAATCCACCAAGCCTGTTTTCCTTCTATAAGCTTCAACCTTCTTTATAGGCAATGATTTTGTCATCATATCTGACCCATTATTGTTTGTGTGGATCTTCTCCAACTGCAACTGCTTCTCTTCGACCTTCTGATCTAGTGATAACGCACATTAATGTGCTTCAACTTGGAGTGAAAAGTTGGATTCTTGCTCAAGTGAATGGTGATTTGATTGTCACAATAGCAGATAATTGTCATTCCTAACACCCAGCTCCTGATGAAATTTCTTCAATTACAAGAGGTCCTTGCACCCTTCTGCCAAAACTATCTACTCGACCTCTGTGGACAATAACACAACACTCTTATGTACCTTGGACTGCTATGTAATTAAGCCCCTTGCAAAGGTAACCAACCAGAAGTAGACTTCCTGGAGTCAACATCTCATGCCATATCTGCATCTATGTAAGTCTGTAATACAGGCTTTCCCTGTCGATAAGAAAGGCTCAAGTTAGCTATATATTTTAAATACCTCATGATCCACTTGACTGCTGCCCAATACTCCTTTCCTAGAGTCATTGGGAATTTGCTCACTACGCTAACAGTATATGCCAAGTTTGGTCGAGTGCAGACCATAGCATACATAAGACTGTCTACAGTGAGGCATTAGGAACTCTCTACAACTTCTGCTTCTCCACTTTTGAGGCAGAGCTTTGCTATAAACTTAGCTTGAAGTGTCCAGCTAGTTGACATGCAACTAGTTGGCACTATTCATATTGAATCTCTAAAGCACTTTCTCTATGCATTTCTTTTGTGACAACCATAGCCTAAGAGTCTGTCTATCCCTGAATACATGCATTCCCAAAATCTGTTTCACTGTCCCCAAATCCTTCATGTAAAAAACTTTCCCTAACTTATTCTCCAATGTGGCAATCTTGCTGGAATCCTAACCAACGATCAACATATCATCCACATACAAGAGAACGGTGATGAAATCACCTCCAGGGAATCTTTTGATGAAGACACGGTAATATGTGGTTGTTCTTTTATAGCCAACCTGTACCATGAAAGCCTTAAACTTTTTGTACCATTGTCGGGGCACCTTCTTAAGACCATACAAACTCTTTCTGAGTATGCAAATCATGTGCTCCTTGCCTTTCACCTTGAAACCTTTATGCTACTCCATATAGACCTCTTCCTCTAGGTCACTGTGCAAGAATGTTATCTCCACGTCCAGTTGTTCTACCTCCAAATTCATACCTGCAGCTAATCTTGACAATGTCCTGATTAAGGCCATCTTCACTACTGGAGAGAATATCACATCGAAATCAACTACTTTCTTTTATGAGAAGCCTTTCATAACTAGTATTGCTTTATATTTAGGTTGTGAGTTTCTCTCCTTTGCCATTATCTTCTAGATCCACTTGTTTTTGAGTACGTTTCGCCCCTTGGGCCTAGCTATAAAGTCATATGGATGATTATGCAGAAGAGAGTTCATTTTCTCTTTCATAGCTTTCTACCACTACTCTCGTTGCTCATTGGTGTAGTTTGCCTCATATGACTATGGTTCATCTGCATCTGTCAACAGGATATACTCAGGTTCATCTCTCTCCATGCTATCGTCATGTTCATTCTCTCACCTACTCGATTCTCTTGTAGAGTCTTTGGTACTATCTGCTCATGTCTAATACCTTGGGAGATCATCAAAAGGGACATAATGAAACTGTTTGATGACTTTCACCTAGGAAAAGCAAACCTAGAAAGATTGAATTGGGTACATATTTTACTAATCCCCAAAAATGACACACCAGCATCCATTAAAGTCTATAGACATTAACCTCCTGAATGACTCTATCAAGATTATATCTACGGTACTGGCAAACCGGCTATGTAAGGTAATTAATAGCTTGGTGGATGAAACACAAACAGTCTTTATCACGGGCAGGTTGATTCATGATAATATTATAGCAGCAAAAGAGCCCATACACTTAATGAAACGCAACAACACGAATGAGACCATAGTCAAAATTAATTTCAAAAAAGTCTCTAACACAGTAGACTGGGGCTCCAAGCATTACTCTAGATATCAAAAGCCAAATTCCTCATAAACGGATTCCCCACCGGGTATGTGCAACAAAAGAGAGGGTTGCGTCATGGAGACCCCCTCTCCCCTCTACTCTTTGGGCTAGTCATAGATGTTCTAACCACAATGTTTAAGGAAGCAACCAGATCAAATATATACAAGAGGATTCAAGTAGGGAGTAACCAAGAGGATAACATCACTACACTCCAATACACAGATGACCTGCTAGTCTTTTGCATGGGCAATCTCCATCACTTCAAAACAATGAAACTTATTTTCTACCTCTTAGAAGGGCTTTTTGGTTTAAGAATCAACTTCCACAAAAGCGCAATCATCACACTAAAAACTGAGGGGTTCACGGCCCAACATATCGCGCAAGGCATCGATTACCCAACTACCACCTTGCCCATCAAGTATCTGTGGTCAAGATCACTAGAGGGTAACCTAAGAAGGACTAGTCTGAGCTGATGTAACGCCCCGACCCGGATCCCGGGACCTCAGGCACGTTCACAGACCGGCCGTACCCAAGTGGAGACGGGCCCCTCTCGGATACAAGGCCTAATAGATCAAGAGCAGATAACATACTTAACAAAATATCTACAATATAATCATTGAGTTTCACAGCGGATTACAAATACATGTTTCAAAATACCCTACAAGGATCTATACAGGGTCGAATAAAAACCTCACACACACATACAAAAATCTCGAGGTCCCCGAACCTCAGCAAAGTATCCCGTATCTCGAGGTCCCCGAACCTCAGCAAAGTATCCCGTCCCCTCGTACGTTTCTGAACCTGAGCCAGCTATTCCTCAAACCTGAAAGAGGGGAAAAAGAAAGGAATGAGTTTTCGAAAGGAAAGCTCGGTAAGTATACCTGCAAGGGAAGCAATTAACTCAACACAGATATCAAGAAATAGTGATCCACTCGAACATAACATATCATAGAAAACAAGATCAAGTCAAACACACAAGGATCACTATCCTACAAGCACGCAACACGGAGTCCAAAGAACTTATTGTCACCTCCCAGGCAGCCATCTTATCTTATCTTATCTTATCTTGTTAAGTCAATCCCTAGAGTGTGAGAGTGCTCCAACATGTATGTACACGGCCAGCGTATCATCCCATTGACGGGTGGACATCCAGAGTTCCCTCCCCCTGGTAGGACTATAGGACGCCCAGAGTGTCCTCTCCCTGGACACCCGCACACACAATCTGCACAAAAAGGGAGAATCTACAACACGAGAAAGACTGACACGCTAACCCGGATGGAGCACAGGCTCACGTGTTTCCACGGCCACGTGCCGATCAACGGGAAGGCGTGATCAGCGTACACACGCATGTCCAACAAAAAGCTTACACACCAATATGCATACACCATCAAGGAACTCAATAAAGAAAGATCTTGAACACGTGTATGCAATTCAAAACAGATTAATGATATCAAGGCCAATAGACAAGGAGGCAATAGCTCAAAGATAATCAATAATATCGAGATCAACAAATAATCAAGCAAGGAAGCTGAAACAAAAACATATAGTCAAGAAAACCCAAAACTGGGTGGGTACTAGGCGGGTACACTTACCTCTATTCGTAATCCAACTGACTAATCTATATCCGTCCTGCCGAAGCTCAGCGCTCCACGATGATATCTGGTAACCACAAGTCCTTTCTCAATAAACACACATGTGTTTAAGAATAACTATGTTTATAATACATGTCCCATTAATGGACCCAGCCCACTAATAACAAAACCAATCTTTTCAACTTCCTTGACCAGTTTGACTCGACCAAACTATGTTGGGTCTACAGTGAACCAAGTCCACTTATTTAAATAAAACAACTCACTTAACATCACTTGATTAACTCCACCTTTTTATAACTTCAGTGAGGGCTTAACAATATTCATAAACACTTTGCTGTCTATAAACCCACATACTCTCTCACGAAGGAAAGTCCATCCTTTAATCTTGCAAACAGACCCACTATCCTCTTACCAACACTCATGTAGCTAAACTGATTTCCCAAAATCCCACTGTTACAAAATAAAAGTTTTCAAACCCTCGAATGAGTGAAAAAGACCCTTACTTAACTTGATTAATTCATAAACTTATATGCATTAACTACATGGGACCCACAAGACTCCTATCTAATGAAGTATGACTTTTTGTTTTTAATATCTAACACTTTTGTTGTCATTCATGGGGTAACCTAACAAGGGACAACTACAACACCAAGCCATCGTGAACGAATAAATTATCAGTCACATACACTAAGGTCCCACTAATATCAAACTTCTCAAACATGACTTTAATCCTTCCATCAAATACTCTCACAATATCATCCACTTACCTCACCCAACCTGTATACTAGCACACCCTCTGAGACCCAGATTAGTAATGAACACATAAGAGACTTCTACAAAACATACAATATCCCAGCAACAGAGCATACAAATACATAATCATACATACACCATCGCTCGAGCTCTATCTCACATCCTTACCAACCCTATAATGCATCAATGGTCATGAGATTTTTCACAAGAAAACTCCTAGCATGCTATCATCTATGCATCCACACGTACGTATCCACATGAAATAAGGACCTGGAGCAAGATCAGAGGTTTTACCGGAGTTAATGGCGGCTTGACGACGTCTCCGGCCGGGTTCCTTCTTCTCCTCGTCACGGTGGAGCAACGAGACCACTGATCACCAACTCGAAGGCTCGCACACCCCAGAGACACCCTGCTAGATGGGTCCTGTGGTCCTTCTCCCTCTTCCTCCTTCAATGATGGTGGCGGCTGTTATTAGGGTTCCGAGATCTCTCTTCTATTTATAGATGCTCGCGAGGAGGTTGCAGATAGGGTTAGATAAGATTATCTCTTGATTTAAACTCTCTCTTCTAGGATATCTCTCTATAAATATAAATCAAATATAACTAACTGAAATTTCTCTCTCTCTCCACCTCTTTCTCTCTCTATATATTTGATCCCAGATATAAACGATGTCATGCATGGTCCATCACGTGCTTAGATTCAAAATTTTTTAATTTCTACCATGCATGTCCTCCATGCCATTCATACATTCATTATATATATATATATATATATATATATATATATATATACAACATCATTATTATAACAAAGCTATCACATATATATATACAACATCATTATTATAACAAAGCTATCACATCCATCAAGTCATTACCTTATAATATATGAATTCATATGAGTTATCCGATTCTATATACACATTCACCTATTTAAATCCCATCAAATCAAATAAAATCACATTTAATAAATATCCAAATTTTATATTTATTTATTTATTTATTTTTGACCATTGACTCCTATCTTTAACCAAATAAATATTTATTCACCTATACTTATATATATATATATATATATTACCATCTTATAATAATCTTATCGAAATTATTTGGATAAATATAAAATAAAATGTCATCTTTCAAATCAATTTAATATGTAGATATAGATTTATATATATATATACTAAATTTCATCTCAACTAATCCGATTTCATCTTTAACTATCTATTTATTTATATATTGATTCATATCTTTGACAAATCAAATATTTATTTAATTATATTTAAGTACATGAATAAATCATAGTAAATCTAAGTTTAGAGAATTTATTTATTCTCCATTTAATTAAAAGAAATTAGAAAACTTTTATTCCAATAATTACTCAATTCGATCAAACTTTGGGGACTTTCACTTATTAACCAAAGGTTTTAAGAATACTATTAGAAAATTTAATAACCTAAAATCTCTGGATTTTACAGCTGATCTAAAAAATTAGAAATCAACAGAGCACTTGGAAGGGGGGCTTCTTATCCTTGGGAGGCCAACTCGTAATTATTAACGCAGTTTTGACAAATATCCCAAGACACTAGACGTCTATATATAGACTATGAGAATGGGTAGTGGACCAAATTGAGGCTATAAGAAGAGACTTCCTCTAGAAGGGGGGGAATCGGACTCACACACTTATCCTCTGATCAGTTGGCGAGGACTATGTCAACCAAAGGAGCATGGAGGATGGGGCATCCTGAATATTCAAGAGTTTAATGGGGCGCTTCTAGGGAAATGGTGATGGAGAATCCTTGGGGGTGAAGCGAAGTTATGTCGAAAGATCATTACACAAGCTTATTTGAAAAGAAGCTTCATTGATGCACTTAGGAACTCCCCGACAAAGGCATTCTTCTTCTGAAAAGGAATCTACCGAGAACGACCAGTGACCATGCACAACATTACCACTCAACCAGGGGATGCATGGGAGCTCCACAAACATGTGGATGACAAGTGGATTGAGGGCCACTCGCCTCGGGACCGGTTCATATCCCTGCAATCGCTAATAATGCGAAAACCTATAACAATTAGTAAAGTACGGGAAAGGTTACAACTGGGCCACTCACTACTTCTACTCGGTCTACTATTACGGAGAGCAACTGAAGAGTACCTTTCACTATTCCAACACCGGCTCAATAATATCCAAAGTATTAGAGAAAACCTAATGATATGGAGGCTAACCACAACTAAAAATTTCACTATCAAATCTAAATACCCTTTTCAAATGGATGGTGGGACTCAAACTGACCTAAGGATGGGCTACTGGAAGAGCCCCTGACCCTTCAAGATAAAATTGTTCATTTGGCCGGTTAGCCCAAGAAGGTCGTACTCTCACTCTGGACAACCTCCATAGAAGACAATGGAGGGGTATACGGGTATCAAGCTATATATGTGATACGGAAGACGAGATGATTACACACCTCTTTTGTCAATGCCCTTTAGCAAGCAACATATGGGAGTACTATGGGAGGCTCTTCCATATTGACACGTTCTCCACCTGCGCAGAGGGAATGGGTGACCTCTTGTCATTTTCATCCTTAGTCACTAGGACCCTAAAACGGGGATGGGAGCTACTGACGATAACAATCATCTGGATATTATAGAGAGAAAGGATCTACGATGTTTCCAAGACAAACGACGGGTTTTCTGGCAACTTATTCGCGGCACTAACTTTCTTCTATTATCTTGGTTTGATGCAACCCCACACCCCTCGTCAAAGAAGCCGATGCTCTAGGAGGCACAGAGCTTAGTCAAAAGGTGTAATACCCGGATTTTTTGAATTAATTATGTCATGTGTGCACCGGTTGAGACATGCCTATGTCAGGGCTTAGGTCCGTGGAAACATCTTGTTAATGTGTGCAGTAGGGGAGGCTAGTTATGTTATGTGAATACGATTGTGATCTTATGATGTGAGCACAGGTAGTGCTGTTGAGATTGGGTGCATACGGACTAAGTGCGACTGGTATATTTGTGGTTTATACGAGTTTGTGACATGATTATGTTAAGATTATGCCCGTATGTCCAACATGAATTTTGTTATGGTTTGATAAATATATATGTTACACAAGCTATTATTTTTGTATTTAACCCTAGTGCGATGTTAGTCTCTCGCTGGGCTAGTTTTAGCTCACAACTCCCACCATTTCAGTGTACAGGAACAGATCCGGGTAGCCGACCTAATCAACTTTGAGTAGTACGGATCTGGAGATTGACGTGACTGTTAAGTGTATAACTAGATCGGAGTAGATGTGGACTATAAAATTGATGAATAAAACTATTTCATTTTTCAGCTTTAAGTATGGGAATGTACCTATCTCTGAACATCTAAACTAAAGATCCTGTGGCATGTGTAATTTAATAATCAGTACTGTATGACTTTAATAAAAAGTCAATTATATATGCTATAAAAACCCTGGTTGTTACAAAAGGAGCTTGCACTTCTCGCTAAACACCCCCAAGGGATCTGATGGCGACGAGAACCAAGAGGGAGACTAGAGGCAGAAGCCGGGCTTTCTACAAATATTTCTTATGAACTTTAATAGCAAAGGGCTGATTGTAACACTTATTATGAATCTATTATCATAAATAAATATAGTTTATCTAATTTATTTATTTTTTAATAAAAAGTGTATCTATTATTCTGATAATCAAACATAAATTAAAACCTTAAATGCTGAGCAAGCCACCAAAATAAAAATAAAAGAATATCCAATACAAGAAAACAGGTGCATCACAGACGGAAAATTCCGTCACTAAAGGGCTAAATTCTGTTGGCGACGTACTTCAGAGACGGACATTTTCCGTTGGAAATTCCGTTACTGTCGCTGAAGCCATTCCATTTGGGAAGAGGTATTTCGTCGGTGATGGTTACGTATCACCAACGGAACAATCCGTTGGTAAAACGATTAACAACCATGTAATTTGGTCTATAAAGGTGCTTATTACCGATGGACTTCGTCGCAGAAACCCTTCTACCACCAACGGAATTCCGTCTCTGAATGTTCTTATTACCCACGGAATTTGGTCCCTGATAGCTTTCACCACCAACGGAATTCGGTTTCTAAATGTCCTTATCACCTATGGAATTTGGTCAGTGATAGCCTTGGCCACCAACGAAATTCCGTCTCTAAATGCCCTTATCATCCACAGAATTCGGTCCCTGATAGCCTTCACCACCAACGAAATTTTGTTTCTGAATGTCCTTATCACCCATTGAATTCGGTCCCTGATAGCCTTGGCCACCAACGGAATTCCGTTTCTCAATGCCCTTATTACCCATGAAAATCGATCCCTAGTAGCCTTTACCACCAATGGAATTCTGTCTTTGAATGTCCTTATCACCTATGGAATTCGGTTCCTGTAAGTATTTATCACCCCAAGAATTCTGTCACTAAAAATGCTTATTACCTACGGAATTCTGTCCCTCAAGGCAGTTATCACCCACGGATTCATGTTCTTTATCTCCAAAAGAATTATGTCTCTAAAGTAATCATCACCAACGGAATTCCGTCGCTGAAGGTCTTTTATTCTATTATTGATTTTGTTTTTCCTGCATTATTTTCCTGTAATATATATAATAAGATTAATTATTATTTGACACCAATCACAAAATTGATAGTAAAGTCAATTGTTCATTATCAAATATAAGTACAGGATACAAAAAGATAACATGTCTTAAAAAAGATACATAGTTCATACACATCAAAAAAACATAAAGAAAAGATACAGTTTAGCACACTTTGATCTTCACTCATCAGAATCAGAGCTTGCCTCTTCTTGGTCTATATCCTTGCATGTAGGCTAAGAAGGTCCAATTGAAGCATTAGGAAAATCCTCTCTGTTAGTCACAAAACCAAGTAAGCTTACTGGAACTGTTACGGTAATCAATTCAGAAATATTGTTCATGGTTTACTTCAAGAACCACTACTGCAGTACCAACTTTTAGAAAATCCCAGATCAGAAGGCACAAGGAGAAGAATACAAGGTAGTTATGAATTTGTAAACTATAGATATTGAGAGCCATTTACTTCAAGAATCACTATTGTAACAACTCATTTGAGAAGAAATGCCATCCATCTGTTCAATAGTTTAGTTAGTGCTCCTTTAAGGAGCAACAGTTTCAGGTGAGAAGTGTTGTGTTCTGAAAGCCAAGTAACATGAATAGCTTCACAAAGATCTTAACTTTAAAGTTTAACCAAACAAGACAACAAAAACAAAACTTTACAAAAAATTACAAAACTTTAACCAAACTTTAACCAAACAGGTGAGAAGATTCGTTCAAAGTATAAAGAAAGCTTTACAAAACTTTAACCAAACAAGACAACTAAAACAAGATGAACAACAAAAACCCCCTAGCCTATCCAAACCATCCAAACATTGTAAATATAAATTCTACAAACAGCGTCACGATGGAGGCCTGTAGAAGAGCAAATCAATCTTATTTCTCAAATAACTCCACCTTAAAATCATGATTACAAGATAGCAGTGAAAAATCATAACAAAAATCCACGAAATTAGCAGAGATTCAAAAAATTCAAACCGAAGCCAGGATGAAGGTGAGGGCCGGCGAGAGAGTAGATAACCAACCTTGCCTTGAACTCCTCTGTGTCCGCGACAAATGCTCCGCGTCCGCCCGTCGTCTAAACCCTAAAAGAGAGCTCTTAATATCCCGCAGTCTATCAAGCTGGTGGCTGCACCGTGAATGAGAGAGTAAAGTTACTTTTTTGCTTTAGTTTTTTTTTTTTTTTTTTTAAGTTTTTACTAAATTATTTTTATAATTTGAATACTTGGAAAATTGAAATCATAACTTTATGAATAAACATATATCTAAAAGATAATTCATGATTTCATGTTCAATAATAACAAATTAGAATTTATTATTATTAACAGCTTATAACTAATTAAAACTAGTTAACCCAATAATTCTAAAATTATATATATATATATATATATATATATATAGAGAGAGAGAGAGAGAGAGAGAGAGAGAGAGAGAATTTTTTATTTAATGCATAATTAACTGTGTTTATCTTGAAAATCATATTTATCTAAAATTACCCATATTTACTAGTAAAAAAAAAAAATTATTCTGTAAAAAATATTAATAAAATCTAAACTGATTTATTAAATAATTCCGTTGGTGATGGTCTGACATTCTGTCGGTGATTTGCCATAAATCTTTTGGACACACTATAATTTCTGTTGGTAAAAGCCAACAAATCTGTTGGTAATAATATAAAATTCTGTTGGTGATGGTACCAAATTCCGTCGATGATTATTAATATTTCTGTTGGTGAAAATCCAAAACTTCGTCCCTAATGTATGACAACATATTTTTAATCTTAGAAAATTTTAATACTTTTCACCAACGGAGTTGAGTCCGAAAATCCATCGCTGAAATGTTAACTATTTTTTGCCATGCAGCTCCGCATTTTCACCAACGAAATTTCGGACGGAAACTATCACCAACGGAATGTTCCGTTGGTGATAATATGATATTCCGTCACTAATATATGACGAGGTGCCAAATCCATTCCTTTGCAAAATCCGTCGGTGATATTTACTTTCACCAACGTAATTCATTCCGTTGGAAAAATTTCGTCTTTGATGCACCTGTTTTCTTGTAGTGATCAAATCATATCAATCCATGAAGATCAAGTTGGAAAGGCCTTGCAGGTTTATCTCTGATGGACCTGGCCACCGGGCCTCGCCCTCACATAATTGTCGGGTCTAACTACCCCAAAAACCGAGATGAAGGGTAGGTTTACCCAACACTTATATGCACACCACTACTCCACTGATAGTCTATGTGAGATTAAACCGTTACAATACCCAACCAATCGAGAGCTGATGCCCTCGTCAAACCGACTCTGGGCCCCAACCCGCTTCGCGGCTGAACCGTAGGGGCCAGAACCAACCACGACCCACTTGGGCGAGCGAGTCCCCACACTGACCATCTCAATGAAAGCACCAATATGACGGACTAGGCCACTAGGCCTAGCCCTCACGCAAGTGTCGAGCCTAACTACCCCCAAAAACAAGACTAAAGGGTAGGTTTACCCAACATTTAGATGCACACCACTACTCCACTAATAGCTAATGTTGGACTAAACCGTTACAACATCCAAAGATTTTCCTTCCTTTAAGTTGCTTGCACGAGCAATAGGAAAAGAATGCCTGCAAATTACTTATATAGGAATTCTGCGAAAGACAAAAAAAAAAAAAAAAAAAAAAACAGTCACATTAGAATGCCGCAAAGTCTTGTTTGGATAGAGGGAAAAGATAAAGAAACCAGCTAGCAAGTGGAGTATTCTCCAACACGACCTGCTGCCCCATGAGATCTGTTTATTGTTTATAATTCATATAGATTTCATTTCAAGGTCCGCTTCTTTTTTTTGGGAAGCAAGGACTGTTTCCAGAAAAACACAACACATAAGTGTGTACTGTGCCAAACTCTGATTGTTAATAATGCCTCTTCCATCATTACTGGTTGATCTGTGAATCATGCTACGTCTGCACTTTTGTTTCCTTTCTCAAGCATCGATCCTTCTCCTTATCACGTCAACATGGGCTCCACAATCGAATTATGGGTGTTGAGAAGATACACAAATACTTCGTGTCTTCAGTTGTACTCCCGTTCTTACCTTGTCAAGGAGAAGAAGCAGCAGCAGAAGAAGATGAAAGGTCTCCACACCCTGAAACCAGAACCCTCCATCCCCTTCAACCGTTTCCATGCACTTCTCTACTCTATTGCCATCTTAGCACTTGTTTTCAATCGCTGTTCATCACTGATGAATAATAATACCTACAATGGTCTCTCTGTCATCATGTTCTCCTTTCTAATTTTACTAGCTGAGCTAGTGTTTGCTCTCCAGTGGGTCACAGGACAGGCCTTCAAGTGGAGGCCTGTGCACCGCCGAGAGTGGCCGGAGAGGCTTTGTGAGGTGGTGGAGGAAAAACAGCTTCCGAAGATTGATGTCTTTGTTTGCACTGCTGACCCCTACAAGGAGCCACCGGTGAGAGTTTTGAGTACTGCTTTGTCAGCCATAGCCTTCGAATACCCCGCTGAGAAGTTATCAGTCTATGTCTCGGATGATGGCGGCTCAGAGCTCACCATGTTTGCTTTCATGGAGGCTGCGAGGTTTGCGCGGCATTGGCTGCCTTTCTGCAAGGATAACAGCATCTTAGTGAGGTCCCCGGAAGCCTACTTCAATGGTTCGAATGACTCTTATTGCTCTGATGCATCATCTCGGAATATTAAGGTGATGTTTTGTTGTTTTTGTTTGAAGAGATGGCCTGTCTTTTACTCTTTTACTTCTACTTTATTGTTCTTTTTTGTAGATTATGTATCAAAACATGAAGGAGAGAGTGGAGAGTTCCACGGAGACAGGATTTGTTAGTGAAGACATGTTGACCTCTGAAGAAGAAAGACGATTCTTCATGAAGTGGAAGGGATTTACTCGCCGTGACCACCCTACGGTTATTCAGGTCTGTTTTCCTATATAATTGTATGTTAATTTACTTATACCTGCTTTGATTCACTGTTAACTCATCTAAACAGATCTTGCTGGAAAGTAGTAAAGATAGAGATGTCTCTGGTGCTCAATTGCCCAGTCTTGTCTATCTCTCCAGAGAGAAATCCTCAACAACTCCTCACAACTTCAAAGCTGGAGCTCTCAATGCTCTGGTATAAATATATATATGATACTGCAAACTTTATTTTAACTTTTCGACTGATTAACCAAAATTAACTGACAAAACTGTGCATGGAATTAAGCTACGAGTCTCAGGTTTGATGACAAATGCGCCAGTGATACTCACCTTGGACTGTGACATGTATTCCAATGATCCTCGTACGCCTCTGCGAGCACTATGCTATCTTCTCGATCCCAAGATCACCCCTGAGCTCGCGTTCGTGCAGTTCCCTCAATGTTTTCAGGGAATCAATGACAAGGACATTTATGCTTCTGAGCTAAAGCGTGTCTTCCAAATCAATGCTCAAGGATTAGATGGGCTGTGCGGCCCAAATTATGTCGGCACAGGATGCTTCTTCTCTCGCGGATGCTTCTTTAGCTTGCCAGGCTCACCATCATTGGGAGATATTGCCACTTCTACTACTACTATTACTGGTGTAGATGAGAGTGAAGAAATTAGTTCTATCCTTCAAAAGGCTCATGAAGCAATGAGTTGCAGATATGAGCATGGCACCAGATGGGGATTCTCGGTATGTTACATTAGAAATAATAGTCCTAATAGTCCTAATAGTCACACATAATCTAAAATTGCTTCTATCCACTCCCAGAATGGCTTTCGGTATGAATCAGTGGTTGAGGATTTCAACACTGGATATAGCCTGCACTGCAAAGGTTGGAGATCGGTGTTTTGCAATCCAGAGAGGCCAGCATTCCTCGGAGATGTACCAATGAATCTCAATGATGTTCTAAGCCAAGGAAAAAGATGGTGTGTAGGGCTGCTTGAGGTGGCATTCTCTAGACATTGCCCCTTAACATTTGGAGCTAAGAATGCTTCCTTGCTTGTGGGCTTCTGCTATGCACGCTATGCACTTTTGGGGATTTGGTTCATTCCAATCACTACATATGCTCTTCTACCTCAACTAGCTCTCATTAATCACATTCCTCTGTTTCCAAAGGTACCGATAAAATAGTTAGTTGGTTTTTCTTATCACTGTGTATTGTCTCTGATACCATGTGTTAATTGCAGATATCCGATCCATGGTTTTACTTGTATGCTTATCTCTTCATTGCGGCCTATGCTCAAGACCTTACTGAGTTCATCATAGGAGGATCAACGTTTTGGAGATGGTGGAATGATCAAAGGATGTGGATGATAAGAGGAGTCACTTCTTTCATCTTTGGATCCATCGAATTCACTCTTCAAAGCCTTGGAATCTCCACATCAGGGTTCATGGTGACTAACAAAGTGATGGGAGATGAACAGAGTGAGAGATACAAGAAGGGGATGTTTGAGTTTGGAGTGGCTTCACCATTGTTTGTGCCATTAGGAATTGTTGCAATTGTTAACTTGAGCTCTTTTGCTGTGGGGTTTGCAGAGGTTTTGAGGAAGGAGGTGAGCTTTGATGAGATGTTTGTACAATTGTTCATCTCTGGGTTTGTGATGGTGAATTCTTGGCCAATCTATGAGGCCATGTTTCTCAGAAAGGATGGAGGGAGGATGCCAAAGATTATTACTATTTTAGCCATTTGTATGACTTTGTTGCTTGTTTCCCTTTCTCTTTTCATATTCAGGGGGTGACATTGAATGATTGGTAATATGTGTTGTCTAGACTTTTAATTATTGTTAAATATGTTTAGCCCTCTAAAAAGGGGCTAAGGGTCACATTCCCTGTATACTTCTGAAGTGGTTCGAGGTCACACTAATCATTCAAAATAAAATTTATTTCATTTTTGACAAATTAATTAAGTTATTAAAATCATGTTTAATTTGTGATTTTATTCTTTTTATTTATTTATTTATTTATGATTAAATCAAACATATTTAACATTTTATTAATCAAAGAGTCGTTACAAAATCCTTTTTTTTCACTAAACCCACTTTCAGAAAGCACTTCATGAATATTTTGAGTTGGAGGGACAATTTTTTTTTTTGACAGAAAAGAGCTAAACATAGCTCTAAAGAAAAAGAAAAAATAGATCGAGATTAGAAGTTATATAGCCTCCAGGTAATCAGAATTGGAGACCAGCTTCAAGAAGCACATCTTCTAGCCACCTAGGCCTATCTGCACCTCTATGAAACAAAGATATGTCCGGGTTCATTCGTCCAGCTTTTGCTAAGGCATCAGCCACAATATTGAATTCTCTTGGACAGTAGGTGATATCAACTGGTAGGGGTCTTCTGAGTAGCTCCAACAGCTTGAGAAGATCAGCACAGGGATGGCAGTTTCTCTGCACATTAACATCTTCAATCATGTTGAGTATGGGTAGGCAAATCGGTGCACAATACCGGGCGACGTGATCCTTCATTCTGCAGTTGTTCTAGAGCTCCAATTCTTTTAATTTCAAATTTTGTAAGTCGGAGTCGGAAGTGGCATCATATCCAGCTAAGATCACTTTGTCTGCTCCTGCAATAACAATAAATCCAATACCACATAAGAGGGATCCATCTTGATATGAGGCATCAGAAAGAACAGTTAGAGAGTTATTGTAATTGGATATGTTAAGATACTCCCTGAGATAGTTCTGATGTCTATATATATAAGCTTGAGCTGTAGACATTGCTTGGTGAAGGATTTGTAATGGCTGAGTTCTCTTGCTGTTGAACACCAAGTCGCACCTGGCCTTCCATATATTCCAAGCACATGTAGCAATCAAGGCTTTCACATGCTTGGTCTTACCTCTTCCAAAATGCCAATGTGACATGATCCACTGTCCATCCACAATATCATTAAGCATAGTGGGGTTGATACCAGTGATTTCAGCAACATATCGCCAACATTGTTTAGTAATAGGGCAGTGATTCATAAGATGAGTCAAATTCTCATTCTCTAATTCGCACAGTGGACATAACATTTGTGGCCCAATATTTAAGTTATATAGCAACTGAAAAGTGGGGACCTTGCCATGGAGCATTTTCCAAAGAAAGATTTTAACTCGAGGCAGTACTGGCAGTTTCCACAAACTATCCCAACCTTCCCAAGTCTCAAATTCAGTTAAATGCTTACTGTTCAGGTGGTTATAAACAATGTTAGCAATTCTGCCATGACTTGATTTTTGGAGCCAAGTCCATTGATTTAAGCAAGAGGAGTCAAAGGCAATTTTATTTAGCCTGCTCCAGTCCAAGAAATTGCCAAAACATGCAGTAATTGCAGTATGAATTAAAGAGTTCTCTTCCACAAAATCAGCAATACAAAGATTTTCTATAGGTAACTCCATGTTAAGGTAAGTAGGTTTGTAGGCAATAGGGATGCCAAACAACCAGGGGTCATTAAGAAAATGTGTAGTATTATGATTGCATGTAGTAATGGACAGATCAGATTTGATAATAGTAGCAGTTTTGCACAGCAGCCTATAAAAACAGGATACATTGTTCATAGGAGAAATAGACCAAGGATTGAAAGCACCATATTTGAGTTCCAAAATCTTAATCCAATATTTATCAGCTTGGTTTAAAACAGCAAAGAGATTCTTAGCCATAAGGGATACTTTGATCACCGAAGCATTGCTCACCATTCGTGGCCTCAGACCATGGGAAAGGTACGGTGATGTAAGCTGGCACCAACAATAAAAGGGACCATCCAATGTGGCCATCGCGAAGAGGTGACTGATCACAGAACAAGCAATGCTCCGACTAGAGCGTGCAGAGAGGGAATTACCTATGTCCAAGCCGTCATAGGGACTACCATGGTCGGCAAAGAGAGGAGAATTGAAGGTAAGACTGATGCAGGAGAGCCCGAGTCAGACGATGCTGAGCTGTCTGATTGCACCATTAGAGCTTTGGCATACCACGACTTGGCGGACCGAAGTAAAGGCGGAAGGTGATCGAGCCAAGTTCGGAATTGGGGAGCACTTTGGACACCTTTCGGTATTTTGGCCATAACTTTGGCTACCGATATCGGATTCGCGCGCTCAACCCCAATTCGGAAAGCTTGTCTCGACGCGCACGTGGAGTCCATCAGCTTTGCTGGATGGACCCTTCCTTCACCCTCAAATTCCACTGTTTTCCCCGTCCTTTCTTCGTTTCTCGGTGTTTTTTTTCCATTTTTGGCAATACTTCGTATGCCAATTTAGGATAGGATATGAATCCGATTTGAACTCGGGTTTTTAGGAGTTATCTGTTTTGTTTAGTTATTTTAGAATTAGATAAGTTTTTCTATTGGACCAAAATTTGCCGATTTGGGCAAATTTGGATAAAAATAAGAATTTCTAGGTTATCGAGGTTAGTTTTTTAGCTATTTAAACCCGGCTTGTGGGTTGAATTTTATTCATTGATTATTGAGTTATTTTCTTTTCAGAGACTATTCTTCTCTCTTTGTCCTCCCTTTTTCTTGCTCTTCTATCAATCCCCCCTGTTTACCACTGCTCGCAGGTTAATTACTACCCTGCCCGGCGTCAGTTGGTATCAGAGATCATCTTCTTCCTGTGGCCTCGGCATCAATGGCTGGAGGTCGTGGTGGCCGTGGTGGTCGTGGTGGTGGACATGTTCCGGTAGAGGAAGGTCCGTCTCAAAACCCAATCGCCTTGGAAGCGATGAACGAGGATCTACAGAGACAAGTAGCGGAGTTGACCCAACGATTGGCGGCGCGAGATTTGGGGGATCGTGAGGTTTCAGACCACGACTCCGAGTCTACCTTGGTCAACCCCTATTCCCGGTGTGGGCAGTCCAGAGAACACTGTGCACGAGAGGAGCGTCACGGAGATCTCGGCTTTCGGGTGGAGTTGCCCGAATTTACTGGAACCCTACATGCTGAAGCCTTCATCGATTGGTTGAACGAGGTCGAGAGGATATTTGAGTACAAGGAGGTCTCTGATCGTCAGAAGGTGAAGCTAGTTGCTATCAAGTTGAAGGGTCGAGCATCCGCGTGGTGGGAGCAGTTGCGGCGTTCACGGGATCAGCAAGGCTTAAGATTGTAGATTGGGACAAGATGAAGAAGAAGATGAAGGGGCACTTCCTCCCCTTCGGCTACACCCAAACCTTGTTTCAACGACTTTATACGTTGAGACAAGGCGCAAGATTAGTTGATGAGTACACAGAGGACTTCTACCAATTGATCGCGCGGAACAACTTATCCGAGATAGAGGAGCAACTGGTGGCCCGATATCTGGGAGGTTTGCGCCAACCATTGCAAGATGTCCTCAGTCTACACTCATTATGGACTGTTTCGGAGGCATACCAGCGCACCTTCACTGTTGAAAAGCAGCAGAATAGAAGACCACCAATCAGGAGCGATCAGAGTAGCTGTGATAGCTCACCCTCGTGCACCCCCGCCTACCCAAAGCAAGCACCGTCAGGTAGTTCTAACTCTAGAGTTCATTGTTATAGGTGTGGTGAGCAGGGGCATAAATCACCCGAGTGTCGGAAACCTGCTAGTCAGAAGGGCAAGAACCTGATGATTGAAGAGATCGAAGCTGAGGAGGCTGAGGAACCAGTTTATGATGACTATGGCGATGATGATGAGGCTGGTGACGTGTTGATTGGGGATGGCCATGAGACCCTCGTTGTTCGCAAGAGTCTGCCGGCACCCAAGGATGAATCAAGGGATGACTGGCTGAGAAACAACATCTTCCATACCACCTGTACAGTGGCCGACAAGGTTTGCAAGGTGATCATTGACAGCGGTAGTTGTGAGAACGTGGTGTCTGAAGACGCTGTCCAGAAGTTGTAGTTGAAGACAAAGCGACATCCGAAGCCCTACAATCTATCATGGCTGAGCAAAGGCACCGAGGTAAAAGTAGATCGGCGATGTCTCGTGTCTTTATCCATTGGGCAGAGGTACTTTGAATGCATGGTGTGACGTCGTGTTAATGGATGCATGTCACCTACTACTGGGGCGACCATGGCAGTATGATCGAAGCGTAGTCCACGATGGAAGGAAGAATACTTATTCACTCAGCATGAAGGGAGAAAAGATTGTATTGGCACCCCGCCGAGAAGAAAAGCATCCTACTCCAGTAACCAATAGTAACCTACTTTCCATGCCACAGACATGGATCCAGATCTGCCAATAGAAGTGCGTCAATTGCTCCTGGAGTTCGCGGACTTGATACCAGACGAACTTCCCCCGGGACTCCCACCTATGAGGGACATCCAACACCAGATAGACCTTGTTCCAGGATCGAGCTTGCCGAACCGACCAAAGATACCGCTGCACTCCAAGGAGGTCAAGAATTACAAAGCAGCTAGTGGAGGAGTTATTAAGGAACGGCTACATCCGAGAGCATGAGTCCTCGCTAGCTTCCAACCCTGTTGGTGCCAAAGAAGGATGGCTCGTGGCGCATGTGTATAGACAGCCGAGCAATCAACAAAATCACCATCAAATACCCCTACCCCATCCCCCGCCTGGATGACATGTTGTATCAGCTATCCTGCTCGAAGGTCTTTTCAAAAATCGATCTGAAGAGCGGATACCACCAGATCAGAATACGGCCTGGAGATGAGTGGAAGACGGCGTTCAAGACACAACATGGACTGTACGAGTGGATGGTGATGCCTTTTGGGTTGTCCAATGCCTCCAGCACATTCATGCGATTCATGCACCAGGTTTTGCGACCGTTTATGGGCAAGTTTGTGGTGGTCTATTTCGATGACATCCTCATCTATAGTCCGAGTTGGTCCTCACACTTTGACCATCTTCGCACTGTCTTTGAGTTGCTGAGAATGAAGCGCCTGTTCGTCAGCCGAAAGAAGTGTTCCTTCTTCACCACTTCTGTGACCTTCCTTGGTTTTGTTGTTTCTACTGACGGTGTTCATGCAGATCAATCAAAGATCGATGCAATCTTGGAGTGGCCCAGACCGAGGACCTTGCATGATATTCGAAGCTTCCATGGGTTGGCCTCGTTCTACAGAAGATTCATCCGGAACTTTAGCACGCTGATTGCCCCCATCACAGAGTGTCTCAAGGGGCGTGATTTCAAGTGGACGGATGAGGCCGAAAATAGCTTCCACCTGGTCAAACAGAAGATAACTGAAGCACCAGTTCTCGCACTTCCCGACTTTGACAAAGTGTTCTAGGTCAATTGTGATGCATCTAGAGTTGGCGTTGGAGGTGTTCTGAGCCAGTCAGGACGACCGGTAGCTTTCTTTAGCGAGAAGCTGTCGGGGTTAAAGAAGAACTACCACACTTATGACCTGGAGTTTTATGCCATAGTTCAGTCGCTGAATCATTGGTGCCACTACCTTATACAGAAGGAGTTCATTCTGTTCACCGATCATGAAGCCCTGAAGTACATCAATGGCCAACACAAACTGAGCAGGCGGCACGCTAAGTGGGTAGCGTACTTGCAGGAGTTCACCTTTACTTTGAAGCATCAAGCAGGAAGCCTCAACCGTGTATCAGATGCTTTGAGCCGCTGCAGTTCTCTTCTCACTACAATAAGCGCCAAAGTTGCAGGGTTTGAAGCTTTCACGGATATGTATGCGAGTGATCCTTCCTTCGGGCGGATCCTTCAGGAGGTAACCGATGGACAACGTCAAGATTTTATTTTGCATAATTTACACTGCTTCGCGGGCCTACAAATTGTGCATCCCCGACCGCCATCATGCATGTAAGATCATGAGCGAACTTCATAATGAGGGGCATTTTGGTCGTGATAAGACCTACGCCCTCATAGTTGCAGACTTTTATAATTTACCGAAGTTGTCTAGTGACGTGGCACACTTTGTGGAGCGCTGCTTTATGTGTTAGCGGGCCAAAGGAGTTCTCACCAACATAGGCTCTCAGACACTCCCTTGCTGGTCCACAAGCCCCTTGGCTTGACGTCAGTATGGATTTTGTTCTGGGCCTTCCTCGTACCCAGAGGGCCTCAGACTCTATCATGGTGGTGGTTGACAGATTTTCCAAGATGACCCATTTTGTAGCTTGTCGGAAGACTATGGATGCTACCCACATCGCACATCTTTACTTTCGAGAGGTTGTTCACTTGCATGGTGTCCCTCGCTCCATCACATCTGATCGTGACACCAAGTTTGTTAGCCTCTTCTGGAGAAGCTTATAGGGAAAATTGGGGACGCAATTGAACTTTAGCAGTGCATACCACCCCCAGATAGATGGCCAGACTAAAGTGGTGAACTGGAGTTTGGGCAACCTATTGAGGAGTTTGGCTGGAACTAAACCAAAGCAGTGGGATCTGGCACTACCTTAAGCTGAATTCGCCTACAATAGATCAAAGAATCGGACTACCGGCTTGAGCCCATTCGAGGTTGTCTATGGGCGGATCAGGAGTACTTGATCTCACCCCCATCCCACGGATTGGTCGTGTTCACCCCCGAGCTGATGAGATGGCTGAGCACCTTCGGGTTATTCATGAGCAGGTCAAGTCAACTATTCAGGAGAATAATACCAAGTACAAAATGAATGCAGACAAACGGTGGCGTCAGGTGCTGTTCGATGAGGGCGACTTAGTGTGGGTTGTCCTCACTCGAGATCGCTTCCCTGTGGGTGAGTATAACAAGCTGAAGGAGCGAAAGATCGGACCCTGTGAAGTGCTGTAAAAGATCAATGACAATGCATACCATTTGCGCCTTCCCAGTTATTTGAAGACCTCTGACATCTTCAATGTGAAGCATCTGAGCCCTTGTTTTGTGAAGTCGACTAATCCTATTACGAACTCGAGGGCGAGTTCTTTTCAACCCGGGGAGGCTGATGCAGGAGAGCTCGAGTCAGACGATGCCGAGATGTCTGATTGCACCATTAGAGCTTTGGCATACCACGACTTGGCGGACTGACGTAAAGGCGGAAGGTGATCGAGCCAAGTTCGGAATTGGGGAGCACTTTGGACACCTTTCGGTATTTTGACCATAACTATGCCAATTTAGGATAGGATATGAATCCGATTTGAACTCGGATTTTTAGGAGTTATCTGTTTTGTTTAGTTATTTTAGAATTATATAAGTTTTTCTATTGGACCAAAATTTGCTGATTTGGGCAAATTTGGATAAAATATAGAATTTCTAGGTTATCTAGGTTAGTTTTTTAGCTATTTAAACCGGGCTTGTGGGTTGAATTTTATTCATTGATTATTGAGTTATTTTCCTTTCAGAGACTATTCTTCTCTATTTGTCCTCCCTTTTTCTTGCTCTTCTATCAATCCCCCATGTTTACCACCGCCCACAGGTTAATCACTACCCTGCCCGGCATCAAAGACCTTAGACGTTAAGGGATGGACCGAGGTTCATTTTAAAAGGAAGAGGAGGTCGCAGACGAGCACCAATTCACTTCCACGGTTGAGAACTGCCCATAGGCAGAGGGTAACACCGCTGAGCTGCCCCGGAACATGTTCAATTTGCCTCCAAGTGGGTCACACTAGCGACCGGTGTAGGAGGATGCCTTCCACTGTCTAGTAACCAAGTAGAAGAAGCTTTGTGAGAGGAATTCAAGCTCCAGACAACGTCCATAATGCTTGTAATCAACGTAAAGCGTGCATGAATAAGAAAAAGAATTTAAAGAAAAACAAGGAGAAGGAACAACGCTGGATATGGGATGGAGGAGACCTCGCTTGAGAAGATACACAATATGCCCCCATGAGGTCAATTTCTTCATCACCGAGAGTTGGGTGGAGCTCCATCAATACTTGTTCGCCACAACTAATCAGATCCTGGAGTCAATTGTTGACTATCACACCTAGTGCTGGCAACAAGCCGAACCTCAATGAGTAGAGCACAGCTCGAGTTCAGCTCAAATTATAATTTTCAGTTCAAGTTCGGCTCGAGTTCAAATTATAATTTTTTAATTCGAGTTCAGCTCGAGTTCAAATTATAATTTTTCAGTTCGAGTTCGGCTCATATTAATCATAAAAAAATTTATTAAAAAATATCAAAATTAAAAAAAATTTATAAAATTCTAATAAAATTCACTATGCCAATGTTGAACATTATTAAGTGTCATCTAAATTTTTTTGAAAGTATTCTTTAGTAAAAGGCGCAAGAATAGTTCGCTTTTTGCTCACAATGCAGTTGCATGGTCCTCTAAAGAGGGCTAACATCTAATTATATAGGATTCTGACAATCCACACACACACACACACACACACACACACACACACACACACACACATATATATATATATATATATATATATATATATATATATATATATTTATATATATATATAACCAAACTGAAACGAGCTGACTCTGGCTTGAGTTTGACTCATTTATTTTTTGAGCTCAAATTTGAGTTCAAGTTCAATTTGTTATTAATATAATCTAACCGAACTCGAGCCAATATCGAACTGAACTCGGGTTGCTCACGAACAGCTTGATCGTTTGCCAGCCCTAGTCATACCCATCCCGGTACATACCTGTAGACCTAGATGTGGATGGGTGTATCACACACCAGCCATGGTACCATTGTCTTCTACGCCTGTTTTGTACAATCATATCACATCCAAACCATATGGGTTCACAAGGAAAATAAGCGCTCACACACACACACACTCACACACACACACACACACACATCCCCTCAAAGCCCCTAATACTCCAACTAAACACCAACATCCCCTCAAAGCCCCTAATACTCCAAAACAGAGACATGACACAATATTCATATCTTCCTTAAAGCCTAGTGGTCCTGACTGGGACTATACCTGCAATCTGAGTAGGAAATGGGTGATGAGTTTGAAAGCTTAGTGAGAAGAAAATATCCCCCATGGGGATTAGAATATATACACATACAACAGTCAACCTCATACATGTGTAAAACATGCTATTTATGTATGCAAAATCAAGTATACATGCTAGTCTTTATATTCCATGAATCATGTTACACATGCTAAGTCATTCATGCATTAGAATCTAGTGAACATGCCATTTAGCGGGAATTCATAGTCAAACAAGTGAAAACCTTTGAATGCAATACATAGTCAATCACACATACATTCGATCTTATCCACACAAGCTATACCTACATGTCTATTCCCGGATTACGCCGGTCCATTCCTCGGGTTGTACCGGTCCATTACCCAGAGGATTACGTAGGTCCACTCGTGTTTATTTCCTATATCATGTCGGTCCATCATATTTTCCTTTAATTTCCTTTCTTTGTTTATAGTCGGCTTTGTCAAATATGTACTGACGTGCATAACACATGATGTCATGCTCATAACGAGTATGGGTAGAGGGTTTTAACCAAATAACCATTTTAACATTTGAGACACATCTCCCATATATCATGTGCGGTCCAAATGACCTATGCGCTCAATCATAGAGCCCCGATATATCACTAGGTGAACTGCAAAAGGGTGCAAACATAACTTATATTATGCATTTCCTATTATTCGTGATTCCATACATACATCATGAGAACATCTTTCATATGAAGATCATCAATTCTCTTATTCGTTTCATGTTGCATTTCTCATTGATTGAAATATTCATTCATGAATGCACAACCATTTCAAAGTAAACATTCAATGCATTTCATATGAAAAACTCACATGAAATTACTATAGCTTTATATATATGAAATCATTATGGTGGTTTATGCTCGGTCCCTTAATAGTGTAATCAAATCGTACATATGAAATTAGTAGTTGAAACATTTTATAAAATCCATGAGGAAATCCATTCAAACAAGAAAACATTGTAAAAACCCGAAGTTCATGTATTTCCTACTCACCTCAGAGAAACTATGCTATATTAATTCTCCGGCCCTCCTACCAAGTTCTCGGCACCTTTTCCGCAACCTATACATGTCATATTACCATTACTCATCATTTCATATCACTTGGGATTCAATTCATGTATTGTCATGCCCCGACCCGAATCCAGGGACCTCGAGCGCGTGAACAGATCGACCGTACCCAAGTAGAGGCGCACCTCACTCGGATACAAAGCCTAAGGAAATCATAGCAGATAACAAATAATAAACAATATGTCATAAATAAATATCCTCAGAGTCATACAGGGGAAAATAATCGTAAGGGTTCTAAATACCCTACAATGGTCTATACAAGATCAGGCCCTACAAGGGTCCTAAAACTCTCACACACAACCTGAGGTCCTCGAACCTCTCCAACCTGTCCCAGTCCCACGCGCAGCTCCAAATCCTGAGTCATCTGTCCCTCTTAACCTGGAAGGGAGAGAAAAGAAGTGGAATGAGCTTTCGAAAGGAAAGCTCAGTAAGTACCCTGCAGAAAATCACAATGATGCCACAACAGATAACAACGGATAGTCAAACAAACATATCAAAAATAGACAGCACAACAAGTCAATCAAACGAGGTCCCCTAAACTCATCCAATCATACCTCCACGGTCAGCACAAGTGCCGCGCGCCTCAGTGGTCAAGTGCCAGACGACAGGTGGCTATGCTCCATGGGTACGCATACCCAATCCTGACACATACTGACCCAACCTAAACACAAGCACCACGAGTCTACAGTAATATCCCGGTCCACGGTGGCATGCTCAGCGAGCATCCAACAACAAACTTATACAAGCAACCAATCCACAGATATAGAAGTAACAAACCATCCAACAGATATGGAATCAATATCAAAGGAACAAGGCATCATAACAACATACACAAGCACAAAACCAACAAAGAAACACCAATCCAGGTAACAGCAAAGTGAAAGAAACCCATCACTGGGTGGGAGCTAGGCAAAAGCACTTACCTATAATCATGGAGTCTAGTGTTCCATGGAATCACCTCCTGACGCATCCACGTCAATATCTGGTAATGACAATCACTACTCAGTACCATCCCCAACACGAAGTGGGCTATTAATATTAATAACAATATTAATGTGAAATTTCTGAAGTTAATGCGCAATCCCAAAGAACTGCTCATAACTTTTGATCCCACAACCCGTTTGAGTTGAACCAAAGCTCGTTGGAAAGATATTTTCCTCATCTTTCCAACGGTATACTATATGTCTCTATCGGGGAATCACAGACTACTTAGCTATCCCTCGAAGTGGACAGCCAGACAACAGGCCCTTCCTTGTTTCCATCTTGACTAATCTTGGTCCATTAAACTTAATTAGTCTTGATTAAGTCATTTTGATTTCACAATGGACCCAACTCATTGGGTTTGATCAAACCTAACATGACTAAACCCCAACCTTCTTTAATCTCACTACTTGGCTATTAAACCAACTCGGGTTTAAAGTGAATCAACTTAACCCATTTATTGACCTCTACATGTATAACCCTATAATAGTAACCAAGTTCTCTAGCCCTCTTATCAAACAACACCTATGCTAATCCTTAAATCTTTCCCATAAACCAACAACCTCAGGTTACTCATGTCGAGACCCTATTCACAACCATGTATAGGTACTTAAATAATTATTAGAGTTTACTCAGACCTGAGACCACCCAACCCATCATCAAACCAAGACACAACCCAACCACAACTCTCTCTGGTCAAGTATTCATATCCACCAAATCAAATCAGTGATCCACCATAGTATCAACAGAGGTCTATCAAACTAGATCATCCCCTTCAAGGACACAACCCATGCCTTTTTTTTATTCATATTAACCCCATCCTTATCAAAGCTCCACCCTCACACAAGGCACATATGCAACTCCTATACCACCCATGTAGCTACCCTCATAAAGAAAACATCTCTACATGCCCATTCAATACTGGTTAGCATCACACCAACAAACATATGCAGAAGCCTTCCCTCATTCACAAATTAAGTGTCAACCATATCATTAATCTATAACATCCCACCTAACAAAAATAGTTGATCCTTTCTGCATAATAAACACACTAGATCCCTCAACCTCCATGTCCACCATACTATGCAATAGAGAAATGAATCTTCACTACATGTCCATGCTTTCATGAACCTTCAAAGATAGGGATAGATTGGTTTTACACTTCTCATGATCATGTATATAAATTCAATTCATGAAACCACCCATGGAGGTCAAACTCCAACCCTTGGACCAATTCTTTATTCATTCAGTTCCCCATCTATCCTTATAACACATACATGCATGCATATATGAATCCTCATATTTATCACCACACACAACTTAGATGCAGGAATTTAGAGAAACTCACCGAGTATATATGTCGACAGATACTGAAGACAAACTGACTGTCCAAACCAGATCTCTGCCGTTCATATTGGAGCAGGACAAGTCTTCACCGCGCTCACAAAAAATCAGCTCGATCGGACTAGGAATGATTATCCGATTGAAACAGATGATGAAACTGGTCGGTGTAGGAAACCAGCAGCGATAGGTTATGTTTCGCACCCCAGAACCCTACTCTCTCGGCCACCAAAAACAATCTTCCCAGCCACCAAAAAGAATGAAGAGTCACGAACAATCTCACCAAAAATCATTATGATCCAACGGTAAAAAAGGTCGGAATGACAATGGACATAGAGCATGCTCAACATACCTTTGAACAAAAAATCCTAGTCTCTCAAGTTTTTCTCTTTTCTTCTTTCCTCTCACCTTTCTTCTTGTTTCCCAACGGCAACGGTGGCTATTAGGGTTTGGGGATGATGTCCTTTAAAGAGCTCATGGTGTTGAGTAGTGGCGGCTAGGGTTTGCTCTTGTGTGGTGAGAATAGATGAGAGCTCAGATCAAATCCCGTGCCTCACACTTATCCCAAAATTTAGATGGACGGTCTGGATTGGTCTCATCTAATGAGAGTAGATGTAAGACTTTGATCAATTCGGATGCCTAGAACTTAATCCATATGCTTTTTATTAAATAATCCCTGAAGTCTTTTTAAATCACCAAACAAGCCCTCCTTCCAATTTTATCTCAACCATTGTTTACAAATAAAACCCTCATCTCTTTACTGGTTACCTGAAAGTCCCCCTTTCATTTTCCTAAAATTTCCGGGTCTTACATGTATTAAAGGACCTTATTCATGCCTATATTATAAACTTGCGGCTTTTTAATTGATAACTTAACTCTCCAACCCTTTTTAAGGTCTGCACACTCTAAATTACTCATCTCCTAAGTACTTCCTATCCAATGGGACCTTTTTCAGCCCATTTGGAATTTTCCCCAAAATGCTACAATGTTGCTACAGTACCAATGTTGCATTGATTCTGCTACAATAATGACCATTTTCTGAAATATCTTAGATTTGGCGCCGCGACAATCAACTTAAGCGTCGCGACATTGATCGCTACAATATATGCTACAATGTTTTTGCTACAATAGATCGCTACTATACTATGTTTGATTTTTCCTGAGATTTGGCATTGCAACGCCATACTTTAGCTTGGTTGCGCCAACTTCTATTAGCCAGATTCAATGCTTTGCTACAGTATCATTAGAATAACTGTTACAATGTTGTCAAAGATTCATTCTCTAAATTGAAGTCCAAACTTCATAGAATCTTTTCTAAACCTCCAATACATCATTCTACATCCATTCTCATTCATTTATACACAATTTCATCCATCAAAACCCATGGATTCATCAACATATACTCAAACCTCATCTCAAACCCTAAATGCATGAAAACCATACCTAACTCCACATGAATACATTAATAGAGGTTTAGTATACTCACTTAGTGCTTTTGATCTCCAAAACTCCGTATTTGAGGCTTATAATAAAACTCCTCTTTGATTTGCTCCTTCGAACCCTAGAACCATAGTTTCATCCCATACACCTCAAAATTAAACCCCCAATACTCAGAAATCATAAGCTAAAACCTTCAATCTACTCATACATACCTTGAATTGGGATTGCTTTATGCTAATCTTCACTCTTCTCTTCATTCCATTTTGCTTTCTACAGTAACGAAGAGGGCTCTCGGGGTCCAATAGAGAGAAATGAGGATTTCTCTCTCTCTCTCTCTCTCTCTCTCTCTCTCTCTCTCTCTCTCTCTCTCTCTCTTATCTATATATACTCAAGGCTTACGAACTAGGGGTATTTCCGTTATTTCCTCTTCCTTTTCTCATTAATACCCATAATCATCAAATATAATTTAATTAACATGTTTTCATCTAATTGTCTCTCCTGGGCCTCAACTGAAACTTAATTGACCATTTTACCCCTCCTCTAGGGTTTCCATCTATTATCTCCTTTTTAGTTCTTTTAAACTCCATTTCTTTTCAAATCTCAGGATAATTCTCCTGACTCATCCCCTACTAGTACTGTGTGTCTACACTGTTTAGGGATTTTGAATTTCTTGTATGATCGGGTCGTTACATTGACTCTACTGACGTCACGACCGCGATGAAAAAGCAGTTGGATTTAAAGTGGGGGATGGAGCGTAAAGTCGATGTTGGATAGTCGATTTCTCATCAAATTCCCCTCATTGGAGTTTGCTCAAGCATAGAGGTGCTCGGGAGCATCGATTGTGGCCTTTTTGGTTGAATTCAACAAATGGTCCCAAGAGTTGTGGCCAGTGATGAGAGCTGATGAGGAGCGATGATGGGTGAAGATGACCCATCTGCCACTCCACTAGTTCCATAACAAGGTGGATGGGCAAGCACCGAGGAAAATTTGGGAACCACTATGGCATATAGCGAGGTATGCTAGGTCGTCAGTGGAAAAGGAAAGAATAAACATCATAAGCGAACAATCCACATATACTTAAACCTAGGCCCCAATCAAGGGAAGACGAAGAAAGCCTAAGTATATTGATGATGAAAATATTCACCAGAAATGGTCAAGGAATATACCAAAGGTTTTGGAAGCTAACTGTATGACAAGCCTTTACAGTCAAATCTCTATACTTATTCCTGGTGAATGGAAGTTTTAAAGGATGGATTCCGATGTCCTTTTGGAAAAGGTCATGCCCACTTAAAGTTAAGCTTTTCGTCTAGATGGTCGCTACCAACAAGATTCTAACGCTAGACAACCTAGTAAAGGAGGATGAAACAAGATACGATCCACCTGTTTCTTTTGTAGGAATGGGCCCGAAACTGTCATTCATTTGCTCTCCCTATGCAGTTACGCACCCGAAGTTGGGACCCATTTTGGCAACCTGCTACAATACCTTGTTTGGCCTAGATTGTGTCAAGATCTATAGGAAAATAGGCATTCCAACTCTAGCATGTGCATGGGTTGGGACAAGGTCACTATGGCCATACTCTGGTCCATATGGCTGGAAAGAAATCAGAGATTTTTTATTGATAAACAATGTGTTTTCATAAAACTAATTCAAGACATCGATTTTTTTGCCATGTCTTGGTTTTCTACAGTTAACATGCCCAAATGAGTCAAGCTAGAGGTCAAGGAGAATAAAATGAAGAGGAGCTTAGCTTTTACAAGAGAAGCAGCAAGCCCCAGTAGTGACGCATCGCTTGAGGAGAACTAACTATTAGATGGAGCCAATGGCATAGCCTATTCTATTTTACTTATAATCCATGTTGTTCTCATCTATCTTATGAATATATATAACTCCTAAATATCTTTAATAGATAATTCATTATTCATCCCTTGAATAGTGCCCAAATTGCCAAATGGTCCTTGGGTAGGGGTGTTTGGGGATCTAAAGTAAATAGGGTTTTGGGTGTGTAGTGTGTAAAGGTGAAATAGTCCCAAATAGTGCCAGGGACTATTTGATAATTTCCCCTATCTTTAATGTGATGTGTTTTATCCATTTTATTTAATAAAGTAAAATAAATCTTATTTTATATGAAAGCCTGGAAGTGGGCATTTCATTATCTTGAAGTTTGGTTTTAGTTGGCCATTTAACACCAATTAGATATTAATTTTATAATAATTTATATATGAAGAAAAGAATAGCGGTTAATGGATCTAAGTCCAACTCAATAGCGGTTAGTGGGAGAAAATTTTTGCTACAGTGAAATATCTACAGTGATTTTTCAGAGAGAATAAAATAAGCTCACAATCAACTAGAGTATCAAGGAACCAGTTCATTCAAGAAAGAGGAGTAAACAAGAGCGAAATCATATCGTTTTTAGGGAGTAGCTACCTAGAAAGGTTAATAATTGAGATATAAAATATTTTATAAATATACTAGCTAGATAATCTTAGCTATACCTTTAATTGAGTTCTTCAATTAAACTACTACGAGGCTTATCCTTTTCTTTTTCATTATCAGCTTCTAACTGTTTAAGTAACTTTTGGGTGTCTTCCCAATCCATTTCATCTAATGGTTGGTTGAAGTCATCAAATTCTAGGTAATATGGTTCTAACGATTCTGGAATTGAAGTAAATTCTTTTTCTTTCTCTTTTTGCAAAGTAGTATTTATCATTTGTTGTAATATCTGTTTTAAATTTTTATTGTCTCTTATGATTTCTTTACCCTTATCTGTTTGGCTTTTTGGGAAAGCCACACCCGTCACAGGATTTGAGGAGTCTTTACCAACTACCTATTGAGCTGGACTAGCCAATGATGTTTTGGTTTCATTAGTAACCTTCGGTTGTATTTTTGGCAAATACTCAGCCATAAACGGACTTGATTTGCCTTTACCGACTGCCGTTTGAGTTGGGCTAGGTAATGAAGTTAATTGGACCTCACATCGGCTGGTCAATTCAAGTCTGGTGCAGAAGAACATTTTTGTGTAGTAATACTTGTTTTTCTTTCTCAAGAGTAGCTATAATGGCTGCATTTTTTTTAATCATTACTTGAAAATTATAACAATTTGAGCAAAACAAAATCTCATCGGACGGATCTTGTACGATAACATATGTTTTTGGTATTGAAACTTGATTTGGAAGACTTTTAAGAGAAGTAGAAATGTAATAAGTCGGCCCGATATGTTTCTGTGCAAAATTAAATGCTTCTGAAATATAATTGAAACCTTTAAAAAGCAGGCAATCATAGTTTGTAATACTTTCTAAAACTTCATTCCAATCTCCGAAAACACCGCGAATTCTTCCTTGTACTATAGTATAAAACTTAAAAAGGCAGCTACTCCCTAAAAATGATATTTTATACATCAATTATATACACTCTATATAGATTCTAATACCTATAAGACATATGGTTTAATTTACAACCAAGCACTTTTTTCAAGGAAAGCATACTTTAATGTTCAGCCAAACACTACATTCAAGATGAGCTTGTTTTTCTTGGTATAAATTAACAAGTTTTCTGCAGCCTTTCTTGCATCTTTACCTCTACAATCTTCTCTTAACACTCTACCAAACAAATGGCATCTGCAAACCAAACTCCACCATCTCCCATCGAAGCCACTCCTACCGATTATTTTGACTTCTCCACCCTGACTTGCCCACAAAAATTAATCATGACCTACTTATTCCATGTTTCCTCTCCCATCAAAGATATGTTAGTAAAAGAATTCATCGAACTAAACGATGAGAACAAAACCCTCACCAGTATCTTACACGGGCAACACAAACTCATAAGTTCTCTTCTCAACAACTCTCGCACCTTTGCCCACCATGAAGTTCTTCGCCTTCGCAGCCAACTCCAACAATTGCAGACAGAAAAAGATGAACTTACAAACAGGGCAAGCCAAAGTCCTACTCTCCGGGCATCTTTCCCGATCAACTCCGCTTTATCTACCAGGATCCCACGCGACAACATCATTTCAACTGCCCCGCCAACGGCCAGTGCTCTTGCCAACTTGTTCTCTGAGACGCCTCCATCGACAAAATGTATTACTACACCAATCAATCGGATACGCATCTTATGGATTATCTTCGCCAAGTCAACTACAATAATTCTGAAGATCATGAAGATTCCACTTCCTGCCCTTGTGGATGTGTTGCTACTTCGCCAAAAGTTGACTAGTCCGCTGCTTGGCCTTCTCTACATATGTTTTTCTTATGTTTATGGTTTTCCTAAAGTGGCTGACAACACTTATATACTAAATAAGCCACTTGTCTATTTTGTTGCCCTCATCAGAGTGTGCTTGTGCGGCGTGGTGGACTCTTAAAGGATAAGAAAAAAGATAAGGATACTCACTATATAAGATAAGGATGCTTACTTATCTTCATAGCCAAGGATTCCTTCTTATCTTCTTATCTTTCTTATGTCAAATAGAAAAGAGCAACCTAGCATTGTAATAGTATGAGAAGATGCTTTTCTCTTGTATATAAGAGAGCCCTTAAGGCTTCTCTAAGGCATCCATCTCAACCCCTCTAAGAGATAAGAGTGTTCTAAGAATGTTTTCTTATAAAATATTTTCTTGTGAATAAAGTGTGGACTCCGGTTTGGTTTGAATCGCAATTTTTCTTCTCCTAAGTTCATCTACTCTCTTTTCCCCCCCTCGAACGTGAAAGCTTTTCTTGTGAAGGTATGGCCACAAAAAGATAGTGTTTTCTTGAATTGTACAGTCTTTGTTTCTTACCAAACGTAATCTTAAAGACAGAGTACAACAGACTTATAATCACTCTATCTTACCTTGTAAAATAAGTAGTAAAGCGAGAGGCAATCCTTAAGATCTTGTAAACAAAGAGGTTGGCGGGAATCAAGGCCGAGATGTAAATTCCCAATCTATACCTGTTATGCCGTTTGAAGGCGCTTATTAGGGTTTATGGGTGTTCTTGGATTACTAATGTGTCTTCTTTTTTAGTAAATAAATCTAAGTTCCATTCCATTCCAGCTAATTCTTCAGAAGATATTTTTGTTGCTTTTAATAATTGTATACCATGATGTCCCATTAGGTTAACGACATCTTTTACATAAAATTTAAACTTTGTTGTACTACTACTTGTTAATCTTCCTAGTTTTAATTGATGGGTACTAAAAAGTTTAATATCTTTATTGTAACGTCCTGACCCGGATACTGGGACCTCGGGTACATCACAGATCGGCCGTACACAAGTAGAGACAAGGCCCACTCCGGTACAAGGCCTAAGTATATATGACAGATAACATCAAACTCCATAAAACATAAAACAAATAAAGTGCATAAATACCATAAAATAGCCACAAGGGTCTACTGCCCTACAAATGTCTGAACAACGAATCCTACTGGATCCCACTCAACAATAAATAAGAAACAAAGAGGTTCTGAACCTCAACAAATCCCGTCCCACGCACTATCCCTCAGGGTCCCGCCTCCTGCTCCTGAGGACCTGAAAAAAAAAGGAAAGTAAAGAGGTGAGCTTTCTAAATGAAAGCTCAGTAAGCACCCTGCAAGGAACACAAAGGTAAGATATGAAAAACATATCGCATAGCATATCAATAAACGGTGGGACCAATGTCCCGTATCCTGGAAACCTAGGGGTCTACCACAAGAACAAGGTCAACAGTAAGACCCTTATCCTATCTGTGTTCCTCTAAAGACAATCCCTACAAGATTACTATCCCACGACCTTTCTACGCCGACAAATCCGATACCCAGCGGTATACCACCTCTCTATGCGACATGGTCGGGTGATCGACCCCTAATCGACCGGCCGGGGACAACCGTAGTATCGCCCCTCCGCCGTGAGTGCCGGAACGCCGTGGTGTCCCGGCCCCCAACGCCTCGCAAAATCCGGAGCTCACCGCTCCAATCAATCCGCTAAGACAAACAAAAGCTAGGGATGCCAACATCCCGAAAATAAACATACATGCACCAGAATCCAATCAAATCATGAAAAGACATGCATGTATCCAACTCATAAGCAAATATGATATCAATAATCATAAACAAAATCAAATCCAGGAAAAACCCAAAACCGGGTGGGGAAACGAGGCAAAGGTACTTACTTGAAATCACAAAGTCTAGTACTCCACGGAATTTTATCCCGATGCATCCACGTCAATATCTGGTAGACACGAACCCACACTCAATAATCGCTCGAGTGTTCTTTTCCACTATTATTATTTATCTTCCAAAAATAATAATGTCTAAATAGCAAAAACCATAACAATGGGTCCGGCCCATGAAATGAACCCATCTTGATTATCTAATTCCTTATCACTTATTTATATAAGGTAAACTCTTTTTAATCGGGCCTACAAGCCCGGCCCAAATCAACCTATTACTTCTATCATAGTATTAAAATAAGACCAAGCTACTCACTTATTCTTGTAAGTCCATGTTCAACTTCCTCAGGTTATCATTTCAAACCATGGAGTACTACATTCTATGGCCACTATGCCCTAGAAATTCAGATCACTTGATAATTGCAACCATGAACACATGCCACTTAATTAGATTCACAAATGTACACCTACAATCATATCAAAGCCTCAAGTCAAGCTATGACTCCATCAAACCTCTCAGCCTCCATGTTATCAACAAACAAAAGAAAATAAGTAAATCACTGAGATTTACTTACACCAATCCCAAAGGATGATCTTAGGGCCCGTTTGGATAAAAGGAATGGAAAAGAAAGGAGTAGAGAAGGGAATGGAAAAGAAAAAGGAATGAAAAGGAAAGAAATAAAGAGGGGAATGATTACCTTGTTTGGATGGGAAGTAATAGAAAGGTAATTTATTGGGAATGAGAAAAGTAAAAAAAGGGTTGTGATACAATTACTTTTATACCCTTAATATAAAAATGAATTTATTTCTTTATAAAATACTTTGATTAGCATACTTTGATTTAATTATTATGTTTAATTTTTCTCTCTTAAATAAATTATTATAATTAAATATAAATATTTCAATTTAATATTTTTAATTAATATAATTAAGAATAATTTGTTATGCAAAAACGATTATAATTCACCTAATCATTTAATTAAGAATAATTTGTTAATTTAATTATTAAATTAACAATTAGTTTATTTAAATTGTTAATTATAATATTATTATTCCATAAAATACTTTTATACCTTTGATATAATAAATATATTTATTTATTTATAAAATACTTTGAATATTATTATTTCATAAAATAATATTGATTAATTTTTTAAATTAAATAAATAATTATAATTAAATATAAATTTCTCAATTTAACCATTTTTAATCTAATTATTATAATTAAATTATTTAAATCAAATATCTCATATAAATTACTTTGTTATAAAACCTGATGATAATTCACCTAATCATTTAATTAAGATATTTTTTAATTAAATTATTTAAATTAATAATAATAATAATAATAATAATAATAATAATAATTTATTATTATAAAAAATTATTAATAATAACTAATTATAATAATAAATTATTATAATTAAATTATTAATTATAATAATTAAATTAAAAAAATATCTTAATTGAATGATTAGGTGAATTATTTATGACAAAGTAATTTAATTATACTAATTTATTATTATAATTAGTTATTAATTATTATAATTATAATTTAATTATAATAAACAATTAGAGGGTAAAATGGTCATTTGACCATTTCCCCAATGAAGGGAATGGCTATTCCCCCCAATTTGGGGGGAATGGCCACTCCCCTCTAGAGGGGAGTGGGTTTCCCTTACAAAAGGGAATGATACCTCCCAAGGATGGAGTCCTTGGGAGGTATCATTCCCTTTTGTAAGGGAATGAATCCCCCCATCCAAACGGGCCCTTATTTCATTTAAGCTCCACACCAATTAGGCCCAGCCCATTATTCTCAGTACATTCGGACCAGAAGTCCAATTAGCTCAACCGGTCTAATCCTCAATTTCCTCTCTGATTACCAGCCAAAACCTTGGTCTCCATGGCCTATCCTCACTTCATGCCCACAAGCACATTAGCTTAAAAAACTCCAAAACCCAAGCAGGAAACCATTATCTCACTCTCTTCTATTTAATCTTTAGATTCATGCACTATACTTGTTCATCTTCATATCTAGCTAGCCCAGAAATCCAACCTAACTCTCTGTCCATTTTCCACATAATCATGAAACTTATGAACCACTAAATACTCAAATAAACACTATGTTTCAACAGAACCTCCAACTGAAACCATACAAGCCAAGCTAGCAGGGAAAAGCACTAAACCGAGCTCAAAATCAGTCCACACATAAAAGCATATGTTCCATATCAATATCATGAAGTCTATTTTATCAGTTCACCTTTCCCACAGTCAAATCACAAGCCTCAAGCTAAACTCCTAATCAAAACCCTATCTCATCCTCAATGAGAACCAGCACACAATCACCTGTCCAGATCTTAAAAAAAAACAATACTTCAAGCCCTTCATTAATACAAAACAGAACTCGGGAGTCCAAACCTGACCTCAAACACAACCTGAGATCCACACATGCATACCTGCACACATGATCCTTTAGTTACGTATAATGATAAGAATATCTATCATCTAGTCCCCAAGGAATCCCAAATCTTGGCTCTACTCAATCGATCCTATCATGTATTCAACACCTCTCTGAGATTTAAGATCATCACCCACCCTTGAATCCTTATCCAATGCTACATGCATCTATAATCATGCAAATCCTCGAATAAACATACTTTCGTCCAAGTGGTTTTAAATAACCTCAAAATTTGGAGACTCATCAGAAATGGGTGGTGTCGTGAGGGTGGAGATCCTACGATTCCTCCGGTGGCGGTTGAGTATTCTGGCGACCCTACAACCATATATCTATCCATATATCCATGTTCAACAAGATATCTATACTCTAATGGTGGTCCAAAGGCTGAGCTACTCACCTGAAATGATCAAGATTTTCTCGGTGTACTTTCGTAGTGGCCGAACGAGCTCCCTCCGTTGATAATTTGGTTGCCTTCGATGGCGGTGACCCGATCGTGAACGAAGGAAAATGGTGATAGGGTTACTGAAGGCTCCCTCCTATATAACGACTTCTCATTTCACTTATCACGATCTCAACGTGCCCGAGATTTCCGTTCTCATCTTAACCTTCTCGATGATTGCGAAGAAACGGTTCATCCTCGACGGCGTGCATGGCTCAACGATGGCGACGAAGTCCATCATCGCGCTAATTTCTTTTTTTTTCAATTCACAGCCATTGGATTCAATTCACAGCCATTAGATCTTTTCGTTATTCATTTGTCTCACATGCATGTGTGTTGTGCCTTTTTAGTAAAGACCCCTTGGACTTTTCTCTATTTGCTTCTCAGTTCAAATCTTGTGAGAGAAGGCGTTTATGCACTTAAATCCTTCTCCTTTCAATAACTCTATTTATACCCTCTTTTGCTCAAACCTTGGGAGAGGAAAGAATTTCATGTATATCCCCTTAAGTATTAATTTACATTTAAGTCCTTCGCCGCCTTAATTTAGGTTTTAATCCACTTAACTCTTCTTTTCCCATTAAAATCCCAACTAGGGAAATTCCTTCATTACCAAAGATAATTAAATAATAATTTTAAAGCCATTTTATTACAGAATCCTTGGGTTTTACATTTATCTATGTCTACAACTTCTTCTAGCTGTACATTTTCTTCTTCTTTATTTCTTCCTAAAATTTTATCCTATATATTTGTTAAGTTTGGAGTTTCTGAAACACTCAGTCTTACTTGCTCGACCTCTTGAACACGAAGGGTTCTTGAGGATCCGGCAAAAAGGTCCATGGGGTAAATACTTTCTTTTTAATTGGTCTATCGTCAATAGTAGTAACTTTTAAGTTTTTAAATTGATCTATTAATTAGTTAAACTCTGTATGTTTTCCTTTGTTGAATTTAGATATTGTGTATGTTAATTCTTTAAGATGTTCGGGATTAACCTTTTTAATTAGAGTGTCGATTTTTGTAATAATTAGTTGATCTGTGTCTTTAATAAAATCTAGTTTATTATTTATTTCATTTAAAGTTCTAGTTAGCTCGTTTAATTTGTCTAAACAATCTTGGATATTATTTAATATTTTAAATATTTGCTCTCTTGAATCTATTTTGATCAGAAAGGCTCGAAGGCTCTGATACCAAATTAAAGGTATACCGATTTAAAGATTATGATTAAGATTAGAGCTTTTTGATTTTGAGAGATTTTGAGGGAAGTTTTTTGTTTGCAATTTGTTTTACGCTCTACTAGGTATTTTCTTTTTGTTGGTGTGGATATGGCTTTTTTTTTATCTGCTGCAGTAACCGACTCTTTCTTGGCTGCTACAGTAACTGCTACAGTTCCGAGCTACAATGATTTTGCTACAGTGGGAGAAAATTTTTTCTACAGTGAAATATCTGCAATGATTTTTCAGAGAGAATATTGTTGACCATATGTTACTTTGTTTGTTTGTTGTATATAGTTTTTAGGAATAATATCATGATTGAGTATGCATTTGGTACTACCAGTGTCTAATAAAGCAACTAAATGAATCTCATACTCATTATGAAGAAATAGCTTAACTGGAATTGTTAGACGAGAGATTTCATTTATATTACATATTAGATCGTCTTGTATATAGGTGGTATTAGAAAAGGATGGGTCTGAGGGTCTAGGTTCTCGAACTGGCAATCGTAATTTTAATAGTTTTATTTCATTTTCGAGAACATCCATTCGTTTTTCTAGAAGATGAAGTTGAAGTTTATCAATATTACTTTCTCGAATTTGCGAAGAAAGAGATATATCAAATTGTTGTTGAATACAATTTATACACCCTTCAAGATAACATAATAGGCATTTTGCAAGTTTATCTTTGCTAGGATAAAAATGACAAATAAAACAAGGAATATTATATAGACCAGTTTTAACTTGCCATGTATGAAGACAATCAGTTTTATACTTCTTCAAAATTCATAAGTTCTAAGTGTGATCGAGCGTCTATCCAACCATGATATTCATAGTCTTCAAATAAATATTTAAGATCTCTTTTGTTAGTCCAGTGATAATAACCTTCTTCACCAAATATGTAGTTTAACAAGGTTTGATAATGAGCAATGTCTCGAGAATATTGCAGTGGGGTGATGATCATATTCTGATTTTTAATAAAGTAATAATAATCCGATGCAGATGCTATATTAAGCTAATGAATATGTTTTAATAAAATAGAGGGTGCATTCGGTATCTGAATTAAAATGTTAAGTATGTATTGTTTGAAAATATATTCAAGATACTTATAGTCTTGAGAAATAGACCATAAATCTGTAATACTCCATAATTGTGTTAAACATTCTTCTTGTAAGTGTTCTATATTCAAAGTACTAAATAAGTTTAAGGAAATTTGTTGAGGATTAGGAGGGTCTAGATTCATTAATTCAATCCCGAAATTAGTTGGTTGAAAAGAAGATGTATGACAATCTGTCCAATAAGCCGTAGTAGAATTATAACGAGAAGGTTTATAGTTAGATGGTATTAGCTTAAGTGCTAATGGGAAAGGAATCTGAGGGCTAATCCATGCTTTCTGTCTATATGTATTATATGCTAATAAATCCATTTGATATTGGTCTGGATTTATAGTTAGTTTGTTTTGTGTAAAAATATAACAGAGTTCATGCTTTGTAATAATCGTAATTTCATTAAGATGTTTGAGAAGAATTGTAGGAACATTTGATATTTGGATGAGTATATTTTTAAGATACTGCTTATAGACATAGACCAAGCGAGAGTAATTTGTTTGAATTTTCGCTACCGTTGATGTTTATTGTAAAAGCTGTAGACATTCTTTTTGTAAACTTTCTATATTAAGAGAAGTAAACAAATTTGTTATATCAAGTTCTTGATTCATATAATTTAAATCTAATTCCTTTGGTTGCCAAATCAGTAGCCAATTTAGATCTTCTCGTTTTAAGTTACATATCTGATTCACAATGCCATTATCACTCTTATTATCACTATCGCTATCACTATCAATATTAGTTTGTTCAAATGTTGTTGATACTATACTATAGATAGATTCGGTGTCAGATACTAGTTCATCTACTTCTATCAGATCTTCATGTATATTCTCAATAAGCGTAGATCTCATATTATTCATATTTATTCGTCTTGGACAACTATTACTAAGGTGGTCTTGAGCTCCGCAGGTAAAACACTTAAGTTTATTTCGATATGTTCTTGTTGGTTTGTATTTTCTAACATGTTTGTTTGGATTTAAATAAGGTTTTTTACTATTTGATTTTCTTATGTAATATGTCTTTTTCTTAAAATGTCTATTGTTTTTGTTTTTATACTTCTTATAAGGTTTTTGTTTATCTAATCCATAAGCTTGACTTGTATAAATTTTATTACAAAAACTATATTCACCTTTCTTTAGTTGTTGTTGAATTTGTATGTTGGTACATTTTTCTTAAAATAAAAGAAATGTAATGGCCGATTGAAGTAAATGGAGTAACTGGGTGTAGATTCCATTTTTCAGTGATCTCTTTTCCTAATGCTCAAGGTAATTTTCTTAATAATTTTAAACCTCACTCATGGTTGAAAGCATTTCCAGAGATGCAACGGTAATAAAAATAGTCTTGTACAAATTCTTTAATGTAATTCCAATCATGTAAGCTTAATTGTTCTAATTGTAACATCGCATCTTTCTGGAGATCTACAAATCTAGAATTGGGGTCTTTTCCTGTAACTAAAAACTACAAAATTATAGGGAATTGGTCCTACGCTTAATAGATGTTGAAACTCTTGTGGTCTTCCTCTTTTATATGCTTCCCATAATGCTTTAACACTTTCACCAAGAAATGTCTCGAAGTATCTATACATTTCTTCTGCACCTACTTCATTAAAATTACGTATACAATCTGCTACTACTCGATTTTTCCATACAACAAGTATACTAATCCAGTTTTGAGGATCATGTGTAGTAAGGTTTAAAATTTGTCCTTTATTTTGACCTTGAAATTTAATAGGTTGTTCTAATGGTTTTCTTTTGCCTCTAGGCTTAATGTATTCAGTTACATGTACTATTTCAGTATATGGTGGTCTAGGTCTATTACGTTCTCTATATATTGGTACTGGTAATTGTGGTGTATTTGTTGAACTACCAACTTCTTCCATGAATTAAAAGGTTTGAGGAGTATTAAAATAGATAATATTATCATTAAGATCTATTTCTACTAGCTCTTCTTCACATAACATTGTTCTCTTTCTAATATTCAAGTCAGAATCGTAGTATAAACCTTCATTCTCATTTAATTGATTTTGGTTTATTAAATGTTCTTCTAATTGCAATAATTCATAAGGGGATAAATTCATTTTTAATTCTTTCGGAAATAAAAATTGGATCTTCTTGTGCAAAAATAAGTGCTTCATTTTTTTGCTCTATTTCGACAAAATTTATTTCTGAAGCAGTTTCAGATTCAGAATCTAATTGAGGGACGTGAGTAGTAGTATATTTATTAAAACGTACAGAAGTTTCTCCCTGATTATTAATGTACATTACATGTTCTTTTGGTACTAATGTGTCTTCGTTTTTAGTAAATAAATCTAAGTTTCATTCCAGCTAATTCTTCAGAAGATATTTTTGTTGGTTTTAATAATTGTATACCATGATGTCCCATTAGGTTAACGACATCTTTTACATAAAATTTAAACTTTGTTGTACTACTATTTGTTAATCTTTCTAATACTCCTATGCATATAAGTAAATTTTTCCTTTAAAATCTTCAAAGCCTCTTGTTAAGATACCAATTTTTGCTTTATGTAAAAATTCAACAAGATCCATCATATAATCTGGACTACAATAAAATATGCCGCTATTACTATTCATATCAACTTCTGTAGCTCCTAATAAAGCTTTTAAAATGTTTCCCCATCTATCATCAAAACAACACAATAAGGTCTTTGTACCTAAATTTTTTCTAGTTAACCCTTTTACAGCAATTACAATTAAACCTATATGTATAGAATTATACTTTTTAAAAAAATGTTCTACTGATTTTAGAGTTATTAAATTTAGAATCACAGGATTAGTGTATGTGCAACTTATTGGTACTTCTCTGTAGTGGCTATATAAACCTGTATGAAAATCAAAAGGTCCTGTTCGATATAATATTTTTGGATTTAGTAGTTTTAATTGATGGGTACTGAAAAGTTTAATATCTTTATCTATGTCTACAACTTCTTCTAGCTGTAGATTTTCTTCTTCTTTATTTCTTTCTAAAATTTTATCCCATATATTTGTTAAGTTTGGAGTTTCTGAAACACTCTGTCTTCCTTGCTCTACCTCTTGAACACGAAGGGTTCTTGAGGATCCGGCAAAAAGGTCCATGGGGTAAATACTTTCTTTTTAATTGATCTATCATCAATAGTAGTAACTTTTAAGTTTTTAAATTGATCTATATATATATATATATATAAGCATTAGTACTGTTACTTCAAATAAATAGAATGAATAACAAATTACTAAATAACAAATTATTTTGACATCTGGAAGTCATCACAATTTTTTTCATGAACAAATTTAACTATTTTAAAAAACTTCAATAATAATAGTGTTTGGATGGGAATATGTTCAACAATTAAGCTATTCTTAAGTAGCTTGAATATAATTATTAATTTTATAAATTTACTTTTTTAAAAAAATGATAAAATATAAATTTTATTTATTGAAAATATTGTGTAATTTATATTTTTTATTATATAGAAGTATAGAAAAGAAACAAGTTATAGATGGATTTTCAATGTTGAACTAAATGGACTTGAGTTTGAACTTCAATGATTCGATTTTAATTTTGAGTTAAAATATACCGAACTCAAGCTTTCTAAATTAAAATCAAGCCAAGCTTGAACAAATCTATTTGAATTAATTTCGAGCTCAAGCTAGCTAATTTTAAGCAGAGCTCGAACTGGCCTCAATCCGACCAAGTTCATCATGTTTACAACCTGAAACATGGGTACTTGGATTATCATGTAACACCACATGATATGCCAGCATGATTAAAAAAATGCCATTGTTTCAATAAGATCAGTTGACTTAGATTGTAAAATCCTTGTTGAGACTATGAACTCCAAACTAGGATCCCTCCCCATAAACTAAATAGGCATGCCAATCTCAATAAACAAACCAAGGAGTATTGGAGGAAGCTCATCGAAAGGATAGGAGGGAGAATACATGGAAAGGGAAGTTGTTGTCAATAGTGGGAAGGATAACATTTCTTAACACAATACTCTCCGATGTTCCAAACTTATTGGATGTCAATGTACAAGCTCGTGGAATATATAGGTACTTAACCACATTGACGGGATCCATAGGGGCTTTCTCTGGAAAGAATATAATCATAATTTTAAATCATATCATCTAGTAATTAAGCTAGAAAAGGCATTGTAGCCCAAAAAAAAGAAAAACAAAAAAAAAAACAAACAAAAAAACAAGGGGACTAGGGTATCACCAACCTCAAAACATTCAATGAAGCACTCTTGAGCAAGTGGTGGTGGAGACTTCTAAAAAAGGAAGTTGAATATGTAAAAAGATCCTAACCATGGCATACTTCAGGAACACACATAGATCTCTTCCACAAACCCTTCGAGAAGGATTTGATACCTTTGGAGAGGAATTATGGAGCAAAGAGATAGCACACAAGTAGATATTTCAGTTGATGCTGGTATAGGGCTACAATTAATTGTTGGTTTGATAATTGGATCGAAGTGCGGTTGCCATAACACCTGTTCCCACCTCTACAACCATTAATACAGAACATGGAACTCATGGTGGAAGTGGTCCATCAACACACTCAAGTAGGTCTACCTCTCCTTAAGCCAGGCCCACTAGATGGGACTGTACAACTATTTCTCTTGCAACAACGTCCACAACAGAGGAACACTCAGGAACCAGATGTTCGAGAATGGAGACTAACTTCAAACAATCAATTCACGATCAAATCCCTATACTAATTCAAAGTGGATGGTGGACTACGCTACACCCTATGATCCGCATTCTGGAAAGTACCATACCCCTTGAAAGTGAAATTCTTTGCCCGGTTGCCATGGGATGATAATATCCTAATCTTACAAAACGTGGTCAAAAGAAGTTGGAAAAGGAAGAGAACTAGGTGCTACCTCTGTGACAAAACTACCACACACATGCTCATCCAATGCCCATACACATACAATATATGGGGACACTTCTGCAACTTGTTTTCATTATAAATAACGTGTTGTCATGAAACTAATATATATATGTATCATTAATTTTCTCATGCTTTCTTTGTTTGATGTAGCTCAAATGACCAAGAGGCCTAAGCTATTGGTATGTAGTTCATTGTTAAGAGAAATTTGGAATTCATTAAGGAGGAGAAGCAAATGCGTCCGCGGTCAGATATGGATTTCGAAGAGATCAAGGAGCAAGTCTCACAAGATTTAAGATATTAGGGCCCTCTAACGGTTATATATGTCTCACACCATTCAATTTTACTTTATTTAATTTGTACCATGTATCATTGTTTTTTTAAGAAATCATTATTTTCAATGAATGAATGTGGTTGATTGTCAAGAGAAATTGTTATTTTCAACGGTAAAATTTAAAATTGAAATAAATGATCGACAACATTGATAAAGTGATACAAACCCCCAAAAATAATAATAATAATCATAACAATAACGTAGACAGAGATCAGAGTAAAGTTTCACGTGGTGGTTAAACTCATGTCCGTACTAACATATATTATTCCAATTATACCAAGACATTCAAACACTTGCAAGGTGAAACAAAAACACAACTGTGGAAGAACAATGAATGAACTGGAACACCTGCTAATAATACTCACTGCTGGCCACTCTGACAGTAGCTAGTCTTCAAAGTTCACAAATCAACCACAACTTAAAACAACGACAACGTAGCATAGTGCATGCAAATGATCTAATTAAGAAACATTAAGGAACATAACATCCAACCTATATAACACATGCTAACTAGTTACCACGTACTTGCCCTAATTCTTCATGTTAAACGTCTCCTTGCAGCCGTCTCCCTCTGTGCATTGAAGAAGACGGCAGCCACCGGAGCTCCCAGCCCGTTCTCCTCGGCGAACAGCCTCGTATTGAAACAGTCCCTCTCCGGCTGCCTCGGCATTTCAACAAACCTCCTGCGTTGCTTGTAGATCACAAACACGTATCTATGGATGCCAATGTTAGGACTTGGCACCTCATAGTCCACCACCTCCCTCCCTATATATATTTCAACATATATAATGCATATTAATGTAAATCATACATTCGTATCATATATTATATATATGTACATATATACACTCACCGAACGTAGCATCTGTGGTTCCTGGGACATCTGTTACCATCCTGCACAATTGAAGAGTTGGAGTATATATATATATATATATATATATATAATATATATATAGATGTTGAATTTTGCACTGATCTTATGCATGTATAAGTTTTAGGGTTTAATTATAATATCATTAACCAACTTTCTAATACAATATTCTTTTTCACAAAGAAAAGTTGAGGGTTCGAATCACACACGTGATTTGCTCATATTTATAAAAAAACCAATTTCTAAAAGAAAAGTTTGTTAGTGGTTTATTCACATTTATCAAAAAAAAATTACAATACCAGTGCAAGTGCTCTCTCAGATAAGGATCACTTGGATTTGGAACATCTGGATCAACCATGACCTACAAGAAAAGGTGAGAAAGAATATTGAAGTAGATACACTACAAGAATCTGTTGGATTGGAAACAGAAATTTAGAAAAAAAAAATGTGTGGGAAAAGAAAAAAATGTGTGTGTGTGTATATACCAAAGTGAAAAAGGTTCTCATGTCACCACCAAGGATCTCAATCCTTGGCTTATGGGTAAGCCAAGAGGGGAAGAGCTCTCTGCCATTGAGAACCAGCTTGTTGGAGTTGAAGGTCACCATCAACCTCACTGTTGGAGAGAAGTTATCCAGTACATCTCCTACCACTCTCCCAACAATTAGAGGATCAAAATCTCTTTGCATGATTGGTAGAGAGAATTGAGAAGCTCTGGAAATATTGGTCCTTTCTTCAAGATGGCTATGTCTTTGCAGTATTAATTTATGGAGATCAAAGCCATTTCAGAAAGAAGGCATTATATGCGTGCGTGTCGGCAAAGGATTTGAGTGTGGATGTTTGCCGTATATGGTATAGTATCCTTCTTGGATTCATGTGGACAGGGACAAGGTACAGGTTTTTTTTTTCTTTTTTTATCCATACATTCATTCATTCATTTATTAGTTAAAGAGATAATTAAAGCTCACAGTAATTAGAGGCCCTCTCAAGGTACTTTCCTCTTGTTGTTATGTTTGGATTGAGGGAAATTAAAGAAAAGAAAAAGAAAACAAGAAAGGAAAAGACTTGTATGCTTGGAGACAATGTTATCATAACCATACGGGTATTTAACCGTTCAAGGTCCACAGTACATTTGGAGTCACAGTTCAACCGATGGGTCAATTGGGTCAATGTGGGTCAATATAAATATTAATAATAAAATATTATTTTAAATAATTTAATATTTGAAAAATAAAAAATATTGGTTCAACTACCGGTTCAATGACCGGTTGACCCGGATCAATCCAATTCAATCTGGTTCATCCCAGTTCAGCTGTATTTTTGGGTCAATTATAAAATCGAACCGATTATGCATGACCGATTCACCGATTCACCCGGTTGGACCGGCACTCCTGTCTGATTCTAGTAACCATGCTTGGAGAGTTTCTTTCACAATGGAAGATCAAATGAATTTAATTTATTGTATTGTTTTACAGTTCACTAGAAAGGGACGTTACAACGTAGGCAGTAACTATGAAGCGTACCGTACCTTAACACTGACTACTTAGGCAGTCATTATGAAGTGTACCTAAATACATTCATGTAGCTGTTCATCTTTGGGTTGTAAATAATGACATACATGACTGCATGGACCATCCTTCTCATTTTTATTTAATATTTTCAAGGGGAGAATATAATTACTTCATCTTAATTTGCTACTTTTTCCTTAAAATACATATGAACATAATATTAAAAAAAAACCAACCTACTTCTCTGATCAAAGTTTTTCGCCTCATTAAAATGGCCTCTTCTAGCTTTCTACTGTGCTTTTTGTCTGGATTCAAATCAACCAGAAGCTTCTTTTTTTTGACATAGGGGATAAACCCCTCCATAGAGAGATGTCAAGGGGTGTGGCTTTAGATGACAAACACCTTTAACCTCTCATCGTGTGCGTACAGATGCACTGGAGACTCGAACCTTAGAGTTTTGTGCTCACTAAGTGAATTATCCAAACTGCTCCCTCCATTTACGGGGACGGGGACTCGAACCTGAAAGCACGCACAATCAAGTGAATTACATAACGCACGGAACCCGAGATACCGCTAGACCAATTGTACTTTGATCAGACACTTGTTTTTCAAACCAGTTTTTCATCACATGCATGCTAACTTGGATTGAATACTTCAAATTTTCAATGTTAGAGGAGTACTTGTCCTTTTTCTGATTTTTGTTTAGTTAAGTGAAGTTTAAATATTTTTAAAATACATTGAAAGTATATTTATAAAGATTTTTAAGTCTCAAATTTATACTATTCTCAATATCGGCAAATTGTTCTCCGTAACTATGGATTCATTTATACATGTATAGGTGAACATTAATTTATGGTTATTAACTTATTATTCATGATGATATTGAGAAAATGGGATATTGTCCAATAAGAACTAGTTTCGTTTTGTGCGTGTTTAGTACTGGATGCATCTCACAAATATAGGCTAGAATCAAATTGTATGCTGTTTTTTTGTTATGAAACAAGAAATATAACAACCGGATCAAGGAGGAAACCTTTATGCTCAGCACCGATGAGGAGCGGAAAAAACTAACTCTCAAAAATGAGTACGAAGACTTAATTTATTAGAGCAGAGGAGGCTTATCAGCGACAATGTTCCCGCATTACTTGGCTAAAAGAATGAGATTAGAACACTAAATTTTTTTTTCATGCAGTGCCTAATGAAAGGAGAAACTGCAACTAGATACATAAAGTACAAGTTAGCGGCACTATGGTAGAAGGACATGAGGACCTCACTGCAGCTTTCAAGGCACACTTCACCCAGCTATTCAGCACCAAAAGACAACACAAACTGTCCGTCGACTGGGGCCGACTATTTGCCCATAAGGAACAAGTCAACCTCCAACATCTAGACAACCCTTTTACAAAAGAAGAAATCTAGGCAGCTATCAGGGATCTTAACCCGGATAAAGCACAAGGACCGGATGGTTTTCCTATGCATGGTAATATATCAACAAGTTGGAGCATCATGAAAGATGATTTTATTAACCTCTTCAATGAGCTATATCAAGGGGAGTCAACCGTGGAGAGGCTAAATTTGGCCTATATCACCCTAATATCGAAGATAAATTCACGTACAAAATTATCGACATGTGACCGATCAGCTTATTGAATTGCTCAATGAAAATCATTACCAAGGTATTAGCCAATAGACTCAAGGAGGTAATAAACAAACTAGTAGACCATTCACAAACAGTATTCATAAACGACAGATGCATACAAGACAACATTGTAGCCGTGGAAGAACTCATACACAGGATGAAAGGGGGAAGGACTAATGGCGCGTTGCTCAAGGTAGACTTCAAAAAAGCTTTTGATGTAGTGGATTGGGAATTCTTGTTGTACATTCTGCAGGCATAGGACCGGCTTTGGCCCACGATGGATCTCTTGGATCAGAATTATCCTCACTTCCTCCAAGGTCAAGTTTCTCCTAAACGGCCGACCGACAGGTTATGTGCGCCACTAGAGAGGTCTATGACAATTAAGGAGACCCAATATTGCCCTACTCTTTTTTCTGGTCACTAACGTTTTCAACACGCTAATGAAAAACGCCACGAGGGCTAACTTATTCAGGGGCATCCGTTATGGCAAAGCCGAGGAGGAAGAGATATCATTCTCCAAATATGTGGAACCTCCTAATACTGTGCTCCAAGAGCCTCGAACACTTCAGAGTACTAAAAATGATCTTTTTCTGTATGAGGGCCTATCTAGACTCAGGATTAACTACCAAAAGAGTATCGCCATCCCCATTAAGGCTCTTACCTACACACCTCAGAACCTCGAACAAATGATGAGATGCAGAATTGGAAGCATGCCTATCGGATATCTTGGTTTACCAATTTCAGACTCCAAGCCAAAAAAAGTGGATTGGAGGAAGATAACTGATAGAATCAAAGCGTCGCTAGCTACATAGAAAGGGAAATTGCTCTCTTTAGGGAGACGAATCACGCTTCTCAACCCGGTGCTCACGGCAATACCCAATTACTGTTTATCCATCTACCGAATGCCGGAATGGGCTATCCATCAAATCAACCAAATTAGGCGGGACTTCCTATGGAGAAGAGCAAAGAGGGATAATAAGGCCTACAAACTAGTGAATTGGGAGTGTCTATGCAGACTAAAAGAATATGGGGGATGGAGCATCATCAATTTTCAATGCTTCAATACGGCTATGCTGGGAAAGTGGTGGTGGCGTTTACTTACTGGGCAAGCTGGCCTCTGTGCACAATGACTAAAATACCAATACTTCAAAGGTCGCATATTCGACCCCTATATACCAGCACCTTCGTGAGCATCCTTCTTTTGAAAGGGGGTCACCTAGCAACAAAAAGCCTTATTACACAAGGCGACCGAGGCAGGTACGGGAGAAACGATTTATTTTTGGCATGACAAATGGATGGACGGATGGGCACCAAGAACCTCCTACCCCTATTTATATGATATGGCACGAGGGAAGGGGCACATTGTCCAGGAAATAAGACATTTTTTTTGGCACAAGGCATCCCTATACTGCTAGAGGGCCCGCTCTCTGAGGGAGAAGCGAATGGGATGATGTAGCTCACCAGGCAAATCCAGGAGCACCTAGGGATAGAGAACGACATGAGGAGCTGGAAGCTCAATGCTCAAAGGAATTTCACGATGCTCTCTTATTACCGTTTTTTGATTGATTGGGGAGTACGGTCGGAAGTCAGGAAGAGTTTCTAGAAATTGCCATGCCCAATCAAAATCAAGGCTTTCACCTGGCTCGCGTTGGATAATAAAATCCTTACTTTAGACAATCTAAGGAAACACGGCTGAAACAGGACAAGGATAAGTTGCTATTTGTGTGAGGATAGGAAGGAAAAGGTACAACACCTACTCCTACAATGCCCTTACTCAAAGAGTATCTGGCAACATTTCGCACATCTGTGCCAGTTGGGGATCGCCTTCTCATGAATACAAGAGTTGTGGGGTCGAAATGTGATTGCCAACTTCTTGCCAAGGATACCCGCTTGGGATGGAACCTGCTATCGATGGCCATTATTTGGACAGTGTGGATGGAACGCAATAGAAGATGCTTTCATGAAAACAATCCACGACATTGACTTCCTAACATTGTCTTGGTTTGATGCAACTTACACATCCAAGAGGCCGAAGCTGGTTGCGATGGAGTTCATTGTAAAGAGAAGCCTTGCATTCACAAGGGAGGAGGACTAGTAACTCTTGCCAGGGAAGGACTTCGATGACACCTAGGTTGGCTGAGGGGAGTTTCGATGTGTGCTTCCAGCACTACTAGGGGATCAGGGGACAAATCTGAGGGCAATACACCCCATTGTATTGAACCGGACATGGATTCATCTGTGTAACTACTATCTATATTAAATACAACCAAAAAGAGGAGTTGGAATTTTGGCCAAAACAAAAACAAAACAAAGAAAATAAACTAGTTCCCTAAATTGGTTGAGTTGGCAGTATCAAATTCATTTTGGTTGGATATATTTGGGGAGTGGGAGTACCCAGGGAATATATGCTATGTTATGGAATATATATATTCATAATAGCTATTTGATATGTGTTTTCTTTTTACTAAAGATTAATGTAAGGTTTTGTTTTTCTTCAATCTCTTTTGATGATTTGGTGTTTTTTTTTTCTAATTTAGAGTTATTAGGTAGGTAGTGTATTTATGGTCAGTAGATATTACAAAAAGGTTGAATCCTGTTAGTATAAAGTTATGTCCAAATTCATTGGGAGATATATAGAACATCTCCATCAACCTTTGTAATTTTCTTACTAACAGTGGATATTGATTTTGGCGTGCTCAAAAATATAGTACGAAATTAGGTGATTTATGCGTATCTTATGCTATGGTTGCACTTGTCAATTTTTCTGTTTCTTTTATCACTTTTACATATTTATGGTAGATGTTTGTGTAAGTTTTCTTTTTTTTTTTTTGAATAAGTGGATAAACCACATTTTATTTAATTAAAGTTGTTTTACATTGCTTGGTCGAGCAAGGAAAATTAGATACAAAATTTTAGCACATTCCTTCTGACGACAAGCAATCCCCCCTTCGTTTTCTTTTTATAAAGATGTTTGCGTAAGTTTTAATTACCAGCATCCATTATTTTGTTCTTTGAATGTTTTGTTCGTAGTGATAGGAATTCGATATGATTCCTTGCAATTGTGAGAGACAAAAAAGAATAAAGAAAAACAAGCAAAAAAACACACTGAGAATTTTTACGAGATTCGCCCCAGAATAAAGCTACATTCATGACTGTCAGTACTATTTCATTATTTTCTCAACAAATTGAAACTTATAAGGATGAACATTATAAAGAAAAATAAAACCCTAATACAGTGAAAATATCCAAAATAACCCTTAAATACCGGCAAGGGGGTGTTGCCCCTTCCAACCCCCCGTGAGCTCAAAGCGGAGCTCAACCCGCCAAAATTGTGGTTGGATATGTACAGTATAATCAAGCTCCACACAACTCAACACTTAGCATATATATTCCCATCTTTCTTTCTTTCTCCCCAACCATATCTCAAAGTTTCACCTTAACTTGTTTTTTTTTTTAATCTCTTCTTCCTATATATCCTTTTGCTTATATTAATTTAAAACATTAAATATGATTTTTTTTTTCTACAGTAGAAATGAATGAAGAGACACAAGATTGAAAGAAGAAGAAGAAGACAATATGATGTTAAAAGATAAACATATATAGTTGCATGCAGTTGCAAATTAAGTGATGAGAACAAGTAGACAAGCAATGTGGATTGTTGTGTGGAGGAGTTTATAACTTGGCACCAAACTCTGCTCAATTTCCAACACATTTGGTGAGAAGTGTCAAGTGGACTGATCATGATAGGGAAGTAATTTAATTAAGTTGGTGTTGGTGCATGCAATAGTGACAGAAAAGAATGGGAAGCATGCAAGACATGATGCATGACAATGCATGGTGCTCAGTGTTGTGCCTTCATCCTTAGACAAAGCTACAAGCCTACAGCAACAGCCATGGCTAGCTAGCTACCCATTTCTGGTCTTTGCCTGCCACCAAGATCATATGCATCCTCTTGATTGGACTGCTTAGTTTGGATGTAGCTCAGTTTGGTCTTTGGAGGGATGGGGATTGATCACATCAACAACTCACGAGCTTGGTTATATATGCATGTTTAGCCATTGCCATATAGTTGACATGTCATTTTCACTCTGACTTTTATTTCCTTCCTTACGCCGTTGATCTTATTATATAGTTTATTAATTTGTACTCTTTTGATTGTTTATGTCACCATTTTTGTGTTAATTTTAGAGTGCCGAAATCATGCTTTAGATTCATGTTTGATAAATCAACTTTTGAGAGCGCTATTATGCCTGTTTGTGATGATATATATGTGTGTGACATAAATGGTGAGTATTCATGAAAAATGAGATTTTTCAATTTAGGTTTGAGTTTCAATATTAATTAGAAAGATGTGAGGTATGTCCTAGCTTGGTCATGCAATGACATTGTTGATCGAGATGTCATCTATATCTTCTTTTCTATTTCCGTTAATGATATATGCACCAATATTTGTAGTACTTTCAAACACTTGTGAAAATCCATTCTACTTAATTACATAGTTTTTAAACACGGACCGGCCCAGCGGTCCGACAGGTCAACCCGATGACTCGGTGCTTAAACCGGTCTGAGTTACTAATTAACACGGTTATGCAAGCGACACGTCTTGATCAGGTTTGAACCGGCCAAATTAACCCGATGACCCAGCCAGGTCAATTTTTTTTTTTAAATAACTTTTTCATCCTCAAGTTTTTTAATTTTTTTTATATGTTAAGGGGAAAATATATAATTTTATTATTTAAAAAAATACTAAATCTCATTCCTAAATGGCTAAATCTCATCTATTATGATCTTATATTATATTGGATTGAGTTTGGTTTGAAGTTATATTTAAACTTTTATTGTGGATTAGTTTGATATGGAGATTGAATTTTGAAGTTTTGTTATGTATTGGCTTTTACTTTTAAGTTATGTTAGGGTTGCTTTTTTTTCTTCAAGTTATTTATTGGATAATTATTACACATTAAAAATAATTTATAATTTTAAAAATAATATTTAAAAATATTTTTATTGACCCAGCATTGACGCGAATGACCCGATGGTTGAACTAGTTGACCCGAGACCCAGAGCCTCGACCGGGTCTGAAAACTATGGAGCTACATAAAAAATAAATAAATAAATAAAAATTTAAAAAAACGGAAATTAATGTTGTAGATTAGTTGCACGAAAATATAGTATTTATTATATATACATATTTCTTTTCGGTCATATGCTCCAGATGATAGACATTTCCACCAAGCTCCATCCTATTCGGGCGCCATTCTCCATTTGCTTGGAGAGTGTGCCTCACCCCAAAGATCTTTGTATTTACATGGGGTTGAGAAGTCAATCCAAATAGGTTTGCAGAAGTGTCCCCATATATTGCTAGCATGTGAAAATTGGATGAACAATGTGTGGTTGTCTCCTCAGCATTGCCACAGAGGTACTAGTTGTTCTTTCTCCTCTCTGCCTCTTCTTTTGCCAAGTTTTGTAATGTTAGGATCTTCCCATTCTATGCCAACAACGCAAAGAGTTTAATTTTTAATGGGCTCAGTATCCTCTAGAAAGCATATTGTAAGGAGGAGCGTAGTCCACCATCCATCCTAAACTGATATAGCGATTTTATCGTGAACTACTTGTTAGAGGTAAGGCTCCAAACTTGATCATTTGGTGAGAGTGTGTTTCTCTGTTGTAAGTGTTATTTCATGAGACTTAGTTGTGTCTCTGCTTCTATGGTTGGTAGTCCTGGCTTGAGTATTGATAGATCGTGATATTTCATGAGGCTTAGTTGTGTCTTCGCTTCCATGATTGGTAGTCCTGGCTTGAGTATTGATAGGTCTACCTGGATGTGTTGATGGGTCGCTTCCACCATGATCTCATTGTTCTGTATAAGTGGGCCTAAAGCAGAGAACCTATTTTGTACGGATAGCCCTTCGATCCAATTATCAAACAGTAATTTATTGTGGCTCCTATCCTTGCCTCCGATGATATGTTCACTAGTATGTTATCCCTTTGTTCCAAAATGCCTTCTCATAAGAATGAGGTTCTTCTAGGAGGTTTATGATGTGACAATTTCGGAAATATGTTGTTGTTGGGATCTTTCTGTAGATTCCAGCTTCCCCTTTGAGAATTCTCCACCACCGTTTGCTCAGGAGTGCTTTATTGAAAGTTTTGAGGTTGATGATACCCCCCCCCCCCTTCCCCCTATTCTCTTGATCTGCAGAACCTTTTCCAGTTGACTAGCCGGTATGCTTTTGCATTGAGGTCCGCCCTTCTCCATAGGAAGTCCCGTTAGGCCCCATCTATTTGGTTAATTACCCACTCCAAGGGTTTGTACATTGATATCTAGTAGTTTAGAATAGCAGATACGACTGAGTTGAGGAGTATTATCTTTCTGCCCATTGACAGCAACTTCCGCTTCTAACTACCCATTCTCTCCCTTATCATTTCAATGAGTTTCCTCTAGTACTTCTCTTTGGGTTTGCTCCCGAAGATTAGCATGCCTGTTGGAAAATAAACTTAGTTTTTTATAATCTTTTGTTTATGAGTATGGTACTAGAGTTATGAATAGTAGTAATTTATTAGTCATTTCCAAGTTTAAGTTGTTAGTTTTGGTATTGAGGAGTGCAAAAAGTCTCTCCAAGTTTTAATGTATGCAAATGTGTCTCTTGTAGCGAAGAAGGTATGATATAATGAAAAATTGAAGAAGAAAATATTAGAGGGGTTCTTCATCTTCATCATCTTCTTCTCCCTACTCTACATTTTGTGAGAGAGAGAAAGAGATACAATCCACCAGAAATCTATTTACCTTATTGTATTTCAACAAGTGGTATCAGAGTCTTGTGATCCAGATGGCGAATGCAATTTCCAGTGCCCCGACTCAACAAAAACAACTACGACAATTGGTGCATACAAATGAGAGCATTGCTTGGTTCTCAAGATGTCTGGGAAAGGTTATGAAGAGCCTAGAGATGATGCTACTCTTACAGCGAACCAAAGACAAAGCCTATAAGATGCAAGGAAGAAGGATAGCAAAGCTCACTATCTCATCTACCAAGGATTGGAGGAATCCGATTTTGAGAAGATCGCCCAAGACACCACATCAAAGCAAATATGGGAGATATTAAAAAAAACTAATACAAGGGCATTGAGAAGGTGAAGAATATTCACCACCAAGCACTTCGAGGTGAATTTGAAGCATTGCATATGAAGGAGTCCGAATGTATTTCAGATTACTTTGCTAGAGTTATGATTGTTGTCAATCAACTAAAGAGAAATGGTGAGGAGATTGTTGACACCCAAGCTGTAGAGAAAATCCTACGCTCGTTGGATATCAAATTTGATTACATAGTGGTTGCTATTGAAGAATCCAAAGATGTGGAGTCCATGTCCATTGATGAACTCATGGGTTCATTACAAACTCATGAGCAAAGGTTCATCAAGAAGAAAGAAGAATTTTTGGAGCAAGTGCTCCAATCCAAGCTATCTTTAAAGGAAGAGAGGAAGGACTTCAAAGGAGGTCAAAGCCAAAGTTGAGGTCGTGCTCGAGGTCGTGGTCGTGTTCGTGGTTAATTTTGGACGTGTACAAGGACGACGAGCTCTCACACACCATGATGAAGATGAAAACCAAAGCTCAAGAGGATGAGGAAGAGGAAGGTATAGTAAGCATAATGTTCAATGCTATACATGCAAGAAGTTTGGCCATTACTCTTCGGATTGTTAGTATAATGACAATAACAAAGTTTATGTGAAGGCTAGTATTATTGAAAAGGATGAAGAAGATGTTTTATTGCTAGCATACAAAGGAGAAGAAGGAAGCAAGCAAGAACTTTGGTACCTTGATACCGGAGCAAGCAATTACATGTGTGGAAGAAGAGACATGTTCATTGAGCTTGATGAATCAATGGATGGGCAAGTTACTTTTGGTGACTCTTCAAAGATCTCGGTCAAAGGCAAAGGTAAAATTTTGGTTAGATTGAAGAATGGGCCGCATCAATTCATCTCCATTAATGTATACTATGTTCGGGACATGAAGATCAGTAACATCTTGAGCTTGGAACAACTTTTGGAAAAATGCTATGATATACACATGAAAGATCATAGTCTCTTCTTAAGAGATGAGAAAAATATTCTCATAACAAAGGTTGCAATGTCAAAGAATAGAATGTCCATATTGAACATAAAAAGTGAAGTGACTAAGTGCTTGAATGCATGATGAAGGATACTTCAAGAATATGGCATCTACGAGATGGTCATCTTAATTTTGATGGTCTCAAGTTATTATCAAACAAAGGGATGGTTAGAGGCTTGCCATTCATCAATCATCCGAAGCAACTTTGTGAAAGTTATGTTCTTGAGAAGCATTCTAGAAGGAGTTTTCCAAAGGAAGCATCATGCCGATCAATGAGGCCACTACAACTCATTCATGCCGATGTTTGTGGGTCAATTACTCCTACCTAATTTGGTAAAAACCGATATTTTCTCACTTTTATTGATGATTTTGCATGAAGACATGGGTTTACTTCTTGAAGGAGAAGTCCGAAGCTTTTATGGCCTTCAAGAAGTTCAAAGCTTATATTGAGAAGCAAAGTGGTCTCCCTATCAAGCTTTGCATTTTGATCGTGGTGGAGAATTTATTTCCAAGGCTTTTGAAGATTTTTGTTAAGAACATGGAGTGCGCCGCCATCTTACGACTCCATATTCTCCTCAACAAAATGGAGTTTCCGACTGAAAGTATCGAACTATATTAGACATGGTTCGAAGTATGTTGAAAAGCAAGAACTTACCAAAGGAGTTTTGGGAGGAAGCGGTTGATTGTGACGTCTACTTGCTTAATAGATGCCCCACAAGAAGTGTAGAGAACAAGACTCCTCAAGAAGCATGGAGTTGATTGAAGCCAAATATCTCTCACTTGATGGTGTTCGGGAGCATTGCTTATGCACATGTATCGGAGCAGAGAAAAACCAATCTTGATGATAGAAGCACCAAGTACATTTTCATTGGCTATGATTCACGAGCAAAAGCCTATAAATTGTTTGATCCACTTACAAAGTAGATTCATGTTAGTAGAGATGTGGATTCAAAGAAGAAGATTCATGGAATTGGGGCATAGATGTAGAAGATGTTCAAGAAGACCAAGAGAAGGAGATTCATGATTTCTCTCCACTATCGTCACCACCTTCTCATGTTGGTTACATGTTTGAAAGATAGCTCAAGAACAAAGAAGACAAGAAGCCCCCAAGAGCTTTATGAGGCAACTAATGATTAACACTATTTTGTATTCTTGCCAATTGTGAGTCCATAGAGTTTGAAGATGCTTATCAAGACAAGACATGGAGAGCTACTATGGATGAACAGTTTGAAGCAATAGAAAAGAACAAGACTTGGGACCTTGTCACTCTTCCAAAATGGCATGAAGCTAATTGAGTTAAATGGGTCTACAAGATTAAGAAGAATGCAAAAGGCGAGGTGAAGAAATACAAAGCAAGATTGGTGGCAAAGGGCTACAAGCAACGTGCCGGCATAGATTATGATGAGGTATTTGCTCCTGTTGCTCGAATGGAGACTATTAGATTGCCTATTTCTTTGGTGGCTCAAAATTGTTGGCAAATATTTCAAATGAATGTGAAATCGGCCTTTTTGAATGGCTATCTTGATGAAGAGGTCTATGTTGAACAACCCATAGAGTATGTGAACAAGAAACACGGGGAGAAAGTTTTGAAGCTAAAGAAGGCACTTTATGGCTTGAAGCAAGCACCCTAGGCTTCGAATAATAGAATTGATGATTTCTTTAAAGAAAATGGCTACATGTTCAATGCACGCATGAGCATTCTCTCTATATGAAGGTAAATAGGAATGGGTGTATTGCTAATTTGCTTGTATGTAGATGATTTGATCTTCACCAGCAATAACTCTCACATGATCAAGGAGCTCAAACAAGCAATGACTCAAAAGTTTGAGATGACGGATATTGGGCTCATGTCTTTTTTTCTTTGGTATTGAAGTGAAGCCAAGCGATGAAGGCATTTTCAGCTCACAAGAAGTATATGCAAAGGAGATTCTCAAGAGGTTCAATATGAATAATTGCAAGTCGGTTATTACACCGGTTGAATGTGGTGTGAAGCTCTCTAAGAATGGTGAAAGTCAAGTTGTTGATGCTACTCTATTCAAGAGCATGGTGGGAAGCTTGCGCTACTTGACATGTACAAGCCGATATTCTCTATAGTGTTGGGTTTGTGAGCCGCTACATGGAGAAACCAAAGACATCTCACTTCGAAGTCGTAAAGAGGATTTTTCGCTATATTCAAGGTACCAATATTAGTCATGGTTTATTCTACTTATCTTCTCAAAATTCCCATCATGTTGGTTATTGGGATACTGATTAGGGTGGAGATTTGGATGATAAAAAAAAGCACCACCAGATTTAATTTGTTTTCTTTATGGGGAATATGGCTTTTACTTGGTTTTCAAAGAACATCCTATTGTTACATTGTCTACTTGTGAGGAGGAGTATGTGGCGGCATCTTCATGTGTTTGTCATGCTATTTGGCTTAGAGAGTTACTCAAGGAGATTGATTTTCATCATGATGAAGTTATCAAGATTTGTGTTGACAACAAATTGGCAATTGCATTAGCAAAGAATCCGATGCATCATGAAAGGAGTAAGCATGTTGATATGATCGGTTCCATTTTATTCGGGATCATGTGAAGAAAAAGGAGATTGAACTAACTTATTTGAAGTCAAATGATCAAGTTGAGGATACCTTCACCAAATCACTAAAAGTTGATCTCTTCAACAACTTCAAGATCTTACTTGGAATGATTGATGGGACTAAACTAAGTTTAAGGGGGGACGTTGGAAAATAAACTTAGTTTTTTATAATCTTTTGTTTATGAGTATGGTACTAGAGTTATGAGTGGTAGTAATGTATTGGTCTTTTCCAAGTTTAAATTGTTAGTTTTGGTATTGAGGAGTGTAAATGCTTCTCAAAAGTCTCTCCAAGTTTTAATGTATTCAAATGTGTCTCGTGTAACGAAGAATGTATGATATAATGAAAAAGTGAAAGAAGAAAATATTAGAGGGGTTCTTCATCTTCCTCATCTTCTTCTCCCTCTCTACATTTTTTGGGTGTGTGTGAGAGAAATTCAATCCACCATAAATCTATTTCCCTTATTGTCTTTCAACAATGCCCAGGTATTTTATAGGTAGGGATTCTAGCATGCAATTTAGTGTTTTAGCAGGGTCACCAGGTCAGATGTCCACTAATCGTATTGGAACGATGGTACTCTTTAGATAGTATACCTTGAGGCTAGACAGTCCTTCATAAAGACAGAAGATGAGTTTGTGGGTTCAGAACTATGTAATGCCCCCAGTGAAAAGAACGAGGAGGCTGTCAGCATATTGTAGTACTGTGAATCTATGATCGCTTCAATTTCATTGTGACCACAATTACTTCCCTTAAACAAGTTTGTTGAGGATGCTCTGGATAGCATCGTTATGAAGACATCTGTTTTCAAGATAAATAGTAGTATATCATCAAAAACCAAAGTGACTCGAGACGATCTCCTAGATCTTCTTTGGATTATTTAAGGTTCTTCCTAATTAGTCATGTAGTTGGTATATATGGTTCATATGCTATATTTAGTTGACCATCATGTGGAAGAATCTAGTTTTCTAGTCACCTTTCTTTTATCCATGTAATCTTGGAGCATTGCCTCCAATGTAATTCTTCCATTCTAATAATGTTCTCATATGCTCTTTTTTGGTAGTCTCAAAGGCAATATAAGTTTTCAACTATCTTTAGCAGTTCCTTTTTCCTTGATATCGATTCTTCATTCTTTTGTAAGTTCCATTTCCTTGATATCAGTGTTAGCTTTTTTGCAAGCTGAAAGCAACACTTCCTTTGTAATCACAACTTTGACACCAGTGTTTGATCATCTCTCAGAAACTCTCCTTCGTGGCCCAATCCCTGTTAAAATGGAAGGGGTAACTTTTCAGGTTGTGAGGGTTGCAATCCAAGGTCAGATGCTAGGTAAGGCCATTTGCGAAATCCTGGAGAAAGTAGTCACCCATTCTGTGGAGAGAAGGAACCTATCCAATCAATCTATGGTCGGCCTTACACTCCTATTGGTCCTTATGAACTTCCTTCCCACTAGTGGGGTGGTCAAATAGTTGTAAGGTCTGAATTAGGTTATTGAAACCCTCCTGCTCTTGTGAATTGGTCGGCCCCATGTTTCATTCACCTGCATCCCTTATGGAGCTATTGTGATGTTAAAAATAGTACATAACTCACTGTAGAAACAATTCAATTTTTGGAGACATTGGAATATGTTTTGCGCTCAACTAAGGGTTGTTCATATATAATTTGAAAGCTAGAACCTTTAAGTCAATAAATATAGTCTAGCCAGTCCATATCCATGTTGATATCAGTATATCATTCACATCTCACTTACAACACAATCTTTTTTATGAAACCATATGTATGTCATCTCATAGACCTCACTGGGATTAGGGATGGCAATGGGGCGGGGCGGACCTCTACCCCCACCACCCCGCCTAAACCATCCCCCGCCTCGTTCCCCGCCCCGCCTTGCCCAAATAGTGATATTTTAAATACCACAACCGCTACCATGGTTTTTTCTCATGTCCTGCCCCACCCTGTCCCACCCCGCCTCGTCAAGCCTATATTTTTAACCTTGAATACATGATTGCAAGTTGATAGCTTGTGTTTTATTGTCACGCCCCGAACCCAACCCGGGCCCGGGTACGCGAACAAACGCCGCGTAGTTATAGGGTTGCCCCCACAAATACGCAAGGCAGGAAATCAGAATAACATGCTAAAGACATAATATAATCCATAAAACGAAATCAAATTCTGACATATCAACTATTCAACTTAGATACAAATTAAGATCTTAGTTTGATACAATGACTCATATTAGACTCAGTCGCTAAACAATAAAACTATCTCTTGATCATCAGTCAAGGTACCCTCCAAGTCCACTATGTTGACTAATCGACTGTTCTCAGATATCTTGAAATAGTGGGAGTTGTGAGCTAAAACTAGCCCAGTGAGAGACATACATCACACCAGGGTTAAATATAGAAAATAGCATATGTATACATAGATATAACAGAACGAAGACAATATACATGCTGGTCTATGCGCATATTAATCACATCAAAAGGTCTCATGCCAGTCAATGATAATCAAGATGAGATGCTATCGGATCTCAACACTTTCATTCACAAACACGAGTAAATCATAATATTAGAAACATGACTGGCATATCAAAACAACTATATCAATTACACCTAGTCCGTATGCACCCAATCTCAACAGCACTAATCTTACTCCCATATCAAATCACTGAACTTAGCCCGCAGGCTACACACACAAAATAGGCATATCTCAACCGGTGCACATGTAACATAGATGTAGATCGATATACGAAATATACAAAGTTAGCTCTACTATGAGCAAATACACGTCCATACTGAAAGTAATGATTTCAGAATCCATCGATAAAAACACGATAAAACATCAAGCAATCAAATTAAAATACTGGAGTTCATCTGCAGTCAACTCACCTGGCAGTCTCCCTAGTGCTTAATCATGGTTGAACCTTCCTTCTCCTAATACTTGGACTGATTCTCACTAAGAGGGAACCTTAAAGAGAAAAACCCTCACAAGAGATCACTCAACTTCTCTTACCAAATTGTATATCAATTCTCTAATTATGTCTCTCCTTATATAGAGGGGAGTGTCCTAGTCTCACTCTAACGAGATAAAGATAAATCACAAAATATTTTATAATTATCTCTATTCGATAAGCTTTCCTCCAATTCAAATTCAACCTTCGAATCTTAATCAAAATAAAACTTATATTTTAGATAGAGATCAATTATAAACAATCTATAATTATCTCTACAAGATAAATCTTTATCTAATCCAAACTCAAACATTGAATCATAATCCAATTGTAATTCATAAACAAACTATAATTATCTCTATGAGATAAATCTTTATCCAACTCAAACTCAAACATTAAATCATAATCAAATTAAAAATCCATATTTGGATAAAGATCAATTATAATTATTTTCATGAGATAAGTCTAATTTAATCTCAAATATAATATCCTACTCAAATTACAAGTCATATTTGAGATAAAGATAAATCATAATTATTTTATAATTCTCTATTTTATCTCATGTTAATCCCTACAAGGTTAATCCAAGTCAGGTTGCATGATAAATTGGACCATGTTAGTTTAATCACATTGACTCACTATTATGAAATTTTAATTAGGTCCTCGAACTAATAGGTAATTACAAACAATCACTTCACACTTTCATTATAGTACATATTTATGTATAGGTTCTGGGTGGGTTATTACATTTATACTTAGAAAATTTATGATAAGGCTTGCATAAGCATTGACAATGCACATAAAGTGATATAATATATGTGTATATATATATATATGGGCTAAGGGCATTTTCATAATTTTTTTAGCTGGACAGGGCAGGGCGGATTTAAAATGGATGTTTACCAAACCCGCCCCGCCCTATGCCCCGCTCTCCAACTAAAATAACTGCCCCTTTCAGGTGGATCGGGTCCGAAACCACGGATCGAATCGGCTCGAGTTTTACCATCCCTAACTGGGTTTGTAGTTCAATCGGTCAGAACATCGCCCGATCAAGACAGAAGTTGCGGGTTTGAGCCCCATCTCTCAACAATTTGTGAGAATGTTGTGGTCCGAACCCATTATATATAGAGGTCCCCTTCTCTCAACACTCCAAATGAATAGTATGGACCATGAATCCATGACGATGGTTTAGTCAACTTCAAATGAGGTTGGCCATAATAAAAAAATCCATAATATTTTCAAATTTGTTTACAATTCATAAATTATTCTGATTTAGCAAATTATTTGGTGCAATTTTCATTCAGCATGACCTTAAAAACTTAATTTAATGAAATTGCATCAGACAGGAATTGATTTCGGTTTGTTTGCATGCCTTGTCTCAATTATATCATTGTAGACCATGACCAATTAATAATTATATATGACAAGTACAATGGAAAAATCTTGGAAAGAGGCACAACCATTGGATACATATATCACCAAGAGAGTGTTTCCAAGAGTTTTAAATATCATTTCAATTCCATTAATCTCAGACATTATGCCGAATGAAAGAGACAGATTAAAGGAATTGTTTCTCTCTTCTATAATTAAGAAGATGTAATTGACTTGTAATTGATTAAATGGAAGAAGAAAGGCATGATGTGACCAAGGAGAAAAAGGGTGAACAACTAAATGGATTTTCTTTGAGCTTTTAAAGCAATTCATAAACATAAAACCGATGTTAACCGAAGTTTTTGACAGAACCTTTTGAAGGATCTTTGTAGTGTTTTTTTTTTATATAATTTATTTATAAATGTACACCAATTTTTTTGATCTCATAAAAAAAAATGATTTTTGTATGTCCCTTGTCATTACACTTGATCTTATCAAGTTATTTTCATCCAAAGTGGAATCAAATGATGCTTTACATTCAAGTCATTCATGGAATTATGAGATTAAGGAGGACTTTGCTAGACTTTTTGTAAAAGTTAGTATAGCTAGTCTCATGAATCCATGTCAAAGAATAGACATAATATATAATTACAAATAAGAAACTTCAGAAATCCCTATTCCACCATTTATTTTATTAAACACCATCATAGTCATTCTCACTATTAAAATCACAAGTATACTGTATACATATCACATCAGATCAGTTTATAGGCTCATTTTCATTATCTTAATTTCTCATGGATCACTTTCATTAAGAAATAATTAACACCTCGATAATTATCCTCCGGCTTTATACATTCATCGAGTCGAGAAATATATATTTATTTGAATATCTACACCTTTAATTATTGTTACATTTTTCATTTATATGCAATGTTCAGTGAAGAATGTGAGTAATGATGGTTGGCCTAATTTGATAAGAAAGTGTCAAAGAAAGACTAGAGAGTAGTAGTTAAGGAGACAAAGTAGCATATATTCAAATTGGAAGTGTTGGCCTTTGTGTGAACAGCAGCAAAGACTGCAAGGATATCTCTGATCACAGCTCCCATAATATAGCTCTAAACTTCACCATTTGGACCAAGTTAATCCCCCAAAAGTGGAGACATATGTATTGTTTTCAGAGTTTGAGGAATTGGGATTGGAGGCTTCTCTCATCTCCATGTACTAATTTAAACATATATTGCAATTCCCACACTTTACAGGTCTATAGAGGGGTCAGTTATGATGAGAAGACATGGGCTTGTTCTTCGAAAATGAAATAAATAAAATTAATTGGATTTGGTTGTACTTTGACTGAGAAGGGAAGAACAGCTATGGAAAACATAGCATATGACACCACCTAACTATAATTGCTTCAATTGGAGGAGGAGGAGGAGGAGGAGGAGGAGGAGAAGGACTCCTTATCTTCATTTATTATCTGCAAAACTCCATACATGTGTCTTTCTTCCTGCTTGCAGGACAGGATCAGTCCATGATATCAACACATTCACTTCAAGTTAATAAAAAGTTTTAATCTTTTGAAGAAGCTTAGCTTAATGATGTGATGTAAATGATTAAAATTCCTTTTTTGCCAATACAGATACAGATGGGAGGCTATGATGTGGTACTTTTGTGCTTATTGCTCAATGACCTGGGCTCACCTTGGGAATGCACACATCTCATGATGTCCCCCATCTTTTCCCAGGATAATATAAGTTCCTCAACATTCCTTCATTGACTATCATCTTCTTTATCTTGGATCTCTCAATGAGCAGCTAGCTAGCTCTGTTCATGTGGGCTATATGTATGTCTCTCTTCTTCTTCTTCTTCTTCTTCTTCAGGTGAGAGGATCCAGCTAGCTTTCTTGTTTCCAATTGTTTCATCATCAACATCATCCATTGGAGTTGGTTGAAGATCAGTGAGGCAGGCAGAAAACCAGGGGAACACATTGGCATGAATTTCTGCAGCTTTTCAGCAGACAGGAATCTGGCCACCAAACTGAATTTGGAGGTTCCTGGCACGTGCCACTCGCATGCTTTTGGCTGGCTCCCATTGGCTTGATTCCCGGGGGAGAGAACTTCTAGTTCTATCCTCCAGCGCCCACCATTCCACCAGAAAGAGTTGAAAGGCATGATCTTTTTCATTGTATAATAAAGCTTGTTGAAGTTGCTGCAATCGCTTCACAACAAGAAGCAGCCATGGAGGTGGTTGTTGGTTCAGAGTGCTTGGGAGAGACTAATGGAGGTGAGTATCCAATTTACTTTGGCATTGCGTGCGCATTCGCTGCGCTTCGTCTTGTTGGGATGGAAGGGCTGGGATGGGAGCACCGAGGATGGTGCCATGTCTCCGAGTTGATGCTCAGAGGAAGCGCGCAGCTCTTGGGGTTGCTTGTGGAGAGGGCGCAGAGAAAGGTGGGAGCTTTGGAGGAGAAGATCAGGCAGGCTGAGAATGAGGTCAGGGAGATGAAGCTGAGGAGGAGTGAGGACGCCAAGGCCAATGAGAAGGTGGTGGCCATCTTCGCGACTCATGAACAGAGCTGGATCGCGGAGAGGAAGAGGTTAGGGTTGCAGATCCAATCCATGGCTCGCGAGCTCCGCGCGGCGGAGGGGAGGATCAAGGAGGCGGTGGAGGAGAGGGAACGCGTGATTAGGGTTAAAGATGAGGAATTGGACGGGGAGTTGAAGAAAAGGAGGGAGCTTGAGGAGAGAGTGAAGATGGCGGAGGAAGTGGCGGAGGAGTTGGGGGAGAGGGTGAAGAAGGAGGCCGAGGAGCACTCGGCGGAGCTTTGGAAGCACAAGACGGCGTTCATGGAGCTCGTCTCGGATCAGCGGCAATTGGAGGCGGAGATGGGGCGCGTGCTTAGGCAAGCGGAGGCGGCCAAGAGAGAGCTCGAAGAGGCGGCGGAGCAGAAGGAGGAGGCGGCCGCCATGGTCGACAAGCTCTCCGATGAGATTCTCAAGCTGCAGAAGGATGCGGAACAGAAGGACAAGATCCTCTCCGCTATGCTGAGGAAATCTAAGATCGATTCGGCGGAGAAGCAAATGCTTTTGAAGGAGGTGAAGATCTCCAAGGCCAAGAAGAAGCAAGCGGAGATGGAGAGTGATAGGTGGAGGAGCATGTGTGAATCTAGGCACAAGAAGAGTTCGACCTTGAGCTCGAGAGCCCTGCCATTAGTGGAGGCAGGGAGCTCCAGAGGGAACAACCACACCGGCACTCTCCTCCTCCTCGAGGGTCATCACAATGAGTTTGCTTTGATCAAGAGAGAAAACGCCATTGCTGAAACTGAGAGCTTTGATCAGTACTCCAGTGAAGGGAATGATGAAATTGGTTTGTTCTCTCTTCTCTACTGTACTCCACTGCTCTGTTCTTTCTGCCATTTTTGTTCTTCCTAAAGCTCACAACTTCAATTTTTTTTCTTTGGTTTCTTGATTGAAGTTTGTGTAGATGATATGCAGCAGTTGAGGGATTGGGTTCGAATGGAGGCAGAGAAGTACGCAATGGTTCTTGAACAAAGGCATTATGCAGAAATTGAAGCGTTTACAGAGCAAATGAGACTCAAAGATGAGAAGCTTGAAGCTTTCAGATGGCAGCTGCTCAGTGTGGAGCTTGAATCAAAGCAGCTGCAGTCTCACATTGAAGGCCTTGATGGAACCATTTCTCAGTTCAGGGATGAGAATCTCAGATTAGAAGGCTTGTTGTCGGACCGAGAAAAGGAATTGAAGTTGTTGAGAGAGCAGTTTGATTTCTATGTACAGCATTTTCAAAAGAACAGTTTGAATTATACTGCCAGTTCTGAACTCATGGATGTGAAGAAGAAACCAAGAGAGAAAGAGCAAGAGATGCAGCAGATCATGGAACTGAAGAAGATGGAGAAGTCCAGTGATAGCTCGTCGATGACTGATTTTGCATCACCGAATAATCAACTTGATGAACGGGCGATCACTTGTGTTAATGAATTCTATGCAGAACAATCTGATGGGGAGACAGAGTCACCTGAGAATCCAGGAAAGAGTTTCATCTCGATAACCAAGAATTCTAAGGAGATTGAAGAAGAGAGAGTGGTCAGCATAGATCCTGGTCATATAAAATCACAGAATAACTTCAGAGGAACCCCAAACACACCTGAACAGACTCTTACAAAGAATAGTTCATGGAAGATGGACATTCATGCTCTTGGAATATCGTACAAGATCAAAAGGCTGAAGCAGCAACTTCTCGTGGTTGAGAAACTGACCGGAGAGCAAGCAATGAAACAGTCAGCGACAGCAAATGATTCACTTAGTATCACAGATGGTCCCAACAAGCGAAAAACTGGTGAGAGCAAGCAACAATTTAAAGGGTTACTCTTGGTGATCTCTTTACTCAATAAGCAAGTCAAAAGGTATCAGTCTCTTGAAGAGAAAACCGATGAATTGTGTCGGAAAATGGTAAGCTTCTTCTACCCTTATATTTCTGATCAGAAAGCATATGAATGACTGATCTGAATTTCAATTCTCTGTTTTGTTTCACTTTCATCTCAGAACGAGAGTTACAGGACTGTCGGAAGCCGCGATCAATTCAACAATGGCCCGACGAAAGATCAGACAGAAACACTCCAGCGCTTCCTTGAGGAAACATTTCAGCTGCAGAGGTTTATGGTTGCTACTGGTCAGAAGCTGACGGACATTGAAGCTAAGGTTACTTGTAGCTTTGTAGGCAGTGTTGGCTTAGATGAATCTTCAGGTTTCAACATGAGCCAATTTGCAGACATTGTTAAGAATCTCTTCAAGGAAGTACAAAGAGGTCTGGAATTGAGAATTGCTCGAATAATCGGAGACTTGGAAGGGACACTGGCTTGTGATGGTATTCTTTATAGATGAAGTTTGAAGCTTGAACATGAATGACTCCAATGATCTTCTAAACAGAGCACATAGATAGATATAGATGGAAAGCTAGAAGTTTTGGTTGTTTGATTCGATAAAGGCAATGAGGAGAAGAAAGGCTGAGTTTTTGGCCATTGTGTGATGTTCTTCCTCCAATTGCTTCTCTCTGTATAGCAAATGAAAATGAATGACTCTTATGATCACTGGTGTGCAATATCCTTCACATTACTTGTGAGTGACAAAGAGGGGGGCACGGGCCTCGACACCCACCCGGGTTCGAGGATGCGCTGAGGCAAAGGGCCTGTGGCTTCCCTCACGCTACCGAGATTCTCGCGATGGTTGCGACGGATTCAACCGGCTCGACGCCTGGGGTAAAATTAATCTTGGCGGACCGCCGGTGATGTCCCAAAAAGACACGGCCGGGTTTTAACCGGCCGGAACAGTTCAAGAAAATCCGGGTCAACCGACCTGGCGGGCCGGGCCGAAAAACCGTAACCGGCCCGCTAGGTTTGGATTTTCCCAACCCGTGACTCAAATTTGGGTTGACCAGTTCAAACATTTGGGTCAGTTGTGTTGAAGCGGGTTGAGCCCAATCAATTTGGGCCCCTCCCCTCTCTCTCTCTCTCTCTCTCTCTCTCTCTCTCTCTCTCTCTCTATATATATATATATATATATATATATATACACGCTTTTGATAGAGTGCGGCCGGCCCACTTTGACTCACTATGCATGGGGTCTTTGGGTTTTGAGTTTTTTCTTGTGGTTTGGTATTTGCTATGGGCGGCCTTGATTCTTGGTACTGCATATATAACATTACTCTATATATATATATATATATATATATATATATATATATATATATATATATATATATATAATTTGGAAAAATTTGTTGGTTTTAATGATAAAATTGAAAATTTAAGTTGATTAGGAACATTGTTTATAGTAGTAAAAATGTTGGATTCTAGTTCACCTAATTTTTTTAAATATTTATTTTTTTATTAATTTATTACTTAATATTTTTGAAAATTTATAAAATTGGAAACTATGGTTTTTGATTCTTTCTTTTCAATCAAACCGATGTTTTAATTAACGTTGCAATAATTACGATTTTTTTCTTTTTAATATGCTTAATTGTCTCGTTCTTTTGTAAATTTACTCAAATTTTTTTTGTCATTCTATTTCTACATCTTTCCCCCTCTCTTCTCTCTCTATGTAATTTGGAGAAATTCTAATGAGGTTCCATTATTGTAGATAGAACATCATCGGGAATCCATCAGGTCCTGGGGCCTTGTCCGCTCCTAGTTCTTGCACTACCCTCTTGATTTCCTATTCTATAAAGGGATCATCAAGGTGAGCAAGGTTTATCCTATTTTTGTGAAGGAATAGTCTTTCTCATGAGGTTTTGTACCACATGTCCCGCTCTTTCCCAAATAGTTTGTTGGAATGCTCAGTGATGATTTGCGTTATTTGTTCCCTTGTCGTGATGATCTCCCCTTCATGTTGAATCTGTTTGATCCAATTCAGGTTCCTCCTTTGATTTGCTACTACATTGGGACCGATCTATAGAGGGGGCAGTGTATAGATTTTGACTTTTTCAATTTGCCCTCTCTAAAACTAAGAAATAAAATCTATACAAAAGCAATTAAAGAATTATCTAAGGACTTATATGAATAAATCTATTTTAAAAAGTTTAATTCCCTTTTCCATTTCTTATTTTCTAACCCTATCCTGCTAGTGCGAGTTCGCTCATTTTCTCAATTTCTCTGGCTCTCTTCTTTATTCGTTCAAATCATTCCTCACCCTATTCTGGAGCCTAGAGGTGCAAATCAGAGAGCTTCATCGCCATTCAGCTGCTCCAACCTCCAAGTTTGTATTTTTCTGAATTTTGTGCATGTTTTCTTTGTCGTAGTTATCTCTTGTTTAATAATGTTTTTTTTTTTTGACACTTACCAAGATAGCATCCTCACATCATATGGACAGATATCTTATCAAGAGGAAGATAATTTTGGAGTAACCATCTAGTATCAATAATAGGAACCCTCAATCTTATGCAAAGAAAGATCATGTTAAATTAAATATAGATGATCTTCCTTCGGATCCCACAATTTTATCCATCTGAGTTTTCTGAGATAGAACTTCTTATTCTTGATAATCAGCTTGAGACTTACATTATTGATTTAAGATCTCATGATGAGTTTAAAAGCCTAAAAGGTATCAATAATTTTTCTATAAAACTTGTTGAGACAAAGAAGCACATTGTATATTGGTTGGTGTACTTGTGAAATTAGCTTTGATATTGCTCGTTTCTATTGCATCAGTTGAAAAAGTTTTTTCTACCATGAAAATTGTAAAAAATCGCTTGTGCAACCAAATGGGAGATTCTTGGATGAATGATTGTTTGATTACTTGTATAGAAAAATGTATATTTTGTAGTATTGATAATGACAAAATCCTGCATCGTTTTCAAACTATGAAAACATACAGAGAGCAATTATAATATGTTACTTTTATATGACAAAAACTTTTGATGTATTTGTGTTTCATTATATTTTTTTATAGTTAATATTAATTTTCCCCTTGAAGAAAAAACTTGGATCCATCCCTGCTACTGCATGGAAGAATCTTGTGTTTTGATCGCCTTGTTATAGCCAAGTGATGCGCAATCTTTGCCTCCAAATGGCTTCTTCTTTCAGTATTAACTGCTCATATTCCCTTTAATAGAAAATCTCACTTTTTGCCATACTCTTAGTGAGTATTCGTGACTCCCTACGGAGTTCCAGCTTTTTGATTTCCTTTATGAAAACCATTTTCCTTTCTATGTCTTGGTTGAGTGTGTCCTTCTTCCAAGCCTTTAGTTTGGATTTGGTGGCATGTAGTTTCTTGGCAAGGACAAAGGTCCCATCCCCATTGGGAAGTTGACCATTCCATGTTTCTCCCATCATTTACCAAAAGCCTTCTTCTTTTACCCATTCCCTATTGAAGCGGAAGGGCGCCGGTTGGGGTGTGGGGTCCGCATTCCAGGCAAATCGGTGTATGATCCGACATTAACCTAGGAAGGGTGGTTTGCCATATTCGGGGTAATTCTAGGGCCCATTCCATACAGAGGAGACACCTATTCAGTCAGGCGAAGGCTAGGGAATCCCTCCCATTAGTCCATGTGAATCTTCTACTGAGTAGGGGGATCAATGAGGAGTAGATCTTGTATCAGCTTCTCAAATTCCTCCCTTTCTCTAGCAGAGTGAGAGGCCGTATTGGAATCCGCCAGACTTCGGGTAGCATTGAAACACCGCAAATCAGCCATGGTCCGTCCCATCATCCTCGAATTGATTTGTGATCATCTTCTTTTTATCATTGTTAATTTTGTCTTCCAGAATCACGATAACCGAAAATTGGTCCTTATCATTGTCGGTATTCCATCCAATGCAATATCCTCCTGTAGTCTTCATAGCCAGTATTGTTTCCCTTTTATCATACCAATTCCTCCCCACCCCCTCTAGTGTTCTCCATATCGATTATTTATATCAGGGAGCCTTGTTTCTTGCAGGCAGAGTATCAACCCTGTATAGCTGAAGTAGATCCCTAATAAGATTTCTTCTTTCTCTTATCGAGGCCTCTAACATTCCAAGATATAACTTTTATATGGTCACTCATTTAGGCCCTGTATTGCGAAGGAACTGGGGATACTTAGATGCTCCCCTTCCATTCTGTCATTCTTTCCTTCTCTAGCTTCTGCATGTGTTGAAGGTAGGAATTTGGTCTACTTTTGATGTCCCTAGGTCAATGCCTACCTGGAGGGTGGCTAAAAGAAGGTCCCTGCTTGACCATTCAGAAAGAATTGGAGGAATATTGACAAGATTTTGCTCTGTACCTATTATCGGTAGAGGGGTCCAGTGCAGTATGTTTTCGCCTGAGGGAAGTAGGAGGGGCAATGAATCCTTCTTTCTCTAGTTTTTCATTCAATGGCTTCCTTGGTCAACCGCTTCTCCTCGTGGTCTCCTTTGGGGCTTCTATAACATGTTGCTACTCCCAAGCTCTTGTTGCTTCTCTGGGGTTTGGTTCCTGTAGCCAATTCCAATTTGTGGTAATGTGTCCAACCTGAAGTGCCCCTGATGTGATACCTTCTCATATCTTGTCAGAAATAAGGTTCCACAAACCATATAGGAACCTGAGAGAGAGGTTGGTGAGGTCCAAGCTAGCTCCATGCTGCATTAGGGTGGGTTCCTTTTCTAGTTCCAGTTCAGTCATTGCCAGGCCTTCAGGCCCGGGTGATTTGGATCATTGCTTGTCTCTTGTTCAATGATATGTTTTCCCTTCAACTTATCTGGACTGATGTGCTGACCTGGCATAGGTCCTAGTGTCAATTTGTCAAAAGAATCTGCTAGCATTGCAACTACCTCCTCTTGTTCCATACCCATGAGTAAGTCAGTTTTCTCTTCTGGTATGTGAAATCTACTTTCCCAATATGCTTCCCCATATTCTAGCTCTGCCTGCCACATGACCTCCAATTCTTCTTCCACTTCCTTGTACATGGAGCTTTCTAATTCATCATCCCTACTATTTTCCTTATTTGCCCATGTATCTGCCTTAGGGTATGTTTTTGTCCCCTTTGATTATGTGTCACTATTTGTAATCGAAGGGGGGCATAGTGTGTTCCGCACATCCTCCCCATATTGACGAGACTGGAGGCACTATCCTCGCATTCTACACTACAAGAGAACCTGTGTCCAACGTTGGTGACGAAGCCCTGCTCAACACATGGCAGGTGTCTTCTTATCTGCAGGCGGTTGCGTCTGAGGAAGCATGTTTCCTCATGCGTGACCCATCCCTTTCTCCGAGCCCATCCGAGGTTGTCGAACCTTGGCTATTCCCCACTTTCTTTTTTTTTCCTGGCTTTCCACTTGGAGAGATCCACACCCTTAATCTTGAGGTCCAAAGGGTTGTTGACTATGGGTCAGATCGACTCTCAAGGTTGACCTCCTGGGTATTTACCGGTCAACTGATCTCTGTGATGCTTTGTTCCAACCCCGTACTCCGCGCACGCCGATGGTAGTGGCGGCCTGTGAGGTTGTGCCACTGCATTATCCAATCACAACCTTCTCAGAGCTACCGCAGTCCTTGTTCGAGGGTCTTCCCCGACTGTTCCTTCTGGTTATCTATCTTCCTTCTCCAGCCTAGTCTTTGCCAACGATGTTGGTTTTCTTCTACGGCCTCGGACCCTATGAGAGTGGGTGTTGCCCCTACTCCAACTCCAATATGATTGAGTGTTGGCGACTACCAATACTGCACTTCACTTGGTAGCCGCCGTCCCCGGCGAATCCGCACCACCGCCCGAAGATGGTCGGCGTAGACCGCTCCCCTTTCATCAAGGTATATAAGATCGCCGATGAGCTTTATGATGCGCTCAAATGTGTCCCTCTTCCTACAAAAGAGGGGAACCTTCCTACCGATCACCCACCTGAGCTTGTTGTTCGCCTTCTCTAGCTAGTCGAGTTCAGCATTCCACGGCACAAATCGTGCTATAAATCCAACCAATTTCACATCATCCTTCTTCTCTAGATCTCGGGCGAACTTCAAAGAGGGACAGGTCAACATGAATTTGTCATCCTATCTCACTGTGGTCTTCCTTTGCTTCTTGTCCCTCTGCTCCCCGGATTTCGCTCCGCCGCTCACCGAAAATCGCCTCAGCTCAACTCTCTCTCCAAGAATAAGATTTCTCTTGGAAAAAAAAAATAAGAATTCAATGTTCGCTTTATTATTCATTAGACATGAAAAGGTCTTTTGAGGCACCAGTCTAATAGCTCCACAGTAGTGTAATGTCACCCAATGTTTTCAGTATTAGTTAATTCACTCCATGATAATGCAGAGGAAAGAAATGTCTTGTGTTTATGTTTGATTTATATTTTAACATGTGAGATGCTTGTTACATAAAATAGATCATAATTTTTCTCATGAGATGGATAGGATAGGATGGCTACAATTATGAATACTTCATTCTAACTTAGTCATGTTCAGTACAAACCTGAACTCTCTACTTCCACATCAAGGACATCAATCTCTAAACAAGAGACAAGTCCTCTTTTGCTCCAGAGGATGGATCTCCTCATAGTTATGTCCTCACTTGATAACAACAAGACAAACCTTAATCTTGGAACTGCCATTTGGTTCAATCTTAGAAGATTGGTTTGTGTTCTTAATTATTATCATAGACGTAGAATTTATAATAAGATATCTGTATGTACAATCAAAGATTTAAAGGGAACAATAAGTACTGATGCTTTGTGTGTGTCTGTTTCCATCTGGATGGATGCATCAAATGCTCCATGGATTCCGTTGGTTTACCAATTCAACCATTGGTAATTAAAAGAGATGTACGCAATCCTTCCAAAATAATGAAATTCATTAGGTCCCCATCAATCATCATACAATACTATGCTACTACTCCAAGTTTGTTTAGGAAAGTGATTAAGCATAAGATCAATTCCACAATTGACTAGCTGACCATGCTTTGTTTATTTTTTTGACAAAGGTGACAAACACCTCTCGAAAGTCAGGGCTGAACAATGTGGCTTTTTGTGTGTGTGCCCTCACCTTATGGTCGTGGAGGTTTGAACCTGAGTTTGTCCCAACCAATGAAGCCCTATATAAGGGACCTAGTATTAATAGGCCAAAAGACTGTTGGTAGCTGACCATGCTTTGTTAGAGGGACATTGATACCCACTTTTTGGATTTCAGTAAAAATTTAAATCTAACTAAGCTTACATTTTACCAATTTGAATTGAACCAAAATTACATAGACAATCAAATTACTGGTTCGGTTTGGGTCTTTCCTTTATTTGAGATTTTGCAAAAAAAAATAATAATAATAATAAATTAAATTAAATTAAATTATTATTCCATTACAAGGATATTAAAATTGTAGTATAGCATATTGTTTTTAATAATAACTATTTGAAAAACTTGAATTTGTTATTAACATTTTTTAAAATCATACTTATCAAACTAATTATAATTATATCAATTTTTTTTCAAAATTCAAGATTTAAAAAAATTTAAAATATATGTTTTATTTATTTGAATTTGAAAACTATAATATTATTTTTATGCTTATTACTTATAACATCAGTTTTAAATATTTCAGTTCGGTTTAGTTCAATTTGGTAACTTGTCAAATTAAATTCAATTGTTTTAGGATTTTTACAATTTAAACTAGACTCATTTTGTAAAATAAAAAATAAAAATAAAAAATCGAAACAAAGTATACACTTGGAGGTGGTTTGTTGAGTTAGGTTAGAGAGAGAAAGAGAAACGGCACTCTGATCCCACAGAAAGCAATCAATGACAAGCAAACTTTGGAAATTGTCGCCCTGGTTTTTTTGGCCACTTCCATCACTTTAATCAGTGGATGTGATAAACAAAATACAGATATTAGTACCAAGAAAATAAAAATAAATATATACAATATTGTGTCCTCCTTTAGGTTGAGTGTGGGTACAGTAGGTGCATTAAACTTGCTTCGTGTAGCTGTATCAGTCATTTGAATCCCATGTGTGATCATCTGTAGACTAATTTAAAACAAAAACAAAACCGAACACCAGATGCAGACTTCGAGGATGAGGAAGGAACGACTTGAACACTTCTATTAGGTGCAGGAGGCCACCTAAGACCACCTGCACCCCCATATTGCTTCATTGTACCATTTTCCATGACTATGTAAACTTACAATGTTGCAATTATTAATAAATGTGGTTTATCCACTTTCCCAAAAAAAAAAAAAAAAAACAAAAACAAAAAATCTTGTTTCTATCAAATATCAACAGCATCTAAATCTATTAAAGTGTAGAGTTCTCCTGTAGAAAAACTCGAGATCGAATCTTTATTTTTACAAAATAAAAATCAGGCTAATGATGTTCTCTTATGGACTAACACAGGATTGAACTGTTCTATCTGTACATGTCCTTGACTTTCCATGACATGGAGTTTCTTTAGCAATGGTTTAATTACACCAACTGAATTTTAATTATATAAATTATGCTAATTAACAATGGTTTTAAACCAACTAAAACCTAATTATTAATCTAATCAAAGCTTTATATTTAAACTGTTACTCGGTTGTTGAGAAAATGAAAGGAAGGAAATCTTTTTCTATTCGTTTCCTCCATGTTTATCCTTGAAATACCAAAGAAGAAAGTAAACAAGAAAGGCACACACGTAACCCTAAAAGAAGAAAAAGATAAAAAGACACTAACGTAAAGGTGTATGCTGCCAGCTTTAATTTATTTACTCCTGAAAAATGCCATCATATATATATTATTACACACAAATAAATACAAAAACTCATCAAATATTCAATAAACTAGTTATAAAAATAATTTTAATAAAAGAAAAAATCAAACTAATGGGTGGGAGCCTTGTAGTCATGCACAAAGGCCTGCTTCCATTCATTCTATTCTGAATTCTCCTCTTTATAATGAGAACATGATAGAGAGCATGATATATATATATGCCAACCATTAGAGAGCTAGCTCTGAAGAGAAGGGGAAGTTCAAAGTTCAAAGCTGCTGCCATGAGTACTGATCAAACCTCAACACCACCCAAGATCACCTTCTTCACCCTTCCCACGAAGCGGCCGGAGACTCCGGGGATGGCGACACCGCCGTTGAGGCCGCCCGGAGGGGTTCCGTTCATCTGGGAGGAGGCTCCGGGGAAACCTAAGGTTAAGAGGGAGCCAAGGCTCCCTCCAGGGCCAGTGACTAAGTCCTTAGACCCTCCTCCGAGAAAGGTGGCAGCTCCAACCAATGTTCTTGATGGACCTTCTTCTGAGTCCTCAATCCAATCTTCATCCTTTGGAGAAGGGAGGTCAAGGTCCTTTAGGTTTCTAATTAGTAGTATTAGTAGAAGTAGTAGTAGTGGTAGTAGTAGTTTTAGTAATAAAAAGGGAGATAAGTATTCTCTTTGTTTTAGAGAAAAGGAGAGGAAGAGAAGGATAAGTGTGGGGGTTTTGGATCCAGAGAGTAGTAGTACCCCTTCTTCATCTTCATCTTCATCTTCATCTTCATCTTCTTCTTCTTCTTCTTCTTCTTCTTCTTCTTCTTCTTGTGTGTATTATCCTTCATCTTCTCAATATTGTGAAGATCATGAAGTTGTGAGTGAGGAGAGGATTAAGGGGCAAGAAGGGATCAAAGAGACCAAGGTGACCATTTCAAGGATGAGGAGAAGCAGGAGTTTTCAAAGCATTTCCTTGCATGCAAGCTCTCACTTTTGGGTACGTATATATGCATGTGTTCATGTATATACCTTCTCATTTAGCCTATATATGTTTTTTAGTTTTCCCTTTGATTTATAAATTGTTGGTGCTTGGAGTTGCAGGCTTGTATCAATGGGGGGATGAAGCATTGGCCATGGAGGAGGAGCCATAATTAATAAGGCTTGATTAATAATCCAATCAAAGATGATGGAGATGCATGGTGTTTGTTATATATATATGTTTGATTCTTAGTTTTTGGCCAAACGTACTCTTGCTTGTTTTAATTCCTGCCATTTGTCATCTCCAAGTCAAATACCTCTATAAGAATTTTTTTTATTTTCCCTTTTCTTAATGTTAGAATTGGTGCTTTGGGTGCAAAGAACTGGATCCAACTTCTTCCATTTATACTATACAAACTACATGAGATAAGTGAATGAAACATGCATATATATTTATACATATATATGGCCAAGTTTCAACTTAAAATTTATCATAAAAGCAAAACTATATATATAATATATCCCATTCATGCAGGGCCCCTAATTAACATAAAGGTCTAGTCCCACATACAAACCAATCCTCCTTCAAACGATATATATATATATATATATATATATATATATATATATATATATATATATATATATATTAATAATCTATACTAATGAAAGGGAAGTGTATCATCAGGATGATGATAGATACAATTAGGTGATTGCATTGCCTTCCTCTTCTTGTAATTAGCCTTGAAGCAAGCCTGCCTAAGTTTCTTTGTTCTTTCATTCATCTCCATTTCTGGATTCTCTTCCATTAACCTCTGCTGTTCCTCCAATGTCTTCAATTCTCTTCCTATAATTTCATCTCCTTCATCCTTCCCAAACTCCTACAAATTAACAAACATATATATATATATAAACATGATAAATGTGTGTGTATATATATATACAAGAATGTGCATGCCTGTATATAATATATACCTTAACATTATGAATGAGTGAGTTCAAGCTCTTCATCTTCCTGTGAGGCCACCTTGCTATGCCAAGCTCTCTGCACCTCTTCTTTAGAACAGTCAGCCCTACGTTCATCTCCTTCGCCGCACTGGCGATCGGCATGTAGAAGTACTTCTTAAGCTCACTATACCCAATCTCTCTTATCTTAGAACGAGACGGCCTAATGATCACAGAACCAGTAGTACTCTTCTTGATGACATTCTCTTCATCCCTTATAACACAAGCCTTGATATCATTGGGTATCATGTTTAGAGGCATTGGGTACTGGGCAACAACATCTTCATAGCATGGAAGAACAATATTGTCATCCCATGTTAAAGAGTGATCAAGATCTATGTCTTCCAAACTTGGTTGAAGTGGAACCATTGAGAGATAATTCTCACTGAGTGATGATGCATCCAAGGAGGGGATGATAGGAAGCTCATTGTAGGTATTAGTTTCACTGCATATATAGACGAGATGAAGAAGAAGAACAATGAAATGCATGTAAAGCATTATTAGAGATAATACATGATAATGAAGAACTCTCTATGGATGCATACCTAAGGAATGGAGTAAGATCAAGAAGCTGGTCTTGTTCATTTAGTATCATGAGACTGCATAGTTGATCATAATCCATGATATATAACTAATTAAACCCTAAAAAGGAAATATATATATATAAATAAAAAGAGAGATGATAGGAAGGGATGCTTTGAAGCCTCTCACATTGATGGCTCAAAGCACAATCTTGAAGAGAAGGGAGTTACAGGCTGTAAATATATTGGCATATCTTTGAAGGGTTTTATACATTTATACAATGACTGCGAGTTAATACTTATGAAGAGATGATCATGGATTGAATCCTTGAAGGACGTGCTCCCTAATTAATTTCAAATCCAAGTTAAACGTATGTAAACATGCATGCATTAACTAAATATTTATGATTCCAAAGGAATTCATGTTTTCATTCTCGTCTCTCTCTAGATAACATTAATGAAAGATCTTAATGAATCAAGATATATGGGCAATTAATTATAGAGTAATCTGATGAGAATATTATTGCTGCCTGAGAATTATTAGTTGGTGAAATGAAATCCCAATTTCCCACAATAACAAAATACCAAAAAAGGGGCAATAACTTCTGGCTGAAAAGCAAGAATGAGAATATCACAATACTATTAACATGAATGTTTCATCATAAGATGAAGAGAATGAAATGAAGAAATTCAAATTTGGGTAGCATCTTTATTTTGAACAGATGACTGGTTTCCAGTTCTACATTTGAAATTGCATTCAGGGAGCCACTGACCAAAACCAGTTCACATCATAACCAGGCTAAAGAACAAACTTTAGTAAAACAAATCCAAGTTCATTTACTCATCGAGTTATACAAAATAAGGAAAATTCACAATAAATTTGTGATCTAAATATCCTATGAAATGGGAGACAAAGCGCTCATTGCCAGTCCGGGCCGATAGATTCAGAGTTCACTCCCCTTTCTTGCCAGTCATTCCAGCAACAACCTGCAATTGCAAAACAGATGGTTATATGACATGGTTCAATCGACCTTCAAACCAAAACTACTAGAGTATTATTGGCTTCTTATTAATCAGAAACCATTACCAAGACTCAAGCTTACCTCTGTTTAGTATACACCTAGATCACAAGTTTTAATTCTGAGATGGAACTAGTTTAGTTTCTTAGGAGTTTATGTCAAATGCAGGGTACCAAGAAATAGAGGCATAAAAATGGGGAAAGTAATTTGTTGCAATTTTCTGTTGTATTGAGAAGGAGCTTGCACTAAAGTTCGTGAAGGTCTTAAACTATCAAAAGAGACTTACAGATTAGGATGATTATTGCTATTATTGCTCTATTGTTTGTCACAGGAATTGATGTTAAAGAGTGATATGCAGAAAAGAATATGGCATAAAAACAGAAGACAAGCAGTGTTTGGGTCAACATGGAACATCTCTAGTGTAATGACTAGATTTAGAAAGGAAGAAAATCTTCGACAAAAAAAAAAGGAAGGGAGACCGTAATCGAATGAGAAGATAGCATTTTTTTTTAGCATTTCATAATCAGCAGAGCAGTCTTAAACATACATCACTGAGGGCCGGTTGAGGAACTTGCTTGGCTGTATCAAAAGAATCCAAGATAGGCCTGACCACAGCTGGAAGGAAGAGACCTGAAATTGCAAAAGAAGAAACCAGCGGGTCAAGGTCACATAAAATAGGCAAGTACTTAGCAAACATAATACCATCAGCTTCAGTTCTCTTTCCTTGGTTCCATTCATAATTCAAGAACCATTTTCATAAGTAAACACAATTCCAATCATATTCTAGTGCTCATGAGTCACATCAATTTCCTTGTTTGCTGCTATTCTTCCAAATCATAGATTGAAGTAAAAACCAGTAAAGAAGTAAAAATTAAAATTTTGAATGATAAGAGCACACTAGTAAAAGGTTAATCTAGGCAGGTGAAGCAACAATTAGCAAAGATGATGAGCCTGAGAAAAAGGCATTCCCTGTTCAAAAACAAGAGAAAATATTTATGCTAAATTTTAAACTTCGATTACATTATAAGACACAACCAAAGCCGTATGTGTGCAAATCATCAAAAACAGGATTCCATACTCAACAGCAGACAAGAATTGGGCCATAGAACTTAGCATCACAATTGCCAAAAGAATGTTTCCAATGTTTGAAATACAAGAAATTACAATAAATCGTGGCACTTACTCACCTGAGTCTACAAAAATTTCAGGTTTTTATGATTACTGCTACATTAACTTCAGTGTAATTTTGAGAAAAAAAAAATGATACATTGGTATAACCTAAAAAACTTGCGATCAATCAACAATTTCGTCGCCTTAGGGGTTTCCCTGGTGTATATTCTCGAAAAAACTCCAATTTCACCATGAATTACATCATCCGATTCCGGATGGAAAAGAAAAGGGTTTGTAGTCAAATAAAAGCGAAATCTAGGGAGAATCAGATAGAACAGAGTACCAAAGCCGGCGATGAGGCAGGACGCAGCGACGACGGGCTCTTGAACGACGAATATCTTCAGCTTCTCCATCACCCCCATCTCCTCTTCTCTTCTCCTCTCTTCGATGTTTCCTACTTTCCTTTGCTGCGCCGCTCCAGACGAATCGAGTAGGCGAGTTCAGGCGTATAAGGCACGTGAGAAGCACGGGAGTTACTAATTTATAATAAGAGAAATTGATTTTTTAATTTTTAGTTTTTTTTAATAAATGTGGATAAATCATGTTTTATTTCTTGATAAATCAACTTACATCGGGTATTAGTTTAACTTTTTGAATATATGAGATCCACCCACCAAAATAACATGAGAAAATCAATATTACAAATAAATTTTAAAAAAAAACACGTTTATTTTAAAAACATCTTTGTTTTATTAATGTTCATATATTCTATGTAATGGTCATTGTGGTCAAATCTCATCCTGTCTTAAAATTTTGTCCACCCTACCCAAAGTCTACTTACTAACCTAAAATTTTCAATTTTATGAATTTAATTAAAATACAAGATGTTTATATTATATATTAAGAAAAAAATGAAATCATGTATCACTATTTGATAGGTTAAATAACTCAAATAACCATTCATTAAGAATAAAAAAAAAGAATTATATATACACAATTAGATATATCTCCTTTTGACTAAGGCGACAAGTGCCCCCCTAAGGACGTTAATGATGTGTATAGACTCGACTGCTCAACGCGGAGGCAGATCCATACACCTGAATTTTCGGGTTTGGTGACTCACGTAGGAATAAATCCGGACACCTGGACCCTAACCTTGCAAAAGGTGAGATTCGACCCAGGGTCATCCACAGGGAATTTCATCTCTTAACAAGGAACCCGGTACTAATAGGCCATTGTGGCCGTTGATACAATTAGATATATCACCCTTACATCTAATACAAACACAAAAAAATAAATACATTAATTAATTAATAAGAAAAAAAACTTAATTAGTTTTGAAGGACAAAATGAAAGGATGCTTGAATAATCCTCTCCATTCATCATGAGCATCAGGCTTTGTAAAAAGCTTCTGCCGCGCCTGCAGCTAACATACTTCATTATATTGCATGCATGGAGGGTCTGAACACTGAAGGAGTGCTACTCTTATATAAGAACATTTCTCTCTTTTCTCTGCAGGACTAATCTTCATCTCTTCTCATTTGCTTGCAAAAATGGTCACAATGGATTACTTGCTTCTTTCTTTGTTTAGATTCAATTAGGAAAATCAAGCATAACGAGGATTGGCTTCATTTTGTCACAAGGATGAAGACTTTGTCACCTTCTTCTTCTTCTTCTTATGATGAGCTCTCTGTTCAACAAAGCCTTCTCTTTTCAGACAATCTCAAGGTACACATTAAAGTTATCTCATTTTAGTTGAGGATTGTTTATATGTACTTTGGCATATCTTGGTTTTTCAGGAGTTGAAGAATTTGAGATCACAGTTGTACTCAGCTGCTGAACATTTTGAACAATCTTATGCAAATGACAAACATAAAAAGATGTGTGTGTTTATGTTTATTGTTGCATCTCATTATAAACTGATTTCCTATTTATCAGTTTCATGATTTTTTGTTTTTTGGGTGTAGAGTGTTGAATATGTTGAAAGCTTATGTTGTCAAGGCCTTGGTTAATAGTGTGGATCATTTGGGTTGTGTTGCATATAAGGTAAATGATCTCCTTAGTGAACAAGTGGATGAGTTCTCTGGAACAGAGCTCAGGTTGTCGTATTTAGAACAGGTATCATTTGATTATTTAATTGATGCATAATTCACTAAATATGTCAGCTTTAAGACGATTTATTTACTTTGATTTTGTTACAAATTCAGAGAATTCAAGCATGCGAAGATAAAATTGATCACCAAGGACTTGTTCAACAGAAATTGGTGATACAAACTCCCAAGTTTCATAAGAAGTACATTTTATCAGGCAAGCAAGATAATAATTCTTCTTATGTTCCAGATTGAGTGCATTACATCCAAGGACAGTAGTACTATTTACTGACTCTTGTTTTCAGATGGGAAGTTCATGCCTGAATCTGGAACAAAAACTGTTGTAATTTACCAACAAATGAACGAATCAAAACAGAACAAAGACGGTGGTTGATACCTTCACTTTTTTGGTTTTCTGGTTTCTTGATGTTTGATCATAGAGTTAGAAAACTTATGATGATGTTTACTAACTTGGAACAGTTCATTCAACACTAAAAACCCGCTCAAGCTCACTGCGGTATAGGTCGAACTCCAGGTAATAACTAAGCCTAACTTATGAAAGTTCTTTGCATGTTGAGAAATTCTGATTTACATTACGCTTCATGAAGTAAAACACAATCAAGCTCATCCTTGCAACGAACACGTTCCTTATCGCCTTCTTGCCGTAAAATGAGTTTCACATCACCATCCCAACGCACTGGAAAGGTTTCATTCACAGGTACTACTTTCCTCCCATATGTTAACTAACTATCTTGGAGTAATTAGTCTGCTGATCTTATTGCTGTCACTCTGATGCTCATTGAAACTCCAGAAAAAAGAAGAGCAATCTCTCCACATCCATCATCTTCAGATATATTGATACGTTCCGGATCATTCACATGCAGACCGATATCTCGGAATTCAACTGTGAAGAGGGTATGTTCATCAATGGAGTCATACATTTACTATGAAATCAAAACCTTCATGAAATCATTCCTGTATTCAGAGTTCTTCTTTTTTCGCCCTGTGAATGCAGCAGCATCCTTCAGAGCCTCAGAAATCAGCATCGATGCGCCTGCATGTCGAGGGGTGTGATAACAGAGAGCTCAAGCATAGCCACATGAAAAGCAAGAGCATGCTCAAGTCACTGCTCAGCAGGCGCAAGGGGAGGAATGAGGACATGCTGCTCAGTTACTTGGATGAGTACTGAGAAAGAATCCTGTTCCTGTATGAGATGCTATTTCCTCGAGTATCTGATTCAAAGATATATATTAAAAACCAAACCAATAATTATGTAAATAATTGATGACACAGTATGTTTTCCAGACACAACCCTATAAATCCTACATAAATCCTGCACCTACAATATATGCTTCAAGTATGGTTTGTTTCATAAGTACATTTTGTAATTCGGCGATAAGCAATCCAGCCTAAAAGTAGTCCTGCTCCAGCCAAGCCTAGACCAATCGAAGAAACAATAGCATTCTTTTGATTCTTGCCGCTTACCATTTTTGTTTCATTCCTGGCCCTGCTCGAAGATCTTCCTCTGAATGACATCCAGGGCAGGAAGGGTAGGATAGTTGAGATCTGATTGTCTTTGAGCTTGAGCTGGAGGCACAGGCTTTCCAATTGTAGGATGTGTAACCACAGCTTATATCCAAATAGATGAGATGCTTGTCTATACAAAAGCTTGATAATGTGCTCCTTCTCCTCATGAGCTTTCTTGGCAGCAATTTCGGCTTTCCTAGCTCTGGTTTGGGAGTGACAGAGAGCTTCCAACAGCTTGGCCCTGCTCGGATCGGCCTTCAATGTTGGTGTGCCTTCTGACAGACTCTTTGTGGAAGCATTGGATTCATTACAACCACTGCACATGATTTGGTGTCAAGTTAAGCTTGTAGTAGACATTGGAAAGATGGACCAGGATCAGACATAGTAACTCTTGTAAAACAGTTGGTTACTTTCAGTCATTCAAGTAAAAAAAAAAAACAATTATGGAAATCATCCTGCATTAATAAGTTATCTGGTTCATTGAATCATGGAAATCAAAGATGGGACTTCATATAAAATTATTGTGAAAGCTTACTGTAAAATATGTAAATAGAACACGTGAAGAACAAACAACTGATGAATTTCTGCCGTAAAATCCTAGCCAAAACACCCATGCTCACAACTAATGCATCTTATATACATATGGCAAACATGAAGAGAGAGAAAATTGATGCCTAAGCCTAAAGCTTGCTGGTCAGAAATAAGCAGAGAGGTAGTAGCAATACATAATAATAAAAACAAAGACGTTATGTATGATAGATACCTGCAGCTTCTGGAAGCAGATTGAGGTGTAAGCTCAATGGGCTTACAACATCCCACATTTGACTTCTGACCAAAAGATGATGAGAAAATCAGATTACCATCCAAACTCTCAAGACAAGCAAATGCTTTTGTGCTGATGGGCACTGTTTGGGTGGGTCTGGGGAGATCACAGTTCTCAATATGCTGTAATGATTTCTGTGCTACCAATGAAGCTAGCTCATCTTTATCAGCAATACGCCACCATGGCTCAGGTTTGCCACCTCCTGTCAATGATGTTTTAAGGTCTAAGCCCTTCTCTGGTTTTTCAGAAATCATATGGCGAATAACTTCCCATCCTTGAAGTTCCTCATCCTGAAAAAAGTATTCATCCATTTCAGTTTTATGCTTAGCTGGCAGTTGCAAGTCATGGTTGAATGCCTTCAGTTTTTCAACTTCTGTCTCACAGTCAGATTTTACACATGTTGCCGATGCTGTCCACATAGAGTCCAAAGGGTAATCAGCCCTTGTAATTTCAACATCAAGAGATTCATCCAGCAATGCATCCACAATAAGTTCAGAAGCTGACATTGATGTTTCAACTCCCTTTTCTTCAAACTCGTCTTTTGAAGCATTTAGTGGTTCATATATATATTCCTTTTGACAGCCCAAGGTCGGTTGTGACCATAGCCACCATTTTGTGTCTGGTGGAACAATGGGACTCATGGTGTTCCGGTTTAGGTTGACAAAATTGGGGACAGAATGAACTGGGGTACCTGAAGCATGACTGTTATTCAATTCCAACTGCAGACTAGATGAGGATGAGGGACAACATGCTACTTTAGGAGCTCTCTTTGCATCCTCTTGAACAAAGCAACGAGGTGCAGTACGCTGCCAGGCAGCCCTTGCTTCTGCAGTTGCCATTATCTCTAATTTGAGGAGAGCTTTTCTAATTTATCTGTCAGGAGGCAAAATATAAGTTGGTGTATTTCCACAATCAAATAGAGTATTCAAAGTTTTGAACACAGAAGGAATTAGAAGAATCAATATTTTCCAGCAAATGACATGCAGAAAGGGATACTATAACTAGTTTACAACAGGTTCAAAATGCACCCTTGACTGATTCATTTCAAGCAAAGAAACTAAGTGCTCAATTTTACTACTATTTTCACTTAAGTTCTAACAGACCAGTGAAATCACGAAAGCATGCATCTGGATTAGGAAAAACATGGAGTTTGATGGGGGAAAAATGGACTCAAGCTTTAAAGCTATCATCCTTGTATGAGTAGAAATAAGCTCAAGAACAAATCTCCAAGTAAACTTAATCTACATACTTTAAAGATGTCTAGAAACCTTGGTCAACCAAATGATGTTCATTATCAAGGAGCCAATGCACAGATAGGCCATGAGTCACTCACACTCTACAAGATCTTAATGAAATACTGAGCATAAACAATTGAAATCTGTTTGACAAAAGAAAACATAAGTAACAATGATACCCATTAAATTTTAACAATATATATATTCACTAGTAACCATGCAAAGGAAGCGACAAACTATTGTGAGCCAAAATTCAAAACCACCTGGGTGTCTACAATGGGCTTATGGCATTTAGGGCAAAGAATAGAAAGCCCCAAAGAGATTGTAAGGCATAGAAACTTTGGCTCGATTCATCAATTATTGAACATTTTTCAAACAAAATAATTGTCAATTAGTTACTAAGCATCATTGAAATTCAAAGTTCAATACACTTGGCAAACCAAATAGCTAAAATTACATTAGATGAGAAATGCATTGGTAAAGTGGGTTTGAGAGAGACCACCCTTTCCCTGGTGGATTAGCATCCAATGGACAAGTTTGTAGTGGACCATCTCATAATCCAAAATCTGCCCTGACCCGCACCCTGCATAATTTAAGGACCAACAGAGGGCACAAAAAGGATGCCTTGTGTGGGGATGGCAAAAGGAAACCAGAGGGTACAGCCATTGAAATTTTTTAAAAAGTAAAAAGCTATCATCTGCACCAGTATCATTCAATATCAGGGAGGTAAGGAGGCATGTCATCAGGACTCAATAAAACATCACCAAGTTCAGAACCATTGGTACGAAAAGGTCGCCTTGATGATAAAGGCTCAGATGATAAAACTAAGTATTTTGATAGACTTACACTGAATGTTGGATGAATGAAACATCACTTACAAATTTAGTCAATGAAACATACTTCTGTTAGTCTGGAAATTAAGCAATTTCACAAACATTCAACGCAACTAAAATATTCAAGACTAGAATCAAAACTCGACGAACTACAAAGCCTTCATATCAGTATAAATCGTATCATGTACAACAATTTCACCAAAAAAAAATGAAGAAACGAGATCAATAGCACCAAAACCCCATCATATTCTACTCGCCACCACTCCAATCAAACAACCACAACAGACCAGCGAACGCAAATCATTCACCAGAAAATTAGGATACATGTCCAGAAATCTTAGAAAAGGATGAGAAGGTAGACCTCGTAGAAGGGATTCGTCGGAGAACATGCATGGAGATCAATGAGGTCCAAAGCAAGCTGAAGACCAGGGAGAAAGGAAAAGACGAAGTATGATGACGGTGATGCCTCTCTCGCTCGCCACTTCGCTCCATTCTTATAACTTCAACATAGAGTGCCATTCACTTCACCCACCCCAGTATTTCGTACATAACTATTAACAATTGGATGATATATTAACATACATAATACTAAAATTACAATTTTGATTTATTATATTTATAACTATTTTATAATATATTATTGCCCTGTAGAACATAAGGCATCTAAACAAGTGAACCCTTGAGTAAGGGGTAAGGCCAAGAACACAAACTTGGGAGTCAGTGCCAGTGTGCCAGTGTGCCAGTGGTCCTGAAGACTAAAAAGAACAGCTTCTCAGGAAAACTTGCATGTAGGTGGAGCCGATTTCATTTTGGTACTTAAAAAATATTTTAAGTATTTTCATCTATACGAATGGGAAGATCATCAAAAAATAAGCTAGCATGTTTATTTTCATATAATTTGATAACCGTTTGATCCTCTCATTTAATAGTTTCAACGGTTCAGAATTTCAGAATTTCAATTATTAAGTGGGAGGACCAAACAGTCACCAAATTATATGAAAATAGACATACTATCTTATTTTTTGATGATCTTTCCATCCGTACGGTTGGAAATACTTAAAACATTTTCTAAGTATTAAAATGGAGCCGGCTCCACAGGCTCCATACAAGTTTTTGCCCTTTGCTGGATATTTCAGCCTGATGTGTCCTTTTCCATAGGCTCTTAATACCACTAATACCATAATAAAGTAGATTGATACCTGATTAAAAATTAAATTCTATAAAAGAGATACCTTGGATGAGTGACTCTATGTGCTGGAGAACACTGGAATCTTTCCACAGCCGCTGGATTTTGGCAAACTAGCAATTAAAGTGGATCAAAAAAAGAGTTTTGTTAGCAATCCTTTGGACATGAAGTGAATCATTGGTGAGTACACAGGTTGAAAAGGAATGAGATTCATCAGGCACCAACTGAAATTTATATCTATGGGCATCCTCATTAGTCAACAACGTCAGTTATTATAATTGTTCTTCCGACTCAAACCCAACTCAGTGGAATGAAACCTGCATCGTTCTCAATGGCTGAAACTTTTTTTAAGTTCATCCTGCCTAACTTTTTCTTTTGGTGCACCAAATCCTCCAGTTGTCAAACCATTTGATATTAACTGCAGATAACATCATGGAATACTACAAGTGAGCAAAAAGACATTCTGGGACAGTGTCAGATTCATATCACGTGTTGTTTTTCCATCACTAGTCTGAATCCTTTTCATCAAAAGATCGTGCTCAACTTTTAATCTCAAGTTAGAAACCCAAGTCAAAAGTTGGTAAATCCTCTGTGACATGGAATTTTGTTGATAATGGCTGAAACTCTGAATCCTTGTATTTGTTGTTGTTGTTGTTGTTGTCTATAGCTGCACAAGCAGGTCTAGATGCAACTGAGGCCCTGTCAGATCTTTCCTCCTCTTCAATGCTTGTGGCAGGAGTCTGCACGACAAAGTTACACACCTTGAATAGCTTATCAAGATCTTAATGTATAGTTTAGCATCTTAGGTCTGATTATTGGAAGAACTCATTTCCAATTTACAATAGATTTATCCGAAATTTCAAGGTGTTGGGAAGCTAGTTTCCATTTTGTTACTGATGGTGCAATTCAAATTGTATGTAGAAAGAGAAGAATATCTAACCTGAGCAAATCTGTCATTTTTCTCCTTGTCAACACAATGTAAGACATCACCCTTCATTCCTGCTAGATAAATGCTGTATCAGCTGCTTGATTAAGAATTTATGCCCATAGAAAATGAGGTTTGTCAAGTTTCGCATCAGAGAAAACAAAAGCAAAACGAAAGAACATTTACCAGAGGAAGTGCTAATTTCAATATTGGCAATATTGGATTGTTTTTCAAGTGTAGAAATTGCAGACTTTGCAATAGGAACAGTTTCATTTGGAAGTTGCCAAATCAGTCCTTCACCAGTGAAAGATATGTCCGATGCGGTTGTGTGATTCATTGTAGGTGGACTGCAGGTATTAGTATTGGGTTTTCCATAGATGGCAGTTGAATCCATTGTTCCTTCACAAAGCTTCTTAGAACACTCCATATACAATTCATTTGCTGAAGCATTAGGTGTTATTGCCCTGAATTAGAATAATAGAATGAGTTACTATGAAAAACCATAAAACTACTCACTTAAGGCAGAATTATACATTTTCTCAAGTTAACAGTAAATTTCAATCATACAAGCTGATCAATTATCAATGTAAATTCCATGAAAATTCTACTATTCTATCTGGTATTTTTGCCAGCATCAAGCTCACAAAAGTCTCAATGCACAATTGTTATTTGTTGACTCTAAACTTTCCTTTAAACAGTTTTTTGCTGGAGATATAAAAGGGATGGGGGCAACAACTGCATCAAAAGTGAGGAATATGCAACATGTCATCATTCACAGGTGGCCAAATTTCTTGTAGTAATTGGATCAACCAGGGCAATGCGTTCTAATTGCAACAACCACATGAATATATCCAATCTTATTTTGCTTGCTGAAGCATGACTTTAAGACTTCAACTATCGGTGAAAGTGCAGGACTATTCAGAAATACATATATTATATAGAAGTAATCATTTAAAAGCATCAAGAAAATTAGCTTGTCAAGGTTCTCTTAGATTTTTCTTCAGTCAAACTTGCTAAGGCTTTTCAAATTAAGGTGAGTAAACATTGTGCAATACCTACTACCTACTGCTTCCTAGAGTACCCAATCAAATGAACTAAAGCAAAACAATCTAATCCATACCCAGATAATAAATGGACCGAGGAATGAGAATTATGTAATGATGATTTCTCTTGATAGTTGGTCTCCATTGTACTGGTAATGCCTGAAATCAGAACATCCTCAGAAGAGCTGGAATTCAAGGAAGATTTTCCTGAAGAATCACTTCGAATATCCTCAACTGCACCAAGTTCACAGGAATCTTTTTTTAAGTTATTATCTGCTGGTTCATTCAGGTATAGTTTCTCTTGAAAGTTGCCCTCCGGAATTATGATCTTGTTCTGCGCATTTGATTCATTAAAGTTGGAAGTTGAATGAGCCCGTCCCATTTGTAGATTTATGGTAGCAACCTTCGAAGGTTGTGCTGACTGAGCCAGCTCTGTTGGCTGTTTTTCAAGGACATTCTTTTCTTCTAGAACTGGCTTTCTAAGGGTGGTCAAGATCTGGCATGCTGGAAACAAATGAGGAAAACAAAATTATACTAGGAAAGCAAATCACTTAGCTCTCAAACAATGTTTTGCTGCTTTTGCTTTTACTTTGCAATTGCACAAACAAACTGAACATTGACAATTAAATGCCAAAAATGTGTCCTTGAACCATTAGAAGCCATCAGCAATCATAAAGAATACAGAATTATGAAGTAATAAAGATTGATATCATCACTCCAACAAAGAAGACAAAGTGACATACCATCTCGCAATGACTTGTTATTAAGTACACTCCTACTCGTGACCTTGTCATGGCTTGAGGTGCTAGAATCTGTAACTTCTCTTGGGGGGCATTCAGGGAGATTCTCTAGAAGTAGATCCACAACATCATCAGGATAATCCATAAAATCTTTACATATGACATGGCAACAAAAAGTAAGAAAGTATTAAAATAAAGTGTGGATAGGTGAGCCACCAGTTAAGTATATGTTATCAAGGATAACATTAGCATTTGTAAACTTTTCAATACCTGAGGAGCTGGAGCTAGCGACCTTGCATGGAAAAGGAACCTTCTTGTTGTCTGCTGTAGATTGATGAAAAATCAGTCATAACCTTCAAAATAAAAAATAAAATACTAGCAAGAAATAAATGAATAAACAATAGGGAGAAAATTCATTAAACATATTTACTGGCACAATCCTGCAGAAGAGTGACTACCAATACTCTGGAACAACATAATATCAGGAAAAGATATCTATATTTAAACTGAGTAGATTTCTACATTACAAACATAAGCTAAATTCACACAGTAACCAACCACCTCCTACCACTTGTTCTTTCCATCTATGCCATCAATTCAAATGATGCTCAAGTATTGTAGTCATGCTCGATAGTAACAGAATTACAGTACCTAAACATATGCCAATGCATTTTCATTCGAAAAAAATGTTCTCAAATATAGCATCCCTAATGAAAATAGCACATAAGATAGACAAACCATCTAGTGCAGGCCTGTTAGTTCTACTCTTGAGCATTCCAAAACTTGAGTTGCTAGAACATGCAGCTTGATTTGACGGGCCCTTCAAAAGACCTACTTGTTGATGAAGAACATGTTAAGATGCATGTCAGAAAGTTTTCGATACAACAAACCAAAGCTAGAATGCTTATAAAAATGTTATAGGACGCATTCATCAATATGAAGACCACCATCTAAGGGATCAATAACATCCACAATTCATTGGCTTCAGTAAGAAAACAAGAACTGATGAACTATCACCTGACTGCTTGTTATTGAGCACTGCTCTTGCACTGGTAAAGTTGGCAATTTTTGAGCATCCAGAATTTGCAACTTTCTCTGAAGTGCCCTTCTTGAGATCTTCAGTAGATTAATGAAGAAAAAATAGTTAAAACAAATGGATAACACGCAAATTAAAGGATTTATCAAATTTTAAAACAAAATTACTGTTCTATGCAGTCACTGACATTCTAAAATGTGAAATCAGCAAGTGGAAATCATCAAGAAATTAGGCAATCAGCACTGAAAAATGGATTTTATTTAGATTTCAGAAAGAGTTTTACCTCCCTCTATAGTCCGCAGCTCACAAATCTCAACCAGATAGTTAGGCAACTCATATGTCTTCCCTGTCTCAATAAATTCTGCAGACTTAACATACTTGCTGCTGAGAACGGTCCCTTCTTCATTCAATAAAGCAACCTGAAAACATACAAATCTGGTAATGAGGAACTACCCTCTCGCAGAATTTGAATTTATTCAAACAAATAGGTAACCAATATTATCAAATGTAACACATCTGGCTTTCACTGTGAACTATCTTCTGCTAGGATCTCTTCTGGTATATAAAACTAAGAAGAGACAATATTCTTTGGTCACATGCTTGTGATGTATCAAGTTACTGAGGTGTATAGGAAAAATAATCAGCATATCACGGTTTTGAGAATGTCCAGGTTATATAGTAAATAAGTAAACTTGTAAAAATAAATAAGTTGTGGTCAATCAAGAAGATCATAAGAAAACAAATATGTAAGCTCTTTTCATAAGATATGGACACTAACAATGAAATTGGTGTATATTCAGAATTTTCAGATGGGCAAAACTGAGAACGGTTTGCGAACTCTCACAATAAAGCAAAGAAAGAACTAACCTGGTCCATATATGAACCACAAATTGAAAGCCTCAAGATGCCATCATGAAATTTCTTTGCCTTCTGAGTAATTTGAGTAGTGTATAAGGCATTCCATTCTGCATGAGCTCACAAGTATTTTGAGAGAGAAATAGATCAATAAATTACACATATACAAACTATAAGAAGTCAAAGCATGCAAAGGTAAAAGGAATTGTACAGAAATGAAGATATTTACTTTATTTGATAATCATACCAATAATGCGAGGCACTTTTGGCAAAGTTTTTCTATTTTTTTAAGAAAATTGGGGGAAAGATCACTTCAAAGAGCACTAAACTCGATCTCAAATTCACTTGGTCATGTTACTATAATAGACGATCATGGGCTTAAGTGCTCACAATTGAACTATTGCACTTACTTAATGTAGGAGGTTACAATTCCAGAATGAGTGGTTGACGGTTTTAGGGAAAAAATAAGATAGCAATAGGATGATAATAATGTGTTAACCTTTTATGGTGGTATTTGTGGCATTTGGCAGACTTCGTGGCCTTTCAAAGCTCTCATGTTGCACCTTCTGAGTCACTTAAGAAAAATAAAATAAAATAAAATAACTGCTGTATGAGATCTGGTTTTTTCATGGATGATTAAGAAAATATACATATCAAAGCACCACCAAATGAGATAGAAAAACTGAAATGATAAACAGACTGCAGAGTAACATCAAGGGTAAGAAAGAGGGGGAGTGCAACTGTAACGAATTTACTAACCTCCTGTGTTTTTCTTTGTAGCACTTGAATGGTTTTGTGGCAGTCTGTGGTGCAACATTCTTTTCCTACTCTCTAAAGATAAAAGCAGTGAATGAAGAACAAAAGTCAAATTTAAAACACCAAATTTTCAACTCCATGTGAAATACAAGTGCTTACCCTTTTGATGTCCAGCCGTATTTCTTTCAGTTGATCTAACATTTGTAACTTTTATATCAGCCAAGGGGATTTGGCTTTCTTCAAGAACTCCAATATCAACAAGATGAGCTTCCAAGGTTACTGTTTGACCACATTCAATCACTTCATTGTTTTTTAAGAACTTGCTATCTATCAGCTTTTCACAGTCATCATACAACACCACCTGAAATCATATGAACAACCTATCACCAATATAAGACCAAAAGTTGTTTTTAAAAAAAAAAAGTTACACAAAATTATTATTTCTAACAATCCTAGCAGAGTGAGATGTCTACAGAACACAACTTGGAAGTTAAATTCATTCATGCTGTGTAAAGAAAATGTTACACAACATCATCAATCTATGATTGGTGTTTGATACCTACAAGGTCAGCTTCCATTGTGAGGTTGCTACAAAACCTATCAAGCTGGTTGGCATGTGAGGAGATTTTCACAAAGAGTGCTGGACATAACTTAAAAAAATTAATGCTGATTAAGGAGAATACTCGAAACAGCTCATGCTTCATGATAAAAAAAAGTAGCACTTCATCATAAGACAACATGTTTTCTAGGGAATCAGAAGCAAGAAACATAATCCACATAAGCAATGTTCCAATCCCCAAAAAAAAAAAAACCCTAAAATAAGAAGCAAAAAAAGTGCACTCTAAGCAGTTCATACATATCTCCAACACAATGAATTTATAATTCATAAAGTTATGCATCTCATCATATCCACATTGTCAGACTATAAATGAAAATTAGGGTTTTCTAAGATTTTCCATTACATAAACAGATCCACAAGCATTGCAAGATTGCACACAATACAACACAATAAATATTGGAAATAATTCAGCAACTGAAAATTCTATTGAATATCATCTTAAAGATAGGGGATCTCACCTTTCTACCAGAGCCACAGAGCTCCAAAACCCCATCTTGATAGACCTTTCTCTTCTGCTTCAAATGCTTCGTGTAGGTCACTGACCATTTCTTCACAATCGACATATTTGCGCAACAATTCACATCTGATTCACAAAGGCATGCATAATCACACTGATTTCAACCAACTTTGAATTCAATAAAATCACAACAATGATAGAGATCATCAACAAACAGAAAGGAAACATTGCAAAGTATTATCAGGGTCAAAGAAATCGATCCTAACGAATAATCTTAAGAAAATGTGTAGAAATAGGGAGATCATTATACCAGATGGTACCTCGGGACGGCCATCCAAACAAACATCCCGCGCTTTCTTCAATGAGATTTGTGATGCTTTTCAAGAAAGCTTTGACGAACTCGGGCGGGTTTAAATCGTGACCGTTCATTGGGCTGGGGGCGATTAGCGGTTAATAGTAAAGCCGGTGGATGTTATCAACCTAATCCGCTCATCATAGTCGGTCAATCTGAGACGTCCAACAACTGCATGATATTAATCGGTGGTTCATGTTAAATACGGTTGAGGTTTTGCCCTCATTCGTTTCATCTCTCAATATTTTGCTTTTGGACACTATAATTATAGAGATAATTGCTTGCATGCCCCTATAAAACATCAAAATTACTTATTTACCCTTACAAAAATGACAATTGCTTGCATACCGCTATGAAACAACAATAATTGCTTATATACCCCTACTGTTACTCATTGTTAGTAGTTGTTAGTGGTTTTGTAGGGTATGTAAGCAATTATAAGAGGTATATAAGTAATTATTGTTGTTTCATGGAGGTATGGAAGCATTTATCACTTTTGTAAGGGTAAAGAAGCAATTTTGATGTTTTGTAGGGGCATGCAAGCAAAAAAAACCCATTAAATAAAATTAGTGATAAAAATAAATTAAACATCAATTAAATGAGTTCACGCTAAACCCAATGAGCCTTCTATTTATGTTCTTGATAATCCTTCAAATCTAATTTTATTCTTGTTTAATAAATTCTCTTGCACTTGATTCAGACAAGGCTTAAACAAATTAACATATTTATATTTTTTTAAGGGTAAATTTTTTTTTAAAAAAAAATATGTGATTTCATATATTTGCAAAATAAAGAATATATTTTTCTTTTTCGAAAAAAACTTTGTGGTTTTTCCAACTAACAAAAAAACGAAATAAATAAATAAATAAATAAATAAACCATGTGGTTTCACGGATTTACAAAAAATGGACAATTTTTGTTTAAAAACTTGACTTGTTTTCCCTTTTTTGTTAGTTGGAGAAACCATAATATTTTTTTTAAAAAAAAAAATCACATTCCTTATTTTGCAAATTTATGAAACCACTTTTTTTAAAAAAAAAATTTACTCTTTTTTTTAATTGATCAATAAAACATAGTCAAGTTTGTCAAAACAATTAAACCTAAAAATAATATTAACAAACTCAAAACTAGAAAATCACATAGAGAAAATTTTACACCATCTCTAATCAAATTACAGTCCTAAAGTAGCATAAGTTAAGATCAATAGGAATTCCATTTCACTACACAAACAAAAAAGATAAATAATACACTACTCTTCCTTGATTACATTCCAAATAAATATCCTTTTGTTTTTTAACAACACGTTGAAAAACATAGATAGTCAAGAAAATCAAACAAGTGCAAGGATGAAGGATTTTTCAACTAACCCTCATCTTCTTTAACTCTGCATTGCTTAATATAGGAATAAGTGGGCACCTAAAACCATCAAAAATAAAGTTTAAGGGCAATATCCACCAGCCATAAAAATTATGCGACATTAATTTTGTCATCAACAACAATGCTACCAAGTACAAATAAAACAAACAAAAACTGTCTACACATTAGCTAACATGCAACCAAAGAAACACAACTCCAAATAAAACTAAGGATTCTATCTCGGGGGTCCTATAATATCTTCTGCCATGTACTGACGGATAATATCATGTGCCTAGGAAAGTACTTGTCCTAGCCTCATTTGCACCATAATATGTATATACCTTAGCGACATCCCGCGTTGAATAACCTAGCTCAGTCAGCTTCATGCATGCTTTTGATAATTTGGTAGCAATATTTACTGGGTTGTGGTCCTCAATAGCAATTGCAACTCCATCCAATTTTGAGGCTACATTCTGTATTATTTCAAAATCACCACCATGGACTCTTTTCTTGCCTTTTTTCTTAATTCGTGTATCTTGAGAGTTATGTGTCTGTGAGCTACTTGTAGGTATTGTTGATGGTGATGTCAGTGGGAGTGTGTCAATCCCTATATCAGCAGGCGCTGATCCAACGTTGAAATTATCCCTTGAATCATTTGTGTCACCATCCTCGGGGGACAATGATGTAATAGTATTGCGGGCAAAACGTCCCGTGGCATGATCATTGTCGCAAACAAGCTTTAACAGGTCATAATCTTCAATAGGTCTATTTATAAAGAGTTCTTCATTTGGATGGCTCTGTGAATAACACACAAAAGAAGAGAACTTTAAAGTTTGACAATTATAAACAAAGTCTAATGAGAGGATACGAGATTGTGAAAAGTATGTACAAACCTTAAGATATATCTTGTACTCATCTTCCCCCATAATTATCTTCTTGTTTTCTTCATCCCAACCAATACCACTCATATCTCGTGAACTTAGTAATTATAACCCATTTCCGCTTTTAATGTCCGGAGATGGTTATGTATGTTAGCATTAGTACATTCTTTACCAAAATTCTCCTTCAAAGCATGTATTGCTGCATTAATTGCTTGTGGTTTGAAGGTCTTATTACACTTCAGACCATTATCCACTTGTGTTGCCATAAATTGCAAGAAGAACTTGCTCTCGATCGGTCTCCATCTTACATTACCCACAGACTTCTTACTGTTTGATTGGCTACCAACCTCCATAATATGCTTCTGGACTGTAAACACAATTTCACATTTTAAATTATGGGAAATAATAAATATATAACACATAAGGTTATAAAATTCACAAAAAATGAAGATAAACATAACAACTTTAAAAGTTATTGAAACTTTAGCAAAATAAAAAAAATTAAAAGTTGAGGTCATACAGATTTTCATACCAAAAAATGTCTAAAGCACATTAGTAATATAGTTGAAAGATAGAATGTCTAGAATTGTTCAAAATACTAGGAAATAAGTTATCTATTATTTCACATGTCATTCATAATTCTATCCTTTTTGTCCAACCACTCTCTAACATCTTCACGTTGCTCTCTTCTTGTTGTGCGAGAAGTAATCTCTGGTATCCAGTCTTCTTCAATGGGTATTAATCCATCACAACCCTGAGTTACAATGAAGTTGTGAAGAATGCAATAGGCAATTACTAAGTCAACTTGTATACTATATGGGAAAAAAGGCCGAGATGTAAGGATCTTAAATCAACTTTTCAAAGATCCAAATGCACGCCCAATTGAAGTTCATGCCGGTGAGTGTCTATGGTTGAACAACTCCTTAGGGTTTTCAGGAAGTCATGAATCAAATTTCTTTAAGTGGTATCTAACGCTTCTAAACGGTGATATGAATCCATGTCTCATAGCAGATCCTGCATCAACGAGAAAATATTTCCCTAAACAACACAAAGGTATAGATTGCATTATATTTTAAATTGACTTTTGCACTTTGTATATTTATAACAATAAATAAATATATACCTTCCTAAGACTTTTAAGACCATTATGCCTTTCTAAAGCATCACATAAGACTAAAGAGTCATGTGCTGAATCTTCCCAACCCGTAAGCACATAAGTGAATTTGAGGTCAAAGTCCACAACAGCGAGTACATTCTGCGTTGGATAACCTTTCCTACTATGAAAAGATGTAACCATGTCTATTGGAAGACTCGCATGTATATATGTCCTGTCAAGGACGCCAATATAGTCCTAAAAACAAACAAGTTTGTTAGATCATGGTTAACTACTGGGTGTATTAATTTTGAGTCATAAATATATACTATCGTGTACCTTACAATAGGGGAAAAATCTGGGGTTATTTGCAATATATGGTGAAAGTGAACTTGGTGAAGGTTTCATAAACTCTTCTTGTAATTGACCAATGGCATATAGGACAAAGTTGAAATATCTGCTAACAGTTTCTCCGGACCTAAAGAAATTATGTCAATAACCATATTCCGTTGATTATGATCAATGGTGTGCAAAAACATCAGAAGTTGTTCCTTGATGTTGATGTGCATTGAATCTTTAAGCAGCTTGCAAGATAGCATTAATGAACACAAACTGACGAAAGTGAACTTATTCATTCTAACCATATTAATACTTGTAGTATCGTCATCGTTTACCAAATGGTCAAGATAGTTCCTTCTATGTCTACTAGTAAATTGGGTGCACGGTATACTCTAGGCTTAAATAGATACGTCAATGTAATCCCTACGGACATACCTGCAAGTGCCGCGGCCTCCCGTAGTCTCCGTGCAATTTTTTTATTCCTCGTCATAAGCAATCAGCTATTTGAGTTGAAGTAGGCAATTTATCCTACATTTATCATTACCAAACACATTTAACTCATAATAATTGAAGGGTACAATCATTTATCTAAATCATATAAATGAAAATATAACAAACAACTTAAGAAAAAAAGGGAAAAGCTTGCAAAATAGCTTGTCAAATTGGATTTCTGCACCAAAGCTTGCATTTTCCTATCTAATGTCCGCACCAAATCACCGGATTTCTGAATAATGAATTGCCTTTTTTAAGATGCATGGTTCGATTCAATCTAAAAGCTAATCAATCTGTTTTCAGTTGAATGACTCATTCTTATGCAAATTCCTTGTGTGCATTTCCATCCAACAAGTTCAGGGATTCATCCCGCAGAAATAAATGTTCCTTTAATTCTCAATTATATGTTCTTAGAGGAATATGGCAAGATTTCCTCCAAAAATAACTGCATGAACTTCAGTTATGATAAAATATTTGTAAACAACAGAAACTTTGCTAATGCTAGTTAATCATGATGCAAGATTAAAAGATATAATTCAATCAGATACTGAGATTATTAACCAAAACTCTACTGAATGAAAGTTAAAAAGCATAATAGTACGGTTGCAAATAATAAATTACACAATGACGTATATGATCAGCTTGGTCAAGTAGCTGTCAGAAAAAGTTAGAAATCATTCATTTGCTTGAGTTGAATCTGAACAATCACTAGAGATCTAGTTCATCCAAGTGACCTTAAACATTGGAGACATTCTCAGATAGTTTCATTTCTGAAAAACTGACAACTAGCAGGAATAAGGTTTTTGTGAAATATAGCATAGTGAATTCCCTCGTTGATCTTTTGAACTTTTTCTATCCATGTTCTTACTTTAGTGTTGGGTTGTGCTTGCATAAGTTCCTATTTAACTACTTCATGTTCACTCACTCCTGTTGCTTAAATTTGTTGTTTTCACAGAGGAGTTTGGATACAAATCTAAGATATCAGAACAAGGCGTGTTTATTGGATCACACGAGAAAATAAGCTAATGCTTTCCTGACTCGGACCCAGGTTACAATGGCACACACCACACATCCTAGGAAAAGTTTTAAAAGAAAAAAAAAAGTTCAATAGGGCCTACCACTCAAGAAAGATATCAGAACAGGTTTTCATTTATCTAAACAACCTTAACTTCAAAATTCATTAAAGCAAATGTGCCCAATTCTTGTGATGGTTGAGATTAAAATTTTAGATAGTGGATGACTGATATCAAATGATATGCTCAGAAAATAGACCTAAACATCATAATGCTCATACTCTACTTTGATGAAAAAGAAGATACTTTTAGAAGAGTAGCTGGATTTATGTCAAAGTTAAACCATTGTTGCTTCATAGAAAATTATGATAAGAATAAAAAATAAAAAATAAACCCAGCAGCAGGATGATGTTTCAGGTATGAAGATCTCCATCTTAACTGATATAGTGGAACAAAATAAGGTTTCTTGATCTCAGAAAAGAAACATGTGAATGTACGAAGCAATTAACCAATAGTAACATTAAAATAAAGCATGCATAGAATCTGAATCCACACCACATATTTTCATCCATTGTAACAACTGCAACAACAATCATTCAAAAAGGAAGGCCAGATCAAGATGTTGACAAATTAAGGGAGAACCAAAAACAAATAAAATTAGGGCATTCAACGGAATATTGTGAAAAATCAAAAGATCACCATTTCGTATAAATACAAGTAAAACCACAAGAAGTGCTAGTTAGACAAGGCAATCTATGATCAAGGTTTAATGATAGAATTGACAAAACTCTTGTAAGAAGAGAACCAGTAATCACATCAAAACTGCTAAAGCTTCAACCGATAATCACAAAAATGAAAATGCATTCAAAAGTATTTGACTATAATACTGAGATAATATGGAAAATAAATCTTAAAAAAAACTCATCATAAATGCAACAAGAACAACAACGAGGAATTCAGCTCACCACTTCAAACAATCAGAGAAAGCCCGATCTTCGAGTAATCCGCGAGAAAGAAGCTGAGGCTCGATGGGATGAGAGGAATTGGAAGCTCTGGTGGTTATATCCTCCGTCAATGGATGAGGGTGGATGAGATTCGGGATGAGATTAGGGATGGAGGGAGGGACGGATATGGTATGTTAGTTGATTTTTTTTATTTTTTTCTTGTTTGTATCTTCTTTTAAAAATTATTTTATTTAGATTTAAATTTTTCATTATCAAAATAATTAATATTTATTTTATAATTACAAAAGTTACATTCTCGAATAATTATTTCTTAATATTAGTTTGAGCTTGTTATGAAATTTCTTAATTAATTATTTTTAAAATAATACGTATATTTTGTGATATTAATAATGAAATTATAATTAAAATTTTAATGAGACATTTATATAATGTGAAAATAATAAAAGTTAATTAATTGAGTTGTTAATTAAATTAAAAAAATTAAATAGTATTTAGATGATAACTTTGCAAGCAAAAAAGTCTGCATGCTAAGTCCAACCAAACATATAAGATCAAAAATGTAACTCATCATGCATATAACCGCACACTTTATCATGCAAGTGTTTGGATGGTGGGATATTATATCCTTTATATCCATGGATGAAGTATAATTTTATGGATGTTTGATTGGTGGGATAAAGAATGAGGATAAAGATGGTTAGGTGTTTAGTTGGTGGGATAAGGTCTATAAGGATATGTAAATTTTTAGATATATATTTTTAATAATTTGTTTGGTGGGATAAAAATAGATAAAATAAATTTATATATAATTATAAATATTTCAATTTAAATTATAATATTTAAAAATAAAATAATGTTAATTATTTATAATTATATAATTAATGATATTTATATTAATTAATAGATAATAATAATTTTAAGTCTAAATAATAATATCTTATATTTATCGTTAATATATAATTATTATATGATAGGGATGAAAGTATTGGGACACGTGGCACACATCCAAGAAAGCCACGTGTCGAAACGACAGTCTAAAAGTTCACGTGGACATTACAGCATACCGTTCCGATATGGCGATTATAGCATACCATTCCGATATGGATAAATCATTGTATCGGACTAATCCACCACGAAGCACTGTGCCGATCCGATATGAATCAATATGATGATACGGCTATGGGTCATATCGGTATCGGAAAGAAGCTAATTAAACATATGCAGGTATGACAAAACCGATGATTCACCGTGTCGTTCCCAATCTTCTAGAAGAAGCACAGCTGTAGACAGCCTGGCATTCCATAAAGTTCTAGAACAGTTACACTGAGAAAATTTCAGATGCTTAGCTGGCGCTTAGCTGGATTCACAGCTAGCAAACACGTGACTAAATGGAGAACGTGGCTCAAAGACGCGGCATGCCTATAAAAGGCAAGGATCATTGGTCATTTTGGGGGACATGCTGGAGATCCAAGCAGTGAAGCTCTGCCGAAATTGGAAACGGAGTCAACCCACTTTCCAACTTCCAATTTCGAGAATGGTTGTAAGATTTCTTGTATTCTTGACCATTTATAGTGAGAATTTCTTCTCCCGTGGTTTTTTCCCCACCTTTTAGGGGTTTTTCCACGTAAATCTGTTTTCTCTCTCTTGTTTGGATTCTCTCTCGATCTCATTCTAGGATAGCCACTCCCAAAATATAAATTCAATTGTTAGGTTGAGATTGGGTTCTAAATCCAATTTTCGCACTAACAATTTGGCTACTGCCTCATGGGAGGAGAACTAAAAGTTCATGGCAAAGAATACGTAGAAGATCTAAGAGATTCCAATCTCAGAAGAGGGAAGTGGGAGTTTCAAAGAACCCTCCAGCTGGAAGGCATAGTGCCTCCCGGAGCGGAAGTTCCTCCGGTGAGCTTTGGGATTCAAAATGATCCGTACGCGCCGTAAGGATGGCGCAGAAATTGAAGAGTCAAGCAAGCTCTCCAGAAGCACGCCGCCAGCCGCTGCTCCTGCATGCTGGTTCCTCATGATCCACAACCTCTCAAGGAGGGCGGAGAAAGAAAGGCAGACCGCTCTCCAAAACGTCAAGCACAATCACCTGATAGATATCAGAACAAGGAACCTTCAGCTGGAAGCTCAGATCCAGCACATCATCGTGATCGCCATAATCGGAGAGATGGAGGTAGAGAAGTGAGAAGGAGGGGAATCTCACGTTCTCCGCACTCAATCCTTCGATCAGAGGCTTAAGGACCCATTATCGACGATCGGGTCCAGAGAATCCGGTATCACTCACCGGACGCAAGATCCTTCCCCTCGACGCCGATCTCCACACCGTTTTCATTCAGGGCGCCAGTCTCCACGGCGCGACTCACCATATCATCGTTACTCTCCTCCTCGACGATATATGACGGAGAAGGAACGAGTCCAGCAATTGGTTCCTCATGTTACTTCCCCATTTGTAAGGGCGATTTGGGAAGCTCCCTTCCCTAACACTTCGCACTCCAAATGTTCGCTCTTACGACGGGACTTCTGATCCCCAGGAGCACTTGGAGAGTTATAGAGATGAAATGATGGTTAACAGGACCACTGAGGCTGTTATGTGTCGAGCTTTTCCTCGGACACTTAGCGGAGATGCCCATGATTGGTTCAGGGGAATTCCTCCGGGAACTGTGCATAATTTTCAACAACTTTCTGATCTTTTCCTTTGTAATTTTGCCAGCAATAGGAAACTGAAGAAGAATCCCATGCTGTTATTGGGATTCCGACAAAGGCCGGAGGAAAGTCTTCGCGGGTACATCAGCCGCTTCAACAAGGAGGTGAATGGCATGGTAGACATGAATTCAGCTCTGGTCGTGGGAATAGCAGTGAAAGGGTTGAAAGATGGGCCATTTAAGGATTCCTTAACTAGAGAACCCCCCACCGGTCTCTCAGATTTTCAGAGCCTAGCTGCTAAATATATTGCTTCTGAAGAAGTAAAGGCAATGTGGCGGGAGAGTGATCTCTTACAGCTTGAGGAAATTAGAAAGAAGACTCATCATCCTCAGCCATACCGGGATTGGAGAGAAGGAGCTCCGAGAGGTGACAAACTTCGGAGAGAAGGGGGCCGAAATCCGAATCGGGCAGATCGGTTTGAGGAAAGGAGACCCCCGCCACATCGGGGGTACGATCCTGAAAGGGGAGAGAAGTACCACAACTACTCCATCCTGAACACCTCACTGCAAGACATTCTCTCTCAAGTTCAGGATCAGAAAATTTTAAAGCCTCCACAGCCTATGAAGGATAATCCTAAGAGGAAGAGAAGCAAGAAGTTCTGCAAATTCCACCAGGATAAAGGGCATCTTACTGAGGAATGTATCCAACTCAAGAATGCTATAGAAAACCTTGTCAGAGAAGGAAAACTGGAACAATTTTTACAAAAGGAGTCGGAACCGGAGATCGAGCATGTTCCGCCTCCTCAACCTATTATTCCTTGTGACACACGGGTGACAGTAATAGCTGGAGGCCCGGGATGCGGAGGAGAAAGTTCAAGATCAAGGAAGAGCCATACAAGAGCGATTGGATCCGTTCAGAATGTAACTTCCTTGAAGAGGCCTCGCAGCCCTATGCAAATCTGCTTTTCAGATGAGGACTTGAGAGGAGTTCATTATCCTCATGATGACGCTCTTGTAATCACAGCTCAGATCGGGGTATTCATTGTAGAGCGAGTCCTCATCGACACCGGTAGTTCAGTGGATATTATATTTTCATCGGCCTTTGACAGAATGAAGCTACCGGTGGAAAACCTGAAGCCGATAAGAACTCCACTCATCGGGTTTAACGGGAGTCCACTTCAACCTGACGGTATGATCTCTCTACCTTTGACTCTTGGAACTCCCCCAAGATTTACTACTGCTGTCATTAACTTCCTGATTGTACGATGTCCTTCGAGCTACAATGTTATCATTGGGCGGCCATCAATCAATTTGTTGAAAGCTGTTCCGTCAACATACCATATGGTGATTAAATTCCCTACACCCGATGGTTGCGGTGAAGTAAAAGGTGATCAACTTGCTTCCCGCCGATGTTATGCCACAATGCTCAAAGGGCACGGTGAGGGAAGCAGCCGATCTGGAGAAGCTCTCACTGTGGAAGATATTCAGCAAGAGGATGATGAGAGAGAAAAGCGCCGCCCAACTCCGGTTGAAGAACTGAGGATCATGCCTTTGAAAGAAGAACAACCGGAGCGTACTGTCCAGATAGGAGCAAGCCTACCATCAGATCAGCAAGAGGAGATACTGAATTTCTTGAAGAGAAATGCTGATATCTTTGCCTGGACTGCTGAGGAGATGCCGGGAGTCCCAAGGGAGATCATAGAACATCGGCTTAATGTTGATCCAGGACATAAGCCAGTTATACAGAAGCGGCCAGCTGGCCAGATCGACTCCAGCCGCATAAGAAGAGGTGGACAAGCTTACGAAAGTCGACTTCATCCGTGAAGTTTATTACCCCGAAAGTGGTTGTCCAATGTAGTTTTGGTGAAAAATCCACGTGGAAAGTGGAGAATGTGTGTGGATTTTACAGATTTGAATAAAGCTTGCCCTAAGGATTGCTACCCCCTGCCTTTAATTGACAACTTAGTGGATTCTACATCAGGATATGAAATGCTAAGTTTCCTCGATGCATACTCAGGATACAATCAAATCAAAATGGCGGAGGTCGATGTAGAGAAAACATCTTTTATCACAGGCAGAGGAACATATTGTTACAAAGTCATGCCTTTCGGCTTGAAGAATGCCGGTGCCACTTTTCAGAGATTAGTGAATAAGGTTTTCAGAGACCAGATCGGAAGAAATGTGGAAGCATATGTGGATGATATTTTGGTGAAAAGTATTAGTGCAGAACGTCATATTGCCGATCTGCAAGAAACCTTTGATGCACTTCGAGCACACGGAATGAGTCTCAACCCTAATAAATGCACATTTGGGGTCCGATCAGGAAAATTCCTGGGGTTCATGATTACGCATCGAGGTATTGAAGCAAATCCGGAGAAGATACGAGCTGTATTAGAAATGAGATCCCCAAGAACAATCAAGGAGATACAAAGACTCAATGGCCAGCTTGCAGCTTTGGGGAGGTTCATATCCAAGTCAGGAGAAAAGAATCTTCCTTTTTTCCGAGCATTAAGAAAAGCTCCCAAAGTTGAATGGAATGAGGAATGCGAGAAAGCATTCATACAGTTGAAGGAGTATTTGCAATCACCGGCTTTGTTAGCAAAGCCTCGACCCGGGGAGGAGCTCTATATTTACTTATCGGCAACCGACGCTGTTGTCAGTGCAGTACTAGTGAAGATTGAGGATAATTTGCAGAAACCTGTGTATTATACAAGCAAGGTCCTTTCTGATACTGAGTCCCGATATCTCTCTCTTGAAAAGCTGGCCTATGCTTTAGTGGTTGCGGCCCGACGGCTTCGTCCCTATTTCCAATCACATCGGATAAGGGTACTGACCGATCAACCGTTAAAGCAGATCCTACATCGGGCAGACACATCGGGACGCCTCTCCCGATGGGTACTTGAACTGGCGGAGTACGATATTAGCTACGAGTCGCGAACTTCAATAAAGGCCCAAGTACTCGCTGACTTCATAGCTGAGCTCACGACAACTACAGATGATGATCCATCAAACATCAAGTTGTCAGAAGTTGAAGACGATCCCTCACCTTGTTGGATTCTGCACACAGATGGGTCTTCTACTGGAGAGAGCTCAGGAGGAGGACTGATCCTGCAATCACCATCGGGATGGAACACTTCAACTGTACTGAGGTTTGGGTTCAAAGCCACCAATAATGAAGCTGAGTATGAAGCTTTGATAGCAGGATTACAACTTGCTCGTGGCCTTGGTGTGAAAAATTTGCAAGCTAATACTGATTCCCACCGGTTGTGGGCCATCCGAGTGAAGAATTTGAGGCGCAGAGAGGATCACATGGTGAAATATAAGTCCTTGTTGCGTAAGCTAACCACAAGCTTCGAGAAATTTCACATTTCCAAAATTCTGAATAGAGAATCAGCAGGCTGATCTCTTATCAAAGATTGCCTCAGCAAATGCCACTGTCGCACAGCCAGTCAACATTCAGTACTTAGCAACAAGGACAATTGATTGTAGGCCACCAGAAGAACTCATGGACATCGATCAGGAACCATGTTGGATCGATCCAATCTTGAGTTATCTGAAGGATGGAACTCTCCCCCAGGATCCAAGGGAAGCACGGAGGGTCACTATAAGAGCTTCCCGATACAGCGTAGTGGACGGACAGCTCTATAAGAAATCTTTCACTCTTCCTTTGTTAAAGTGCCTGCGACCATCGGAGGGAGAATATGTTCTTCAAGAGGTTCATGAAGGGATTGCAGGAGATCATTTGGGAGGAAGAGCATTGAGTCATAAGATCCTTAGACAAGGATATTATTGGCCAACTTTGAACAGAGATGCAATTAATTTTGTGAAAAAATGTGATGCTTGTCAACGCCATGCTAACATTCAGCGGCGTCCTCCGGTACCACTCACCGCAGTTGTGAGTACCAGACCATTTGCTTTGTGGGGAGTTGATATAGTTGGGCCATTCCCTGTAGTTGCCAGGCAAATGAAGTTTTTGATTGTGGCGATTGACTATTTTACTAAGTGGGTGGAGGCGTAACCATCAAGGCGCCAATCACAAAGAAAGGCTTGCTGTGGTTTTTGTGGAAATCATATTTGCCGCTTCGCTTGCTCGCGGCTTTCATCACTGACAATGGCCGCCAGTTCGATAATCCTTCCTTCAAGAAGTTTTGCACAGATCTTGGTATTGAGTCAAGACTCACTTCTGTTACTCATCCACAAGTGAATGGACAAGTGGAAGTAACCAAATGTAACTCTTTTACATGGCCTCAAGACAAGAGTTCTCGAAATGGATCGAATCGGGTCGATGAAGTTCCAAATACTTTATGGGCATATCGGACGCATCGCCGAACTCCAACCGTGAGACTCCTTCGCATTAGCGTTTGGAGTGGAGGTCGTGCTCCCACCAAGTCACCCTACCAACACCAAGAACGCAATCCTTTGATCCAAAGAATAAATGAGGAACAACTCCGAGCCGAAATGGATCTATTGGAGGAGAAGAGAGATTATGCGTAATGTTCGAAAGCAAATGACTTATCGGCGTAAGGTCAAGAGGTATTACAATGCTAAGGTGAAAGAAGTGACTTTCCGTGTCGGAGATCTAGTATTGAGAGAGAACATCTTTCAAGGCAATAAAAGTCGAACTGGGAAACTCAATACCAATTGGGAAGGTCCATATATTGTACAAGAAATTGTAAGACCCGGTACATACTGGCTTTCTAAAATGGATGGACGTAGGCTCAAACGTCCATACCATTCGGAACATCTACGGAGGTACTATCAATAAAATTAGTTACTTCCGCATGAGTTTTTATTTTTTCTATTTTTTATTTCTACTTTACTCCTTGAAAAATTTGTTCACTAACAAAGAAAGGAGAAACCAACCTTAGAGGCCATACCGGCCCCAACGCCCATATCGGGCTCAACGGATCATACCGATCCCAATATTCTCATCAATACCCACAGGCCATACCGGCCCCAACGCCCATATCGGGCTCAACGGATCATACCGATCCCAATATTCTCGTCAATATCCACAAGCCATACCGGCCCCGACGCCCATATCGGGCTCAACGGATCATACCGATCCCAATATTCTCATCGATATCCACAGGCCATACCGGTCCCAACGCCCATATCGGGCTCAACGGATCATACCAATCCCGATATCCTCATCAATATCAACAGGCCATACCGGCCCCAAGAAGCCATATCAATCCCAACGGATCATCATATGGGCATTAACAAGTCAAACTAACCACTAGACCAAGCCGATTCACAATATCAACAAAACACGCTGATCCTGAAGAATCACCATGCCAAAGCAGTTCCAAAAAGGGAACAATTATACCAACAATTTATCAACAAAGACTATATCAAGATAAACAATTACGCCAATCAAGAAATCATGGGAACCATCGCACGGACGAACCACATCCACAAGCTACGCTGATTTCATACAAGTAAAACAGAAGTTCTCATTCCTACAACGTCTTGGCATTTTATTTGCAACAAGGAAAGGAAGAAAGAAACAAATAGCTGAAAGACGAGGTTTACTAATTGAAAAAAAAGGGAAAGTACAATGATAATGCAGAAATTAAGAAGAATCAGAAGAAACAGAGGGATCCGAATCAGAGGAGCCGTCAAGAACTTGAGAGGGTGCAGCTGCAAGTGTAGATACCTTTTGACAGTGATTGTTCCCAAGGATATGGATTTCGAAACACAGATCCTCTTGGAGAACAAAAACCAGCAAGTCTCCCTCTACTAACTGATGATCCCTCACGAAGTCAGCCCAACCATTGGTGAATCTGATGTCTCCCAGCTCAGAAACATGGATAGTGTGATGTACCCAATAATTTCCACTAGGTCCAAGAATCTAACAGGCCCCGGTTGGAAGAACGCCCTCATATGACCATGGAAAGCCCTGGGAATCCAAAGATAGCGAAAGTTGTCATTGAGAAAGAATCTGAAGAAAGAGGGGCAACTGTTATTACCCATAGTGGAGAAGAAGAATGTTCTAAACAGGCTGCGATCTCTTCTATTTATATTGAAAGTTTGGCGAAGACAGTTAAATGAGGTTTCGAAAAACTAAAAGGCGTTAAACGCTTCTCTTTAAGTCCCAGAATATCAAAAGACGTCAGGAGCGTTGTTTCAAGTCATGGAGGGCGACCTTTGGTCTTTTCGATAGAATGCCTCGAAACGCTTCAGAATTAAAGACTCAATTTGACCAAATTAATGTTATCTTGTCCAAAAGAAGAATTCAAAAGGCAGGACCGATCCGATACGAAGGATTAAACGATCGATGCAAGCCGATCCGATACAACGCTTTCACTGATGACAAGTACTAGAAGCACTACCAGATCTAACACAAAACTTAGAAACAGATCGACATCGGGAGGATTGATATCCAACCAATAGTAAAAATTTGTCAAGTGGCAATCTCATTCATCCTCAAAAAGAGAAAAGGGAACAAAGAAATAATCGAAGTATTTGCGATTTATACAATTCCAGTCAAGTTTTTACATCAGAATGAGAAGCTACACAAAACTATCAATTTCTTCATCAGATGAAGTCCCAGTTGCAATATCTTGCAGCATTTTCCCGACGAGCCTCAGCAAGGAGTTTAGCTTCAAGAGCTTCACCAGACTTCTTTGCTCTGTCACGTAGGATCTTTTCTTGGACAGCCTTCAGCTCTTGAATTTCGCTCTGGAGTTGCCTCATTTCGGGGGGATCTAACGGGAAGAAGAAAAAAGAACAAGGTGATTAAAAAGAAGTGGTGGAAAACTCAAGGAATTTAGCTAACCTTCCCTCCTACGCACAGTGGAAGATCTGTTTTCCAAATCAACTTCAAGTGACCATCTAATTGGTGTCGGAAGAGATAACGTTAGCATTTTTGGAAGATCCTCCTTCATCTGGAATACTGGGAGCAGTTTTGGCTGGATAAAAAGGATGAATGAAAAATTATGTTATAAGAAACATTAGAAAAAGGCTCAGTAAAGACTTACATGCTCCTGTTGTGATGTCATCTTCAATTTCAATGATGGCAGAAGAAGCTTTAGTTGAGACTTCATGATCTTTCCCTTGAAGAGCCGGCTTCTGACCATGATTCGCCTTTTCTTCACCTTCCACATTCTCAAGGGAAAGTCCTGATTCGTTAAGGATGGCTCTATATATCGGATCGGGATCCGATATAATTTTCCCACACTCTGGAATTTCTTTTGGGTCTGATGAAGACGGTGGGAGAACTGTTACATCGGAAGCTTCTTTTTCCGATACGGAAGCAGTCCTATCTCCCTCTAGACATAGAACATCGGGATCCAATCTTTCAGTAGCTAAAGCATCAGTCCTAATTTCTTCAGCCACAGGATCTTGGTTTTGCTCCTCTTCCACAGGACATTTTGCGAAATAAAATTCCAATACCTCATCATAAGGAGTCTGATGAAAATTGATTGAAGGGTCTATGGAATGAACACAGCTTAAGATTGAATAAACTTCTGATGTTACTCTCCGAATTTCATCATCAGAAAGTTCTCTTTTCTCCGCCGCATCAAGCTTAGCCTCCAGTTCCATATTCTTTTTCCAACTTTTATTCAGTTCAGACTGCAGCGAGGTCTTTTCTTCTTTGATAGCCTCATTTGATCTTTGCGCAGTGAGGATTTCATTCTGAGCGTTAGAAAGGAGGACTTCTTTTGCCTTCAGTCGTTCAGATAAGAGATCTTTTTCTCTTTCAGCGTTTTTAAGTTTGGACTGCAATATCTTCTTCAACTCATCTTCAATAGAAGCATTACGGTTGAGCTCAGAAATCGTTTCAGAAAGCTTCCTGTTTTCATCAGCAAGAGAGTCTCTCTCATTCTTACAACTATCAAGATCCGATCGCAGAGCAGTGGTAGCTTGTTCAGAAGAAGAAAGAGAAGCTCGCAAATTCTCTTGTTCAGCTTTTAGTGACTCATGAGTCTTCCCTGATTCCTCTAATTCAGCAGAAATAAGCTTCTTCTCCTCACCGACTCTGGTTATTTCAAGATCTTTGAGAAGAAGATTCTCCGAGAGTTTTTTATTTTCCTCCTCCAATTGAGAGATGCGGGCCTTCATTTCGGAATTGTTTTGGTTGCAAAGTGCAACAACCCGATCACCCCATAAAACAGTCTGCAAAAGAAATTGTTTCAGAAAGGAGAGACATGAAATTACGATCTTAGTTGAAGAAGAGGGTCAAAAAACATACCGAAGCCATCGACCATTGGAAATGAGGACAGGATTCTTCTAAGTTAAATTGATTCAAGTGATTTTTGACATCTCCTTGTCGCCAACTTCGGAGAGAATCCCTGATCGCATTGACATTAACAGGAAGAGCATTATCCTTCCGGTGAGTGATAACTTTAACTCCAGTCCCTTGAGCATTTGAGTTATCAGCATTAGGACCCACCATACGCCAAGTACCCCTCAAATCGTGGATAAGGAAAATGATTTAGCTGATATGCAGTGCAGCAAAACGAAATCGAAAAATATCAAGAGTACAATAAAAATCTTCAAACTCATACTTTTCCTCCGTTGGATGACCGGTCCTGATCCAGAAGAGGCATTTCCTTCTGAACAAGCAGGCTCACCCGATCTGAAATCAGCTGCTTGATCTGGAATCTCTATATCGAAACCCGATCCGATGGGAAGAGTGTGAGGAAATGTAATAGGCACATCGGGGATAGCGACATCGGGGTTTGATATAGAAGTGACATCGGGGTTTGGTATATTTTGAAGGGAAGGAGAGGAAGTAATGTTCCTTTCCTGAACCAGACCAGATACATCCCTGATGATTTTCTCTAAAGAAGTTTGAACGGAAGGAACGGAGACAGAGGCGGCTCTATCGGTAGCCTTTCTTAATTTCCTCTTTTTAGCAACAGGACCTTCAACCGGAATAGGAGGAAGGCTAGCGATAACAGGAGCCGTTACAGGTTCATAATTGATAGGAGCATCGGATTCCCTTCTGTGCTCCACACCAAGTTGTTGAGAAGGAGCGTTATCGGATGGACCTCTCTCAATCTCTTCGTTACCAGAACTGGGGATTTCTTCACTTAAAACCTCTTTTCCCCTTTTCTTGGATTTATCACTCTGAGAGATAGCCCGCATCCTCTCAGCCAGAGTTCTTGGTGGCATGTTTCTCTCTGAAAAAAGAAGCAAATGAGTCCAAATCAAACAACAGTAAGAATCATTTAAGAAATACAGATCAGGAACTCGAAGTGATCCTACCCAAAGCTAAGTACAATCCACATTCTTGAAGCCTTTTATCTGAAAGGAAGAATTTATCTAATGCAGTCTTCTTGAACTCCTTGAATCTTTGGAACCAATCAGTATCAATTGGATTTTCCTTAGCTTTGGAGCCCGACGGAGTAAAGGGATTCCCCCATTTGGTGTTAAAACCCCAACTCTCGGTATTAGAAATGAAGAAATATTTGTTCTTCCAGTCTTTGATCGAATCAGGAACAGAACCAAGGAAAGCAGCGCCGGATTTGGCACCAAAATAATACCAATCGGACTGTCTATCTTGGTTAAGATTAAAAAGAAGACTAAACAGATGAGCAGATGGTTCAACTTCACAAAGCATTGAAACGACGACAAAGCCACAGAGAATCCTCCAAGAATTTGGGGTTAGCTGAGAAGGATTCAAACCAAAGTGATGGAAGATATCTACAAAGATTTGGGGAAAAGGTAACCTAAGTCCCGCTATGAGTGCATCTTGGTAAACAGCAAGATCTTCTTTTTGAGATGGGGAAATGTGCATGTTCCGTGAAAGGTAGGGAACCCGATAAGAAATATTGGAAGATGAAAGATGGTATTTCTTCACTAGATTATCTATCTTATCTTCAGAAAGGGTGTTAACAATGGAGAAAGACGGCTTTTGGGTCTCTAGCAAGCTTAGGCATCGTAAAACAAATTGAAGAAATAAACCCTAAAGCAAGAAAACTCTGCACTCCAAAACAATGAGGATCTAAAATCCTGAAATTGGAAGGAGAACCTCATACCTGAACAATCAAATCCTCTCTCAGAGTTGAAGGTTCAATGGCTTCTCGAAAGACAAAGTGAATCGAAGAACAAGATGAAGAACGTTTTGCACAGAAGCAGCCACCTTCAAACGATTTTGAAATTTGATTATGGGATCTCCAACACTATTTGAGAATTAAATCGACGGTCGGGATCAATCTGAGTAATTATTCAAAACCCTTGATCTGACGGCTAGGGCCAAAAAGAAACTTAAAACGTTTCAAATTCTTGACACGTGGAGAATGAAAAGGCGGTATCATCATAAGCTTTGTCTCACTATGATCTCCAAAAGTCGTGTCGATACAGTAAAGGATGGGGTATAATCAATGCCAAATAGAAGACATTAAATGAAAAGGAATGTTTCGACAAGTAAGTCACCGAAGTACAGTACAGATGGAAGAAGATGCATAGAATAAAGATAATGAAGCAGATATTGAAGTAATAGTCCCAGCACAGACAGATTACAGTAATGCTTAGCTTCATTTCATTCGCAAGCATACTTAATGGGGGACTATTGATAGGGATGAAAGTATTGGGACACGTGGCACACATCCAAGAAAGCCACGTGTCGAAATGACAGTCTAAAGGTTCACGTGGACATTACAGCATACCGTTCCGATATGGCGATTATAGCATACCATTCCGATATGGATAAATCATTGTATCGGACTAATCCACCACGAAGCACTGTGCCGATCCGATATGAATCAATATGATGATACGGCTATGGGTCATATCGGTATCGGAAAGAAGCTAATTAAACATATGCAGGTATGACAAAACCGATGATTCACCGTGTCGTTCCCAATCTTATAGAAGAAGCACAACCAGAGACACTCGGCATTCCATAAAGTTCTAGAAACAGCTTACACCGGAGACAAATTCGGATGCTTAGCTGGCGCTTAGCTGGATTCACAGCTGGCAAACACGTGACTAAATTAAGAAACGTGCTCAAAGACGGCTGCATGCCTATAAAAGGCAAGGATCATTGGTCATTTTGGGGGACATGCTGGAGATCCAAGCAGTGAAGCTCTGCCGAAATTGGAAACGGAGTCAACCCACTTTCCAACTTCCAATTTCGAGAATGGTTGTAAGATTTCTTGTATTCTTGACCATTTATAGTGAGAATTTCTTCTCCCGTGGTTTTTTCCCCACCTTTTAGGGGTTTTTCCACGTAAATCTGTTTTTCTCTCTCTCTTGTTTGGATTCTCTCTCGATCTCATTCTAGGATAGCCACTCCCAAAATATAAATTCAATTGTTAGGCTGAGATTGGGCCCTAAATCCAATTTTTGCACTAACATTATATATTAAAATTACTTTTTAAAGTTATAAAATAATTATATAATCATTATTTAAAATTATAAAAACTATTATAAATATTAAATTTTAATAAAATTAAATATTCAAATTAGTATAATAATTAATATATAATATAATTATTTTAATTTAAAAATAATTAATTATTTGAAAAAAAAAAACTAAAAATCCTCATCCCTCTGCAAGGATGAGCGACATTCCTCAAATCTTGAGGGGGCGCCGCTCATCCCTTCAAGAGTGATGGGGACCATCCCCATCCAATTCCATTCAGGTGTTTGAAAAACGCTTGGATGGAGCTGTAGCCCGAGATATCCTATCCTCATCCTAAGATATCTCGAGCACCAAACACTACCTAATTTAAATCATCCTTATCTAGAGGGTTGTTTGGTGAAATGAATGGAGAGGGATGGGGATGTCAACCCTCTCCATCTAGTTGTTTGGTGAGTGGAATGGAGAGGGATGGGGATGGCCTCGTCCCCTCTCCAAGGGACGACGGTGTCCCTCCAAATCCGAGGGACTTGCTTGTCCCTCTCCAAAGGATGAAGATTTTTTTATTTTTTAATTAATAATATTTAAATTACAATGATTATATATTATATATTAATTATTATATTAATTTAAATATTAAATTTTATTAAATTTGAATATTTACAATAATTTTATTATCTGAAATAATGATTATATAAATTATTTTATAATTTTTTAAAAAATTTAATATATAATAATTATATATTAATGATAAATAAAATATTATTGTTTTAGAGTTAAAATTATAATTATCTATTAATTAATATAAATATCATTACTTCTCTAATTATAAATAATTCATATTATTTTATTTTTAGATATTTTAATTTAAATTAGAATATTTATAATTATATATAAATTTATTTTATCTATTTTTATCCCTCCAAACAAATTATTAAAATTATATATCCAAAACTTTTTATATCCTTATCTTTCCAAACAAACACATAACAAATAACCATCTTTGTTCCTCATTCTTTATCTCACCAACAAAACACCCATAAAATTTATTTCATCAATGAATATCTCTATCTATAGATATCTCCATCTAAGGGATACATATATCCAATCATCCAAATGCCCCCTAACTCAACCTACATACAACCAAACACACACATATATGTGATCAAATACCCCACTTTATTTACCGATGAGTGCTTGCTCTGATGGTATTGGGTTCCGCTCCCTCAAAGCCCGTCCAGGTTTGAGGCGATGCGGGGGGGATTTTTGCTAGGAGTCGATCCCGGGTCTATGCCCCCATCCTTTGGTTCTTACTAGTGGCTGTCTAGCCACTCTTACGCTCCAAAAAAAAAAAAATACCCCACTTTATTTATTTTTTTTATTTTTCTCTGAAATCATCATGAAATAATTAGGTCAAAATGATACATGCCAACCAATTTCAGCATTAAACTCCCTACCTTGCAATTCCATAGAAGACGAAACATTTAGAACCATTCAAGTCACATAATAGTTATTGCAATTCTTCTGAAAGTTTTACCCCAAACGTTATCCATAATCATCCCTATAATAATATTACAATGAAAATTTGCAGAATCTCAAGACTTTGTACAGAAGTTTTGGTGTGGTTTTCATATAAGAACAATATGACAACAAAGCCAAAAAAAAGGAGAGCATATACAAACAGATGACAGAGAAAATTGGACTTCTGAAAGAAAAAGCAAAAGAGACAAACGTGGTTGATTGCTGCTACTTCAGAGCGGTTCCTCAGATGTATGATATCAGTTTCCAGGCATTGTAATTCTTTTAAGCCAACAAAAAGGAACAGTGAGAAAGATTTCAGCTTTTCAACAATGCTGAATGGAAGACGTTCCCGGAATTGTTCATTGAGAAGGAGGATCACTCAGATTATATACTGTTTGAAAAACTCAAAGCCTCCGGAGAATTCTCTACTGTAAAAAGGAACAGGAATGGTCTCGGTTAGAAAAGCAAAAGAAAATAAATTTTCGGTTTTTGACTATGCTCAGAGGAAAAGCTTCAAACCTCGCTAATATAAGGACTGCATACCATATGAACCAACAAAATATCAGTTCCTGTCAAGATGTTTATCTAAGTTTAACAAGTTTAACCGAACCATCTCCACCACAAGGTAGAAAAATATTAAAAAGAATCTAGATATCTGTTACTGAAGCCTGCAATATGATAATTGAGAAATTGGATGAGTAATCATCTGAATTCTTTTAGAGTCTATATATTTCATTTGGGGTAGATTACCCTGACAACTCCAGCAAAGCCCCTTGAGTTTGGTTGAAGAAAAGTGTGCTTATCATGGAGTTTTGGCCAATGGAAAACCAATTGTGACTTCTTAGCATCCCAGAGTTTGACATCACCATCTTTACTACCAGTTAAAAACAAACTAGTATGTGGGATGGTTGATATTATGTAATACTTCCTTTAAAACAGAAAGAAAGGAAATAATTAGATATTCAGCATAGCTACAACAGGAATGTATATTATGATGTAATAGACATACCTGAATGAGCTTTTGGTATGTACCAGATCATCCCATTTGCATTTTCACCATTCTTAAAAGCCTCAGTGTTAGAGGATGGCTTCAGGTCCTGATCACTTGATTGCCGATGTCGCTTGGACTTTCCAGTTGCAATGTAACGGAAGTCATGCAGACCCACATCACCACCTTTTCCCCCTGTGACTATTAATGGTGAAACAGAGCCAGTCCCTATGCCACTGTCAAAGACAGAGAGAGAACGAGCACCACCTACAAATCAACTCACCATGTTAAAATGGATTTCTTGGAAACATGAATCAATGCTCAAAAATTACTGAATATATCATGTGATATGTATCATGGCACCTTCATGACAGACAAGAGAAACTTGAGATGTTGAAGGTGGAGCCAGCGTGTCCCATACAACAACATTAAGACCATTTGAGCTATATCCAGCAGCTGTCAAAATTGAGCCACTTGCTCCCAAAAATGCAACATCCCTGAAACCAATACATAATCTCCTTAGCATTTAGTGGGAAAAGAACATTAGTTAATATGGTTAAAAATAGAGTTAAAAAATCAGAGATTATGAGTGAGGAGTCAAATATAAAGCATAGATGAAGACTAATTACGTACAACGCATGGTTATTGAAGCAGAGAGATGACTCAGTAGGGTGTACATTGTTCCTTCCTCCAACCTCCAGTTGCCATGTACATACAGTTCCATCTAATGCAGCAGTAACAAAACGATGGCCACAATTATCAAATTTCAAAGCAGAGATTGATGCCAGTGCATAGGGTGGAGGTACATTTGCAGCAGGAAGAACACCATAGGTAGCCAAAGCTCTGTCCTTTCCAAACTGCAAAGTTACAGCATCATTTGCAAATCAACTACAGTATCTAATTCATATCCTTGACAATATAAAACATATGGACACAGTAGTAGAAACTTAGTAAGTGTGATGGGTACAAGAAGCAACAGAGAAATAACAATCAGAATACAAACTCAAGTGGTAAGCTCTATGGTCTATAATAGCAGTGAGCAATTTATTTATTTATTTATTATTATTATTTTTTTTTTTCGGTGTATCGAGCCGCAAGCGGCTAAGTAAACCATGGGTGTGCACAATCCTTGGTTTTCCCGGTTGAAGTTGAATCAATTTGAAAAAGACCTAAGGTTGGAGTAGATGTGAGGGCGGGGCCCGCACCACATGGGCGTTGGGACCACCCGCGCCAACCACTGCTCACTCCTAGAAAGGTGCCCTCAGCCGTGAATTGAACCCGCGCCACACTAGCGCGGAGCTCTAATGGCGACCGGGGTGATCAATAGACTCATGAGTCGTTGCCTCGTTGGCTATAGCAGTGAGCAGTTTGATCACAACAGTCATGCAGACTTCTTATCACTGCAAGGATCTCTCATCATGAAGTTAAAGCTCTTACCTCAAAGCCACATGTTTAATTATCTTACAGATTATACAGAAGATTTGTTTCTTGAAAAAGATCAGTAAGTGAAAAAATAGATAAAATAAACAAAGTAATTGACGTACCTCCCAAAGATAAACATGGGTGTTGCTAGAACCAACTAAAAGGAAAGGTTTTGAGGGATGACTAGATAAGGCACATGATCTTATGTTCTCAACCGTTGCTGGTGGGTCTACATAATCTGTAAAATCTTCTTGTTCACCCCAACCTAAGCCTGAGGCCCCAATACCAGCATAACCTGGAATTCCAAAAGCTCCACCACCTGTCAAGTCCCTTCCTGGTCTTGCCAAAGGGCCATAACCAGTTGTTGCTCCACCCAACCCAAGGTGTACCCCTTTTTTGCCTCCAAGACCAACGCCTGTTGAAACAAATGTAGGAATTGGAGTGGATTCACACCCAGCCCATCCACTTTTTGGCCAATCTGACTCTGACCAGATATAGTCTGCTTGCTCCTGAAAAGGTTTCTCAACTTTCCAATTGAAGAAAAGAAGCCCCTACGGAAAAAGTAATGAACTATGATCAAGATAAATACACCAGACTAGCAAAGCAAAGGTGATGATCATATTTAAATGAAGGTAAAACAGTCCTAAAGGTAGATGAGAAATATACATCCTAAATCTTTGCACTTTATATCAACAATAACGAGAATACATTTATCACTACATGGCAAGCAAAGTTGCCATGTAAAACAAGATAATGTTTCTATTTAGATGATTAATCACATTGTAAACATGCATTGTTTGACATGTATAAACACAATTATCTTGCAATCAGAGAAGAAACCAAATAGATTTGAAAAAGAGATGCTCCTACACAGTTGATTGAGAAGGATGTGTAGATTTGAAGGAGAAATAGAGTACCTTCCGGTTGCTTGCAAGTGCAACTTCTTGTTCGTCGATTGAGTTAAAACAAATTGACTACATGAATAGAAACAATTAACCAACTTAGTTAATTAGCAATCCAAATCGAATTCCTCCATCAAATTACAGTTATAAAACAGAAGTATAAAGAAGGTTACTAATAAACAGGTTTCCATCCTATTAAATTTTATACATGAGCAATTTATAGATTAAAAAAATGCAGTACCTCAATAAGTTCGCCATTTCTCCTGAACACTTCCTTTGGACTGTGGAAAAAAATGGTATCTACTTGGAAAGTTGAACCTTTTCCTTTGGCTTCAAGATAGTCATTGGCTTTGGAGACACTCTTCTGAGCAAGTAATATAGATTCATTTTTCAAAATGTTATTGCTTACTTCAGTTTCCAGTTTATGATTGTCAGAGACACCATGCTCAACCAGGATACCTTTATAACAATCCTGCCAGGATGTAGAAAGCCTTTGCCTACAACAGGGAAAGCGATTAAGTCTGTCATTCAAAAGGTAAGTGACAAGATCCTTCGTGATCGTGAGAAACTTCACAGAATAAGTCAAGCAAGGATTCGATATCTTCATTTTCTGTCGGTTGCAATGAATTGACTGTCTCACTAGAATTATGGTGTGCAGATCTGGGTTGAGAGTGACCCGATTCATACAACCAAGGAAGAGAAGACACAGGCAAGCCCTTTAATGCTTTCTGCCTAAGCAATGCCGTAAGTTGCTTGCTCAAAGAAGAAAAAATATATTCCAGCAAGGTCATTACTATCTTACCATTGAAAAAAGGGAACAGGTTCAGCATGTCACTCTCACCATCATGCATTTCAGTCCCTGTAGGACTGGTCAAGTGACGCTTGGCGAAAGTAAATATGTACAACCATAAACAAACCCCTATTAGCTGCCACACCTCATCTTCTGATATGGATGCCATTCGTGAGTCAAATTGTTTTAGCTTCCTTCCTTCACAGTTAGAATCAGGACTATTGCAGATATCACCACTTGACATGTCCTGAACCATCAACCCTGAGGTCTGATGTAAAACTTTCATCAACTCACAGGCACTAACCCCAAATGATGACTGATCATTTGCAGACACATCTAAGATCAATCTAACCATTAGAATCAGTCCTTTTACATCCTTCTTAATCCAAGCAAAAGCAACATGCACACAATATTCAAGGAAATCTACAACAGCGAATGTTCTGGAAGTTAGATCTTCGTTGAGAATGCCACCATTATAAAGCTTGAAAACTGGTCTAAAAGTGCTCAGTAAATAGAGAAAATTCTGCAGGCAAAAATTGACTGGATAAAATTGACCACAGTAATTCTTTCTAAAGCCAAAATTACTACTGTAATTCAATTTCAGTATTGAATCAGTCAAACTGCAGAAGACCACATATCTTGCTAGCAAATAGGATATCTCTTTGCTTGATTTTGCAAGCATCCTGTGCAGAGTAGGATTCAAAGTAAAACCATCTGGGCTATGGCAATCAGTTTTCTCCCCTCTGCGAAGATGGTTGTCTAACAACAAATAGCCAAAATATAAAAATCCCTTATTGTGCGACAGTATTAATATCTGCAAGGAAGAAAAATTATGGTGCAAGTAAGAAAAGAGCTTTTGGATACAGAAACAAGTCACTGCCTAAAGAAATAACAAAGTGATTTTCTGTAAACAGAACCAGCAAAAATTATCAGGGTTTTGAAGCTGCATCTAATACCTTGTTACCCAAGTCAGCTGGATCCAGTGAATACTTCTGTTCAAAGGTCAACATCACCACATTCAGCCTATCTTTGAATTTTCTTATACAGAGTTCCTCTTTATGAGTATCACACCCATGAATGGTTAATTTGTCAGGTGGTGCTAAATCAGCACACGGGCAGTTTAGATGATCACACAGCAACTTTGTGATGTACTGCAAGGCAATATTCAATTTAGCATTCAACTCCAAATGGCAAGCCACATCTCTCAGCATCCAGTTGCAAGCTCCACTGCTAGAGAATAGATTCAGTATTCCATGGAAAATATCATGACTTCTAGTGTCTGGTAGGTTTATCTGATCTTTACTCTCCATGTCGAAAGAGGAAATCAAGCATTCAACTGCTTCAAACTAGGAAGGAAAAAATTTGCAGTCAGATTTGAAAGGCAACAACTTGATGAAAAATATACTTAGCAAAAATATATATATTATCTTGCGCATCCTATCATATATGATGCAATATTTGCGAGAAAGATAATAATGCCAAACATATCTATTAGTGGTGCTCATTGCTCATTAGAATTTTCATGCTACACAACCGGTTCACTTCATGTTCAAATGAAAATTAGATGAGAGTTGCCCAACATTTGTGTAAAAGTTGATAAAGAAAATTATATACCCCGGTTGATATTGCAGACCGAAATTGTGTGAGTGGGAACATATGATACAGTATCAAATACTGTTCAAGTTAACCACCCTATGCAATCAATGGTTGAGATTTGTCTTATACACCCAAAACTTCCACATTTTATGTTTTACATGTTTGAAGAATATATAGAGACATTAAATATCCCATTTATAGCAGGATGTATTTGTTCATGTGTCTAAGCATCTTTGTCAGAATATTTCTGGTTGAAATCTATTTATTCCATTCAATGTATAAATTATATGAGCAGCCAAGATTGTCATAGCAGAGTGATATATGAGCATTTCAATCACCAGCTAAGATCAGCCAAAAAACAAAACTTGGATCTAGAGCAGCACTGATAAGATTACTGAATAATTTTAGATGAAAATCATAAAATGATTAGTCACTAAATATCTGAAGAGCCATCAAAAAAATCATAAAATGGATTAATCAAAGGAACTAATAAAAATGATGTGTTTCTACTAAAGACAAAAATTAAAAAGAAATTAAACACAGGTATTTCTGAGTCATTCCAGGCACATGATGTGTTTTAACTTTAATCACAGAAAAAAGGGGGATTAAAATAGGAAATCAAACGAACCCGTATCAAAAAAATATCACACATTTTTAATTTAGTAAAATGAAAATTATGATAATAGGTGTTTACTCCCAGACTGAAAAGAATAATAGTAGCATAGGATATAGAAAAGCTACCAATTTTACATGCCACACGTTGAAACCAGATATATAGATATTGGCCTAAAATGAACTTACAGGGAGTCCACATCTCTTCAAGGCAATTGCAGTCATCAGCATTGCTAATTTGGACAGCATTATAGCCATGTAGTCACCAATTGCATTCTTCAAACTATTTTTGGCTGCTAATATTGCACAGTAGTGGCCAATAGTTGGATCTGAAAAAACAGCCCTGTTGGCAAAAGTAGTGGGTTTATTGGTTATAGACCCCATTTGAGAATCAATTAAATTATTCAGGGATCGAGAATAATTCCCCAATGTCCACTGCAAAAACACAATCATAACACTTCAATAGACACAAATAAATAAAAAGATGACCTTTTCACACTCAAAAAAGAAAGAGCAATAATGATTAAACAATACACACTTCAAGCATGCTCGAAAGCCAGTAATCCCCTTTTTCCATTGCAGAAGGTAGCAGAAAACTTGATATAAGTTGGTGCTCCAGTGGTCCTCCAAACCCCTCAATAAGCCGGCAAATTACAAGGGCAAGTTGTTCATCCCCAAGATTTTTTGCACAAACCGTAACTGCAGAAGAAGGATCACCTCCCAACAAGAAAAAAGCAATAGCAAGTTCTAGTTGATGCCTTCCCATTAAAACATAGGCATTCTTTAAAGCAGCTGCTTTGTTTTTCTCTTCCTGAATAATTGAACCATAGAATCAGAATGTGCATTACAGACAAAATGGCACCAGTAGAACTTTTTCCAACACAATGTGATTATGCTACCAAAAATGAGCAAAGTTAAAAGACATCTATTCAAGTGATAAAACTAATTCCAAGAAGAAACAATGAATGTTACTGTGATTTTCAGCATAAGTTTAGTTCATAAACAAAAGTCACAGACCAGTACCGCATTGCAAGGAGAGTAAAGATGACAACCGTCCAGTAGCAAAACAATCAGAAAAGATGATGAGAGGAAAATTCATAAATTCAAGTATCCTTGAATCCTTAACAGCCATTCGGAAAGCAAGAGGGGTTTACCTTTTTTTGTGTTGAAGGAGGACCTTATTCATTTAAGAAGCATTTTAGATAGCTTTCTCTTAGTATGTTCCATGAGTTAGGCTTTATAAAGGCTTTCCTCACTTCAATTACTGAATCCGACACTGAAAATTCACACTGATCTTGATGATGCATAATATTTAAGCATTTTGACGAAAAATCCGGCGCAGGGAAAGAGATGAAGACTTGAGCTTTTGACCTTAATTTGCCTAGATCAGGATTCATGATCAGGTTTTTGGAGTTGACTAAGGCTTCACCAAGTATTCAGGGATTAAAGGGATTGAAGAACCAAACATTCAACAAAAGAAAGAAAAATTCTCTTGAACTTATGATTTACTTAAAGCAATCAGATGTTTAAAAAAATAACCAAGATAATATGGCAGCCAAGAATAAGATATTTTTTAGAAAAGTATAGAAATTGCCTACAATTAAAAAGATAATCATGATAATACTATTAGAGAGAGGCAAAATCAACACATGGATCAAGCTTTCACATTCTACTAATCTTATCACTTCTTCAAAGGTGAGCTAATACGATCAGGATCATGAGACTTCCACCAAGGACACAAACTCAGTACAAAAGTTGTTGAGTTTAAAAGCAATCCGACCCTTCCCCGGACCAGGCACATTGCGGGAGATTTGTAGCACCGGGCTACCCTTTTTTTCAATTCCAGAGATGCAAATAGTCTTGATTAAGATTATAAGACTTTGCAGATACTTGCGAAATGGCTTTAAGGTGGTGTTTGGTAAAAGTGGGACTAAACACTGTTTGGTATTAAGTTTTCACAGGAAAAAAAAATTAAATTGAGTTGACTAAAGTTTGATTTAATTAAAACTAATTAAGATAAATCATTTTAAGGGCAAATTATCTTTTAGTCCCTGGCACTATTTGACACTATTCCCCATCCAAAACACACACACTCAAAACACTATTATATTAAACGCCTACACACACCCCCAAGGGACTTATAGGCAATTTGGATACTATTTAAGGGACTAAAAGTTAAATAACTATCATTTTAATTAAATTTATATTTTTAACTACTAATTTATATTTATTTTTTATATTATATAAATTTTAAAAAATAAAAAGTTGGTCCGAGACAGAGAGAAGAATAGGGTTTAAACCAATTAAACCCCAAGCAAACATGGCCTAAAGGCTCAAAAAGATCAACCTCATATGAAGAAGAATAGAAATAGGAATAAATCTCCGGAAACCACTATGAATGCAGATTATTTAGAAGTATTCTCCTAAATGGACATTGATAATCTGCCACCCATGTCAATGTATTTGAGATGTCTTACAGCTTGTCCTGGTTAATTAGACCTTAATGAAATTTTCATATGAATGGGAATGAAGATAACTGAGAAGTGTCAAGGAAAAAGCATTATGAAGCAAATCAAGCAGCTAGGTGCTAGGGACAATAAGAATTGCCATAAAATCAAAATAGAGCTTCTCAGATTACCAGGACACAAGAATCTTTTGGATTTTGCCATGCCCAAAAGGTGTCATGATACAAGGACACATTTATGATCCCTTTATGGCATTACCAGGAGGGAATATATGGTACATTGGTTAAAGAAGCAGATCAGATCAAATCATGGACTGACTCTTAGTTCCGCAAAATATTAGGAGATTTCAAACCAAAAAAAAAATTGTTCTATCAAAATTTAGATCGTAGATAAAGCTTTCGTACAAGGAGAATCCAAACTCATACAAGTCAAAATTAACTGTTAATCCAAAACCAACAACCATGCATGAAAAAAAGACACGCAAAAGAGAATGAACCTCGCAGAGGTTGATAGACCTGTAGCATGTGATTTATTTCTTTTACAAACAAATAAAGACCATAGCTTACAATGGTTAGGTATAAGACCAACTATAAAGAAAAAGATCTGCATAATGCTACTATACCTGGAAATTCCGTGAAAGAAATGCAACCAACAATTTGTCCTTCTCATCTCTGCTGATCTTGAACAGTCCAGCCAAAACTTGAACCCTGTTCAAGGCTAAATACAAAAGCGCACAATCTTTTGGATCCTTCCTTTTCAGATATTGTGACCGAGCAAGTTTCTCCATCTACAAGGTCAGATTTTACCTCATCATTTAAATAGAATATGTTAGCCGACCCCATCTAGTATGGGATTAAGGCTTAGTTGTTGTTGATTTAAATAGAATATGTCCACAAGGAAAATAAAAAGGAGCATAATTCGGACAGCCTACTATAGATTCATGTAGCAGCTTAAAAGGGCCAGAAACAAGAGTTTCAAAATATAGTTGTAAATTTTCCCTCCAATATAAAGAATTTTCACACATTATAAGCCAGTGCTATCACTCTCCACCATAAAGACATATATCAGGAGTTACAAAATGAGATAATACAATAAACTGAATAGAATTGATACATAAACTTGATTCTTGTTATTCATATGATAAGATGGTAGTGCTTATTACCTTAGTCCGTAGTTGTGTAGTATTTATGAACCAATATCCAACTCCCATGTTTCGCATTTCTAACCATGATGACTCTACTGAGAAAATTGAATCAAAAAGATTCTCCTTACAATCAGACAGAAAGGCCCATGAGGCCACTGCAGAGTCAACAACAAGCTCTTCTGCAGCAGCCGATCTTCCATATTTTCGAAGAAAATATAAATGTTGATATCGCACTCCAACCCAGAACCTTGAGAGAGAAGCAAAGTAATATAATCGATATCGCATTGATAAATTCAGAATTATGTGCTGCTTCATTCTTGGTTTGGTATTAATAATAGTAAAGGAAGATATGCATCTCTCCTGTAGAAAGTTTAATGCGTGACTTCTTATTTCCAATTAACTAAGCTGATGCACCAAGTGAATCAGAAATTATTCAAAAAGAACTCAAAAAGGATTTAAAAATCAATGAGATGCACCAAGCAATGCATAATAATGCAAATAATGCAGATTCCATTACCTGAAACAAGTCCACAAGTACTTCAGAAAATAATGGATAGGATCAGGAAAAAGTAAAAGCTTGAACCACAATTAGCAAAATGATGAAATGAAGCTTTGGTTAAATTCAACAGAAAAATCAAGTTGATATACATGTTGGATCTTAGATTATACTCAAGGCAACATTGTAAACTGCAATCTACAATAAAATCTGCAAAGTCGATGAAACAGTTTTATATAGCATAATTTCAGTTGGAAGTATGTAAACAAAGTACCTCCGCCAGGTTCATCAAGACTTTGATAGACAGAACCACCACTTGTGCCACTGACTTCACCCAAAATATCAACAATTGACAGGATTTGGGTTTTCTCATTGTCCGTTATACCAGGTATGGTGTGCGTCTTCTCTAGAGTGTTGATGAGCCATGTTATTTCAGATTTTTCAGGAATGGGAGTTGATATACTCTTAGGAGCATTAGTAAGTAAATCAATCCCTCCAAACTGAAGCAGGTTCCTCGGAGACTCAAAGCTCAGCATTGTGGGGCAAATATCTTGACCCCACTGAAGCTTTTTATTGGACAAACTCGAAGAAACAGTTTCCTGGAAGTATGCCAAAAATTGAATATCTAAAATCTTACGAGAAGGATGTTCAGATTTACTGTTCTCCAGAATACTAGCAAAAGCATCATCAGACTTGATAGATTCCACAAGGTGCCTCAGAATAGCAAGCGCATGCTTCCAATTTCCTACAAACAGTTGGGTTCATGCAATATTTAGATATTCTACACAAATGCCAAGTGCTCTCAAGATAAGCTTAAGCCTAAGAAACACTATTTAGAAGAAAGTAAAGAAGAAACAAATTTAAGCAAGAGATTATATTTGGCTTGTTGAAGCAGAAAATAACACTGAGTACACTGTCTTCACCCCGAAGGACAATGGACCAAGACCTAGGTTTCCAAGTTAGGAGAACTTACAGAAAAAATAATTCAAGAAAATCAACCCTTTTTGCAGTAACTATGAAGACTCTTGATAAGTCTATAATCCTAATCGTTCTAGATCTCCCTCAATCTAAGTTACAGATTTGTATCAGCTTAAAAGAGCACAGTGGAGTATTTTCCATGAATTTCATTTATTTGAAATGTAAATTTTGAAAATTCTTCAATTTTGAAAAATATTCAAATAAATTTTATATTTTATTAAAAATTTAAAACTTCCAAACTAGTTTAGAATTTTATCCCACAAATTTCCCAGATTTTTCTGAATTCTGAGTTCTGCTAAATTAGTGAATAATCTAAAATTCTTGACTCACTGTGATGGATAGTGTGTCAATAAAATGTAAAGGGAGATTATGAAGTGTAAACAAGTCAAAGACCATGTGTACATAAGCATGTAAATCGGAAAGGGGAACCCATGGTGGCCATCTAAAATATTTGCAAAAAAGAGAGAAGAAGCATGCAATATGATATGGCATTTAATAGAGTAACCAATCCTTGTGGATGAAGTCAAGGAAGGTGTTGCCTAATCAATGATTGACAAAAACACAAAGTTAGAGTTACTATTAGGGCACCCATAATTGATTACATAGCCCCAAGATGGATGAAGATAAGGAAACCATACTATTCTAAAGGGTGACGTCAGAAACACATCAATATTTAAAAATGGAAAAATAAAACAAAGCAGCTCTAGCTTTCATATCAAGCAGATAAATCAAATATGTAAAACTCATTTCCCTACACCAGCAATCAATAAGGTGCGGGAAAGTTGGAAAATATGCTCTTACTCAACAGTACTGAATGTTCCACATTAATATTTGTAACCCACATACCTAAAAAAACCATAATGTGCTTTTCTTTTACTATGCTTATTTATCTACACTAAATAAACAAGCAGCTACATCCATCTAGATTGGAGAAAAAATGTTTTTGAATAGTATGATTTGGTTCAGAAAAATTTTAAAATAAGTAGCATAGAATCTAAGTTTATCATACCTGAGTACAGATGGTGCATGAGTGCCTGAGGATGATAGACTTCCAAACAGCCATGTAATCTATCAGAAATATCAAGAATGCTATGTAACCCGCTTATGACAAAATCATATGGTTTTCCAACAAATTTTAAATTCTGACCGTTCTGGTTGTTTTTGTGCTTACTCTCATCCAGTGATGATTCTTTGGCGTTGCATAAATCCCTTTCAGTATAAAGAGCACAAGGCAAATCATTGCTTGTTCCATGGACAAGTGTTGGTGAACATCCTTCATGAAGCATGTTTTCTGCAATGGATGACCACTGACTGAAAAGAGAAATATGTTTCTCATGAACAAGTACAGGAGATAATTTAGGTCCCCAACAGAAGTCTTGACATACATAGTGAACATGAGATTGTGTGATACAAAACCAGATGTTCATTTCTTTTGACTTCTTTGACTTCAAATCTTTATTGGTAAATCTTTTTTCAGAATATATACACAATGTGTTTGGCATACAGACTCCAAGTAGCAACCGACCATCTCCTATAGTCATCCAATTTAAAGCAATAACAGCCCCACTCAAGGATATGACATCTTCTAGCAAAAAACTCCCACCACCTATCAGACGCACAGGTTCCCATATATGAAGGCTGGCACTGTTGCTTTGCCCATCCATGCCAATGGTAGCAATTTTACCACCACATGTTGACAAAGAAACTGCACTTACTGGGCCTTGATGAGCATTGAACATGCCCACAATCTCCCATGGGAGGAACTCACCTTTAGAATCTGCAGCATTTCCAGCGTAACATATTCTCCACAATTTTAACGTGCCATCAGAGCAGCCTGTAACCATAGTATACATGCAAGAATTCATCTCAGAACTGGAAGAAGAAGTGGCATAATGTTGGACAGATAATGCTTGATCATCAGGTGGAAGCACTGCAACACTGGTGACTTGGTCGTGATTATGAGGATCAGGTAAAAATGATGAGCACATGTCAACAGTTGCATATACTTGTTTTCCTGCATAATCAATTACATTCCTCTTCAAAACGGAAACCATCTGAGGATCAAAATCACATTTGCAGATGCTTCCAGATGGATCCTCTAAGTGCAAGATCACTTTCCATGATAAAGCCTGAAACTTACCCATCCATATACCAAATAGCAAGAAACCATTTGAGAAAATTGAGCATCCATAGGTGGAGGCCATTGCTGTGGCAAAAATATGATCAGGTGGACCTTCATGACCAACACCATCAAAGGGAATTGAGAGTATTTTGTGACAAAAGATAGTCTCTCCTTTCTCAGATACTTGAATCACAAAACAATCAATCCCATCAGCATGCCCCAGAAGAAGAAAGCGGTTCTCACCCAAAACTACAGGTGCCCACCTTACAGCAGAATATTTAGTAACTGATGATTTATCTTGGAGAATAACTTTCCCCATAAGTTTCCATGCCGGATGAATGACTGCTTGCGAACCAAGAGTGTAACTAGAAACAGTAGGAAGGGACCAGAAAAAGAGTGAACCACTAGAATCCAATGATGCAGCAAGCTCCACTTCGGAATTACATGGATACACATCAAGTTGTATTATCTTCCCAGTGTGGCTATCTTGATTTAAAACTCCACCTGCAAAACATGGAAGACATTTCTCCATACTAGTCTGACATGAAGATCCATCTGCTTTACTATTTGACATTGGACTATAGAACTGCAACCAACTAAAAGAATTATCTGCCAATAACTGAAGCAAGGAGCAATGATTTGGTGGAGCATATGGATGACTTCTTGAAGCAACAGCTTTTACAAAGACTGGTTGATCTTTGAGATGCAAAAGGTCGGACTTGAAATTTTTGCACTCTTTGAATTCCATTAAATCTAGTGTCTTCCACAAAGTTACCCTTGGAAATCTTAGTGGGGATGTATCATCAAGACAATGGATGGCCCAAAGAGTAAGGGATGACCGAGGACCCACACTGATAACCCACTCACATTTGCCAATATGATCATGTTCAGAAACTTCGGGTGCCAAACAATAATTTCCTCCTTCAACTTCACAAATTATGTCACCGCATTCTGTTGCCCAAGATATAAATATGTCCATGTCGATAGTTCCCCTTAAATGCTGATTTATTTCAATCACTGCAATTACATGGTATGCTCTTTTATAAGATTTCTTACCATGTGCATCCTTACTAGCTTTTTTAATTCTGCTATTTTCAATCTCACTCCACAATCTTACAGTACCATCTAAACAGCATGACAAAAGCACATTCCTCCATGAGCATGAAGTATCTTTTTCTAATCGTGCCACAGTTGATGGCCTCCACTGAATCATAGACACAGGTTGAGGATGAAATAACTGGAACTTAGTAAATCCAGATTTTCCATCTCTATGATAGACTGACACATATGAACATTCCTTGCTAAGCAAAGGAGATGATTTTTTGCCAAATACTGCAGCGTCTGACATGCAATTGGATGAACATGCAACTGTGGCCAGGGGTCCCTCAGTAAACAGTGTTGTAGAAACCATAGTTTGAGGAATATCCGAACTGGATTTCCATGCCATTTCCCATGTCATGTTCTTCCGCACCCACAAGACAACGGAGATGCCTGCTGCAACCAGACCATCTCCTGATCCTGTCCATTCAATGGCCTCTACTGCAAATGACTGCACAATGCCTGCAGTCTGCCTCCAACGGAAAGAACCTGAAGTTGTCAGATGTCTGGTTACTTTAACTTCAACCTAGAAAGATGTATATAAGTTCTCCTCAATTAAATATTCATAAAGAGGAGCCATGCATTTAAAAGAATAACAACCATAAGAATTTAACAGAGATATGAAACTGTAGTTGATAAACTGACAGAAGAAAGGGCCAAACTAGGCAATATATGCCAAAAAAAAAAAGACAAATAATAGAAATCCATCTGGGTCACAGTGTAATGCACTGAATAAAATAACTAGTTAGATTTGTGTTTATGCAACAAATGGTTCTTGGAAAATATAGTGTTTGAAGCTACATGAGAAGTAATTTTGCTATCCAAATTATCGATCTCACACACCTGTTACCAATTTCTTGCAGCTTTCTTTTTCAAGCTAATCCAAACTTGCACAAGGTGAACAATCATTTAAACAGGGAAAATAAAATGGCAACTGAAAAAACAGAGAAAACAAAGTCCAAGGAATCATATATGCTACATTTTAGAAAGTTTTCTTTATCATGACCTTATCTAACAGAATAAAAATATAGACATCATGGCTGGTCATGCATCAATCTCAGTACATGTCTCACCAAATTATAATAAATAAATCATGCTATAACATGAATAATTCCATGACAGGTTGTGTCACTAGAACAGAATTTATTAGTACCACTCGTTTGGAGTTTTGGTTTTATTTAGCATTAAACTGCAAATGCATTGTGAAATTTGTGTTTCCTTGACAATATTGCTTTCTCCCTCATTTTGTCATGGTGGAAGCTTTCATTACCCTTCTTCTCACTTCATCAACAAACTGTTCCTTCCAGGCTTAGCAATTCAGACCCCACTATTGATTTCAACCATCCTTTTAGAGTCTAGATCATATCACATCATCACTTGACAGTAGTAAATCTTTCTAGATATATTTTCAGCCGAACAATGCTCACAAACAATGGAAATGGCTGTGCATTTTGCTAACTTCATAAGATTTATATCGCGGATTGGATCAAAATAACTTAAGGTATAACTCATTCAGAAGCATTTAATGACATAATTTTCCAGGTTTTGTTGGGAAAAACAAACAGTGAGATAAATATCTCTTACTCGGATCGTCCTCGGCGGCGTCCGGTGAATAAAACCAGACACAATTCCCAGCCGCCGCCGCGATCTCTCCCTCCGAAGGTCGTGCTGGGCACCATCTGACCGCATTCACATCCCCAGGCTCGTCTCCGGCGTCCGGAGGGGGAGGCGGCTCGATGACCTGCTGCAAAAACGAGCCAACAAGAGTCTCGTGCTCATATAGAGGATTAGGGAAGTGGGATATGACGAGGAGGGAAGAGGCACCATAGGCAACCCACGCTGCGCCACCGAACTCCGGGAGCCAATCCGAGGCGGATTTTCGGCGGTTGGGGGCGGGAGGAAGGATTTGGGATCGAAGCAGATGGAACGGGAGGAGAGCGGCGATATCATCAGGATCACTGGGGAGGGCGGTGGCCGGCGCCGGCCCAGGTCCGGCGTCTTCCGGCATGATGATGGTTCTCACGGCGGGGAGGGAAGCTAGAGGAGAGATCTCGCGCTGCTCGGAGTAATGGAAACTGATATTACTTAAAATTACGAAAATACCCTTGTGGAAAATTTTGTTGGACTTGGAAAAGAAGAAGGCTCGATAACACAAAATCTTATTAGGGGTTATTGAAATGTTTTTCATATGACGTATTAAATTATGATAGGGATGAAAGTGAGAAAACATGTATCGTTTTGTCGACCGACCGCGTGGAAGAGCCTATGATCAACCTCTATTGGGACACAATTTGATTCCACTTGGATCCATGCCTGATTCTATTCAGATTCATGATATTCTACTTAGACATGAAAACACTTTCTATTGGAATCCTTGTAGAGTACTTTCTATTCGGATTCCGACATAACACTTCCTATTTGGATCTCTGCATAGCACTTTCTATTCGAGTCACTGTGGAATGTTTTCCACTCAGAATTCTATTCGGACCTTATCCATTTAACTCGGATATCAAAGTCTCCAGCACTATATTCGGGTAAACATAATAGTAGTAGTCCGAGAAATCCCTAGAAGCCCAACTAACTTTCTAGAAGAGTTAATAGCTGGAGCTCAGCTGGAGAATGAACTGGCATCTAGAAGCCTCTAAAAGAGAGATTAGCTGGCCTTGAGATAGAGGTGAGTTGGCGCACAAGTGGGCCAAGTGGATGGAAGCTTGGACCGTAAGTTTCCTCCAACCCAGAGCCTATAAAAAGGGGAAGAAAGCACCATTTGAACGGATGAATTTTGGAAGCTGCGCATCCCTACCAAGAATCCGGCTCTTCTCCACTTTGTAATATCTCAATTCACTTTACAAATTGCTCAATATCTTTATAAACTCACCAACATCTAGTGGATTCATTCTTACAAGAGAATCTCGTGATTTTTCCCTAATTCCTAAGGGTTTTCACGTAATTCTTGTATCTTTCTCTTTTCTTGCTTGATTCAAATTCTTTTTCCTCACTAATCTAATCCTGCCATTCAAATAAATTCAACCGTTAGACCTAAATTGGGAACAAATTAATAGTTTTTTATAATATTATTGTATTATTTTACTCAATTTATATTTATTTTTCACAAAGTTTTTGTGTTAATTGATGTTTGTTATGCCATTGAACATTATAGAAGTATTAGTTACAACAACAACTAAGCCTTAATCCCATACTAAATGGGGTCAGCTATATGGATTCTTTGTCTCTATGTCACAAATAAGATTTGTCTCAATATCTAATCTATGTAGATCCCTAGCCACTATCTCTCTCCATATAATCCTACCTCTACCCCCCTCTTTCTTCTATTACAATTATAGACACATTAGTTAAATTTAATTAAAAATTCCATTGGATTCGGGAATCATTTGTAACTAAATTTGATCCATGATTTCCAAAATTTGAGTTAAATGTGAAATATTTACAATGCAAATAAACATTACAATAATCAAAACCAAAATATAAACATAGATAAATTTGAATTAAAATCCATTTTTTAATAAGTGGATATTTATTTAAGGATTAAAGTCATTTTTGGTCCTTGTACTTTGATCCAATGTTCATTTTCATAATTGTACTTTAAAAATCTTAGATAAAGTCCCTGTACTTTGAGATTTTTTGTAACACCCCGGTTTTTTCCTGAAAATTTTGTTTGATTTCTGAATAATACTGTCAGGGAAAATTAAGTTAATCGGAGTTTGTTAATAAATAAATAAATGAATAAAATAATTAAATTAAATGAGAACAATAGTGAGACTTATGGGGCGTTTGGTTGGAGGAATAAAAATGGGAATGGGAATGAGAATGGGATGAGGGGGAATGAAAGGTATGAGAATGAAAACTGTGGTTGGAAAGGATTTGAATGGTAGTTTATTGAGAATGAGAAAACTAAAAGAAGAAATATGTGATGAAATGACTCTTGTGCCCTTATGCAAATAACTAAATATTATATAAAAGAATAATTGATTTGCTAAATGATAACTATTTTTTAAATATTTAAGAATTATAATAAATTAATTAATTAAGAATAAATATTTAATAAAACTATGATAAAGAATATTTGTTGCACATATAATTAAATTAAATTAATGAATAATTATATCCAATTATAAATATTTATGATAACTAGATACTTAAATATTTAATGATTACTAGATACTTAATTATATCAAATTATATCCAATTAAATTAAATTAAATTAAATGATAACTAGATACTTAAATATTTAATGTTTTATATCCAATTATTATATAACTATTAATACAAACATATATAATTAAATTAATGAATAAATTAAATTTGGATCAGATAAACAAAAAACAATTTATTCCATTTCTCTGATTTTTCAAAAAAAGAAAAAAAAAACGCGCATCTTTCTTGCTATTGTCCTCCACCCCGATCTCCACCTCCGCTCGCTCACCGGAAATGGAGCACGTCCGCCGCCCTCACCTTCTTGTTTCCCAGATCCCATAAAAACCTCATTCTCGCGCTCATATCCGGAGGTAGGCTTCGTCGAGACTGGGTAGGCGGCTGAAGGCGTGGTGGCGGACCATCTTGCACCATGACTGGCGAGTTGAGAGGGCAGAGTATCCCCTCTCCTTGGCCCACGTGATGAAGTCCATAGGATGGCCGGAGTCCGGCGCCGACGAGGTCAGGATCATCCCACTAGGGCATCGTTGAGAAGGGAGCAACGATAGAGAGGCCTTTTGATCAAGGGTATATTTGTCTTTATCCAATCCGGGAATGCCCATTCCGCTCAATTGCAAAGAACCCATTTCAGGGAATAACATTCTTTGATTGAAAAGGAATTATTCCCATATCTGCCTCCAAATGAAGGAATATACTGTGTAAGGAATGATTCTCATTCCCATACCTGCTAACCAAACGCACCATTATATTTAAAAAATATTAAATAAGAACTATAGTGTAATTATCCGAAAAGTTGAGGGTCAAAGTGAAAAAAATGTATAAAAAAAATCAAAATCCACCAAGTGCGTTCTAAGATACCTTGCCACAGTGCCAAGGTATCTTACCTTTGCACACAATTTACATACACTTGCACACAATTTCTATAGGGTTGCACACAATTCATAAACGGGCCCGTTCACACAATCCGGGCCCGCTTGCACACAATTTCTATAACCTTGCATACAATTTATACAACCTTGCACACAATTGGTATGCTACCTTGGGGATAATACCCAAGGTATCTTAGAATTCACCATCCAGCAAGGGGTTAATTACACAGGAAGTCCCTCAACTTAGGCCTCTTCCCATGATGGTCCCTAACTTTTGTTTTGTAACATAACTATTCTCCAACTTTAGATTTGCAACAGAATGGTCCCTCAAGCCGGTTGCCGGTTAGAGCGAAGCTGACTTGGCGGTAATAGATGATGACTCACTTCCACCCATTTAGCTGACATGGCAAATCAGAGCCTATATTTCATATAAGGTCCCTAAACTTACTATGTAGTCCCATTGTAGTCCCTCAACTTATTATAAATAACGTATATGATCCCTAAACTTTGAGGGTTCCAGTGGAGTGCCCTGTATTTCTTAACTGTAGTCATCACTTAACTGTTTGATTTTTTCCAATTTTTCAGGGTTCCAGTGGAGTGCCATGTATTTCTTCTTGCCCCTTATCCAGTGAAGAAGTATAATAGGGGATGCTGACTGCAGGATGCTACCAGAAGAACTGGGTTTTTGTTTTGGTATAATGTGTAAATGTGTAAATGTCATGGAGAAGAACTGAGTTTTTGTTAAATACTGTCTAAAAGGGAGAAGAACTGTGTTGTGGAGAAGAATTTTATTTATGTAAATATCAAAGTGTTGTGGAGAAGAACAGGGTTTTTGTTAAATACTATTTATGTTGTTTGATGTGAAATTGGATGTGTTCACTTGGATGTTAAATTCAATGATGTGTTCAGTTGTTTGATTTGTTCAATTTTGTTCAATATGCAAGAGTTCAATTGGATGTTTTGTTAAATACTTCTTCAATGTGCAGGTTTTTTCAATACATAATTGTATGTGTTCAGTTGTGTTCAGTTGTATGATTTGTTCATTTAAGTTGGAATGATGTTAAATTTGATGTTCAATTGGATGTGTTCAGTTGTTTGATTTGTTCATTTAAGTTGGATTGATGTTAAATTTGATGTTCAATTGGATGTGTTTAGTTGTTTGATTTGTTCATTTAAGTTGGATTGATGTTAAATTTGATGTTCAATTGGATGTGTTCAGTTGTTTGATTTGTTCAGTTTTGTTCAGTGTGCAGGTATTCAAACACCCTGACTAAATTGTCAAATCAAAGTTTAGGGATCATATACGTTATTTATAATAAGTTGAGGGACTACAATGGGACTACATAGTAAGTTTAGGGACCTTATATGAAATATAGGCTACAGTTTGCCATGTCAACTAAATGGGTGGAAGTGAGTCAGCATCTATTACCGCCACGTCAGCTTCGCTCTAACCGGCAACCGGCTTGATGGACCATTCTGTTACAAATCTAAAGTTGGAGGATAGTTGTGTTACAAAACAAAAGTTAGGGACCATCATGGGAAGAGGCCTAAGTTGAGGGATTTCCTGTGTAATTAACCCTCCAGCAAGCCGCTTTAACTTTTCAAGGGATTCAAGAGATTTTTTCTAAAAAAAGTATTATTATATGTTTTTTTTAATTTGTTATTAAATTCATGTTAAATCTTCATCTCTCTCACCACTCATGCTCTTTACTTCAACTCTTCTTCTCTCTCGTTCCCCTCTCACCCACGCTAGCCTCCCCCTTCTCCTTCGTTCCCATCTCCTCACTGCGAGCAACGTCTGTCCAACCGCTGCGACCGCCGACCCGAGCCTCATCCGCCAGTGGCGTACGCCTCTCGAGATCCGGGAATCATGAGACATGCGTCTCGACTCCCAAGACCGATCCTCACTGAGACCCCGACGATCCTCATCTTTTTCCCTAAGACGACCTCAAATCCGACGAAAGCAAGAACGCAAGAAATAGATACCAACCAACGGTTAGTCCAACATGATAATTGGATGGGGATTTATTGGAGAATTAGGCTTATGAAAGTTTTGATTGGCTTTGGTCAAGACAGTGAGATGATTGTTTAATTGGTGAATTAAGTTGGATTTAGGAATATGTGAATGAATTGGATTGATAGTGATGTATGTTTGTACAAAATTAAGGCCTAGAAAAGAGATGTTATGCTGCCAAAATTTTATTGAACATGGATGTCAACTGTTTGGATAAATATTTATAGGAAATATGATGTGAAACGGAGATGATTTTAATGGAGATCAGCAACTTAAATTAACACCAAGGTCTAGATTAAAACTTGTAAAACTTAATTGTGATTTCTGCTAAAGCATAGTTATATAGATGTATATATATATGCTTCCTCAAGTACTTACGAAGAATGAAATAAACATAAACATGATTGAGTAGAAATTGTATATATGTGTACACATGTCATCTAATAATGGGTAGTGATTAGAGGTATATCTAAATCTTTTGGGTTTATATACATTCTAATTACATAATATTGTCAAGTAACGGGAGGAAAATGAGAATTCTCTAAATTCATGCTTAGGTCGAACTTAATGGTTATGCAATACTCTACTAGTTCATAAAGTGGAGTGTAAAAGCTGTGAATACGACCTTAGAGCCTAAATATTTTCTTAATTATGAAGGTCCGTATTTTTTATTTTAAGGACAAAGAAAAGGCAAAGGCAAGGCCGCTGCTGCTGAAGGACATAGCCAGCCTTAGGAACTACTCAAACTCAGGTGAGGGAACACAACTGAAAATTTATCGTATTTCTCCCGTATTTTTTATCGTACATATTTCTTTGAAAATTCATGATATGAGTTTATTACTTTTCATAAAATACTTTGAGTGTTCAAGCATGATTTTATTGATAGCATTCGGGATTTGAAACTTGTTTTTGAAAAGCATGTGGAAAACACATAAATATTACAAAAATAGAAATAAAAGATTGATAGAAATATTAGTGCACTGCACCGTACCCACATACTTGTCTGCACCAGAGGTGGTTCCACATTAGAGCCAGAAAGTACGATACTAGGTAGGGAACGAGTGCTTTTCATAACTCTGTTTTTTTTAGTCCAAACTATCTGTTTTTAAACCCTCCTGATTTCAAGAAATAAAACCCCTTTTCCGTACCCATCGGGTGCTTAGTATACGTATATATACTATAGCTCAACGGTTGTTGATTGGTTCGACCTGAGAGCTATCGGGTGTTGATTGGTCCGCTCGTTTCCACTCTGGTTCCGCAGTATGGAAGTAGGGGTGTAGCTGGCATTAATATGATTGATGATTATGATTTGATTTCACATTTTGTCAACCTTCTGGTTGTTGATTGGTCCAACCGTGTTGGCTACTGGCTTTGATTGGCCAGCCAGGACAATTATGGAAATCATTTCCGGTACCGATGATAAATGATTAAAGAAACACATATGTGCATATTATTTTTGGTTTTCTATTGATATTAGCATGATTTATATAAAACGATTGAAGATAATGCATCGACTCTCATGTCTATGATTAGCATTCTATCTTCATGCTTTATCGTTCAGTTCATATCTTTACTTTACTTTATTTTTAATATCTATTGTCGAAGACATACAGGTATGTTATACCTGATAGTGGCGTTCGTATCTCACTGAGCTCCTGTAGCTCACCCTATTGTTGTGTGACATTTTGCAGGTAATAGACAGGTACATGACCGTGCCTAGAGTGGAGGATAGGGTCTTGTCTATCTTAGTTGGCTCTGACCGTCTAGCCCATATCTTGTATTTGAGTTAAGTGTTTTTGATTTGAGGAGTGTTGTAAACTCCTATACAGACATGTATTTGTATTTTATAACTCTGTGGCTTGTACTGTTATCGTACTTGACCTTATGATTTCTATTAATAGCGTTTGATTATAGTAAAATTCTTGGATTTCACAGCCTTAGGCTCGGGGTTCACTCCCTGATCTGGTTGGTGTGACACTTGTCCCCTAAAAAGGAGAAGGGTGTTACATTTTTGTTCGAATATGTCCCTGGTGCTGACGTGGCAACACAGGTGGCATACGAACTAAATATGGTTAATTTTTTATTTCATGTGGTATGCCATGTCAGCATTTCATGTCATCCTAACCCCGCCATGTTAGAAATACTAGCCATATGTGTTGTCACATATGCACTAGGGATGTATTCGATCAAAAATCTCAAAGTATAGGGACCATATCGAAGATTTTTAAAGTACAAGGACGAAAATAACTATTGGGTCAAAATACAATGACCAAAACTGGGGTTTATCTTTTATTTAATATTAAAGATTCCATAGTACAGGGTATATGTAACTAAAGTATGCTCTAGAAGATAAAACATAAAAATATAAAAACATAATAAGTGTCTAGGTGTACGATGAGGTCTCTCCTAAATAGAGTTAAATGATAACAACTATAATTATAACAACAATTTTTTCAACATCTATTTAATAATAAATATAATCAAATTATTTTTTTATCATGTTAGTCAAACACTCATTCAATAAGAATTTATGTAATAATCATCTTCCCTTCCTGCATAATAAATTTATATCATAATTTTTTTATTTTGTAACTAAACAGGCCCTTATTTCCAACCAAAAATCCATCGGGGAGAACTCTCAAATAATCAATTCGTAGCTCCGTGCTTCTTCTTGTTCGATGGAGGAATCGAAGAATCCTGAAACCCTAAACCCTCTCTCTTTGATGGAAGGCGATGACCACGTTGATGGAGTTGCTCAAGAGCAGGAGGCTTTCACCGTGGAAGGGGAGGAGGATGGAGATCTCGATGAGGAAGCGGACGATGACGATGAGGAGGACTACCGGCTTGAATTCGACGTGGAGATGGACACTCTGGGCTTGGCGCAAGAGGGCGTTGATGGTGGCGTGGAGCTTTACCGCCAGTTCGAGCGACTCGAGTACGAGGCTCTTGCTGAACGGAAGCGCAAGGCCCTCCAGGAACAACCACGGTGATTATATACTCCTCTTTCTGGTCGGATTTATTTGAAAACTCTCTTCTTGGATAGAGGTATCGAAGACTTTTAACATTGGCTTGCATTTGTTACTGATAGCGATGAGCCTGTCAAGAAGCCGAGGCAAGATGAGTACCTGGGTGCGACCATGGAGGAGATCAACGAGATGATGAACTTTGGTTCACGGAGGAAGTCTAGAGTTGTATGTATCTCTGTCCTCAATTGAAACATAGAGTATTTTGTTTCTTATTCTTTTTTTTTTGTCTAAAATCTTTTTGATTTTTTTTTCTTCTGAAAGCTGATGGGATATTTCACATGTAAAAACTAATTTGAGAACATTCTAATAATGAGTTTTCTTTTTAGAATAGGGAACAATGTGTAAATACTAGGTGCTATCAGACTGATATGCAATTTGTTTATGCTTCAGAATCTTATGAGTGGAAACACTTCGGAGTGTTTCATTGTTAAGTTTTCCCTGAAATATGCTTTTCATTTGCAATGTTGTTCTTTGCTAAAAACTTGAAATTTGCTTGCTTGCTTGCTTTTGCAAAGACCTTGTACACATAAATTGCTCGACTATGTTCCCTTTTTTTGCAAATTTAGGCGCCGAGTTTTGTTTTCATGTTCAGATTAAGAAACGAGGAAGGCGGAAGGGATCACGGAACAAACTTAACCCTGAAGTCACAAGAAAGATAGGTGATGCCACTCTTCATTATGCATCTGGAGATTATGATGAGGTGATTTCTTTGCTTCGTTAACTGTTATTCTTGATCCTAGTTGGATATTGTATCAATTGTTATTCAATATTTGTTAATAGTAGAAATTATCATTACGAATGATGCTACAAGCACAACAGGCTGAATTGTTCTTGGTTTGATGGGAAGGATTTCATTAAATTCAAAAACATGCTGATGAAAGTAAAGTGGGAGGTCTACAAGACAATTTATAGGAATTTAGAATGTGAGATTAGAATACAAGATTACAAATGTTGCTATTGGATTCAATAACTGTTAAAATGTTAATTCGTTTATGATAAATTCTTCAATTCTCCATTTCCTAGGTTTGACTTAAATTTTCTTTGAGAAGATTTATTATGTATTTTGTTCCTTTTTTCTAAAGTTAAATGCCCTAGGAATGTGGTACATGGAATGCACAAATGTGGATGCCATGATACTTGAAATTGTCAAACCAAAACTTCCCTATGAGCCAATCTAATGATAATTGGTGTAAAGTATTACTAATGATTAAATTAACATACAACAAGGATGGTAATAACATACTTCAATCACAAAAATGATCTACCTTAGTGTAGCTTGTTTTGAGTTGTATATGTGAATGTTCATTTGATGTTATATATCACCACTTTGGTTTTGACCTCTGCATGGTATGTTAAGTCGTTGGTTATTGTTTTTTTATTGTTGTATGGAAGTCCTATGTGGTTTGGTTAGATGGATATAAGAGTGGTATATATATTTTTTTTTTTTTCATACCCAAAAATCTATATGTTCTTTTCCTGAAATTTGAAATCATCTGCACTATCATAATTCATGCTTTATGTCAGTGGAGACGTAAACTGTTGATCAACATACATCAAACCCTGACGAATGGAAAATCTGAAGAGTATTGTAGGAAAATTCAAATATATGATTTCTTTTGGTTATTGTACCACTGTATTAATATGCCATGAATTACAGGCTGACTAAATTTCTCTACATTATTTCTATTACCTGAGGCTGTTCCTAAAATTAAATGCAGGCAGTTCCTTTGCTGGAAGAGGTTGTGCGTATTGCACCGAATTTGCCCACGGCATACTATATACTTGGTCTCATTTATGATGCTACGGGTAACCGGCAAAAGGCACTGAACTTTCACATGATTGCTGCACATTTGTCACCCAAGGACCCATCTCTTTGGAGAAAGCTCATAGCTTGGTCCATGTATGTTCTTTGCTTGTAGACAATTTAAGCTTGTGCAATCTCAATTTGCTGTATAATACTCCCTGAACCTATCTTGCTAGAATCACTTGTCACTTCTTTCTTATTCTTCTTTTAATAATTTCATGATGTATGATGTTAACCAACTTATGCTTGCTCCTGTCATGCAAATTTTGAATACCATTTTTATATTCCTACAGTCTTTTTTCTTCTTCTTTTGATTCACTTTTGATATAGATGGTCATTTTTGAGTTTGTGATGGCTATTGACTTAGACTTGTTTATCTGCGGATAGTTTCTGAAATTTTCAAGTTTTAGTTTTCTTGGCTTTGGGTACCATGGGTGCTATAGTAGACATCTTGGTTTAAAGTAGCATTTCTGTAAATGATAAAAGCATATATGGTGATTCAATGCAATCTCCTACGATGGATGTGTTAACATTTAGAGTTGTAACATGAATAAATTCTTTTCTTTTCACTTCTGTTTTATTCTTCGCTTTTCTGTGTCATGTCATATGCTTATTGCATCTATTTTAAGCTTTTAATGCATTTTTTTTATGATTTCCAAGGATAAAATTCATTTAATTTAGGATTGAGAATCTGGAATATTTGTTCTTATGTTTATCTGGTTTGTTTTCTAATTATGTTTGATGTAAACCTTCTCAGTTTCAACATAACTTCACTATAAGTGTTTTTGTATTGCCTATTTCTGGATATGCATATTTTTATCAACTCCCGATGTACATGCTAGATGTTGACTTAACTCATATCTGTTTGGCTTATCAATACTATTCCTGATTAAAACTTTTTAACTGTTCTACTTGCATTAAACAACGAAAGAATTCTTTTCTGCTAGCTAGTTTCTCCATTTCACATATAGATCCCAACTTTATCCTTGCAATGGAAACTTTCTCTTAGTGAAATTGGCTTTTCCGTAATCTTACATCGTCTACTTTTGCGACAAGTGGTTGGTGTTTTCTCTGACACGTGCTATTTCCATGAATGCAGTGAAGAAAAAAATACTGGCCAAGTGAGGTATTGTCTATCAAAGGCAATAACTGCTGATCCAAAAGATGTGGGACTCAGGTTTGATCGGGCATTGCTATATTGTGAGCTTGGCGAGTATCAGAAAGCTGCTGAATCATATGATCAAATTGTAGCTCTCTATCCTGGCAACATTGTAGCTCGCAAGATGGCTGCAAAGGTTAATATGTTTTTTGTATTTTTATGGATATTTTTTTATTTTTGACAACATTATAGCTAGCAAGATGACAACATTGTAGCTCGCAAGGGCGCAACGGTAAAGTTGTTGCCTTGTGACCTAGAGGTCACGGGTTTGAGTTATGGAAACAACCTCTTGCTTTAAAAAGCAAGGTAAGGCTGTGTACCATAGACCTAAGTGGTTTGACCCTTCCCCGGACCCCGGACCCCGCACAATGCAGGAGTTTTGTAGCACCGGACTGTCCTTTATTATTTATTTTCTCTTTCTATAAGGAATCAAGAGAATCAAACTCCATTCCTATACATGGTTAATATTACCTCAGTTTATGCAGTAAAAGGGAGTAGCAGAACAAACTTCATCAAAATGCATTTACAATACAAAATCAGTTGCACCTTTTTTCTCACTGAAAATTTATTGGGTAGCTAAACATTACCTTAACTATATTTGAGAGTAATCTGTTTTGTTGATGTTTTTGACAAGTTTTTCAAAAAAATCCTGGCTTAGGTTCCTTTGGTTATATCCAAGTACTGAACAGCTAAACAATGCTACAGCAGGGCTTTTAGTTTGTTTTAGTGAATAAATGGAAAACTTCCATGGCTGTAACTCAGTAAAACAAAAGAATTACATCCTTAGTTTGAATATTACCTAATCTAATCATGTTTAAAAATTAATAAATACCCAATATTTAAGGGATTCTCACATGTGTAAATCGTTGATTTGAGATTTCAATTTTTAGTCAAACTTTTAGTTAAGATCTATGGTCGATTAGTTCCATGTGGAGGAAAAATTATTCCAATGTGGCCCGTTTATTAATTTTGATTGTCAAATAAATATTTTAAGTCTTTTAGTTTAACCATTATTGAAAATTTTGGAATTGTTATCTTGTAACGGTTAAAATAGTATTATAATACCATTCTAACAGTAACTATGAAAAGATGCATATTTTATTTTGCACCTTGGTTCATGATCTATATAAATTAAGACCATTAACTCCATTTCTAGTTTCAAGCTATTTCACTTAAAACTTAGGTTGGGATTTACCACCCAGATATCACACTCACAGAGGATATAAAATGACATGTAATAAAGCCGCCTCTATTTTGATCCATTTTCTCAAGCGAATGCTAAGTTCATGAAATGTTTTGTGATTGTGGTGGCAGATGTACCGAGAGTGCGGTCAGCTTGAGAGGTCTATTAGTATCATGGAGGACTTTGTCAAGACCCGTTCTTCTGAATCTGATATTGGCATTCTTAGCCTGCTTATTGATTTGCTTATGGAAAACAAATCACATAGTCAGGCTCTTCATCAGGTCGAATACGCTGCTAAGTCTGTTTATTGCTCTGGCAAGGAATTGCCGTTTCTTCTGAAAGCAAAAGCAGTAATTTGCCATGCATATCTTGGAAATACTGAAGTTGCTGAGGTATTTTTTTCTAGCTTTTTAGTATCATATATATACTTTGTAGTTAAAATACTTGTGATGAATGAAAGCTTTAGCTTGTTAAATTTCTCCTGTTTCCTGCGTGGATGGTGATATTTATATCTATATCATCTGTCTCTAATCTTTGCTAATTGTTTCCATTAGGCATGCTTATCTTGTACTTAAGAGCTAGTTTATTCAAAATTCAAGCTACGGATAGTGCAAGTTCAGATGTCTTTCTCTCTATATGGCCTTCCATAGTTCTCTTGTTAAAATATTTCCTCTAACAAATTATGTCCAATTCTTTCCAGAATTTCCTCATGGATGTGAAATTAGTGGATACCGAACATTACGCTGACATGATTACTGAAATTGGCGACTCATTGAGAAATCTTGGGTATTTTGATTCTGCACTGAAGTTTTACTCAAAACTGGAGCATACGGCTTGTGAGGATGATGTAGGTAAACCGTGTGAAGCTTACTTTCCATATATTGTCACTTGGTAATCTTAGATATCATGTTTTAAGTCTGCTGCTTTTGGCCAATTGATGTTTATTATCCTAAAAAGAACATGGTTGAAAAAATTAAACCTTATCTTTCTGACAGCATTCTTTGAGTGATTGCATCTTAATAGTAGAGGTATAGCTTTGGCAGAATTAATATCATAATGTGCCAGTTTTCATGTGCTGCCAGCCTGATTTTAAGAATTTTGGGGTTTCTTTGAATTATTTATCATGATAGGGAATTATGATATTGAAATTGCCGATATCTATTTCTTTGATCAATTCTCATGTTGACTTTTGTAATACATTAGTGTTATTTTTTTATGTTTGTTATCCTGCTCTATTCATTTTTATTTTTGATGGTTAAAATTTATGATAAATTCCTTTTTTTTTAATTCAACAATTTCAAGGTTATATGTTGTAGTTCAAATGATTATTCTTGTTTAGCTGAAAATCTTTTGAATTTGATCATTCTATACCTTGCTTTTTTTATAATGATTTTCAGCCACCTCATATAGTGTTCTTGGTTAATTGTTGTACTTTGAAGTTCATTCTTTTTCTTTTGTAGATGAGTTTCTTATAAGTTGTTTACTCTTTCATGTGAGGCTGCATGATGCTATGGCAATGTACTCAGCAAATTCTCATGCAGTTTCATTAAATTCTTTTTTTCCTCTTGTTTTGAAATCTGCAGGGTAACTTACATCTGAAAATTGCTCAATGTTATGTATCCAAGATGGAAAGAAGGCATGCAATTTTGTTCTTCTATAAAGGTTTCCTTTTAATTTCTTTGGTTTGTTATTCAAAGAATCAAATTGATGCTTGTTGTTTGGAAGTTCATTTATTTTTAGTGATGTCAGGAGTTATGCTTTTGCATTAGGAATATTATTATTTAAGTTGAGGACTAGATGTACAATATTTCACAACTGGTATTTACTATAATCATATAACTCAAGTTCAAAGAAACAATCTTTTGAACCATTACTTTTTTCTTAAAGTCATGAATGTTGGACGGATTACTGTGTTCTGATCTTACAAGAATAGCGGCCATCACATTGCATGCAAATTGCTTTCAGCATTTATATGATCATTAAGCATTTATTTTCTCAGAGCTTTTTCAATTTCTGAGAAAAAAAAGAAACCTTTGATTTGAGTATGTATTTTTCATTTCTCTAGCAAATCATTATCCATCTGATGATAAGTCCAGCATTCACCTTGTTTTACACAGTGAAGTGATATGGTTCTAGTGTATGTCTTGTTTATTTTGTTATAAATCTAGGTCTTTATCCAATGTACTTGCGCCATTAGATGTACATTCAACCTCAGAAGCAATGGATATAAAACTGGATCTTGATGGATGATCTCAGGTTTTGCCGTGGTATTTGGGACCATGTGATTGATATACATGTGATGTGGTTGATTGCCTTAAGATGTACTCCTGTATTCTCTAAGGTAAATCCAGGTCTATTTTAACTCGAGTTTTGCCATGCTCATCTAGGGTTTAGGTGATGTTTGGTGATTGAAAGAATACTTGTCTTTAAGGTTGTCTAAGGCTTCAATGGATTTGATTTTCAATAAATTTATACTTTTTCTGTGAGCTTGATGGGTTCCACATATTTTTTATACCATTTGAAATTTGAGTTCTACTTTCTTTCAGCTTTATCTAAGCTGGAGGACAATATTGATGCCCGTTTAACCCTTTGCTTCCTTCTTCTCGAGGAAGGAAAAGAAGATGAAGCAATTAATTTGCTCTCACCCCCTAAAAGTCTGGGTAATTAAATGCACTTATCTTGCCTTTCCTTTTAGAAGTTCAATTAATTTATCTCTGAAGCTTAATTTTTTTCTGATTACATTTCTCTTTTATTTTTTGCTTCCTAATGTCCTGCAACATATTTTCCAGATCAGATATCCAATTTAGATTCACAAGAAAAATCTTGGTGGCTTAACGGGAAAATCAGATTGCAGCTTTCTAAAATGTATCGCGCAAAAAATATGTTTAAGGACTTTGTTGATGCCATATTTTCGTGTATCAAGGAAACACTAACCATTGAGATCTTGAATCAAAAGGTTGTAATATCTGTGTCCTACATAAACTCACCTTTATATATATATATATATATATATATATAATCTTGATATAGCCAGGCCGGCTGCATCACTGGCAAGTAAGGTCGCTTTATTTTGAGGCATTTGGAGAGTATTTTTTCCAAATCCAACCGTATGGATGGAAAAGACATCGAAAAATAAGATTACATGTCGATTTTTATACAATTTCGTGGGGTGATGAGTATTCATCTTAATGGTGAAATTTTATAAAAATCTTATCGATTAAGAATTTCATCATTTAAGATGAATGATCATCACCTCCCCAAATTGTATGAAAATTGACATGTTATCTTATTTTTCGATGTTCTTTCCATCCATACGGTTGGATTTGAAAAAAATACTCTCTAAATGCCTCAAAATGAGGTGACCGTAAATGAATAGTGATAAGGCCGGCTGGGCTGTATCATGACCATATATATATATATATTAGCATATACACTTTTTTCTTTTCCAACAAGGAATTAGTAAATGATTTTGTTGCATTTGCTTTTTCTGCTTCATGTCATCCCTGCAAAAGTTCAAAGCCCATGTTTTCTGTAGGTAAAAAACCTGTGGAATTTGAGAAAGTAGATAGCAGGTCATAAGTAGTTTGTCTAGGCTCTTTTCTATTTTATGCTTCTAATACTGTTCATATTGAACTTGGAAAAGGTGAAAGCAAAGAAAAAGCTTACAAAAAGTGTGCTTGTTGAGAGAGTTAAATTGTTGGATGAAGAACAGCCTGACAATGTGTTTCATGGTTTTAAACCAATTGCAACTACATCAGACTTGTAAGTTAGTACTACGTAGTCATTCTGTAAATTTAGCTTCCAAATGTGAAGTAATAATGCCTTCTTATTTCTACCTTTTCTATAATGTGTGTTGTGGTAGTAATTCTTGACATAAAACATGACAATCGCCAACTTCCTGAAGTTTCTTGAGGTTGCTCTCTAAATTTTGTAACTTGCGTCATATAAATGCTAACTCATGACTTTGCATCATATGCTTAGATCTAACTCCCTTATCTGGATGATTTCCTTTTTTAATGGTAACTGTATAATTTTTCACCTAACCATTTACGGACCAAATACATTTCTTGGATATGCTCTGAAGTGCTAATGTAATTTCCTTTACATTAATTATTGCATTTTATGCATGTTCATTGCATCTTCCAGTTAAGTTGGACATACTTGCAGACTAATTCATACATACAGATATAAACATGGATGGATGTTTGGTTAAAATTTTACATCAAATATTCCTTGAAATATTTAAGGAATCTTTGGCCATTGATTGTACCTCTAAATTACCCCATGTACTATTGCCTGCTATGTGTGTACTTATGCCCATGAGTATGTGTGTATGCTTGGTTGCATGTGTTGGATGGCATGTTTCAGATGGATTACTCATAGATGATTTGACAACTTTTTCACCACTGTCTCACCATCAAGTTTCATTTGAGTGTATTACATTAATTTTACTTGTTTCTTTCACATTGTTTGTCTTCATTTTCATAAATCTAGAATTGATATTGAACAGGTAGTTAAATCTTTTGCTAGGGAATAAACTCATGAAACACACGGAGCAGTGTAGTTCCTTGTATTATTAAAATTTTCTATGTTCATCTTTTACATGTTTCTGGTTGTACAAAAGATAATGCTTACTTATATTGACCTTTCTTTATTTTTTGAAGAGTCAAAGCATCTAGAGCTAAGAAGTCACTCCAAAAGAAGGCGGCTATCAGGGAAGAAAAGAAAGCAGCAGCATTAGCTGCTGGCATGGATTGGCAAAGTGAAGACTCAGAAAATGAGGCTCCGGTGATATATCTTGCATGCCATCTTGTTTCTTTATTTATTTGGCCTGATTTATCTCTTTCTTTCTTTTATTTTGATATGACTAATGTGTGTTTGGTTTGGTTTTGATATTTCCAGAGAAAGGTAGCACAAGAGCCTCCTCTTCCAGAATTTTTGAAGGATAAGGAGCATTACCAACTAATAATAGATGTTAGTATTTTCCAAATTGTTTCTTGGCTGTTAATTTGTTTGGTTATCATCTCCTTAGCATTTTCAAGCTTCAAGAATTGTAAAATATTAGGTCAGTTGGAATTTTGCATCCTGAATACATGGATTTTGAATTCTAAAGTATGCATGTCTCAAGTGATGATTATTGGTTATCCAAGTTGTGTTTTAATTTCGTCTTGAGGTTTATAGTCTGAAACATGTCGAAAAAAAATGGACTTGAAACACAATCCATATTTTTAGAGCAGGTGAGTTAAAATGGTCTTGTTTAACTGAACTCCTTGACACTGAATTGTGCACCATCCTTGTAGTGTTTATATGTATGTGGTTCCAATAAAAGGCTAAAAAGTGGTCATCATACTCCTATGAGAGACGATACTCAAATTAGCCTATTCAAAATTGATTTTTTTTAACATAATTAACTGATTTGCACTAATCCATGAGTGTTTCATGTTAATGCATAATCTGAAGATTTAGGCATGGTCCACAAGAATTAATATTCCGCAGAAAATCAACTACATGAAATGTCAGGACTGTTCATTTCTTGATTGCTACGTTCTACTCTGCATCAAATCATGTGTTTACTCATCAGGGGATACTAGTGTGTGAAACCTGGTTTCAAAACAATTGCACCCACCTATTGTAACTTTTTGCTTGTCATGAGTTTTGCGTATATTTATTATAGGTGCATATGCGTTGTGTACTTTCAATTGATTTATTTCTCATAATCCATTATATATATTTATCATATTTGACAGATTCCTACTACTCATAACTAGGAATTGGATGATTTTGTAGACTAAGCATATCTTTTGTTTCATGCTTTTGTTGGTTGTTTGACTTGCTCCCTCATATTTATTGGAAACATTTACTGTACATTTTCTGCATGATTATTTAACTTGTGCTATCTTTATTTATTTATTTTTTTTAAACATTATAGCTTTGTAAAGCACTGGCGTCTTTGCGACGATATTCGGATGCTCTGGAGGTTATTCTTTTAACTTTGAGATTAACAAACAATACTATTTCTGATGAGCAGAAAGAGGACCTTCGAGCATTAGGTGCCCGTAAGTATATAACTACCCTTCTCCTCAAATTAGAAATTAAACCTTTATGCATCCACTTGTCAGTTCAAAGATCCCATTTTTTTGACTCGTCTTTCATCTACAGAAATTGCTTACAGCACTACAGATCCAAAGTATGGATATGGCTTTGCACGAAATATAGTTCGTCAGCATCCTTACAGTATGGCAGCATGGAATTGCTATTATAAAGTTGTTTCAAGGTAAGGATAATATAGATTTGTTTTGGTTTTACTTGCTGTCTCGTGCCTGGACCATCTCTGAGTTCTGTTCTGCAATTCTTATTTGCTGAAAGATGATCTGCACATATGTTATGTTCTCATTTTATATGAGTGATAGAGTATTAGAAATCTATAATGCACCTTAATTCCCAATTAAATATAACTTCACAATTTTCAGTTTGGTAAAGTTTTGCATGAAACGATGTTGCTTTTTTCAGTCTGCAGGCTGACTTCAGTTATTTCCTATATTGGTCTAAACTTTGATTGCTTGACTTCATCCCATCTCTTTGTTTCATTTTATTCAATTTATTTTCTTTGTTTAAGTTTATATCTTGCCAAAGAAGAACCACAAATAGTGATTAATGAAGTAGTGGAATTGTATTTGAACCTCACATACAAAGTATGAGAACATTCAAATATGATCACAGCTTTGGGCACAAATTAAGTAAATCACAACTTAATCAAATGGTTCAATATAATTACCAAGTCCAATGAAAACTAGACTTCACTTTTACATAAGGAGGCACCAGCAGTTAAAGCTCAATTTTTATGAGATGACTTTTGGTGTGCATACTGCATACCATAAAGAAGGCGTCATTCTCCAAGTATTACGGGTACAAAGAGAGAGCATAAATGGTTGCATGAAAATAATCTGGTCAATATAATAACAGGTATCCTGTGAATTGTGCATGAGGAAGTAGATATAAATGACCAACAAACCTACTCCTGAACCTATATTTTGGAAAATTTTGCAATGGAATCTTTTCTAGATAAGTTACATGCTAATAAAACATGCCTTGTAAAATCTTCTCACGTTGGAGAAAGAATAAACACCAAAGCGGACGACTGACATTTGTCACATATTGTTGAACTAGTCCCAAACTCTGTTGCTCAACTGAATGTTGGAAAATTCTGCAATGGATCTTTTCTAGATAAGTTATATCCTAATAAAGACATGCCTTGTAAAATCTTCTCAAGTTGGAGAAAGAATAAATACCAAAGCAGACTGCTGACATTTGTTACACATTGTTGAACTTGTCCTAAACTCTGTTGCTCAACTGAATGCTACTTTTGCATTGTCTCCTTTCTTATTCGTAGAGAAAATGTATTCTTGATTGTATCTGGCTGTATGGTCATCCAATTTCATAAGAAATTTTGACCTGGTAAGTTACAAATATTACAGTTGTTCTTGGGACAATAATTTAACTGACATCAGATTGTGGTAGCCATTACACTTTACTCTCTAGTAGTCAAAATGTATACTTTGTTTGGTTGTATTGTAGATTTGAAAGTCGGTTCAAAAAACACCCCAAGTTTCTGCACCATATGAGGTCACTGAAAGATTGTGTACCTCCCATGATCATGTTGGGTCATCAATTTACCATGCTAAGCCAGCACCAATCAGCTGCTGTGGAATATCTGGAAGCTTATAAATTGCAGCCAGAAAATCCACTCATCAACCTTTGCGTTGGTATGGATCATATAACTTGTTTTTCGCCGCTACTTTTTGCAGTAAATTTATCAAGTTACTCTCTTTCCTGCACAGGAACTGCCTTGATAAATTTAGCTCTTGGACATAGGCTTCGGAATAAACACCAATGTGTGGTACAAGGTCTAGCCTTCCTCTATAACTATCTGCGCATCTGCAATGACAGTCAGGTCTGTGTTCTTTTTCGTTTTCTCTAGGAAACGATTACCATTTACCTTGTCATTCTCTCCAACAACAGACACTGAAGTTAATTCTGTACGGTTTTGCACTCCTAATATTTAGACCTCAATGCTCATAAACCTTTCGATATGATTTTGCAGGAAGCCATGTATAATGTTGCGAGGGCATATCACCATGTTGGCCTTGTTACTCTGGCTGCTTCATACTATGAAAAGGTGCTTACCATTCAAGAGAAGGATCACCCCATTCCCAAACTTCCTTATGAGGACTCTTCTGTTGGTGATGATTATCATAAACCAGGATTCTGTAACCTTCACAAAGAAGCAGCGTACAATCTACACTTGATTTATAAGAAAAGCGGTGCCATCGATCTCGCTCGGCAAATCTTGAAACAATATTGCAATCCTTAATAACATATTTTTTGCCCCGTGACTTTTGTATTGTAAATTCTTGTTTTGTCGAAGATGGGTATTTGAGGAGCTTTAGAAAAGAGTCCAAGCATTAACATGATCTTGAAACCAAAATTCTCTCTTGAGATCTGAGCTTCTGAGAGAAAGTTGTTCTCTATCTTGCAAGTTTTTGAGAACCAACCTTCCCCCACTTACCCGGTAGTTGGGGGGAGTAATCGCGATGAAAACACCACCATCACATGTACCTACTCAGCAATCCCTAAAAGGAAACACCTAGTCTCCATTCTTGTGGAACTTGGGGATTCTCTACTCTCGTCCATCTTGCACTTCTCCTGAAGAACTAAGAAGGCAAGCAAGCCTGCTCTATGTCAACTGAATGATGCTCTGACCATCCGATGTTTCCAAGAAGAAGGCTATAAGGTGGTTCCTCACTAGTACAGGAGACAAGGCCCTACCTTGCAGGGGAACCCTAGCGAAGCGGAAACCAACCATAATGAGGAAAGATATGTGTACTCTGGTCATCCTTTGCAGGGTCTTTTCACAGAAGAAGCAACAACAATGGAGGAATGAGGACCTGGGTGAACATAGTAAGGATTAGGGTGATAGAGGTGCGACGGAAACTCCAGGACTGACGCTGGAAAGGCTAAAAGAAACGGTGGAGGACGCCATTGTTCTGGAGAAGGAAGTGCTTGCTTAGCTCATGACGCCATTGCCTCACGGTTTATGGTAAGATGCTGGGTAAGGCTTTGCCACTAGAGGTCGTGAGAGAGGTTCTCTTGAGATTATGGTTTAATCTAGGGCATTTTTTTTTATTGCGGATATGCCTAATAGTTACTTTTTTAATTAGATATTCTTCTGAAGAGATGTTGGAGATGGTTCTCTCTGAAGGACCAAGGATTGTGAATGGACTAGTGTTACATCTCCTTTGTTGGAGAGAACATTTCCAGCCTAGTTTCAAAAGGCTAACCACCACCACACTATGGGTTTAGCTACATCACTTATTGGTAGAGTACTAGGTGCCTGAAGCACTTGAAACAATGGGTTCATTCTTCGGGAGAGTGGTGAAGATCGATGAAATGACCTTGGAGATAGACAGAGCTTGCTACGTGAGAGTGTGCATCGAGTTAAACTTAAATCAACCCCTTAAGAGGGGAGTTTGGGTAAAATCCTATGTTTCTAAAGTTTTTAATGCAATTTTATATGAGAAATTGCAAGTTTTCTGCTACAGGTGTGGTGTAGTGGGGTATGGTGTTGAAAAATTTGATCTTGAGACCATTGGGAGTCGTTAAGATGAAGCCATAATTGAGACTCGGCTGCCAGACCCGAAAGGGAAGGGGCTATGGGCTGAGGAGACAGCTTCATCCTCTTGGAATATAGGGGCTCCAAGGAGCAGTGCACCAGAACAAGTACATGAGATTATGGAGGAGAGGGAACAGGGGTTTGGGCCTTGATGCTTGTGCGACAGAGGCAACCACAGGGTTGTGTACCGATGATTGGGAAACTCAACTTGGAACGAAGGCTGAGGAGACCAATGGTCACTCAACAAGCATGTGAGCGGCAAGTGGGGCACGACTGTTCAAACCCCTCTCGCTATATGGGACATGTGGCGCACTCCAATAGCACCTCTCACGGGGTGAAGAGAGAGGAATGGAAGTATTTCCAAGATGAATTCAATGCTTCCCTACAGGCTTTTGACAATGAGCTTGCCCCAAGGATTGATCGAGATAGTGATGCGAAGTTTTGAGCTGCGCCATTGACATCTCAAGAAGAGAACTTACATGCTTCAAGGGGAGACAAGAAGCTTCGAGTTGATCCATGACACATCGGGAGGAGTACAAGCATGCTTCAAGGGGAAGAGGTGGCCACATCAGCAAAATCTTGTTTCGAGGAGGATCCATATCCCTCCAAAGAGACCAAGAGATCATGAAAGATAAGGTTGAGCTTAATGACCATCAGAGGGATGACATACAACTTATGTCATCAGTACTAGAAGAGACTCAACCAATCTAATAATATGGAATATGGGACCAAGGTAAGTAACAATGAAGCCAATTTACATTCTAATATGGTTAATCATGTCAAAGGAGTTCTAAAGGACCGAAAGAAGGGAAAAAAAACAAAGGAAGAGATAGTCGATGTGGAAGAGCCACCCAATCCTGGAGATAGGATGGACTTGGAAGATGAAAATGAATGAAGAACTGAGGACAATAGGAGAAAGAGAGCAGCCAACCTGTAGGGGAAAACCTAGAAGAAAGGGCACCGGTCAGAGGAAGAGGACCAGGTTATGCAAATTCAGTATAGTTAATGAAGATCCTAGTTTGGAACTGTAGAGGAGTCCGATACAGTAAGTTGTATTAGTACTTTTATTAAGCTCTCTGATTTATACTTAATATGTCTTGTGGATTCAAAGGCAAATAGGGAAAGGGTAGAGAGATTCTACAAGAAATATACAGGAAGGTGGCGTTGGGCAACCACCCCAGCTAGAGGATATTCTGGAGGAATCATTGTACTCTGGAAAAGGGAATAGACATAGTCACATCTATAATGAAATCAAGGTATGTTCTCCACTTAGTATTAACCATGTGTGATAGTCAACCATGGTGGTTTTAGTGGTGTACTACAGTCAATTACTAAAGGAACAAAAGGAAATGCGAGCTGAGTTCTCATCTCTCTCTACCACTCTCAGATCGTTGATTCTCCTTTGAGGCTTCAAATAACGCCTAAAGCTAGGAGGAGAGAGCTGGAGGATCAGAAGCCTATGGAACATGTATGAAATCCAAAGTGTTTAATTCTTTCTTAACACACAACAACCTTATTGAACTCAAATTCTTTAGCCCCCAATTTACATGGTGTAACCATCAAAAACGGAAGGCCAAAGCTTGGGCCAAACTAGATAGAATCTTGGTTAATGAGTTCTGGCATGATGACATTGCATATTAAATTGCTTCCTAGATGCTAATCACATCACAACCCAACATTATTAAACTGTCAACATAAAATTCAAAAAGGGACTAGACCATTTAGAATCGATAATAATTGGATAACAACAAATGAATGTAATGAAATTGGAAAGAATTTGGAGGGAGGAAGAGTTGGGGAATCCCATGCATGCAACTAGTCATAAGTTCCATAAACTAAGGAGAAATCTCATTAAAAATTGCAGAGGAATAGCCTTTAGATTGGAAGATAGAATAAGAGAAACTGAAGAATAAATCACAAACCTAGAAATGAAGTATAACTCAGGAGTACATGATGATCAAATAGGAACTAAACTTAGGATATTATACAACAAACAACAAGCATTACTCAGACAAAACACCAATATCTGGGCACAAAAATCAAGATATATTTGGCTCCAGAATGGTGACAATAATTCTAGGTTCTTCTATTAATTAACTAGAAGACACAAACACTACATTAGGATTAATCAAATCAGAGATGACTAGGATAGGATAGTAACCAAAAAAAAAGATAACTTTATTGCTTTTTATACTAACCTTTGGCAGGGTAAACAAGGCAGGGAAATAAGTGAACTAGTGGAGGCTATGCCAAAATACTTACCAATGCTCAATGATGAGCAAAGGAAGTAGCTCACTAAACAAATATCAAGGTATGAAAACTTCAATACTATGACCTGAATGTCCACATGTAAGTCCCTTGGATCTAATGGTCTTAACATTGAATTCTTCAAAGCATACTGGAATGTTATTGGAAAATATATAGTTAAGGCTATAACCCACTTCTTTGATTATGGACACCTACCTCATAGATGGAATCAAACATACATATGTTTAATACTTAAAAAAGAAAAACCTCGAAAAGTAATAAGCTTCAAACCAATATCACTCTGCAATATTAATTATAAGATCATTGCTGGAATTTTGACAAGTATAATTAGAAGAGTAATGGTCACACTAATAGGGAAAGAAAAGAATGCATTCATAGCTGGTAGAAACATCTTTGATAACATATGGTACAAGAAGTAGCACATATAATAGAAACAAACACTACAGGCTACCTAATGATGATGATTAAGCTTGAAAGGCATATAATATTCTGTGTTGGGATGCCATAATAGTTGTACTCCATAAAATGAATTTTCTTGTTAAGTGGATAGAATGGATTAGGGTATGTATTGAAACCACAACAATAGCCTTCATCATCAATGGTAGGGTAGGAAAATGGGTCAAACCAACAGTTGGGATCAGATAGGGGGATCCTATATCTCCATTTATGTTCATTTTAGTAGCTCAAGTATTGACTAATATATTAAATAAAGTCGAGTCCTTGAAACCAGTTAAAGGTATACAAATTCAAAGAAACATAAACATAAACCATATATTGTATGCAGATGATCTACTATTGTTTTGTAAAACAACTGGAAAGGAGGCAAAAGGAATTAACCTGTGTCTTCAAATCTACACATCTCTGACATGTCAAAGAGCTAATCCAACCAAGTCTTTAATTTTTTCCCCAACCTGGTTCAATAGAAGAGTTAGGAGGTCTATACTAGGAATTCTTAGAATATAGCAGGGGTACCTTCCTAGTCAAATACTTAGGGAGCTGGATCTCACCAACAAGAGTCAACGTTACACAATATAAGGTATTAGTGGAAAATGTAGATAAAAGACTGGCACACTAGAAGTCTCTGAATTTATCCATGGCAAGGAGAGTAACTCTAGTAAACTCAATGATCATGTCTATATACCTATATATGAGTTTAATACCTATGCAATACCTGATACAATTATATACCAAATCACAAAGATAGCTAGGAGTTTTATTTGGTGTAACAACAATGATAGAAATGACATTCATCTAGTTAATTGGAGTGTAATCTCCAAACCAAAACATGAGGGTGGCCTAGGTGTTAGGGATCTTAGGGTCATGAAAGTAACATTGATGTCAAAACACATATTACAACTTATCAATCAATGCAACAAACCATGGATTATGATGATGAATACTAAATATGGGCAAATCAGAGTATGGGATGGGAAACATAGCAAGAATGTTTTCTGGATTTACAGAACCATAAGGACAATTGCACTCAAAATAAGGGATAACATTGCATGACCAACTAAGGTCGGAACATATGACCTAGTCTAGGATCCATAGGTCTTTGACACACCAATTTGTATAAAACTTAAATATATAAATATGGTCCTAAATGTAACATCCTTATCCTTTTCAGGACCCAGATGTCACACCAGCCAGGTCAAGGGAATGAACCCGAAACCTAAGGCTGTAAACTGCTAATTAACTATAAAATTAATAACAAACGGAAGCTAAGTAAAGCAAACTGAATACATTAAAAACTCAAACTCAATCTGGTTTAATACAACACCATATAAATATTGTCTTAAACTTAATGTCTCACAAACACTCATGATCAAAATAACATAATGCTAGACACAGGAGTCAGAGTCAGCTACAGGACGCTCCACTAGACTCACGATCAGACCAACCTCTATACGGTCCTCTGTCTATTGCCTGCAATCACAATGTCAAAGAAGAGGGGGCTGAGCTACTGGAGCTCAGTGAGTTGGGGACATATCTGTCGGGTGTAAACTATACCCGTATAATAAGTAAAACTGTAAAATTGACGTATAAAAACATGTATAAGAAATAACTGAATTTAAATACTGAAATCTGTACTAAATACTGAGCAAGTAAATGCTGAGTAATTAAAAGTGAAGTTCTTCTCCATGAATGCTCACAGTAGGGAATTGGGGCTGATGGGCTCAAGCTCGCTGTTGAGCTGAAGCGAGGCGGTGAGGGACGGCTGCAGGTGGCGCTAGCTGGCGGGGCGTCTGCTGTGGCGGCGCGCGGCTGCAGCTGCCCGTATAAGCGTCAGAAGGCCTGGGCGACGTCGGCGTGGCTGAGGGTCGACAGCTGGTGATTTGCCGGCGGAGACGCGCGCGTGAGGAAGTAGCTCGACGACGTCGAGCGTTGGCTGGGGTGGTGTTGATGGCTTCTCCTTCTCACCGGCGGCTGAGGGGCTGAAGAGATGAGGGCGCTGGTCGCCTAGATCCGAGATTGAGAGAGCTTTACTCTCTCTCTCTCTCTCTCTCTTCATCATATTATATAACTAGGTAAATATTATTTAATTAATAGTTAAATTATAAGATATTTTATTTGAATAATTAAGCTTATCTTAAAACTTTAATTAAAATAACTTATCTTATTAAAAGTATTTAATAAACAATATTATCTTCTGAATATCTCCCATTTAAAGCCGAATAACCTTTAGTTGATCTTATTTTATTACTGTGCGGTCACGAGGTGACTAATGATATTCGCTGGCTTGTCTCTATCCCAGACCAAATCCGAATCCCGGTCGGATGACCCCGTGATAATGAAATGACCAGTAGCATCACAGTCGCCTCTTCTCCCACCAGCATCCGTGTATCTCGGCTTTTGACTCGGCCAGATCTACTTTATCGGAACTCTAACTTTGTCCAATATTCTGACTTAATTAATCTGGATTAATTAATATTTAATTAATCTTTGGTTTAATTAATCTAACTCGGCCGACTATCCATCTCCAACTATTCTATGTAACTTTGGCTTGACCCAATAAGGCCTTCTCTCGGCCCTATAGTTGCGACGCTAGATTTTGATCCATTACTTTCTGATTTTCTTTAACTTTGAGGTTAATAATAACTAATCTGATTGAGGTTAATTAACCTCATTTAAAATTTCCAAAAATTTACTGAATTTTACTTAGAAAATTTTGGGATGTTACAATGTGCAAGTGGGCTAATTATGGAATGTAGAACAATGGGATAGGGAAGTACTACAGGAGATTTTCCCTCCACACATAGTCAACATCATAAGTAGTAAGAAGCTAGAGAAAGGGATACAAAGCAAAGGGTGGTCATAGAGAAATGAAATAGGAAGTAGATCATTAACTAGTGCCATATATGAGAAATGCATAGGAAATGAGGACTAAATAGTATGGAAAGACTGGAATAATCTGTGGAAACTAAAAGTTGTTCTAAGAGTTCAAATGTTCCTTTGAAAATTTTTTCATGGCAAGCTTCCTACCAAACAATATTTATTTAATTTCTCTTTAAGACCTGATGAACCTTGTGCTTTATGTAACATTACTAATGAATCTATTCAACATTTGTTCAATGAATATAGATGGACAATCCTAGTCTAGTAGGAAATTAAAAATGAAGGGTACCTAAAATATTGCAAAATATCTGATGGGAAGCTATGAGAAGGAAGCTGGATAGTTGAGAGGAAACTAAGAGCACAAAGGTTAACTCTGGAGGAAATTGCAATTTTAGGGAACACATTGTGGTAGATATGAAAAGCAAGATGTAGCAGAAGCTTCAGAAATAAAAGCTGGGATAAAAACAATGGCAAGGAGGAGCATCCAAATGACTGAAGAATACCTCTCATATCAACAACCAACCATGAAAATGGCAAGCAATGTTAGGAGAGCATGGACTAGGGAGCATATTCAACACAAACTCTTCATAGATAGCTTATGGAACTTGGGTGATAGGAGGGCAGGTTTGGGTTTTATAATTATTTTCAATGATGGAATGCTTTGTGTTGTAGGAAACAAACTAGTTGAAGCGAGATTAACACTCAAAGGGAGGGCAGATTTGGGTTTTATAATTATTTTCACTAATGGAAGGCTTTGTGTTGTAGAAAACAAACTAGTTGAAGTGAGATCAACACTCGAAGGGGAATTAGCAGCAGTGTATGAAGGTGTTGGATGGCTCATTCGTATGGGAAGTGAACAAGTCCATATATATTTACAAACAACTTGTATTTAGTCAAAGAGCTAAGCCAACAGAAGGAGGATTCCAACTTGGGAGCAACAACAAGCATTGAAGAATGCCGAAGAAGCACCAAGGAACTTAAGAATTGGGAGATTGAGCATATACCAAGAGAGCATAATGTTCCAGCTGATAGACTGAAAAAGATAACAAAAATAGAAAGAAGACTGACCAATTATAGGAATCAAGAGAAGTTACCGGTCTGACTACAGGAAGAGATTCAAAATCTTGTAGCTTTTTTTAATTAAATAACAAACTTAGTGCTCTCACTATCATATATATATATATATATATATATATATATATACTGATACTATGTAACCAGCCTTATCACTGTGCAAGTGCGGTCGCCTCGTTTTGGCCCACTTGCATAGTATTTTGAGGAAATCCAACCGTATAGATGGAAAGAACATAGAAAAATAAACTAGCATGTCAATTTTAATACAATTTGGGAACTTATAGGGTCTTTATCTTAAATGGTGAAATTTTGAACCTGTAAGATTTTTATAAATTTTCACCCGTTAAGATGAAGACCCTACAAGTTCCCAAATTGTATGAAAATTAACATGCTAGCTTATTTTTTGATGTTCTTTCCATCCATAAAGTTGGAAATCCTTAAAACACTGTGCAAGTGCCCAAATGGAAGACGACCTTATTTGCACAGTAATCCGGCCGGCTTTATAATATCATCCCGGTATATATATATATATATACATATATAGGGTCATGATACAATGAGGCCGGCCTTACTACTATTCAAGTAAGGTCGCCTCATTTTCACCCATTTTGAGAGTGTTGTTTACAAATCCAACCGTACCGATGGAAAGAGCATCGAAAAATAAGATAACATATCAATTTTCATACAATTTGGTTAGGTGATGATCATTCATCTTAAAAGGTGAAAATTTAATAAATTTTCACCCTTTAAGATATCATCACATCACCAAATGGTATGAAAATCGACATATTATCTTATTTTTCAATGTTCTTTCCATCTCTACGGTTGGAAACCCTAAAAACACTTTCAAAATAGATGAAAATGAGGCGACCTTACTTGAATAGTAGTAAGGTCAGCCTCATTATATCATGACTCTATATATATATACTGATTCGATTGAGTCGCGTATCAGGATCACTATTCATTTCTGGTCGGCCTCCCATTCTGGCCTCTGGAGCATGTTTGAAAGATTTCCAACCATACGGATGCGAAGATCATCGAAAAATAAGCTAGCATGTCAATTTTCATACAATTTGGTGATCGTTTGGTCCGATCACTTAATGGTTGAAATTCTGAACCGTTCAGATTTCTATAAAATAAGAACAGTTAAGTGGTCGGACCAAACGGTCACCAAATTGTATGAAAATTGACAAGTTAGCTCTTTTTTTTTATGATCTTCCCATCCGTACAGTTGGAAATCTTTCAAACATGCTCTAGGGGCCAGAATAAGAGGTCAACCGGAAATGAACAGTATTTGGCCAGCCTGATGTTATCAATGGTTTATATATATATATATATATATATATATATATATATATATATATATATATATATATATATATATATGGGGTAGATATAGAGTGCGGCCGCATACTTGCACCGGGGCCTGACCCGATATCACATGAGATATGGCAGGCTTGCCACAAGTGCGGCCGACCGCACCATATCAACCCGTGTGTGTGTATATATATATATATATATATATATATATATATATATATATATATGAGTTTTAGACATGTCTAGGAATAGATGGCCATTGCTTGTATGTTTACATTGGAGAAAAAGAAATTAAGGAAATGCAGTCATTTGTTGAAGGCCAATCAAAAGAAAAGTATATATATATATATATATATATATATATATATATATATATATAGTATATGGGTGCTGTTAAGGTGAGGCCGGCTGCATTTGAAGCCGGCCCACCTATGAGCACTATATATATATATATACGGGGCTGATACTATGCGGCCGGCCTTATCACTATGCAAGTATGGTCACCTCGTTTTGACCCACTTGCACAGTGTTTTGAGGAAATCCAACCGTATGGATGGAAAGAACATCGAAAAATAAGCTAGCATGTCAATTTTCATACAATTTGAGAACTTATTGGGTCTTCATCTTAAATGGTGAAATTTTGAACCGATAAGATTTCTATAAATTTTCACCCGTTAAGATGAAGACCCTACAAGTTCCCAAATTATATGAAAATTAACATGCTAGCTTATTTTTCAATGTTCTTTCCATCCATACGGTTAAAAATCCTTAAAACACTGTCAAGTGGCCAAATGGGAGGCGACTTTATTTGCATAGTAATCCGGCCTGCCTTATAATATCATCCCCGATATATATATATACGAGAATGATAGAGTGAGGCCGGCCGCATTTGCGGCCGGCCCACTCTATCACTCACCCAAGGGTGGGTTTTTTGTTTTGGCTTTTATTTTTTTTGGTTTTGGTTTTAGTTTTGGGTGTTAGAGTGGGCCGGCCCCAAATGCGGCCGGCCTCACTCTAACATGACTGTATATATATACAATTGATGGTATATGCCCATACCTAAGCATCATGGGCCCATACCATCAAAGCACATATACAATGGTGATAAGGTGGGCCGACTGCACATGCAGCCGGCCTCTTATCACCATTGTGTGTATATATACATACATATATAGGGTCATGATATGATGCGGTCGCCTCTTTTTGGCCCACTTACACAGTGTTTTGAGGAAATCCAACCGCATGGATGGAAAGAACATTAAAAAATAAACTAGCATCTCAATTTTCATACAATTTGGGAACTTGTAGGGTCTTCATCTTAACAGGTGAAATTTTGAACCGATAAGATTTCTATAAATCTTCACCCTTTAAGATGAAGACCCTACAAGTTCCCAAATTGTATGAAAATTGACATGCTAGCTTATTTTTCGATGTTCTTTCCATCCATACGGTTGGAAATTTTTCAAATATGCTCCAGGTGGTCAAATGGGAGGTAATCACAAATGAACAATGTTTCCAGCCGATCTTACCTTATCATGATTATATATATATATATATATATATATATATATTTTGAGTAAATTTATTTATTTCCTTCCATTTTTTCCAATTTGTAATCTATTTGTCTACAGATTGATCAACACTCAAACTGCCACTTTAAATGCCTTTAGAATCCAAAAGCAGCACAACTCCCAACTCCATTTTTATATATAAAATGAAAAAGGAAACTTTAATTTATTATTATTTTTTTGTAACTTAGATCCAAACTTTTCTTCTTGCTCCTGATTTATTTTGTAAATGACATAATATGTAGCACCGGCCAATCAAATGAAATATATTTATATATTAAATTTATTTATTTTTCTTTTCCATCAATTATTTTCCATTTTGTAATTTTCTCATCTACAGATTGATCGACACTCAAACTATCACTTTAAATGCCTTTAGAATTCAAAAGGAGCACAACTCCCAACTTCATTTTCATATATATTTATATAAAAAAGAAACTTTAATTATTTTTTAATTATTAATCCAAACTTTTGTTTGTCTCTTGCTTCTCATAAACAGCTCATCTAATTTATTTCTTTCTAAATAACATAATATATAGTGGGCCAATGCCATCTTCGTGTTCCCATACTAAAAACACGCCTGCCTCTTAATACGCTCATTTAAATTCTCAATCAATGTATCAATTGCATTAGGGTGTGCAAATAATAAACATATATATATATAAGCCTGAAATATTTAAACATCCACCAAATCCATAACATCAACCCAATAATAAATATTATTTATCTCCAATCCAAAAACACCAAATTGGGTCATATTCTAACTCGTTTTAATTTTACCTAAATTTCACATTAATAAAACCCTAGTCCTTCATGAATGTATTCATTCCAATGTATATATATATATATAGGGTTAGGATCATGGGACACACTATTTTGACACACCATTTGACATCCTTTTTCGTTCATTGGTTTGCATATTATTTTAACCAAATCCAACCGATGGATGGAAAGAGCGTGAAAATAAGAGCGTATGATTTTAATCTGATTTATGAACTTAGCAAGGTGCTTCATATTAAATGGTGAAATTCCAACCGTATATAAAATTTCAAGTTAAGATGAAGATCCTACAAGTTTCTAAATCGTATGAAAATTGGCATCTTATTTTCACCGATGTTCTCCATCCATACGGTTGGATTTTATTAAAATAATGTAAGCGATGAATGAAAAAAAAGATATCAATAGTTTGTCAAAATAATGGCCCCATTATCTGACAATATATATATATATATATATATATATATATATATATATATATATATATATATATATATAATAAATAAATAAAATTCCAAAATAATCTCAAGAAAACCAAATGAAACCAAGAGGATCTCAACTCCCAGCAATCAATACAAGACTGTGAAGAGACCGACTACATCTCTCTCTCTCTCAAGAAGAGAAGACCGCCATTTTCTATAACTCGTAAGCTAAGAACAGCAGCAACGAAGGGCAGCGAAACAAACCCTAGAAAAGCGCAAGAGTAATTGAACAACAATGAGCTAAGCTCTCGAAACCGTCGCGGCAAAACCCTAGAAAAGCCCTGATGGAGCGATCGCGCTCCAAGCGGAGCTACCACTATGACCACGACTCTGACCCCCCAACCCCTCCCTCTCGATCCAAACCTCGCCGACACCATCCCTACCCCGCTGCCCACCACCACCGCCGAGAGCGCCGCCCCACCAAGCTCCCTTCGCCACCTCCCCCTCCACCTCCCCCTGCCTCGGCTACGGCTGGTGCCGCCGCCGCAACCGCTGCCACTACCGTGTTCCGCATCCTCTGCCCGGAAGTGAGGGCCGGCGCCGTCGTCGGAAAGTCTGGGAGCACTATCAAGGCCGTTCGGCAGCGCACCGGTGCGTGGATCAGCGTCCATGAGCTCGCCCCTGGGGACGCCGAGCGGATAATCGAGACGTCGGACTCGCGGCGGCGCGACGCTGATGGCCGGCCGCCGCAGTTCTCTCCTGCCCAGGATGCGCTGATCCTGATCCACGAGCGGATCGTGGATGCGGAGCTGGAGTACGGCGGCGGCGAGGACGGGGATGAATTCAGCGGGTGGGAGAGGAGCGGCAGGGGCAGGATGACGACTAGGCTGGTGGTGCCGAGGAGCCATGTTGGGTGCCTGCTCGGAAAGGGCGGGAAGATCATCGAGCAGATGAGGATGGAGACCAAGACGCACATCAGGATCCTGCCTCGGGATCAGTATACGCCACAGTGCGTCTCCCCCTCTGAGGAGGTCGTCCAGGTACCATCTCCCGAAGCAAATGCATCCCCTTTCTGCAATGTCTTGATCCATTATTGCCAATTAGTTGTTAGTCTACTCTTGCTTATGAACTTTTGATGCTTTCAATCTGATTATGTTCTTATGCCAATTTTCTTGTGATATATGCATTTGATATTATTATACAGAATAATGTTTTGTACCTCTACTGTTGTCTCAATAGGTTGTTGGAGAAGGTAATTGTGTGAAGAAAGCTGTGGAGATCATCTCCTCTCGTCTTTTGGAAAGTCTGCACCGTGATCGTGGCCCTTTTCGAGGGCGATTACATTCACCGGAGCATTATTTCCCTCAAGATGATGAGTTCATGAACAGTGCTCAAAATCAATCAGCAATGGAAGGATCTGATATTGGATCCAGGTCTTCCACTGGCGCTAATAGAGCTAGACACAAGTTACATGGTTTAAACTCGTCTAGATATGCATTTGATTCTGATGGTAATCAAACCATTGAGAACTCCCAGTCGTTAGCTTCTGATGATATTATTTTTCGAATACTCTGCCCAAATGAGAAAGTTGAGAATGTTATGGGGGTTTCTGATGGAATTATTGAAATGCTTCGGGCTGATATCGGTGTAGATGTGAAGGTTTGTGATCCCGTTCCAGGATCAGATGAGCGTGTTATTGTTATCACCTCCGAAGAGGTAATTTCTGAAATCCCATGCCCCTCCTATTCAACTGCTGTGAACTCTACTTGATTATTTTGATTACATGCCATAATTTTGTTTGTCTTTACCCAGTTACTGCATTTTTGTCTACTCCTGGTATTTAGCAAGCATTCATGTGCTTGCACTCATCTTTTCAATTGATAATGCAGAGTTGTTAAAGTATACGATGAATTGACAATTAATCTAGTTTTTTCTTTCAAGCTTTATGATTTCATAGTTGTGAACATGAAAGAAACTATCAACTCTCTGTCCAGATGATTATTTACTGAATGTTAATTGCTCATTTGAATATTCAGAAATAAAATAATTTGCTTTATTTGTTCATTTTTTTTTTATATCGGTAGAACTACTTACCATCATAGTTTACCTATTCTTAAATATTAGCATAACACATTTGTTGTACATAATTCTTTATATGAATCACGAGGAAATAAATTATCCATGATATGCTCTCTTATTTTTCTACAATCAAGCTATTGGAAAAAAGACTTATTTTGGAAGTTTTCTTAATCAAAAGGATTACTTCAGTGCAACATGGTAAACTTTGGAACTTCTCTTTTGCCACTACTAATAGTTTGATCAGTGAATGGTCTAAACCTGGAAGACACATACTCTTGCATATTTTTCTGTAAATCCTTCAAAGCTGCCTGCATCTGCTTGTGCTTCTAGTTCTGTTATGTAAGTTAAGGGATATGGTCCTTCCATGAAGACATCTAAGCTTGTTTTCTTTTTTGTGATGCTCCCAATCTTTTAATGCTACAAGAGTAGCCCTTTCAACATATTTGTTTTTTATGGCAAGTATGGGTTTTTAAGGCCCTTGATTATATTTCTCCCTGAATCTATTGTGTTGACGTTTTCTCTTGCAAAGGTTATGTTTTTATTTTCTGATGTTTGTATGTATCTTGCAAATGTTCATGTATTAGGGTCCAGACGATGACCTCTTTCCAGCTCAGGAAGCTTTGCTGCATATCCAGACTAACATAGTAGATCTTGGTCCTGACAAAGATAATATCATAACTACAAGGCTTCTTGTTCCAGCCAGTGAAATTGGGGGTCTAGAAGGAAGAGATGGATCATTGTTGGATATACAGAAGCTGACCAGTGCTAACGTTCAGATATTACCAAAAGAAGATCATCCACTTTGTGCAATGGAGGCTGATGAACTTGTACAGGTTAGTTCTGAGCTTACTACCTGTTGACAGGCTCCTGGGTACCAAGCTAATAAATCGGTACCTTTGAGAAACCATTATGTTATTTATGACTTCTTTTACTAATTGTTTTTCATTGATTGTAATACTTGCACCAAATTCAAGTGCTTACAGATTGTGGGTGAGATAAGAGCGGCTCGCAATGCTCTTGTCCAGATTACTGCACGGTTCACGCAGTTATCTGTTTAAGTGACATATCCATACCAAAAGATTTGCTAGCTCCATCCATTTCTGCTTCAAACCATGCCAGTAGTTTTAGTGCAGTTGAACCCAGCTCCCCTATTAAGAATTCAACTCTTGAAGGCCATCAAGGAAGTGACCCTTCTGCACAGGTACACCATAATACACATGCAGCACCAACAACATGGCAATCAAAGGTAACTTTCTTCTTTTGGCAATGTTATTATATTTGCTTTGGTTAAATTGCTGTTCCATATCTTTTCATATTTTCAGCAATAAATGGATGTGCCATGGTAGATGCAATCTTTATTTTCATAGTATTCTGCTTGCCCACCATGCACAATGTGTTGGGATTAGTGTGCATTTCTTGTTCTCTTTGCTGGTGTTTGGATGAGGAATGACCCAAGCTATCCTAGGTTATTCCATCACTGCCATCCAGACTCTTTTTGAGGTTATGGTTGATATTTTTAGAAGATTTAATTAATTAAATTAATATTAAAAAAATACTTTATTAATAATAAATATAAATTATAAATATAAATTTAATTAAAACTATTTATTTTAATTAGTATTAATTAAATCAAAGTTTGGTAAGTTTATTTTAAGACTTTCTTTCCAAACCAAATTTAAACAACCAAAAAACCCTACTTAAGCCCCACCTCAGGTTACCAACATTATTTTAAGAATTTCTTTCTAATCAAGTTGTTATGAGATGTTTCTTCAAAAAAAGTTGTTATGAGATGTGTCATCTCTCTTAATGATGCTCTTAATCAACTCACTCCTTCAATGAATGTATTTATTGTTGCACTAGTTCACTAAATTGAATGATGTGGGTTATTGACATACTTTCTGCCAAATCTCATGTAAGGTTTTATGAATCATGGCCTCTCTAATGTTGAACTTTTTAAGGTTTTACCAATTGTTATCATATGGTAGGTTGTTTGTCTATTTTGGCATAATTCCTTTGTCCATGTGCAGACTACCTGCACACCCACCCTGATTGATTTGTGGCATATTTATTCCACTCATCGCTGTTCATTTTTCCATCAATATAGTGTTTCCTGCAGAACGTTTTTTACATCATCATAATATATCTCAAAAGAATCCATTTACATCTAAATGGAGAGAATACTTGAGTATCTCTTCTTCATTCAGCAAAGTTGTAAGTGCTTTTTCTAATGCTTGCCTGCAGCTGATAATCCTTGAAGTGATTTTCTTTTTGTTGTTCAACTGCTTTCCATCAACCTTATTAATCTTATGTTATTATTTTTTGAGTTTTTTTTCTTGTCACCCCCTCAAAAATAGGGAAATCACTTGTGACTCCCTCATTTTTCAATAATACCCTATAACTCCCTGTTTTATTTTTATTTTATTTGCTACCCCTGTATCAAACTCTTATGTATCTGAGTTAGATGCAAAAGCTCATATTACAATATATGTAAAATGACTATTTTGATCTTTTTTATATAGGTTAATCTCTTCTTTTAGGCCTTGTTTGTTTCATGGTTTGTCATGGTTTCGTAATGTATGGTATGGTTTACTTTCCTATTTGTTTTCATTTCCATTTAGATAGTATAGTTTTCTATGGTTTTTTTATGGTTTCTCATGGTTTAAAAACTTCCATTTTTGATGGATTTTTCAAACCACCGATTTGGTGGTTTCTCATGGTTTTAATTTTTTTCTACCAAAAATATCCCTACCAATTTACTTCAATCCTTTCTCCTACCCTAGCAAAATCAAAGAAAGTTATAATCTCCACAAAAAAGTCTTATCTTTTGTTAATTTTGTATATTAATTTTATTATAATTTTATCAATTTTAAATTAATGGTTAATAATTTGATATATATTTTTTAAGATTTTAATAAAAATTATTTATACTTTAGTTGAATTTAGTTTTTATCATAAATCACTAAATTTAATATGGTTTTTTGCAGGTGTACCCCTAAATAAAACATAATTGCATACATACTTCTAAATGATATGTATAATTACATATATACCCCTGGGGTTAATCAGATGAAAAACGGTCAGTTAACAAATGGTAAACATGCGAAATAACCATTATACCCTTTACATATATACCCTGAAAGTTCGTTTGACTGTAAATTTATAAATACCCTTTTTAAAAATATGAAATTTAAAATAGCTAAGATATATAAAGAGAATCTTTTTGAAAATTTTCCAACACTTAACTAAAGTTGTAACCGTGGTTAAGATAGATAATCTTATTAACTTCTATCATCGAAACCTAATAATAGGGGCATATCCATAATTTAACCCGTTTTTCAGGGATATACAAGCAATTATGATTTTTTTAGGTGTAAATATGCAATTATGAAACTTTGAAGGATATATAACCATTTTTTTCAATTTAACATGACGTCATATTAATTTGTGTTTGAGGGTATTCTCGTCATTTTATTTTTCTACAACCATACCATACCATCAAAACAAACACAAACAACTAATTAACCATACTATACTATACCATCTTTCCAAACATGATAAACAATACTTACCATACCATACCATACTATACTATACCATACCATACATTACGAAACCATAACAACCAATCATCCAAACAGGGCCTTATTTTTTTTAAATGAATATCATTGAAAATTGAATATTTTTTTAATTTCATATTTTTATTTAAATCATAATTTTCTTATAATCTCTTTCAAAATATTTTTTATTTTTTATTAGTTATAAATAAATATCAACCATGAAAAGAAGGGGGGTATTTTTGTTTTTTACTTGGCTGTTTAAATGGTTTTTAAAAAATATTTAGGGCTTTTAGTTGGGAAAACAAACTTAGGGGGTGGAAAGTAGAAAAAGTTAAAATAGGGGGTTATGGGATATTATTGAAAAATGAGGAGGGTGACAAGTGATTTTGCTATTTTTCATAGCGAACATGTACAGTTTGATGGTTCGATGTCTTATTTATATTTATTTTAATTCTTATTATTTACCCTTATTTATGTATTTTTATTTTTAATTTTATTTCATTTTATTACAGATTATTTCATTTCATTTTATTTTATTTTTATTTCATATTTGAGAGTGACATGAAAACAAAGAATCCATATAGCCGACCCCATCTAGCATGGGATTAAGGCTTAGTTGTTGTTGTTGTTGTTGTTCTTATTATTTACCCCCAAAAGTCCCAAAATTCTTTTTGTTAAATTTCAGTTCTGGTGGTTTTCATGTCTAAAGATGTTGCATCATTTTAAGTATGTCAAAGTTGCATTTTGGTCAGAATCTATATGTAGAATTTCCTTATATGGTTTTTTTTATTTCTTGTGATTTTTCTGAAAAACAATTTCTACTGGCTCCATTGTCATATACCTTATGGGCAGTGCTCTATTCCTCATTTTCCTCCAGTGTGTGTATCCATGTTATTTGTGAAAATTCCAAAACACTTATAATGATTAGGGTTAACAGAAACACATCCACTACAGTGACCCAGGGATTTCAATTAAGAGCATCATATCCACTAGAATGGGTCACCTAGTTGTATGGGTAATTGGATGATTGGTCTCTGGTAATGTATTTTAATTTTTTTACTTTATGATGATTACTCTGAAGTAATCCTGCACACATTCTTCTAAGCATCTGCACCCTATTCATTATGTTCTCTATCTGAATTGGGCAATGCATAGGTTTTTATTATTTTATTTTATTTTATTTTTTTCCTTTTGATACAAGCTTATCTTGCATGACTTACATCCATCATCCTTGATTTTTTCCTTGTGACTGGTTGTGCTTTCTTTAGACAACCATCTTAAGATGCTGAAGGTATCCTCAACATAAAAACTTGTTAAGAAGTTTCCAAGTACGGTCCTAAGTTGAGGACATGCAACTGTTGGTGTTCTAGTTAGATTGTGTATTACATCCTTTCGATTCTACATTTTTAGTTTTAGCAGGCACAACAATTTGTATTTAATTTCAAATTATGGATTCAGGAGACTGGAGGATGTGCAAGTGCACCACTGGAGCAGGATGATAGCAGTATAAATGAAGAAGGTCGACGAAGTGTGACAAGAAGGTAGAGGAATCCTGTATTTTTTATACTACATGCGTGGCTCAAATGACAATCTCTTATAATCAACTTTTCGATTTTCTCTGTGTCAGACTAAGTGCACCACTAGTCACTAAGACTACATTGGAAGTCATTATACCAGAGCATGCAGTTCGGAGTCTAACCATGAGATCAGGGAGCAAGCTTACCCAGATTAGCGAGGTTCACTCATTTTGGACCATGTTTCTTTCCTTAACACTGTGCAACAGTTTTGACACTCATCTATGGATATTACTTACTGTTTGAACAGTTGTCAGGAGCAATAGTTAGCCTCCTTGAAGATGGGTCGGAGCAAACAGACAAAGTTGTTAAGATATCTGGTACCCCAGAGCAGGCTGAGAGAGCCCAGAGTCTGCTTCAGGGGTTTATACTAAGCAGTGAGTCTCTCTCTGATGCTTTTCAGCCCAATATTACTTCTCTACATGATTATGATTTTTTCTCATCCTCTTCTTGTCAGCACAAGATGATGTGAGCTAATCCGATAGCTGGTGGGTGTGCAAGGGTAATAGTAGTTCAGCATCCATTGGGCAATTACCTTTTACGAATCTTCCTCTGATTAACTCCAAGATATATCTTAGTTTATTGGAAGTCTTGCATGGCAAATTTTAACTTGTACAAAGGTATGTTGGGCTTCCATTAGGTTCGGTCATCATACAGTGTTTTCTCTCTCTCTCAAGCAAATCATGAAAAGGTTGTATTCATTTCTTAGTCTTGAATAGAAATATCAATTTTCCTGCAGAAATGTGAGAGAGTTCATGGTGTACATGCTATATTGGACCATTGGTCTTGAATCATTTTTACCAACAAAGATGGTTTGTGTTTGCTGTCTCTAGCCATTGTGATTACTTATAGTTTATTTTTCACACTTTGTATACTGATACTCTTACTGTCAGTATATTCTATTACTTTCCAGTTTCCATACCAAAAACACAAACTTTACTTATTCCCTCCAAACAAAAACAGACCTGGGCTTTAATTTCCTTCAATGTGAATATCATCATCAGAACTGTTACTCATTTTGTCATCTGCTGCCATTAATGACTCCAAAATACATAAAGCACACTATGATAAAAGGCTTTCAGGGGAGCTGCCCAACTGCAGGTGGACACACACTCAAGATTAGAAAAGCCAGCACTCAATGGACAAGAAAAACACAGTATGATTTATTTTAATTTTTTTGTTTCTTTCCTAATTCTGATCTAGAGACTGTATGAAGAATGGGCTGGGACCATCCTATACATATATTCATGTCAAATCAATCTTTGGTTTATTATTAATAATTACTATTAATGTCAACCTTTTCATGATTAGATTCCTCATTTCTGTCCTATAATCTTGTGCCCCTTGTCCTCATGAGTCACTAATTCTCCAGGCTCAAAATTATGCTCTGGGTGTTGAGATTTGATCCTTATATTAGATCTTGTTTTAACACCTGGGTGAATTCCAGGCAATTAGGGTTCACCAAATATTCAATTCAATTGCGATAGAAATAGGGAATCAGAATTCTGAATTTTGGAGGGGGGGATTAACTTGGCCGACAGCATTTGTAATGGTGGAGCTCTTCCCCCCTCTCCATTATGATGTGCTGCTTTTCAAGTGTTTTTCAGATAACAAACAGTTCAATGAACTCAAACAAAGTTTGTGATTTTTTATTTTTATTTAAAACTACTTTTGTTGAAAAACAGTAGAAGCATCTGCTGCTTAATATATTATTGTATTCTTGAAAACTTTCACATTTTGTTTTGCTGGAATGTCCTGAATGATTAATATTCCTTCACTATTAAGCCCTTAATATTAATAATAATAATGCCTTTTTATTCTTCCAAGCCTAACTACTTTCTCTACACCAATGAAAATAAATATATATATTATTTGTTGGAAAAAATTTTCAATCTGACACGTGTGCTTTGACATATTGAAAGTTTTTGCTGATTACTGGCTGCTAAAAAGATTAAACAGATTATTCACATGTTTATAATTGTAAAGAATACATAATTTTTGAAAACTCATGGACCAAAGTATGCCAACAATTAGATTACATATCACTGTTCTGACTTAACTTTTATAATTCAACTAAAGAAAAACAAATCAAAAGTACAATTGAGATTTGAAATTAAAAAGTATGACAAGGCCAAGCACATCTCTCCCAACCATTTGTCTAAAATCCTATTAAAAGAAATAGAAATTATACCTATAAAAACCATATTTGCTCCTGCACACCCACCAAAGTCAAACCATCATTAATTTCAATAAATTTCCCTATGATCATTTTTCAATTTAAAAAATATTAAAAAAACATATTTACTTAAAATAATTAATAAAAAATATATATAATTAGAAAATTTACAATGATACAAATTATATGATTTTTTATTTTTTATTTTTTATTTTTTGACTTAGGCCATAAAGGCCCCCTTACGGATCAGCAGGTAAATGAATTTCAAATGAATAAACTCACTTGATCGTCTCTCATCCCTCATTATGAGCGTACAAACTTAGGAGTAAACTCGACTCAAGCTTCTCACCTTATTTATGAGACTGAGCACTCGATCCTGAGACCTCTCGAAAGAATTTTCCAATACACAGGATCCAAGGGTTTTAAAACTAAACTATATGAATTTACAAATAAATAATTAAAGGGAAGAGATGCAAAGTATAAATAAAGAAGGTGAAACAAGTAATAAGAGGCTTCTAGAAATAGAAATGTTCTTGAAAGGAATGGAAGCTTGGAATAGCATATTGCCTGCAAGGGCCATGCATGAGGAATTGTTTTCTTATGCCGTCCACTTATGAGATTGCGTTGCGTGTGTACTTTGGATAACCGCCTCTCTTCCTAACTCTTCATTCTATGAATCAATCAATCAATCAATCCATATTAATAATCTTAATTAGACATACTCAATCCAACCTAAAAGCTTAAACATATCATAAACCAGTCATACCAGTCATAAATTCTGTTAGTTATGATGTATCTACTTATGTTACATTAAATACATATGTATGTTCTATTTAATTATTACTATGATTTATTTATGTGACTTTTTTAAACATACTATTTAATTAACCAGTCATGTAATAATATATGAGAATCAATTCTTTTTAGTTTAAATGTTTTAAAAATTTAGACAAGGGAAAAGAGATTTAGGTGTATGTATGACAAACACGCACCAAACTTCTATGAATCAATCATTGTTTACTTTTTCTAGATTTCATTCTGATCAAAAGGAATCTCACATGCTCTCCTTTTAATAAATATATATATATATATATATATATATATATATATATATTCTTAAAATGTGACTTTCTACTTTCTAGTACTATACGGCTTGCTGCATTCTATACTAATGTTATATAATTTTTAATTATTCTTGACATAAATGTTAATATTTTTCATTAGTGTAGTGACCATGCACAGTCCATGAGCATGAGGTGAAAAATCAATTAATTAAGTGGAAGCCACCAACCAACCCACCAACCAATATTCAACAAAACTCATCAAACTAAATATATATAAAATTGGTATGTTCTTGATGAAATTGTTTCATTGATAGTTTCTTTCTTTTGTTGTTTTTCTTTAACTAAAAAACCTTAGCATTTCCATCCATTGAACAAGAACAACACATATAGGTAGATATGTATTATCACAATGGAGTTCTCACTTTCCATCTCTCTCTCTCTCCCTACTTTTGATTCATTCTGGTTGTCAGAACCAAAACAAACACTTTTTCTTTTCAAATTTTATTTTTTTTGGTAAACAAATAATTAAAACAACCACCTTTCATAAAATTTAGCAACTTTCTATCAAAATTAAAAAAAGCTAGAGTGTGAAAGAGAAGGCGCACCTTCTCTGAACCTCTATATAAACACCACCACCTTCACTTCTCTTTGCATTGAGAAACAAATCCTCTAGCTCTCTCTCATTACTCTTTTATTTTTACCTTCTTCTTCCAACCATGGTTTCCACTGACACTATCAGGACAATGGTTGGGCTCTTGGGTATACTATCTTCATCATGTTCTTCATCTCACTGATCAATTCCATGCATTTCTTTCTTTTCAAACCATTCTACTTTATATACTTACTTACAATCTCCAAACTCTTTGTTTTTTTTTTCCAGGCAATGTAATTGCCCTTGCCTTGTTCTTATCACCATTGTAAGCAGAGTACTATCATATATATATCCTCCTCAAATCTATCTATCCTTCACATACAAAATACAACTACTAATTTATTTATAACCCTCTATATTCTATGTATTTTTCAGGCCAACAATTCGCAGGATATGGAAAAATAAGACAGTGGAGCAGTTCTCAGCAGTGCCATACCTGGCCACACTGCTGAACTGCATGCTTTGGGTGGTGTATGGGCTCCCACTGGTGCACCCTCACAGCACTCTAGTGCTCACCATCAATGGGTCCGGCATGGCCATTGAGCTCTTCTACGTGCTCATGTTCATCGTGTACTCGGACAAGAAGTCGAGGCCGAGAGTGTTGAGCATGTTCGCGGCCGAGCTCGTGTTCGTCATGCTCGTCGCTGTCATGGTGTTCCTCTTCGTGCACACGCACCAGCAGCGATCCATGGTCGTCGGAGTTCTCTGTGTCTTCTTTGGAACCATGATGTATGCTGCTCCTCTTTCCGTCATGGTACGTAGCCTAGCCTGTGATTTAATTAATTTGATTAAATATAATATAATATGATATGGTTTGAGTTCATTTACTTAGTCTTTTTTATTTATTTTGAGTGTATTCAGAAACTGGTGATTCAAACAAAGAGCGTGGAGTACATGCCTCTTACTCTATCTGTGGCTTCTTTCCTCAATGGTCTTTGCTGGACAACCTATGCTCTTCTTAAGCTTCGACCTCTACATCACTGTAATTAATCTCGATCGATCGATCTCTTTCTCTAAATGAACAAAAATATGATTTCAATTAATTGTATTTCAACAACTGATAGTTAATGAAGACGAACAAACAAGCACTAAAAAGTTTAAAAATAAAAAATAAAAAGAGATTGAAATAATGAAAGATGAACAACTGATGATATTGATTTGTTATTTGATCAGATACCGAATGGGCTGGGTGTGATGTTTTCTATTGCTCAGCTGGCACTGTATGCAATTTACTATAAGTCGACACAGAAAGAGATGGAAGAAAAGAAGTTGAATGAAGGGATGGCCATGCAGGAGGTGGTGGTCGTCGGAGAGCCACCCAGCAAGGCTTACCGTGCAGCAGCCCAGAATGGTCTGCAAAACTAAGAGAGTTTATATTTCATATATGTAGCAGTGTTTTACCTGCATGTGCCGATTATTTCACTGCAGTGTATCGCATCTTCTTCTTGTTTTCACCTACTTTTAACAGGGCTCTAGCTCTGGAAGGCTGCTGAGAGTCTTCAAAGAGGAAGCTAGATGCTCTTTAATTTTCTGATCTGAAAAATCAGCAGAAAATGTTTGCTCTGATAATTAAGAAATAGATATATGTGTGTGTGTGGGTGCATCCATTTGAAGCTAAACAAATAAAAAAAGACTTCACAGTGTGATGATGGTCACTGGCAAATTCATATGGCAGAATATATTAATTTCAGTAATGAAATGACTTGTGTTTTTAATGAACTCATGTTTGCGATCTGCCTGTGAAAATACTTGATTGAACTAAATAAATTGTGTAGCTTTGACACTTGTGACACTTGACAGCATTTGATATAGGCTTTGCAGTATGATGTTTACTGGGAATATATTAGGCAACTGAATTTGTATAGCAGATTATAAATAAGATCAACACAATGAAATAGGTTACATTTTTATTAGATTCATACTTGCAACTTTCCAAGGATACTTGATCGTACCAAAAACAAATAATGCTTAACTATAGGAAGAGTCATGTAGTTTTGAGTCTTTGGCTTTCATTCGACACCACTTGATAAAAGTTGGGGTATTTCATCCGGGGGTTAAGTGGGTTTGTAAAGTCACCTGGATAGAAACAAATGAATCTCTAACAGTTAGCTATATAGCAAACCAATGAAGGAAATGACTCGATTCAAGCTATTCGGATAGGAACATTAATTTACACCTTTAATGTAGGAAATCAAATTAAATGCCTTACACTACTCCACTAAGGATATACAAATCCAGAGATTGCAGGGAAGAATAATAGACTCCATCATTAGTCTTGTTCTAGAAAATAAGCAGACAATAGTGAAACAAATCAACATCTTGATAGAAACCATGTCCAACAGCATTATGAATTGTAACTGCCACTAATCCATATAGTGAAAGCATGATGTGAGAAAAAGCATTAACAAACAAACATTATTTAATTTCTCTATTAAGTCAACAAAATTAAGTGCCATACATACACTAGTCCACTAAGGATATACATATCCAGAGATTACAGGGAAGAAAATAGACTCCCATCTTTAGTCTTGTTCCAGAAAATAAGCACATATTAGTGAAACTAATCAACATCTTGTCAAAAATCCTGTCCAACAGCATCTATAAATTTGTAACTGCCACTAATCCATATAGTGAGAGCTTGATTAGAGAAAAGCATTAACTGACAAACATTATTCAAACATTTTTAGAAGCATACTCTATCAAGTCATCAAAATTTCAATTCACGTGAGAGAAACGATCACGTAATATGTATTTCATTTGCATCTACAACTGAAACTACATTATTCCCCGACCATATGGTAAGCACTAGAGACGCTTCTAAAAAAACAACCAAAAGAATATTTGTACACGAGGGAATTTTTCAGGAATCACAAACATCATTCAAATCCACAAAGCAAATGGAAAGATAAGAGTACAGCAATAAAGTTAAGATTCGAGAACTCATGACATATAGTATCACATGCGAAAAGGATGAAGGAAAAAAGAATATTTTATGCCGACACATACAACCTGTAAAAAAGTAACATGAGCAGCTTAGACACTTCCATCGAAAAAACCGAAACCACTTGCCCTGTATGCTATACATCACAGTACCGACAGTGATGATTCTAAATATGTCTACAGAAAAGTTAAAGTACTTCAAGTGCCCAAAAAGATCTAAAATGACAACGTCCAATGAAAATTAAGACAGTCGATGCACTTGCAAATTGAAAACTAAGGATCCGATATGCTTTTGCTTCCAATTACTAGAAGTTGCTGAGATGAAATCCAGACAACTTACATTGAGTTCCTTAGCTCTTCAGAGTTACAAGGTAAAATGCACCTTGCAAAGCAATATGATATCAAGAATTTGGAACACTAAAATAAACAGGATAAACTAAAAGAGAGAACTACAGATCATTTGGTTTCTGAAACACGCCTGAACTTGATGTTAGAAAGCCATAAAATTGTCAAGCAAAACAAAATATCATGCTTGCACCAAACATCCAAATGCACATGATCAAATAACATACCACAAACATTACTAGGAGTACTAGTAAGATATCAATAGAAATTAGACTGACAATCCAATAATCAACTCTTCCATTTCCTCCACCTATGACTTCATTGTTGAATATGAACGGTGCCTTCTGAAAATAAAATAAATAACATTCTTACTGCTGGGAAACATTTTCCAAGTAGAATTTCTTAATAATCAAATTAATCAAGGTAGCACTAATAACGGCCATCTAGTTTTTTGCTTTGTTGGAAGAACATTTTTGGATTTACTCCCCAGCGTCCAGATCGCTTACTGTCACTCAAGAATCACTGCTGTAAAATGAATAGATGATACTCTTTTCTAAATCAATTTATGAAGACTCAAACTTCTACTTTTAATTTGTCCTATTTGGTTCTTATAAATCTCCATGCTAAATTGACATGTTACTTCATGATTGAAATTTCAGAATATGGAACTTCTCATTATAAGACTAGCTTGTCCTATTTTCATCATTGCTTATAGTATTAGTAATAATAGCAAAAGCGAGATTCCCCTATATCATATAGATGATACAAAGTAATTCCCCCTGATGTGTGAAGGGAATAAGGGGGGCATTTTGCAAGCCAAAATTGGCAAGGCATCATATCTATTCATATCTTTGATTTGAACTAATTGCATAGTAATGGTATAAAAAAACTCATACGTGACTCATAGACATGGCCAAAAAACCCATAGTTAAAAAGTGACTGTTATGTGGTATGGGAAGGATAGAATAGGTGGAGAGGCCAAAGTTTCTTGAGGTCATTCAATTTATTTGACTTGGTTAAGTGTTCATGCTAACCGTGAAGAGATAACTGATCAAGAGAATGAAAAGACCACTGCTGAGGAAAAAATTCTAGATTTCTTCATCCAAAAAGATCAAAGAATTTGACGATACCAAATTTCAGCAAACATTCCCAGAGCAAGGTATCTATTCAAGTGCTCTGTTTTAAGGCCCAAAATGACAAATTACTCAATTATTCATTATGCATATAAAACACTTGGCTTTTTTCGGTAATTGCATGCATCCCGGTTTCAAGTACAAAATCCAAATGCCAAAGAAGGAATCTCTATTTTTGTTGGAAACGAATACTGCCTCATGTCTCCAATTCTTGGTATTGTTCAGATTCAAATTTAACATTAAATAGAAAGCATCAAAGGAAAAACTAAAAAGGCCATAAAGGCTTAATATTATTCAGCATGTATATCTACTCGTCTCTAGAATGACATGTGTTTTGCAGCTAAAAAGTTATCTCAACAATCAAAGAAACTCCAGAAAATAGCACAGGTAAATACTGCCAAATCTTTGCCAAATTACAAACTAAACAACAATGAAGCAGAATTAGAGAGCGACAAGAATGTTGGAACAAACGTAGCATCAGAAACAACAATAAAAATGAATCAAATGCAATAGCAAAAATGATCAGACAAAAATGGACCTTCAACGCTAAACAACCAGAGAAAGCACAACATAGTAACCATCAACATGTATCATTTTATCTTAATTCCATAAACATTCATCTCAATTCCATCTTTTACATAGACACGTAGTACAAGTTTGAACTATGGAATAGCAGCTAAGTTATCAACATACTCATATCTGATAAAAAAAAAGGAGAAAAAAAAAAAAACAAATCAGAAACATAACAACATTAGTTTAGTGACATGAGGGGAGATAATGACCATCCAATTTTGAAGGGGAAAGGATGTTTCATCTATAAGTAGATGATCGATTGTATGAGATCATCAAAACATAAACCTCAAGATTAAGAAAAAGTTATTCTTTCAGTCAATTTCATCCAACACCTTATACCGAACAAGCAAAGGATTAAAATTCCAGCTATCAATACATCACCAAACCCTTGAATCGACAATTGAATCCAACAAACACCACAGACATGTCAACACATAACATCCCATCTAATCACAAGATTCCAGATGAAAGTAAGAAAAGATACATCAAACTCTGCTCAAAGCTCTTAGCCTGCAATTAATACCCAAGCAACTCACTCAAACATCAGCACAAATATGATAAGCAAAATAATTATCATTCCATTAAATTCGATAAACTGACATCAGCAGTAGGTCATAACCACACATAAAATTTAGTAAATAAAGGACTTGAAATACATCAACCTATAAAATGAAATAACAGCATATACAAATAAAAAGCAGGAATTAGATGCAACTAAGCTAAAACAAACAGATCAAGTGGACTATCCCATCCCAAAATTCAAACCAAAGAGACCAATACCGTCTTCGTCTAGAGACCTTTTAATGTAGCAGTCATCAAACTCCATGAACTCATGAACAACGCCATCTTTGTCCTCCTCGTCATGCCTTCCCGGGTGCTCTCTGGGAGCTAGCTATAGGCCTTCAAGAACCGGGCCTCATAGGACATGCAATTGAGGATAATGCTGTACTTGTTCTCCTGATAGTCACGAAGTCCAACAGGCAATATCTCAGGCGCTGATCCAGTCCTTTGTGTGCATCGTGCCGCGAATGTGGCAGAGCCTCTACGTGCCTCCACGCAAATGTGGACGTACTCCTGGCCGGCCCCCTTGAAGACAAGCTCCCATTTCTAGTCGCCCGCCTCGTTCTGACAGCTATTGCGGTTCGTGCAACCCTTTCCCTTGTTCTTCGGCATTGCAGGGCCGCTACTCTAAACCCTAACCCTAACTTTTGATACTCCTGAAACCCTGTTTTCCTCTGGTTTCTGGAGTTTTCGCTGAGACATGCTGAGAGCGCGGGTGTGTGAATGAAAGGGAAGGCTTCAGGGTGGTGAATAGTATATAATGGATCCTATCGGCAAACTAATTGGGCTCGGATCCGCTTATGTTTTGATCCGGCCCGGTAAACTTGATAGGCTTGATAGGCCGCTGATGTTATTGGGTCGGATCCAGAGGTTACCGTGTCAGTGTGTGTATATTTAGGATAGTTGTTTCAGTTTGTTTTCAAATTTATGGGAATATGAAATTAATGAAATAAATAAATCTTAAACATAGGTGTGATAAAAATACATGTTAAAAGTGAATTTGGTATTCAGATATGATATGGTTATATTTGGCATGGCACGTGTCGCGAATCCCATATAAGAACAGTTCGCCACATGGCATAATCCCCGACGACCACCCGGTTAAATCTGGGTCGAACGCATGTCATTATCCTAGCCCCCCACAATGCTGACCCCAAAAACCGACCGAAATTATTCTCCCTGGGCAAAAGCAGACCTGGAGCATTAATAGCAAGAGAATAAAAGTACATACTAGATATTTTCCGAGCAAAAGATCTGATTTAGAAAATTAAATGCCATAACTCCTCTTAAATGCCGGATTGGACATCAGTTGAAAAATAACTATTCCACTGACAATTCTCCCACTTATCCAACCAGTGGGTAAGATATTTTTCACCGCCTCAATAACACTATGGGCCTGTTTGGATTGGCTTTTTTTGAGGCCAGAAGCGTTTTTTTATAAGTTAAGCGCTTCTGGACTCAAAAAAATTTGTTTGGATTAGCTTTTTAAAAAATCAAAAATAGTAAAAAAAGCTCAAACACAGCTTTTTTAGAAGCACCACATGAGGTGCTTCTGAAAAAAGCAGTTTGGTACAAACAATTTTGAAAAAAACGCTTTTTTATAAGTTAAGCGTTTTTTTGGAAGCCAATACAAACAGGCCCTATATAAGGAGGGGAGGTGGGAAAATCCAGAGGTAAGAGATAATTGACCCAAGAAACCCTCTCCTTAGTTCTCTAATTGACCGTCGGAGCTGAATCCGGGCGAAAGGCTCATTTCAGTTGGTTTTCTTTGCATGTACAGTTTCCTTCTCCGTGTTCAGAAGAGTGAAGTTGCCCTCCATCATCAGCCACAAGAGTCCGCACCAAATTAAATATAAATCTCAACCGTTGATTTGAATCAGATCTGATCTCGAGGGAAAGCCGGTTTTCAGCCCTAACAAGATATATTTTTCTTGTTTGTTAATATTATTTTTATTAATAGAATAAGCTTTAAATATTATACAAAAATTTCTGTATATGAGGACAAAACTAATTAATGATAAGAAGATCAAGACAATTCGTGCGTCCTCCATCCTCTTTTCGGCCGGCCGCAAGTTCATTGCACTCTAAACATAATCCATGCTTTTTTTGGTTTTGCCGACAGCCACCTCAGGCGCTCATCTTTCCCTTCACAATCTGATTCTTAAATGTTGATGCTTAATTTTTCTTTTTTTTACTTTTATATACAATTTATCAAATTGTTATAATTTAAGCAGCTTTACAAATAAAGAATACAACAACAACTAAACCTCAATCCTATATTAGATGCGTCGTTTATATGGACTCTCTGACTTCATATTCTACATTATCTTTTTCTTTTCTTACATTCTATTACTAAACTATTAATTTATGTTTTTTTATAAATAAAAAAATCATGCTGCAACCGACTGTCAAATAGACCTTTCTTGGCTTCAGAGGATCAAATTTGCAGACAAAGGAACAAGAAAAATCTTGCCATACTATTCGGGGCCCAATGTAGTGCTTTTCCCTAACCAAGTCAGTTCATCCTTTCTCACAGTTAAAGCTGCATGCAGTTAAGAGTGAGTTTGAGCCAAAATAAATGGAAATAAGAAAAGAAAACAAGGAGACATAAATTTATCAGCCAAACATGAACGTGGGTGTTTGTCTGTCTTTAAATAGAGTCCCTTCCATGTATAAGCGTGCCATTATTGTTGTGTCACAGAAGAGGAGCAAATACACTGCATGTTCATGGATTCACCATGCGCTGCATGCCGGATGCTTCACCGGAGATGCAATGCTAAGTGCATGCTAGCTCCGTATTTCCCTGGCAACGAACCCCGGAGATTCGCAGCGGTACATAAGGTTTTTGGAGCTAGCAATGTCATCAAAATGCTACAAGTGAGAAACCAAGGTGTAGTTTTTCTTTTTATCAGAAATGTATGTTTGCCTTGAATTCTCACTTATTGGCTACTGGGAATGATTCTGAAAACAGAGAGTGGAGGAAGAGAGAAGAGATGATGCTGTGAAGGCTCTGGTGTATGAAGCTTATGCCAGACTGAGAGACCCTGTCTATGGATGCACAGGTGCCATCTTTTATCTGCAGAAATGTGTAGAAGATCTTGAGAGCCAATTGAGAGAAGCTCAGGAGCAGGTTCTCCAGTCACGCGAGCAGAAAGATCAGTTAATGAACCTTCTGAGGAACAAGGAATTGACATGAGATTTCAAAGGACTGAGAGAAATTTATTCTCCAAATGAAGTTTGTCTAAGAATGCAGAAAAGTTGGGAAGAAAGATTAGTGCAGCAATTTGTTCAACAAGACTGACTGAGAACTGCGAAAGAGTCTCTTGGTCAGGTTCCTGCATTTCCAAATTAGCAAAGGCTTGTTAGTTTTAACATAGTTTGTATGATGTAACATGTAACTTAAAAAGAAAATGGGAAATAAGAACAAGTTGTTCGGTTTTTGATAAAACAGAACAATTTTTTTTTATCAACAAGAGATGAGCTAATTTCTGCAAACTTCCATCACAGAGAAATAAAATTGAGGAGCTAATTGTCTATTTGAGCAAATCATCAATTCTAAACATCAGAGCCAAGTAAATAACATAGGCACCATCTGAAGACCTCTCTGTTCAATATGGAAAACAAGAAAACCATATCCCTCCAACCAGCCAACCAGTCAGCTGAAAATGATAACAAGATTTTTGGCTTGAAAGAAATTAATCTAAGCCTCCATACAAGTTCCACACAAGTTCTTATAGAACCACCATGCTTGATCAACCAATTTAAACAGCAACAATCCCTAGACCATTGACAGAAGCGAACAAACAATGAGACTTGATTTAATTCCATCTTAACCTCTGACAAATGATACAAATGGAGTGTGTTCATCCAAAAAAATTTACATTTGATAGCACAGTCCAGCAAGAAAACAAAGTAATTGCTAGTGATCACTCAGAGCTCTCACCACGAGCTTCCAAGGACTGCCACAACATCATGAACAGCTAGTCGTATTAGACGACCTCCCGACAATCTTGCAACCTCCATACACTCCTCCAAGTCTGCATCACAAGCTAGTACAACCCATTCATGATCATCATCCAGGTATTTAATGTCAAACAAACCAATATCCAATTTCAGTCGTTTTGCCACTTCATCTTTCAAAGCCACAACACCTGCATTGCATGGCAACCGAAACCTTATAATATCTTCTTTGTAACTTGCCTTTATGGTTACAGTCCTCAAATCTTGAATCACAGCAGGCTGTGGAGGATTATTATCAGGGGCAAGAAGAAGCTCATCCAGACAACCCTCCACAGTAGCAAACAGATTTTTTAAATCTTTAGAACTACCTGAATCTTCAATCAGCATCCCACCAAGAAGTGATTGATCTGCTACCACCAGTGGATCAGGTGCCGAACATAATGCGGCAGCATTTGGTATGGATCCCAAGCAATCACCTATATTCAGCCCTTGTTCTATGTTCGATGAAGAAATAGGAACACCCAAACATGTTTCAATGATGGGACTTCCTTGACATGAACCTTGTGAAGTATGACTGTTCACACTTCCTTCTCCAGAAGAGCTTCTAGACTTTGAACAATCAGCATTTTGACCAGGCTCTGGCTGATAACCAGTTTGATTGGAAATGAATTTCTCATGAACAGTAAGACTGTTATGCTGATCATCCCTTTTCGGTGAATGATGTGGAGATAATTCTTTCTCTCTGAGGGTACCAGTGCGCTGTTTAGAACCTCCCAAACTGGCGGGCCAAGAAATGGAACCAACAGCAACAGGAATTGGACATGAAAGAGATGTAAGGTTAAAAGTTCCTTCTGCACCTTGAACAGACTCGATTACTCGTTTTAGCTTGGAAAGAGAACGGTTGACCTTGTTGATCTTGCGAGATGGCCACCGAGATATCCCATGTTGCCTACATATGCGCTTCATGGTTGTAGGACAAACTGTCATAAAAAAGTAAATTATTAGAGGATTCATCATGATAATGTGTATCGGAAACTACTTACAGCTTTTTAATACTCAAAATAAGCGTTCTCATTTTTGTCAAGGAAAATGGCTTCGTAAACAAATATTGGTACTAATGTTGGTAGAAAAGCTTACCACCAAGGCTCTTGGCTGCATCTTTCAGACTCCCGGCAAAATAGTGTTGAAGAACATCTAAACTAATTGATTTCTCAGCTTTGCCTCGTCTCCTTTCAGTTTTCTTATTTGATTTGTTGCCTAAACTGGAATTAGACGTACCACATCCATTTGAACTAATAATGGGGTTTTCATCCTTGACAACATCATTCTCTGTTACAAAAATCTGCTCTTGTGCATCAGGTATGACACTTTCATCATTTGGTAAATCATCAAGGGCTTCCAAGTTTGTTCCAGGGGATGAATGATGAAATGTTTCACATCCCAGGCAACCAATAAGATGAGCTTTTAATGCATTTTTATCAGCTGCAAGCATGTCATTGATTTCGACCAATATTCCTTCCTGCACTTCTGCATCTCCATTTCTATCTGTCGCAAGCATGTTGATGATTTCAATGAATATTCCACCATCCGGTAATTCTGTACCAGCTGTAAACTTCAAGCTCCGAAAGTGCTGCTTCATTATAGTCAAAATTGAGTCCAACAGCACCTGCTGGTCGGCAGTGCTCTTCAAGTCAGCCGGCAAGAAGAACTCTAATATGTAATCATCATTTCCTGATTCAGTACTTTGTAAACATATGGCAAAACAGCTTGTTAATCCAAACCATTTGGCATAGTGAACAAGGGGATATTCAGTTTTACAGAATTGGGTAACATCTCTGGAAAAACATGCCCGGCGGAACTTGTATGCCCTGCCAGCGACCCCTTGTCCCTTCTGAAGATGATGTTCCACACAAGCATCTCTAAATCCCCACATATGACCATCAATGATATAAGATGCCACATCAGTTGTAGACATGCACACTTGTCCCATACAACTTCCATCAAAGCTAGAACAGTTCTTTTTCAACCCACCACCATGAGTTAGCACATTGCGATGTCTACAAGGAACCCAAGTCTGAGCCAAAGGCAACTTGTGTGTCTCACAAACTGCACTTAAAATCTCAAGAATTTCAGCCAAAGCAGCTTGGCGACCTTCATTACATATCTGGTTCGGGAATATTACCAACCATATGTACTAGTGAGCAAAGTAGAAAAGACAATCTAATTAGATACAATTGGAAGATAACTGACCTGAATACGTGGATGATCCAAGATTTCAGAACTCTTCAGGTTTACAGCCTGCAAGGTAATGAAGAGATGTTACTGGTAAACATAGCGGCAACAGGCACCGGTGACAATTGTAACAAAAAAAAAATTAAACTCTGAGAGAAATTGATCATTTTAAAGACTACCTAATAGTTGGTAAATTTCCTTTGGTTTCAATTTTGACTGAATTTAAACTGAAGCATCTTCATTCATCACTTCAGTCATTCAAAGAAAATTTGATTTGAAAGATCTAACTATGATGATAATCCATAACAGAACAATATGATTCAATAATTTGTCATCACATAATAAAGATTTAAGTTGGTTTGTTGTTGTTCTATACAAATGACAGACATACTTCACCTCCTCTTTTTCATCTCTTTTCTCATAAAAGCTGAATTATGGATTGTTCAGATAACAGCTCTAATAGTTGAATGAAGATGGCTGAAGATTTTAATAAGTTTGGGATTGGAGATAGCCAAAGGAAAGTTCATGCTCCTCAAAACTCAATCAACCAGAAAACTGCAATTAAAAGGATAAAGTATGATATAATATGGGAGCTAGAAACTCACAAACCTCAAGAGCTTTGCAGACTTTATCAACATCAGGAGCATAATTGGTCTTCTGTGATGTCATTATCAGCTCAACCACACCAACACAAGACTTACAGGATGAATCGAAAACAGGTAATGCTAATGTCCCCCTAACATTATAATGGAGGGCGTGATTAAGCCGGGGATACTCCTTGCTGCTATAGTACTGCACGTTGGGTGTCCACTCAGGCTGCTGCTGTCTATATACCCGGCCTGGCAATCCCAACACCCCATCACTCTCCTCGTCAACTGAAAACATATACATCAAAGACACAGTCCGGTACTGCAGCAACCCATTGCTTTGCGGATCGAGGACAAAGGGCTGTCCAGAGGTTGTGAGAAAGCGGCGGTCCCCACTCTTGACAGGAGCCCAGATCTGAACAAGAACATTCTGGTCTGTCCATTCTTTGAAGTACCGGAGTGCCTGTGACATCTTTTCCTTGATCACGAATGGGCTATCAGAACTCTCCTCCACAAGTGGCAACGGAGGTAGCCTTGCTCTCCCATCGTCACCATTAGTGTTTTCATTAGTGGTTTCTGAGTCCCCTGGAAACACCATCTAACAAACAATCAGAAATTGCCCAAAAATAAAAATGAATTTTCAAGACAAATTTAGATAAAGTTTGTTGCTTTTAGAGGCAGAAAACCAAGAAAAATTGCGGGGGCGGGAGTGCTCTCAGCCCAGCCATGGTTTCAGAGTTCTCTCTTTGCAGGGGAGGCCAAAATTATACATAAAGATCGTTGCTTTCAAACATTTTCAGGCAGGAAACCATGAGAGATCATACAAAAACACAAGAATCGAATCCTCAGCTGAAATCTCAAATCACGATATGCATCAATTGAGAAGAAAATCAAAATAGGAATTTAAAATCCACATAAAATCGTAGCCAAACCGAAACAAATCACAGGAAAACCACCGATCCAACAGTATAACCATAATAAACCCAACGACAGTCACTGAACAAAGTCCACGCCAGGTAGAAAAGCAAGTAAACAAGAAGATTCAAGAGAGAAGTGAGCGCCAAACTCAAAGCGAGAAAAAAGTCAAACCACGAGGGACGGGGAACAATCGGGAGGAGGAGAAGTCAGCGGGAGGGCAGCTCTCGGTGGCCCGATCCTCGAAGAACCAAAGAGGCGATCCAGGAGGCGGGAAGGGGAGCTGGGAAAGACCCTGAGAAAGCGGGGGCGACGGCGAGAGCAGGAACGAAGACAGTGTGTTCGACTGAAAGGAGCTCGAATCAAAGGGCCAAGAAGAGGCGTCGACGTCGAGCAGATCGAGCTCCATGACCTCCGGCAACGTCACGGCGGCGTTGGGCGGCGCCGCTGGTTGGTTGTTCTCCATGAGAGAAGCTCACGAATGGCGGCGATTCCATCTGGGGATTTGGAGATTTGGGCAACTTGAACTAGTAGTGGCCAATCGGATCGGGAATATGATAATGGGGACAAAGAGTGGGCACGATGAGGCATTTCCATCCGTTGGATGGGTTCCCACTGGATTATGGACGGTCAAGATGTGAGAACGGATGGTCCAAGTGCAGTTGGCGTCACAGTCCATCCTAGGGTGGCTGGGAAGGAGCTGTTCTCAAGACGGTTCAGTTTCTAGAAATATCTATATATATTTATATATATATTATAAATTAGATTAAGATAAAATATTACAAATATCTTTATTTAAGAATTTTATTTTTAGGGCTATAAACATGACCAAAATTTGAAACTTGTGTGTTGTATGTAATTTTGGGAGATTATAAAAATTCTTGAAATTAAAAAGAGAAAAAACTTAAGTGTTTTTTTGTGAGTAGGAGTGGATGGATGTGTGAGATGTGGTGAAAAGGCTACGCAAAATGCATTGAAAAAGAGTGATGCTGATGGCTCCCACTGAACCTCAACCAACAACACATTGCCCCTGATTGAGTCACATTCCTTAACTTTACAGGCCCATTTGGTTTGATTTTTCGGAAAGTTAACATTTTTTTTACAAGTGTTTTTAAAATAAGGTCTTGTTTGAACGGGCCTTTTGTTTTTTTCTATAAGAGCTTCTAGAATAAGTTAAGTGTTTATGAGATAAAATAATATATTTGAATAGATTTTTTAAAAAACATAGAAGTTGTAAAAAAAAACTGAATCTAGTGATTTGTAGTTTCTGAAAAAAAAGCTATCATGTAGAATTTTTTTAGAAAACATCAATTATTAAAACACCCCTCTCAAACCTATTTAAAGTTATTTTGAAAAATATTAATTACTAAAACATCCTTTATTATTATTTTTATTATTTTTATTTTTATTATTTTTATTATTATTATTATAAAACTATTTCTTGATTAACCTATCCAAACGCAAAAATAACAAAAGTATTTACTGCTTAATTTACTCTTAGAAGCACTTTTGTCAGAAATCCTTCTATCAAACTTTAAAAAAAAAACATTTTTTCAAAAACCAATCAAAACAAGCCCTAAATTAGACACAATCTTTCACTCCTGTAGACTCCGTAATAAAAGATTATGATAAAAGATTTGTATTCAAATCTCTTTTAGGATGCGTTTGATTGAAAAAAGAAAATAGGTTTGGAAAATAAAAATTTTCCACGGAAAACTTTTTGGAGGAAAACTTTTCTGTGGAAATCAAGATTGTGGCGGTTCGATTGCAATTATTTTCTAGCTAAAAAATCTAACACTTTCATAATTTAAATTTTTTATTTTACTGTTTGATTGTCTTTATTTTCTAATGGAAAATGATCATTCTCCGTGGAAAAATACATATTTGTTGTTTGATTGCATTAATTTTCCATGAAAAATTAATATTTTCCATTGAAAATTTTTTATTTTTCCCAAGTAATCAACGAATGAATTACAAGATAAGTAATTTTAAAGGATAAAAAATTCAAAACAAAGACTTAAAAGTTTGTGTATGTCTCATAGCTCCTATTTGAAATTCAAACAACTAATAACATAAGTAATTTTAAAGGATAAAAAATTCAAAATGATGCCCTAAAAGTTTGTGTATATCTGGTAGCTCCTATTTGAAATTCAAACAACTAAGATCAATCTTTATTTTGTTTTTTTATATAACCCCGTCAATTTTTCATGAAAAAGTTTATTGTGTTGGCTGGAGGAATTAATTTCCACAAAATATGATGAAAAAGGGTCACATGACATGTTTTTTAAAAATATTTCCATGGAAAATTTAAACAATCAAACAATCTAAAGTGGTGGAAAATTGGTTATAGAAATATTTTCTATGAAAAAAAAGGCAATCAAACACACCCAAGATATTTTATTCTTTTAGAATATTTTTTTATTAAAAAAATAATTTATATCTAAATTTTTCTTAAAATATTCTTTTATTGCCCTAGGGCTTTCAAATATATATATATACAAGACTAGAGATTTCAATTGAAGCTTATATATTGTAACCCTATTATTATTATTACAGAGTCAGAGTTTTTAAACCAAAAAAAAAAGGTCAATCCAAACAAACATAATTTAAATTATCATATAAATCTTATATCACTGTTAGTATTTGTTATAGTTATATATATTAAAAATTATTCATAATTGTTACATTGTTACTTCATATACAAGACACACACTTTCATAACCTCTCTCTCTCTCTCTCTCTCTCTCTCTCTCTCTCTCTCTCTCTCTCTCTCTCTCTCTCTTTATATATATACTAATTAAATATCTGAACTAATCCTAATATATTTTTTGTATTAAATTCAATTCACAAGAATATAAAAAGTGATGTATTTTTTATGTTTTTTGTACGATTCATTCAATCATGTGAAAGTAGGAACAGAGAAGGCACCAAGCAAGTTCATCCCTTTTAGTTGACTAAATATGGATGTGTATCAACTTAAAGAATATTAACAGTTGGTGCTTAACGAGTGATAGCAACTTAATTAATCTTATAATTATCAAATGGGGGCTAAAGTAATATGCTAATCACAGTAAGAATCCATAACCCCCTCACTGATAAGTTCTTTATTTGATTCATTAAGATTAGTGTGCCGACATTTGACAAACATTAATTATTAGTGATTCTTTGTGCAAACCATTGTCCTCCAAAGTGGCAAATAATTCGGGAGGTTGATGTAAGTGGCGAACCCTAGAAGGGAACCATTAAATGAATCTTAGCGAACCCCACCATGGTGGGATAAGGCTTTGACTATATTCCAAGTTTTGGTGGATTAGTTTTCTGATTATTTATCACTCTTCACACTTCTTAATAATTTTTTGTGCTACGGGGAAAAATATCTAAGGACCCAAGTACATAAACGAGATATCAATTGTCATCATAACCGTTTGGTCATCTAACAATGAAAAATAGATTTTAAAAGGCACTAGAAGGTGCTGAAAGCTTGTCTAACTGCCCCTTAAACTGACACCTTGCTATTTTTGAGCTAGCACCTTGTTGTCTCTGACCTGACACCCGATTGTGTCAAATCTTGTCTAAGTACTTTTATTCTCTTTCTCACACTCTCCTCATTGCTCTCCTTTCCTTCTTAAGTCTCTGACTTGAGCTTCGGAGGCTACCTCGGGGCACGAGCGTCTGGACTCTTCTCTCTACATATCCTTCTCCGGGTGAGGTTCGATCCTTGAAGGTCCAATCTCTAAAGGAGACGTGTAATGTATATTTCAAAAACACTCAAGATCTAATAGAAAAAGGCCAAGCCTCCATATATTCATACAAACTCCAGACAATACATAGAAAAGATAAAGACTCAACAATAGAGAAAACCCTAACAAGAGCTATCAGAGATACTGATTAAGTTCCACAGAGTTCAAGACAAATATTAAGATAACTAAGAGATGGCCCTTCAACAAGCTAAAGCTCCAATGAAGAAACAACGCTCTCCCTGCCACAATTTTATTGTTTATTTGTCGGTTTCTTTGCTTATATTCCAATTTCCCCTCTATTTCAGTGGAATTTCTACCTTCTCTCATGTAATTTTTATTGTTTAAAATTTTTTAATGAAAAACATTTGAAACTAATGAATTAATAAAAAATTATATGAAAAAAAATTTCATTTAGAAAATTTTAAAAAATAAATAGATAGGGGAATGGTTTTCAAAAACTATTCCCCTGAGTAGTGCTTGATTCAATTTAAAAAATTAATTAATCTTATAAGTTTAGTTTTAAAAAAATTTCCCCTCCATTTTATTGGGGGTTTATATCTTCTCTCATATTATCCAATTTTGTTTATTAATTAATTTTATTAAAAAAAATTAAACTTATGAATTAACAAAAAAATTATAAAAAAAGACGATTTGGTGCTACAAAACTCCCACATTCCCGCATGCATGGATCCGGAGAAGAGTAGGACCATTTGGGTCTATTATATGTAGTTTTACCCTTTTTTTTTCTTGTTGTGCCAAAACTCCCCTCAATTAATAAAAATTATATGTAATTTTTTTTCATTATTATTATTTTTTTAAAAGAGGGGAATGGTTTTCAAAAACTCCTCACCCTTTAGTTGTGCTCAATTCCATTGATATATATATATATATATATATATATATATATTATAAATATTTGTTTGATTAGATGATGTGAAATTATTAAGCTATTATCACTATAATACCTTACTGATCAACTAATTAGAATATAGCACTCTCAAGCAGAAAACTTCTTCTGACTATATGAAGCTTTTCATGCATGTAGACAATATCAAAGGCTTTATTATTATCAAGGTATTTGGCAAGGCCATTGTGACATTTACATTGCTTTTATGACAACAAATACCATTACAACATGCCAAAGAATCATCACATAAAAACTTTTACACAAAAGAATACCACAAACAATCTCTCATTTTTCGGGTGGAAAAATCTTTAGATCAAGTCCTGTGTTCATGCCATTGTAAGCAAATGGAGCATACATCCATAGCTCATCAGAGCTCAAAAGCTGCAATCAGTAATAATACCCAAAAACAAAAAAAGAAATTAAAGTTCAAATGTCTCAGAATCACCTCACAATTGAAGAACATATTGATTTTTACTTACCTTAATCTGAAGCTGCAAGAATTTGACATACTGAACAGCCTCTTCAAGCATAGTGCAGATATCAACCTGTCAGATAAAAGTCATGAAATCAGTTTTCAGAAATTAACTAATTAATGAATGATAATTAAAAGTTTTAAACACATTAGTAACACTAACTTTGGTGCATTAGGCACAAGAGTTTGCAAAATTCTCAGCCTCTGATTGATCCTCTCCCTCCTTTTCTGCAGAAATAATCGAAGTGATAAATTCTATCAGCATCCAGAATGCAGCAAAAGTATTGATACTTTTAAATTTAAGCAGCTAATTAATTACCCTTGCATAAAGGCTTTGAGGATCAGTAGCAGATCCTTTACTTGCTCTAGTTTTGCAATTCAAAGTCATACCCAAAGATTGCTTCGAAGAATTCGATTCACTCTCAGTGCTGAAGCTACAACTCATCTCCACCTGCATTGCATTCATACACACTCTGAGATCTAAATAAAAAGAAAAAACGTATCCATCTTGAACTTTCAAATACCTTTTTTGAAATCCGAGGCTTCTTATTATTAAGACTCAGAACTGGAAGAACATCATCGTCATTCCTTCCAATATCTAGCTTTCTCTTTGCGGTTGAAGTACTGTCTACAAGATCATTGCCAATGCTGGTTGAATTCCCCATCAAACTCATTTCTCCATCCATGGAACAATAGCTAACAAGATGAGGCTCTTGAGACCATAAGTATGAACTACTAAAGTTAGAATCCTCCAACCAAACCATTGTTTGCATTCCAAAACTTGGGTTGTGATCTCCAAGCAACTGAGCCATAACAATGGAGGAATCCTCATCAGAAATTGTAGCATTGAATGAGTTCCAGTTCTCCATTGCTGATACTTCAGCTTGCTGCCAAGTTCTCTTTATGGCTATTTATATATGTTCATAAATTTCCTAAAATTTCAAGATTGTTTTATATATAGTTTGCAGAAAAATGAGCACATTTTAAGAAATAAAATGAAGATCAAAACCGTGTACTCAGAGAGTCCAATGTGGGGACTCTACAACTCATTACAACCTGAAATTTGAACAATAATTTGATAAAATAAGGAACTTGGAACATATTTAAGAGTCTATAAGAGTCCACGACAAATGATTAGGAGGTGATTAAGCTCTGATTAATTAATGTTTTCAAGTGGGAAGTTCACATTTTGGGAAACTATGATTTAGAGGGATTTGATGAAAAATTATAAATTTTTATTTGGTGTACATGTGCGCGTGAGAGAGAGCTCTGGCCGGCAAGAACGTGGAAAAGGGTTATGATTTTATTAATGAAATGAGATAGAGAGGAATAAATAATGGGAGTAAGATCTTCAAAGTGGGATTTTTCTTTTGAATTAAATATTTTTTTTTTTGAAGTGAATAAACCAAATTTGTTTATTTATGATAATAGTTAAGATCATATTACAATTAAACTCAGTCAGAGTACATAAAAAGATACAGAAATTTAATTGAAGACTTTCCTCATGACTGAGTTTGGTGGTTGGTATCTCAGACTCCTCCTAGCGTCGCTGGGTCCCCTGTTGTATTGTCCTCGAAGGCTTCATCACCTCCCGTGATCGGTGTTGATGTGTCACTAGTGAGCGCTAAACTCCTTTTCACTAGATTATGTGCCGTCTCCAGTTTTGATTTTTTGGAGAGTGGAACTGCATTCACCCATGGGAATAAGAGGTAAGAGATATCACAGATAGTCCTCAAGAAAAGAGTTGTTTGTCTCGAAAACATCGCATGTTTCATTCGCCCTAAATATTTCAGGTGATTGTCAGGACTGCAAGCTCCCATCCCCGTCGCAGGTGATTGAATTAAATATTGATATAATAGAATTTTAGAAAACGAAATACATGAAAGCAAGATTCAACTTGGAGGGGAGAGAGAACATTGTGCAAGCGATTGACACTTCTAAGAACCAAACATATAGAAATGCCTGGATTTGTTCCCCTCAAAATCAATCCAATCATCATCATCACCATCATCATCATCATTATTATTATTATTATTATTATTATTATTATTATACCTTGTTAAATTTGATAAATTATTCATAGTCATTAATATTTGGAGTTGCAACCAAAAAACAATATTGATGATTTGCATTCATGGGCTCCATTAAATTATGGGCCAACCAACACGTTTTAGTCTAGCATGGACCTAACTCAAGTTTGAGTTTGAAACTAATATGTGCACTGTGCTCCTTAATTTGGCTCACCTTGACCTTCTTAAAAATTCAAAGCATGTTTGGTCTTTTAAAGAAAATATTTTTTATATAAAAATAAGAGCTTTGAAAAAAGAAAAATTATTAGACTCTATATTTAGGTGCGTTTGGTTTGTTTTCATTTTTTATTTCTGAAAAAAAAAACACAAAGACAGAAAAATAATTTTTTGTTACCTTTTTAAAAACTAGAAAATAGAAAAACTGTTTGATTTGGTTTGTTGGAAACTGTTTGCAAAAATAAAAAATGTAAAAGTTGTTTGGTTTGTTATTATAAAACAATATAATAAACCTCCAAATAGAACTATAAACCAACATAACAACATTCATACAAAGTTTTTTTTACATAAATTTATGTTGTCATCTATCACTTATATATATCTAATAACATCTGAGTTGTCATTCTTTCTCTCCTTCTCGCCATCACTACAGTCTGACCCAGATCAATATTTGAGAGATCGAGGAGGACGAGAGCGCGAGATGTGCGCTGGGGTTTTCAAGAGCATAAATCCTTTTCTTTGAGATTTTTTTTTAATAATATGAGCCTCATCAAACCTATTTAAGCTACTTGAGCTTGAAGAGATGATCCCATGGACTCCATGGAATCGGGTCCATATATGATCTCGGCTACAAAAAACACCTAGGGATGTGTGGGCAGCACACATCTCGGGGTGTTCTTTTTGGGCGCCCTGAGATATGTGGCACCCACACATCCCATCGATCCTGAGGCATCATTTGTGGCAGAGATCATCCATGGACTCGGTTCCATGGATGATATCCCATGGAACCGAGTCCATGGGATCATTTCTCTCGAGCTTGAGCTAATCAATTTGGAGCGTAGCTTGAGCTGGGTCCAACTAATCAAGCTTGGTCTCTTTACAATCCTATGCTTAAATCTCTTGCTTCGCGTTAGGATATCCAGGTCATTAATATTACCCCTATGTTTTTTTATTACATATTATTAACAACTTTTTCTCACTATTTTCATTTTTTCATGGACCTTGGTTGGATTTGGATGGTGTTTGGTTGAAAGTTGAAACCAAAGGACCATTGGTCTAGCGATATCTCGTGTCCCATGTGTTGGATAATTCATTTGGTGAGCAAAGCTCCCAGGTTCGAGTCCCCGCCTTTTTAACGGAAGAAGCAGTTTGGACAATTCACTTGGTGAGTAATAAAACTCCCAAGTTCGAGTCCCCATCTCTATAAGCGCACAATTAGGGGTCAAGGTCAAGGGTGCTCGTTACTTAAAACCATGCCCCTGACAAACTCTATGGGGAGGTCTTTATGGCCTATGTTAAAAAAAAATAAACTACTTACAAAAATAAAATAAAATAAAATAATTTGTGTGGTGTATGAATAAATATTATTCCTAAAAGGGTGAATGTGAAAATATCCACCTGTGCAACAGTGCAAGCATATAATCAATTTTCTCTAAGAAAAATAGAATAAATAGTAATATCAGGATTTCACAGGGGGTATATAAATGAAAAATAATTCCCAAAAAATGCAAAGGCTATGCCCACAAACGGCGCTCTCACACACACTCCAAGAGTAAAGAAAGACACGCACGAGAACTCCAGCTCGATCGCTGGAGAGCCTCGATGATGATCCGAAGGTCCCCTTCAATGGCGGCGAGGCCATCGCCTCTCGTGATCCTCGATGCTCTCTGAAGAGCAGTAACGATGGCCCAGTGCGTCGCGTTCCCCCCCCACCGCCTTTTCTTCGTTCATCCTTGAGGTGGTTTGATTCTCAACGAAATTTAACAACTTTATGTTCAAATGTTGGATTTTTTCTGCTTTCTTTGTTCGTATATACCTGTCAATCGAATCAATCACATTTTGGTTTTCATCCTGTTCTGTTTCTTTGCAATGTGTGTTGTGATGTTCAATTGGTAATACCTACAAAATTATAGCAGGATTTCAATCCACTAGTGTTGGAGTGATTTGTAGTAAGTAGCCGTTTAGGCGTGCGTATGGATTTTGAGAAGTTATGGTGCTCTTAGTACTGTGGATGAATGATTTCTATATCACTGGAGGAGGGGGGAGGAATTTTGTTGTTTGGATTAGTTGGATAGGATCGACAAAAGCCAAACTTTCGTTCCATTTTTTTTTTCTTTGATGCAGTGGACCAAAGAAAGAATTTTATAAATTCTTTTGTATCATTTGAGACAGAAAACAAAAGATGTCGGACACTGAAATATATATATATCTTTTGAGAAAAGTGAATAAACCACTGATGCATCAAATAAAGATAGATAAGTAGTTTTCGGAAATTTTTGTTCTTTCATTTGGACTTCTCTTCCTGCCCTACCTTAGAGCAAGGTTTCATAGAGTGGATCTCTTTTGTTGGAAGGCATCATCAAGAAGGTTTTTATGAGATTATTGTTAAAGTTGTCTGGTTTGTCTTTAAGTTGAGCTCCTTATTAATATCTTATGAAATTGGTAAAACAATCGGTGATACATTTTCAGCTTTTTTTTTTCGATAAACACCATTAATAGAAATTATACAATGGAGAAGTTTATATAAATAGAATAGACACAAACACGGCTTCATTTAAATATTATTGGTGACTGTGGTTAAGTGATAGTTGTCCCCTCATTGCTGTGTTGGAAAATTCTTTAGATCAAGCCCTATGTTCATGCCATTGTGAGCAAAGGGAGCATACATCCACAGCTCATCAGAGCTCAAAAGCTGCAATTTGAAGTAGCAGAGAATTAAAAATGTCTAGTTAGTACAGATGCCTCAAACTAATACTCTGTTGAATCAATTTGAAAATCATTAGTCTATTCTCTTTCTCATACTTTAATGAAGTTTGGTGAAGAACTTATTGATATTTTACCTTAATCTGAAGCTGCAAGAACTTGACATACTGAACTGCCTCGTCAAGCATTGTGCTAATGTCTACCTGTCGGGTGATAGTAATACACATGAGATCTAAAGCAGGACAAAAGTAGCTAGCAGTAAACATTTGGAAAGCCATGTTTTTCAACAAACTCTTACTTTCGTGCCATTAGGGACCAGATTCTGTAATGTCCTCAGCCTCTCATTGATTCGCTCCCGCCTCTTCTGTTGAAATCGTTCAAGCGCATGCAAATGATTTAATTATACTTCATCTTGCAACAGTTACTAAATTTATTGTTCGCAAGTGATTAATAGAGTTCATTACCCTTGCATAGAGACTTTGCGGGTCAGTGGCCGACCCCCGACTTGATCTTGTTTTTCTCTTTAGATTCAAAACTCTAGAGTCTTTACAGGCAGAACTTGCTTGCACCACTGCATTGAGCTCTTGGGAGGCATATGATTCACTATCAGAGCTATTGCATTTGAACCTCTGCCAGTTTGCCTCCACTGTAGTGGAAGTGATAGAACTTTTCTGAACCTGCATTTCATAAACAACTTCATTTTAGAACCTCACATGAACTCAAGTTTTAGCCAATGTACCTGACACTCACCTTCGTAGCAGTAATCTTAGACTTCTTATGACTCTCACCCTGACAATCCTCATTCTTTCTCCTCACAGTGGAGGTGCCCCCAGTAGCAATGCCATTGCAAGTCAGATTCCCAATCGAACCTATAGGTCCTATATTAGAGAAACCCATGGAATGTGTATTACTGTCAAACTCCTGGAGCACACTATGACCACTCATGGAGTAACTTTCAAGAATGTATGGAGGGAGGATACTAGTGGTAGTGCCAGTACTAATATTGATACTTGGATGTTGTTCTTGAGACCAAAAGTGTGAATCAACAGCATGATCATGTTCAGACCATGACATGGATTGCATTGCAAAACTTGGGTTGTGATCACCAAGCAATTCAAGCATGAAGTTGGAGGACTCTGCAGCATCAAATGAGCTCCAGTTCTCCACTAGATCTTCCAATAGATCCATTTTTGGCCTCAACTTTGTTTTTTGAGTGGAGATGGAGATGGCTCAAGGGATAAATGCTATGGAATAGTACTTTTTTTTTTGCCACTTGTTTGGCTTGTTTATGTGCCTATTTATAGATGAGAAAATGGGAAACAATTTGGAAGATTAAAATTATTATAATAACAACCACATCTGATTTAATTGAATCATTCACCTGGTGAATCATTCACCTGGTGGTAGAATTTTTTTTTTTTTTTTTTTTTTTTTCCTCCAAGATGGATGAGTGTACAGTGTCATATAAGTTGAATCATAAAACAGGCTAAGTGTGTAGAAATGAACACTTGATTTTTTATATATAAAGTATGAAATTTCTCCAAATATCAAATGCATCAGCTTGAGAGACACCCCATTTTTAAAGAAATAGTTAAGGATTTGAAGGACGTGTACAAATTCGGTAGTGTGGGAGTACAAAGATTCGGTAGAGATCCGTTCACCTGATTCTCATCTTACAAGTGAGGGGGTTCGAACCCGGGTCTTTCATAGGTTTACTACCCATTATTTAATAAGGAACCCTGGTATCACTAGGTCTTTGTGTGGCTGTTGGTTTAAAGAAGAAATTGTTTTTGACTAATTATTGAAAAATATACACTATATATTGCATGCATGTTTCTAAAAAGGACCTCTCAAGGGATAATATTGGAAATAATTTCTTTCATCATACACAAGTTATTTTGAGATCAATAAACTATGGAATACATTTTATTTTTATTTTATTCACATTCTATTCCAGTATTGTGTTATCTAAAAACTTTTATCTTATTTGACTTCATTAATCTCAACAGCATACATAGTGAGAAAAATATTAGGGAGAAATGAAAGGAAATTAACAATTTATTTTTCCACGAAATAATCATTAAATTTAATATAATAAATAGATAAGAGACGTAGAAATATAAGTGGTGGAGTTTCTTCCAGCTCTTGCTCCCGTGCACCGCGGGTCAACACACCAAATGTTGAAAAACTAAGACAATGATTTGATATAATTAGAGGCTTGCAAACATAATTAACATTTTAATCAGCCAATCCTTTGGTCCACGTTTCCAAGCGTCATAACAATTAACAAATGATTAGTATTCGATTAATTTATAATTAAGCTCGGGTTATCAAATACTAAATTGCTAGAAATAGAAGACAACATGGATGATAGTTTACCAACAACTTTTTGGCTTATTGGTATCGGGTTCTTTGTATAGGGTTTCATTGGTTAGGACAATCCCAAGTTTGAACTCCCACATAGAGATGAAGGCTAACATGGGTGCGCGTTATGCATCATTTGACTTTCGGGAGGCAATTGTCGTTTTTGTGAAAAAAAAAACATGAATGATAGTTTGATTTGATGACGAGTTAAATAAGTCAGGTTTTGAGCTAACATGATTAGATATTATTAAGTTTGATTTGATAAAATGTTAGTTTGGGCTTGATAAAACATAACTCATAAATTTATGCTCTTAATCGTGAATTATGGTGTGATTTATCAATTAGGGGCATGGAATGAGATGGGAGATATAAAATTTTGTTTGGTGGATGAAAGAGTACAACAAGAACATGGAGGGAATTGTAGGGATATATCCTTAAAATCTTTGGGTGGATTTTTGTTCCCTTTATGGACTTCATTTAGTTTGATTTTTTTTTTCTCTTTCCTTTTTTATATTGTGTGGTGTATAAAAGTGCAAACAATTTATGGCTTGTTTTCCTTCAAATCATTTTATTGTATATGTATAGTAGTGGATTATAAGATAAAAAGGAATTTGGTTTATCTATATTTATTCATTTGTTTATTGTGTTTGGCTCTTATTTTATATGTAGTTTAGTACAAACGATGAATGGTATTAATTAGTTTACTTAAAACTAATGATATGTTAATCCCAATAATTTGGCATGAAAATAAAAGAAGAGGCGTTTGCATTGGTTTCTTCTACTTTTTCTTGTTGTCACTAATTACTTATTAGATATTGTCATCGATCTAACCTTTTATATATGGGGAAAATTGGTTATATACCCCTCAAATTCATAATTACATATTTACCCCCGAAAAAATCATAATTACTTGTCTACCCCTGAAAAATAGGTTGAATTGCGGATATACCCCTACTGTTAGGATCCGTTGACAGAAGTTAACCAAGTAATCTTAACCATGGTTACAACTTAGGTTAAGGGTTGGAAAATGTCCAAAATATCCCTTTTTATATATTTTTTTTAACTATTTTAAATTTTAGATTTTTAAAGGGGTATTTTTAAATTTATAGTCAAACAAATTTTTTAGGGGTATATATGTAAAGGGTATGATGGTCATTTTGCATGTCTACCGTTTGTTAATTTGACGGTTTTTTATTTGATTTTAACCCCAGGGGTATATACGCAATTATACCTATTATTTAGGGGTATGTATGCAATTATGTTTTATTCAAGAGTAAATTCGTAATTTCAAAATTATTCAGGGGTATACCTGTAAAAAGCCCTTATATATATATAGTGGTGTTAGTTCCGGCTGGCAGCGGCCGGATATTAACACCCAAACTAAAAAAAATAAAATCCCAACAAACCCAACTACCCCCAACAATTTGATAGTATGGGCCGGCCGCAATTAACGGCCGGCTGGATACTATCAAAAGTGTATATATATATATATATATATATATATATATATATATATATATATATGCATGTAAATATACATAAAAAAGACTCTCAAAATATAATATGACTTTGTAGAGGCATTATAATTTAGCTATTTTGCATGCTTATATTTGCCAAGAAGAAAAAATTATGGTTATTGTGGAGGTTCTCAAATGAGAGCTGTGGCCTAGTTGTATGTTATATCAGTTCCTTTAATAATGCAAGGTACAAACCTTGCTTCTATGCATAATTTAATAATTTTTGGGTTATGAGAAACACTATTAAATTGGGACAAACCTTATTGGAGATTTCCTCTCATTTTATATTAGAGATCTCAAAATAGTAAACATGTTCTTCATGAGATCAAGAGGGATAAGCTTGTTTAAGTATAGGTTCAACATGCATATAGTTTGGATATGATGTTAATTAATTGATCACATACCTTCTTTGTTTGGCTTGCTTTGGTTGGTGCAGTGTGAGGCCTAACCACTTAAGTTATAACCATGCATTAGAGAAACAATTAAGGTACCACTTAGGGTTAGGGTTATCATATTTCAATGATAAAAGTTTTCCTTAAAATATCTTTTCCGTATATCATGACCGATATTATTGTATATATATCGGAGTTGCAATGTATTTCCACTTATAATCTTCAAGCACACAATATTAATTAATCAGTGGAAAAGACTTGGTAAATTAATTAATGAGTTTGATCATCGAAGCATTAGCGAATCAAACCATGATCGATCAGTATTATTTGATTTTTATACAAATGAAACTCAAGTTAAATATTGAGTTCAAATGATTCTCAAATTAAGAACAAATTAGAAAGAATATATTAATTAATGTTTTAAAGGAGATGGATATATAGAAACACAGATCATCCAATTGCTTGCATCTCAGCACGATCTGAGATTCTATAAGTAGAAACACTGTACGTGGAGTTTCAGTGGTTGGGACCTAACATCTTCATGCCAGAACATCAGGTATATCATGAGTATATATATATATAGAGTAGTGATACTGTACGGCCGGCCGGAATAGTGTTTAATTCCGGTCGGCCACCCATTTGGACCTCTGGAGGATTTTTGAAAGCATGGATATATATATATATATATATATATATATATAGTTATTAATTAAACCATGTCCATGATTAATTAATTACTATGCATGCATAGGTATATGACTTCTAACTTCTAATTGATCATTAATATATCAATTAACTATATGAGTCCTTTTATTGCATGCCCTTCTATTTTACAAGCCTGTAACACTCATGCATGAGAGGAAGAGATTACATTATAAGCACCTAGTTTTACCAATTATATATATATATATATAAAGATTGGTACTATATATATGTGATCACATATATCAAGGATAAGTAATGAATATGATACATTTATTGTTCAATATGATCGATCAATAGTCCGATAGAGTGTTAATCTTCCGATCATTAATTTAGGGGCTCTTGGTACCGATTCCTGGCTTGCCATTCTTAGGATCATTTTTATTGTTCGCTCTTCCATCGTTGTAATCCATCGATATCTCCACAAGAAATTTTCTCGCGTCATGAATCTGTAGATTAAAACATCATAAAATCATGTTTTTCATTAGTTTCATGAAGCTATCTTATATATATATATATATGGACAGCATGCATGGATAAAATTAGGGTTTGTTTGGCTTAACTTTTTAAAATCATTGAAATCTTCTTAAGATATAGTTCTTGTTTAATTCTCCCAAGAAAAGCTTCAAGAATTAAACCAGAAGCTAAAAGATTTTTTAGTAACAATTTCCAATACTAATTTTTTTACTATAAACTATTTTAATTTCCAAATGCAACTCAAACATAAATCACAAAAGTCTAGCAAAGACTTCATGTGTTTACACATGCATGCATGCATTCATGCCACACCTTGTTCAGCAGGTCTGAACTTTGAGCTACTCCATCATTGATGCTTCTTCCAACTTGACCTGCATGAAATTATTAAGATGCACATATAAGAAAAATGGTTTTGAAAACAAAAAACATTGGAAAGATCTAGTTGCATGCATATGATCTATTATACCTGAAGAAAAAGAAGGGTGACAAAGAAGAAGGACTAGAAGAAGGAGAAGAAAGAATGAAGGTTTTGGCATGGCTTTTGTTAATTTCTTCTAATTAGGACTAGCTAGCTAGCTAGCTAGTACATGAGAGAGTATTAATTGGGTGTTGTGAATGAAGAAGAGGTTGAGCATTTATATATAGAATTGGATGATGGGTGTGTGAATGGTCCAAGTAGTCCACCATGGATGATAAACAAGAAGAATAAGAATCACAGTGATGTAGTTGAAAATCCATGAGGCCACATTTATGTTCATAAGTCAACACTGCACTAACTTTCCCATCACTGTTGTTGAACATGCAGTGCTAGAGAGTGCATGCATGTGTGTGTGTGGTGGAGACAGTGAAACGTCCCTTGCTTTTTTCCCTTGGCTTACATGTATAATTATATTAATTAATTATCAACATCATGCATGTGTGCTTAGATTTTCCAAGTTAATTAATCTAAGAAATATTATATATGAACTTAAAATAGAGTAAAATGCTAAATGATAACAAACAAAAATAAAATAAATTAAATTATTAACATATAAACGATGTAGCATTAAATTAAGCATCACAGTGGTCAGACCAAGATCAATGGATGATTCTCTACTAGTGCCGGGTACTGTTTTTCTATCTTTCCTGTTTTGTTTTGATTAAAAAGAGAAAAAAAAAAAACTATCATGTATGCTTGACTTCATCATCTCAATCAAATGAACCATTACTTTTGATGCATGTGTTGTTTTGTTGCATTTGGGAATTAAACTAAATGAGGGGGGAAAAAAAAACTATTTTCATGTATGCTTGACTTCATCATCTCAATCAAATGAACCATTACTTTTGATGCATGTGTTGTTTTGTTGCATTTGGGAACTAAATGAGGAAAAAAAACACTATTTTCATGTATGCTTGACTTGATCATCTCAAGCAAATTAATGAACCATTACTTTTGATGCATGTGTTGTTTTGTTGCATTTGGGAACTAAATGAGGAAAAAAAAACACTATTTTCATGTATGCTTGACTTCATCATCTCAATCAAGTGATTCACTACTTTTGATGCATGTGTTGTTTTGTTGCATTTGGGAAACTAAATGAGGGAAAAAAAACACCATTTTCTTGTATGCTTGACTTCATCATCTCAACCAAGTGATGCACTACTTTTGATGCATGTGTTGTTTTGTTGCATATGGGAAACTAAATGAGGACTCTTTAGACATCCACTCACCCACCATTGTAGAATCAAAACCATGATAGATTGTGGTGGCCACCAAATCATATCATCAAGCTCACCACTTTCCTAAAGTTGACTACCTATCCATTCCCCAAATTATCCATCCAATAATAATTGAAAAAAAAATTAAGTTAATTATTCATTATCAATATCAAAAACCCTTCGATCAATAAGTTGGAAGGATTTTGAGTTACATATGACTCAAATTATCAGATTTTCAAAAACTAATGTTTGGTTAAAAAGATTTCAAAACTCAATGTATTTGAAAATATTTCTGATAGAAGATTTCAAATTATGCCCAAGATTTGGATTTACTTTTATGGGTATAATCCGAAATCTAAAATTTAGATTTATATTCTGGTTATTCAAATCAAGATTTTCAAATCCTTCCAACCAAGCACAAAAATTTATAATATGGATTTCCAGTTACATCTAATCAAACACCAGATTTACATGTGTTGTATTTTGAAAACCAGATATTTACATACAAATACATTGTAACTGGAAAACTATGTATTTGAGATTACATCCAACTAAACGCTATCTAATATAAAGACCTTGGAGTGTTTGGATTGCTTTTTTGTTTAGTTAAACGTTTAACAAAAATATTAGGCCTTGGATACAAAAATCTGCGGCTAATATTAGTCGCAATAGCACCAAATTTTTGTAACAAACAAAGAAAAAAAAAATCATAAACTTTTTTTTAAAAAAAAAAAGTTAACTATCACACTTACTCCAACAAAGAGAGGTTGAGGATTCGACACAAGGTTAAAAGGTGCTTCTAGTGATGTGTCACATTTATAAAAAACAATAAACCCTGGAGACATTAAGTAGTTCCACACTTTTTCTTTATAGTGGAGAATAAAAAGAAGTTTGACAAAATACCTTATAAGATGATTACATGATACTATCAAAAGTCATTGCTTAAAAGCTCTGTTATGGACATCCATAACTTGAAAAGAAGCACACTTTTTTTTTTCCAATTCAACCTTGATAGCTGCTTCCATGAGTTTGGTATCAGTCTTCTGAAATGGCAGGTCCTCATCCATGGATGGATATAAAGTCATGATAAGAACCCTTCTTTGAAAATCATGTGCAGAGAGATAATGAACTGAATAGTCCTGCATCGGAAACTCAGATTCGATCAATCAGAAACATAGACTGAATGGGTTTGTTATAAATGGTACACAGTCATACAACTCGATCGAACCCTATTTATCACTTACTGATCACATTCTATATCCTACTTGTCTGAACTCTGTGCCATCTTGTGAAGTAGCTGACAATGAGGAGATAACTTCAGTTTGAAAATAAGCCATAGCCATATCAGAAACTTCAAAAATTTTATACCAAACAAGGTTCAATGGCATAACAAGTGGCATGAAATCCTTCATGGAAAACCCGCTTAGTAGATATGGTTGTCTCATGTTCAGGAGATCTCTGCCATGTTACTTAATCATCAGTTGGTAGCAGGCAAGAGATCAATAAAATGGTGTTGGATGTGAGAAACAGCTACCAAGCATCAGGAGGATAGATTTAGTAATGCTAGAAGTTATATTAGATTCAACCGTTAGTGCTTGTGCATGTTCTGATGATGATGATAATCACAATGCAAATACTTGACAATTGAGTAATTACAGAGATTATAAAAGGCTTCATCTACATTGAAATTATATGCAAAAATATCCCAAACTCCATACTGTTGTTGGTACATTTGTTTTGCATGTTTTTGTGAGTCTGTCAGGGTTGACATATATAATCTAATCCAAAGGGCATCAGTATGTACCTTCTGAGAAAAACTTTGGACAACCATAGTTTGCAGTTTGATTACCAGTTGCAGATCATCAACATAATCTTCCTCATCAATCACATTACCAGCAGTGTTGTTCATCCTGTGCTGGAAAGTGAACGCAATTCCTATTGTTTTGCAAATGAAACCATACATATATAGAGAGCGCTGTACACAAATGCATGAGAAAAAATAATCAAATAACTGATACAATCCAAGATAGAATATTAGGTACAATCAGTTACATACAACAAAGCCAATTTAGTTTTCTCAAAATATTTAACAATAGGCCAATCATCAATTAAATGCAAAATGCATGTCCGGAAATAGCTCAAAATTTTTTTGCATTATTAAACTACAATTATGTCGCAAACTGAATCCCAGCAGGGTAACTAAAGATTGGTGAAACGTGATTACAAATGATAAAAGCAATAGCAAGCAATTCTGGAGAGAATTAGTACCCATCCTTCATATATCAATTCGAGAACAAAATCTGAAAACCTCAGACAAAATAACCAAATGGCAATGAGGCAATTGCATGGAAAAGGAAATACACACAGAAAAAAGAAATATTACAGAAAGTGCAAGCATTGTTGCATAAATGCATAGGTACTAAAATACCTGTATAGACTATGGGATGAATTAATGCACAAGTCAAAACTTGACAACATTGAAATGCATAAATGAATATCCCATGCAGTGACCGCTTCAGTATACAAAGGAAAGAGATTCAATGCAGACTGACTGACTATAACAAAAAAAATGAAAGACCATTACAAAATTTCCAGAAGAAAAAAATGAAGGGAAGAAATCTGGAGCACCAGATCAGAAGAAATATAGATATCCAACTTGAAGCAGAATAATGCAAGACTTTGAGCAAGCTCCAGAGAGAGATCAACACAAAGTCTCAACCTTGGACAGCTTACTAACTAGAATGTAACACCAGGATAAATTCACAACGAAATGCCGTAATGAATACAGCTGATGCATATAAATAAACAGTGGCTTGCCAAGAACATGACGTGAATGCTAAGAGCGTAGTTCTTCCCAGCCTTGGGAGGCTGATTTGCCCTTCAAAAATGTTAGCATAGGTGGCCAGCCATTATCCCACTTCATAATGAACACCGGATCAGGCAACAATGATGATTGACTGATGCATGACTGCGATCTTCGACCAGACTGACACAATTCACAATTTCACATGCATATGCAGACTTCTAATGCACCATGAACATCATCAACAAGAAACAGCACGGCCGATGGCTAATTTAGCCCATTCAGCTAACTCTTTATTAGTTAAATGATCATCTGAGGATAAGCATTCTTCCAAAAAATCTTTGCATGAAACAGACTGAGTTATCAGAGGACCAGCATTGCTGCCCAGGGTATCAGCTAAGTCTCCCAGGACTCCTATTGCAGTCTTCATAACAACATCATCCCTGATAGATAAAGTGTTAAAAAATATCAGCAAAGAAAATCAAATGTAACAAACCATGAATAATTTAGAATAAGGATCAGTTGCAAAACTCACATGTTCTTTTCCTTATACAAACTGTCAAGAAAATGGAGAATGTGAGGAGCATAAGGGAGTAGAAGTTGGGTCTTAGGCGAGTTCTTAAAACCTTGAAATATTCCAGAATAAGCTTCCAAGATTCCGTTCCTCAGCTGATTAGTGTACTCCATTATTTCATCATCAGCCACTGCAACTTGAGCAACTAGCTCTGCTGCGCTCAGGAGCATAGGCATTGTAAAGATCAAATACTTCTCAAAGTTCTCCCCAATTGCCAAGGCAATGTCACCAAAGCAGGAAAATATGGGTGGCTTAACAGACCGGTGTAGTTGATTGCTAGACAGATCCTTGAGGAGTTGAGTCATAATCCCATCACAGAAAGGCAAAATCTTGTCCTCCAATGCCCTGCATAAGTCTCCAACCACACCAACAGTGATAGCACACACCTGATGCTCCTCATAATTTTGAAGACCCCTCTCCAGGTATGGATAAAATCCTTGCATGTATTTCACAAAATCTGACCCTGTAGCATATGCCAAAGCACCAATAGCAAGCATAGCTTCTTCATGTACAGTGGCATTCCAAGAAGCCAAAATCCTCAAAAAGAGATCCATAATTTGGTCAGCAAACTGCATAAAGACATATTTTGTTGGTTCAGCTGCTCCCATCTTCTGGATAATAACCTGCAAACACCCGCAAAGAAGTCCTTGGAGTTCATTTTGTTTTCCTCTCTCCTCAGATGACAGTTTCTGAGATTCCAGTGTTTGATTGAGCTCTGCCATGATCACTGGCACCAGTTGCATCACTATTGGCACTGTCTCATCAGTGGAGCACCTAACCACTTCATTCAAAGCCTCATAAGCAGCAGTACGAAGGCGGGATTCTCCAGCATCTTCCCTGTGGGTCACATCCAGAAGAGCCTGAATCATGTCCTGAAAAAAAGGAGACAATGGGGAAGATGAATAGCCAACATCCTCAAAACCTTGAGCCAGGAAATAGAGAGCTCCACAAGCCTTCTCAGCAACATTTGGGACGTCTTTCATACTCTGAAGGAGAACTGTAAGTATCTGCTGACAGTTCTCTTGTGTTATTATGCGCATCTCCATAGCAGACCCATGAAGGAACTCAAAAATTCTCCCCAAAGTCCATGCAGTTGTGTCCTTGACATGGTTGTTTGGGTCTGTCAACAATGCAGTTAACATGAAGTTTAGTGCCACATTAACGATAGGCATGACCTTGTCAGGGGAAGGACCCTCCAAAATAGAACCAAAAGCATAAGTCGCAGCTTCTCTTTTCCTCCAGTCTGGTTTTGTAATGTTTTCTTCTATGAAAGGCATCACAAGAGGAACTATGTCATCTCCGACAGTTCGTGCAACCAGACCCAAGCATGTGCCACCTGCCATAGCAATATTCCAAGCCCCTTCATCCTGATCCTGATCTTCTTCCTGTTTCAGGAGTGTCTCCAACAGCATAGGAACCAAAGCAGGCAATGCTTGTTTGATAAAATAAAAGCAAGGGGCCCCAGAATCAGCTGAAAAGTCACCTCCATACTCATCTAAGATGTCGATCTCTTCATCACAGATTGAGCTCCAAAACTCAACAGCTTGAAGGGCAACGGGCTCCTCATCTTCCCTGACAGCTTTGGCTGTGACTTCGAATATGTCCTGCATGTAAGATGCGATCTTTTCATAGTAAATGGATGAGATGGCAACCAAACACTCAAATGCTGCCAGCCGTATCCTCAGCTCAGGAGACTGAGTTGCTTCACAGACAACTCTCATGATGTAGTCTCGTTCCATGTCATTCGTGAAGTTCACCTGTGCAAATCCAAGTGCATTATACAATGCTCTGGTAGCAGCCAATCTGACATCAGTGTTCCCTTCAGAAGCATTCATACCCTGAACTACTGCAGTAAGTATCTGGTTTACTTGATCTTGGTCGACAACCTCTGGAGATACTTCCTCACATATGTAACCAAGGGTTTCAAGTGTTGCTTGCTTGACATGTGGCTTAGGCTGGTTGATATTTGACAAAAGAGAGCTGATAAGTTCAGGCCACAGATTGAGAGGCAATTCGATGCCTGCAATTTTAGCAATAACTTGTGATGAAGTGGATCTTGCATCAGGAACAGGTGAAGAAAGGGTCTGTAGAAGGCATCCTTTGATCTTGTTCTTCACAGTGACATCTAAACTCAACCACCTTTGTGCAAGTTCATTTTTCCTGTGTTGCTCCTTAGCATCCAAAGTGTTCTTAAGGATGAGACCCGCTAGTTTACGACCATCAACAGGCTTTTCATCATTCACCAACTCACCAGAAAGAGAGACCAAAAATCCAGGAAGGTTCTGTTCCTGAAACTGCTTAAGGCTTTCTTCTGCATGTTTGCGAACAGAACCATCAACTGATTGTGCACTCAACAGAATTTTTGTAACTTCTTCTGCCATGTTCACCCTAAATAGAAGAAAAGTAAGAGATAAATCAGTTCTATATAGTTAAATAAAACACATTAAACACATAGTCAATGTAAGAGAAAAAATAATAAATGAATAATCAAAACATGTATCTGACAAAGCCTTTAATTGGAAGAATTTGTGCAACAAGCATGCCAACACAAAGATCTGAATGCCAATAAACAAAAGAGTAGCTAAAGTTAATGCCACAAAACCACCACTAACTCTAACCCAACATACTATTCAAGCACTGTAATGCAACCTTATCCTAATTAAATAAACTCGTGGTTTATCCACTTATTAAAAAAAAAACTCTAACCCAACATGCATGAAGTGTTCATTTTTAGAGGAAGAGAACACAAACACATGATTTCCCACAATTAATCAGTGTCTGCATCTCACTTCCCTGTGAAATTCTTTACATCTGATCTCATAAGAAATTCTTTAGTCATCCTAAACCAGAAGTAAAATGGTACTCCTACATACCAGCTGATACAAGACAAAAAGAGAATTCGGAAGTTTAAAAAAAAAAAAAACAACAACAAGAGAAGAAAAACTTTTCTGGAAGGCATGTAGAAAAGCCCAAGAGTAGCATAATTAATCAGTGGATATCACAAAAAAACACATTTAGAGAATATCAATCCTATGAGATATATCTATCCATCACTGGAGTTTCCACGCTGTTTCTTATTATTCATTCAAGCTTCACAGTAATATCCAGATGTATAGAAATGAAATACATATCTGAAACCAAATCCGTAAAAATTTCAACTTTCACATTTTTTCGGGAAACCCTGCCTATCAAGAGAATTAAGAAAAGACATCATTTACATGAAAAGCCATGCAATCAACATAACCCCTAATTCCAAAACCACCTCAAACACAAGGCTAACCTCAGCTGAACAAAGGAAATGCAACAAATAAATAACCAAACGAAAAAAATCCAAAATTTACACTCATAGATAGGGAATACAAGCTCCTCACAAAATCCCAGCTGATGGTTCTAGCATCCTTGAATTCTAATCAAAATTGAGCCATAGAAAAATGAAATTCGAGATCACGTATTTGAATTCCAGCGAAAACAACGAGGATATAAATTAATCAAACTATCCGAGAGAACTGAGGATCGATCGCAACGCAGCCGGGACGAGGGAGAAGCGGAAGTAGCAATGCTGGAAATGAGAATTCACTGAATTGAGTAGTTTACTATAAATATTTCGAAGTTTTAACAGAAACCCTTCTCTTCTTTATATTTACGCTCCACTCTTGAAACGAGAAACTCAGTCCTCAAGCTATAGCTAGTAAGAAGTTATTAAATAATTTCAGAAGTTCCCGAGGGTGTTTTTGGTAAATGAATATCTATATAACGCGCTGCCAGCCTGCATCGATTGATCGCGGGAGCCACTCTGCTCAAAGAAGACTCCAATGTAAAGGAAAACATAAAAATTATAGTTAATTCACTATTACCAAAGGCCTCTTGGTCTAATGGTAAATACCTCAGGTCCCGTGTGTTGGTGTGATTAGACCCCTATTGAACCTTTGGTTGTTCCTAAGATCGAATCCCCACCCTCATAACTGGGGAGCAACCCTCGTAGAGCGTGCTCCAACGGCTATACGCACATGGTGAGGGGTTTGGGTTAACAAAGCCAACCAAGGCCACGCCCCCTTGATAGTCCCTCATAGGGGATGCTTGTCACCCATATCAAAGAAAAAAAAAAATTAATTCACTATTAGTCCCTAAAATAGTACCCTAATTGCCTTGAGATCCTTGGGGGTGTTTGTTTATTATTTAGTGGTGTGTGTGTGTTTGACTCTAAGGTCCTGAAAAACAATGCTAGGGACCTATAAATAATTTCCCCTAAAAATTATGTCAAAATAAATGACTGGTCCAATATATAATTATAATTTTTGTTTAAATAATACTTTAAAAGAACTGTTTATAAAAAATAAGACTTAACCAAGTACCCAAGGATCTATTGGTACTTGGGTTCCTTACTAAGATGGGGGATTCTTCTGTGGATGACCCAGGATCGAATACTCACTCTTATAAGGTGAGATCAGGTGTGGTGTTAATCCCCTGTGGACTAATTTGGTCGAGCGACCACACCTGCAATCAGGTACGGTGTTACTTTTATGTGGATTAATCTGGGATCGAACGGTCACGTATGTACACGTCCTTGACTTACCTTTGGTGGCGCTTGTTACCTTTGTCAAAAATAAATAAATAAATAAATAAAATAAGACTTATTGTTGTAAAAAATATATATAATTTTGATTTTGCATGCAGAGTAGATCAACAAACTTAATAATATACATCATAATTTTGTCTTCATTAAAAGAGAGAAAGCAATCAAATATCTTTTTCTTCTCTTTGTTCTCAAGAAATCTCTAGTACATTCCAGATTTATGGTTGACATGTGAAATTAGTATTTTTATGGTTTTTATAAATATTTCTTAAGATGTTTTTAGGAATAACTGAGTGGATTTTATTTGGGAAAATTTATGAGGTTTTTTTTTCATATATATATATATATATATATATATATATATATATATATATATTGTAAAAAAAGTTAAATGTTTTTTTTTGTACTTTAAAATTGCTAAGTCAAAAAAACACCAGGCCAACAATTTCTAATTTTATGGCAAAAATTATGGACACCCAGAACACATGCACACCCACAAAACAAAAACCATATGGCTCAACATAAAAAGTTCTTATATGTAATGATGGATTATACTCAATTTATTTCCTATATAAAAAAATAAAAGATAAAATCTGGCCCTAGTTTTTGTGGCCGCATAGATTATGAGTTATTTGATTAACAAATAAAAAAATATTAGAATATAAAGCAAGTGAAAAAAAAAACAGATACAAACATGGATTAGAAAAGAATCTAACAAAATTGTAGGTCAGGGAAGCGCAAAAAGTGTTTCCTTGTTCAGGATTTCATAACAACACAACAAGCTGATGTGTTCTGTCTACAAGAGACAGAGCTTTAGTCAATGGATAACAAAATTTGGCGAGCAATAGGGGGAATGTCTAGACGGAAAGAGTAGTGCTACTGGCCAACAACACAAAGGGAGGTTGTTGCACAGGTTGGAAAGCGACCCAATTTCAACTAGCAAGCAGCTATATTGCACACTTTCAACAACTGCCATATTGGAAAGCAAAAGCAACCAACTAAGTGGATGATCACCACGATGTATGGACCCTGTGAGAGGGGACACAAGCAGGCCTTCTGGGACGAATTAAGAGCAATTTAAGGAAGATGGCAAGGGCCCTATCTAATAAGAGATGATTTCAACTCAATAAGGGAACCAGGTGAAAGAAACAGGAGAGCAAGGAATACACAGGAGCAAGAGGAATTTAACAAAACAATAGAAGACCATCAGCTATATGACCCTCCTCTAATGGGCAAGAGATTACATGGATCAATGGCCGAGACTCGCCAAGATTGATATGGCTTGACAGATTTCTCCTCTCAACAGAATGGATGACGGCCTATCTTAGAATTTGGAAAACGACACTCCCTTGGATACGGTCGGACCACACACCCATAGTGCTCGATTGTGGACATTAGGAGGCCAAGCAGTATCCCTCGCTTTAACAGAACCTAGGGAAAAAGGGAAGGCTTCTGGGATATGCTAAGGGAATGGTGGCAGCAAAACGACTACACAGGGGCAGGGGTCTGCAAGTGGGCGAAAAAGCTTACTCTCTTTAGGGGACATCTTCGAAAGTGGAATAGGGCTAAACAACTCATGCAGAGGCAAAAGAAAACAAAACTCCTGAGCGAGATTAAGGAGATGGACGTAAGATGTGATACTCAACCTCTCTCAACAACGAAATAGGAATGCCTCCTAGCGAGTAAAAGTGAATACGAAAACATAATCAGGACAGAAGAAGCTCTTTGGAAGCAGTGCTCCCTAGTCACCTGGCTAAGGGAGGGTGATAGGAATGCCTAATATTTCCACTGCGTTGTGGATCAACGAAGGAACCTAAATTGGATCCACCAGCTCAAGGTAGATGACAAGACAATCTAGGAACCTAACTTCATGGCAAGAGTAATTACAAAGCATTTCACCAGCTTATTTGGGAGAAAACGACCAACAAGATATTCCACTGATCGGAGGAAGTTGTTTGAGGGCATGGCACAACCCAACCTCTCCCATCTCAATAACCCCTTCACAAAAGTAGAAATTTCAATCGCCATTCAGGAGCTTAACCTAGAAAAAGCACCAAGGATGGCTTACCCATGACCCTCTACCAGCAAGGTTGGAATTTCACCAAGGAAGAGATAATGGAAACTTTCAAGGACCTGTACCAAGACAGGGCAAACCTGGAGAGATTGAATTGGGCTCACATACTCCTGATTCCCAAATTAAGCTCTACCATATCGCTTAAGGACTACCGACCAATAAGCCTACTAAATTGCTCCACAAAAATAATTACCAAGGTGCTGACAAATTTTCTACAAAAGGACATTATCGAGCTGATAAATGAGAACCAAATGACTTTAATTAAGAAGCGATGCATCCAGGAAAGTATAGTGGTGGCAGAGGAGATTATACATGGAATGAGAATAACAGGAGGGGTGCTAATGAAAATAGACTTTGAGAAGGACTTTGATACTGTAGACTAGGAGTTCCTCCTAAACATCCTGGAGGCAAGGGGATTTGGGTCGCGGTGGATCAGATGGATTAGATCAATCTTCTACTCATCAAAGTCAAGATTCCTCTATAATGGTAGATAAGTACGACATCAAAGAGGGCTACAGCAAGGAGACCCATTATCTCCCCTGCTCTTTGTCCTCACTAGACGTGTTCACAACAATGATCTATAAGGCCTCACTGTCAGGACTCTTCAATGGGTTTCGAGTGTGGTAGGCGGAGGAGGAGCAACTTTTAGCCCTGCTGTACATGGATGATTTACTAATACTCAATGCAAGACAAGCGAATGACTTCAGAACCCTAAAACTCATTTTTTACCTCTTGAAAGGATTATTAGGTATGCGAATAAACTACACCAAGAGCACAATTATACCCGTAGGAGGAACGGATAACAACCCGAGGGAGCTGACCACTATAATGGGATGCCAACTAACTACCCTTCCCATCAAACACCTAGGCCTCCCGTTATCTGGAAGCAAATTGAAGGAGGAATGGAAAACTCTCATCCAGAAAGTCACGAACAGTCTAGGTTCGTAGAAAGGAATCTTGCTATCGATGGGGGACAAAGTCACTCTTCTAAATTCGGTTCTCTCAACAATCCCCAACTACTAGGTATCAATCTATAAACTGTCACAATGGGTAATTTGCCGCATAGAGAGCCTCAGAGGGGATTTCTTATGGAGGGGCATCAACCCTTACTCAAAAGCCTACCCCTTGGTGAGATGAGAGAAACTTTGTAGGTCGAAAGATCTTGGGGGATAGGGAATTATTAACCTGAAGGTTTTTAACGAGGCACTATCTATAGAAAGATCATAATGCGGGCCTATTTTCGCCATTCATGCTTTGACTCTTTTAAGAAGGCACCGAACAGAGCATCCTACTTCTGGAAGGGTCTCATGGAACAATGAGACCTGGTTGCAAATATCAAAACCAAATCGGGGGTCGGGAGTAACAGTCAGAATCTAGTTCAAAAACTGGCTTGACGGGAGGAGCCCTGGTAGGATCTTCCCTAGATTCCATACGCTATTGGGTAAGGCGAACCTCATAATGCAAGAGGCACACCAGCAACATCTAAGAGGAGTCCCGCTTCTCCGGCCGGGCCCACCTGTCTAAAGGTGACGCAGAGATGCTACCGAGGATACAGGAGCACCTGGAACTAGCTGGAGACAGCGATGATTTTCAGAAATGGACCCTAACCCCAAACCAGGAGTTTACGATTAAATCGCTCTACTAATGAAGGAACCAAAAGCCCTATCCCTAGCTTATTTTGGAAATAAACATGCCCTCTGAAAGTCAAGCTCTTCGCTTGACTGGCGTGGGATGACAAGGTTCTCACTCTACACAACCTGGCAAGGAGAAATTGGAGAAGGTAAGAACTTTGTGCTTCTTGTGCGGTAGAGAAGCTGAAACAACTGAGCACCTCCTCAATCGCTGCCAATACTCGATGGAGATTTGGGCACACTAGGAACAACTCCTTGGTTGCACAACCACCCCTCCAAGATACAAGATCTGTGGAGGGTGGTTGCCATCTCCAGACTAGCGGAGAAAGAGCTCCGTAAAGGATGGAATATGATAATTATGACCATCACTTGGAGCCTATGGGTGGGAAGGAACAAGAGATGTTTCCAAGATAAACATAGTGTTTTCAAGAAACTAATCCAACATGTGGACTTCCTCTTCCTATCTTAGTTTGAGGCAGCACATGCCACCAAGCAACAACAACTGTAGGAGATACACTCCATCATCAAACAATGCCTTACTCTAACCAGAGAGGAGCAGGCGCCAAGACCACCCGAAGCAGACTTCAAGTATGAGTAAACGCTAAAAAGGGAAAGATGCACCCGAGCTATGTAAGGAAAGCACCCTTGCGGCCTCATTATAAGTCATATATAACCCCAGTCCAATTAATGTGGTTTATCCACTTTATAAATAAAAAAAAGAAGATTAAGATTAAAAGCACATGTTCATAACACATGTTTTTATTAATTTTATAAGAAAAATTGATGAACACCTCTCTCTCTTAATTCAGAGAGATTGAGGATTGAATAAATTTGTGACAAGTTTTTTAAAGCTTATCCATATTTATTAATAAAAAAAACACACACACACACACATTTAACCAAAGAGCTTGAACAACCAATCCAATCCAAGATGATAAAGACAACACTTGATGACCTTCCCCGTGATTTCCATTTGAGCACATGGGCAATTCACGCGCAATAAATAAATTATCAGAAAACCAAAAACAATCACAACATCCCATGGAATTACAACACGGATCTGGCGTATCATTCGTAACAACCATCAATGTGAGAGATCGATTATCAGTAACAATTTAACAAATAAATACCAATGTAATCAAAGAACTTTTAATTCATCGGTGAGCGGTGATAAGAGTTTCGATGAACCGTAAGCCGTCGAATCTCGGCGAGTATCTCTCCGTCCTCGACTGCTGTTTCTCTCCATTCTGCTCATCCTTCTCCTTCAAAATCACATTTAAAACAATCAAATTTTATGCATATATATATATAATCAGATTACAAAACGTATATATGAAAAAAAAGGAAAAAAGAGTAATACTTGGCGTGGAGATTGGAATCTGGGATCTGAGAAGAGATCCGGCGACGAAGCGGAGCAGACGGAGGCGGCAAGCAAGGTTGCCGACGAGGCCGCGGCCACCACCACGCCGGTTCTCTTCATGGATCCAGAGCGAGCGAGACAGAGAGATGGAGAAATTTCCCTCTCTTCGCATCTATAATAAAGATCCCTCCTTGTTTCTCTGAAGGACGAGTGAATTTACTGAAAAGTCCACATTGTCGGGCGTGGAGTGCTGGGGTAAAATAGTAAATTGAAGTCGGGATATTTCCTCCTCGTGTGCTACTGGCTGGTGTCGAACAGACGATGGCATTTTGACACGTGTACGGTGGAAATGGAGAGGTTGGACGTGCTCTTGTGTATTTTCTCTGAATTTTTAATTTTTTTTATTTGTGGTCGAATGAGAATTGGTTGGATTTTTCATTTGTTTGTTTAAATTGGATTATTAGTTTGAATTTTCGATAAGTATGAAGTTGAATTATTTTATTTTTGTATTTTATCTAATGTTCATTTTTTATTATATATTTTAAAATTATTTAATATATTTTTATACATTATTATTTTTAATTTGATGCTCATATGGCTTATCAAATAGCATAAGTTTTGAAATACAATATATTTTTTTAATTATTTCTTGCATATGTGCTCATTAGGGTTGATGTGAAAAATCATCACTGGCACGGTAAGCCAATGTGTGCCGCATAAAAAATATTACCAAAGGACACTTACAACGATATCTGGGTCCCGTGTGTTGGAAATTGACGATTGAAGCGTATTACCGAGGTTGAGTTCCTCTCACGTAAATGGGGAGGGGGGGGGGTGATTTGGGTAATTTACTTGGTGAGCATAAAAGTCCCAAATTTGAGTCCCCATATATGTACGTGCATGATAAGAAATCAATGGTGTTCTTCACCTAAAGTCATATTCCTTAAACATGACCTCCTAGGCGGTTTTTATGGTCTATGTCAAAAAATAAAAACATAAAAATATTTTTTTCTCCTAACTAATATCGATGTGAAATATATATATATATATATATATATATGGCAATGTGGCTTATGCATAAGCCATGTCACCAATAATTGGCATGAGAAAAAAATAGGATTAAGGCAGAATAAAAATTTTAGCATACTTCTAGATGTCATTAGCAACCAAGTCAGCCACGACCCCCATGTGTGCTAGAAAAAAAACAATTAAAACCATTATGGCAAAGTACACGGACCCAAAATAGTTTTAATCTAAAATATTATAGCTTATCATTTTGTGGCAAAGTACATTGCTCCCTAGACAGACTCAGTCTCATGATAGTGTGATGACTTCGAAAACCTAGAACCGATCAAGATTCAGGGACCCAAACTCTATCATATAATATTTGTATTTTGTATTTTATAAACTTTTGACTTTATATTAATAAATATAGTTTATTTATCTTTAAAAAAAATTACCCAATCAACTATGTATCTTTTTCATAAAAAAATAAATAAAACATTATAAATAATAAAAAAGGACCATTACCCTTAAGAATGTTACAAATACATCCAAACATAAGTAAAACCAAATTACTTGAAACCAACTATCCTATCTACTTCAATATATATATATATATATACACACACACGCTCGTGATAGAGTCAGGCCGGTCGAATCAGTGTGATGATCCGACCACCTCCCATTTTGGCCCCTGGAGCATGTTTGAAGGATTTTCAACAGTACGGATGGAAAGATCATCGAAAAATAAGCTAGCCTGTCAATTTTCATAAAATTTGGTGACCGTTTGGTCCTCCCACTTAACGGTTCTTATTTTAGAAAAATTTTAACAGTTTAAAATTTCAAACCATTAAGTGGGAGGACCAAATGGTCACCAAATTATATGAAAATTAACAAGTTAGCTTATTTTTCGATGATCTTTCCATCCGTATGGTTGGAAATCTTTCAAACTTGCTCTAGGGGCCAAAATAGGAGGCGCCGGATCAGCACAGTGATCCGGCCGGCCTGACTCTAACGGGACTCTCTCTCTCTCTCTCTCTCTCTGCAAATATATATATATATATAAGGTAAGGTCGGCCGGATTACTGTTCATTTACGGTCGCTTTCAATTTGACCCACTTACACAGTATTTTGAGCAAATCCAACCGTATGGATGGAAAGAACATCAAAAAATAAGCTAACATATCAATTTTCATACAATTTGGGAACTTATAGGGCCTTCATCTTAACGGGTGAATGACCCTAAAAGTTTCCAAATTGTATGAAAATTGACATGTTAGTTTATTTTTCGATGTTCTTTCCATCCATACGGTTAGATTTTCTTAAAATACTGTGCAAGTGGGCCAAATGCGAGGCGACTGTAAATGAACCGTAATCCGGCCGGCCGCATAATATCAAGCCCGATATATATATATATACACAAAGAGATATTAAGAGAAATGGCAGCTGTAAGGTCCACGCGGAACCCAAAACACATACACTAGAACCAGCGGCGGAGCTACATGGAAGAGAAGGGGGCATCATTCAAAATTTCATTTAATATAATATAATATATTTCATATTCTATTATATAATATTATTTTATTATTTAAATTATAAATAAATAAATAAAGTAATGAATAGAAAACAATATTTAAAATAAAATAATATTTTAATATTTATTTTAACTCACAAATCACAATTCCCAATACACACGAAGGATATAAATTTTTTGCTTCTCAAGCAGTAGGCCATGGTGTTTTTCTTCATCTACAGAGCGACCAAATCCAAGGTTTGGTTTCATTTTTTTTATCTTTTATTTTTTAATTATTTTATTTTGTTTATTTACATCAATTGTTTTTTCTTTGATTTGTTGCTTGATTTGATTTTTTTCATTTACATTCAAAGGGGGGTTTATTTATATGAATTTAGTTTGGGTATTCAATTTGAATTGAAAGAATTGATGTAAAAAAAGATTTAGATGATAACTCTTGATAATTTTGTATGGATTTAGTATGGATATTCAATTGGTATGCCATCTTTCTTTCATCTTTGCCTCCAATTAGGGTTCAGATTAGGGTTTTTTTTCCTAGGGTTCTCATAATTTGATTCTTTCGCATCTTTTTAATTTTTTTTTATCTTATGTTAGATTTGGGTTAATTGAAATTGAAGTATAGAAATTTTAAGTTTTATAAATTTTTTTCCCCCTTATCAATAATTTTTTACTCCAGACTAGAACCCACAAAACACTATCCTAGGACCTACACGGTATAATTACTGTAGCATATCGTGGGAATAGTGCCCACGATATCCTAGAATTCACCGAGAAATTCATATCATAACCCAATGGTATAATATCCGATTTAGTCCCTCTATTATACTGATTTGTGACTTTAGGTCTTCTATTATAATTTGAGTCTTTTTTGTCTCTATACTTTCACAATTTAGAAATGTCAGTCCCTAAATGCATATTTAAAAGCCTATTTAGCCCCTAAAATTGACGAAAGGAGGGACTGATATTTATCAATCATGAAAGTAGAGAGACCCCCAAGGCTCAAATTATAATAAAGGAACTTAAAGTCATAAATCGGTATAATATAGGGACTAAATTGAGTATTACATCTAAAAACGAGAGAAGGTAGAGTTTTGTAGGGAGTATTTTTAAAATAATTCATTTATTATATGTACTTAACTTACACATATAATATATAAGTTTGATATGGACATAGATAATAAATAGTGATGACAAAGTGTCAAGAAGCATTTATAATAGTAACGAATGACAGGTTTAGCCTACAAATTAGTGAAAGTGGAAATTTCACTAAACTATAAATACCAATAATGAATGACAGGTTTAGACTACAAATTAGTTAAAGGGAAAATTTCACTAAACTAACATGTGGTTTGCCTCTTTATCAATTCGGTGCTTGTGATTTGACTTTAAGTACTTTAGTACCCTGTGTTCTGCCCCATGAGCATATTGGTGCCAACCTGTTAAAATTGCTGACGTGGCATAAAAAAAGATATAAATAACCTTTTTACCCCTTATATAAAATCATGATATCATCGACGTACTAAAATGACCTTTTTATATAAGGGGTAAAAAGGTCATTTTATATCCTTTTTTTAATGCCACATCAACAATGTTAACGGGTTGGCCCCAATATGCTCATGGGGTACATCACAAGGTACTAAAGTGCTCAAAGTCAAACCACAGGCACCGAATTGAAAAAGATGCAAATCATAGGGTAGTTTAGTGAAATTTCCCCTTAGTTAAACGATGTCACTACAAACCGATGGCTCATTAGCTCAGTTTTACCCCCAAAAATGAGTCATAGTCAAGTGACTAAAGACACTCTTCTATTCTGATCATGCCCCAATCGATGATCGAACTCCCCTGGTCAAACTGAGCTAAAAACAAGTCGCCTTGGAGAGTTGTGGGGCAAGTGTTATGAGGTAAAAATAACCATAGACATGTGACAATTTCGACTGCTCAGATAGAAGCGAGCTCCTTACGGAGCCAAAGAGATGGTAGGTAAGACTCACAAGAGTATAAAAAAAAGGTTATCAACCCACTAAGAAGACGAATTTTGATACCTATTTAGAAACTCATTATGAATTCTAGTATCTCTCTCTAAGTTCTTTCTCTGAGTCTGAGTTGACCGTAGGAGCCTCCCCTGAGAACATGCACTTGGATCCCCTCTCTTCCACAGTTCTCTTCCTTTTTAGAGCCAAGTTCAATTCACGAAGTCTGATTCCTAGAAGCAACCTCTATTTTATAAATTGAAAGAAATAAGAAAGATCACTGATTATAACCAACCTCATCATCAAAATCTTTTGACAATTCCTACCTTTCTAATTGATAATCTCTCTCTCTCGTTGATCAAAATGGGGGATCCTTACATCAACATATACATATACAAATATGTGATTTTTCAGAAGTTGCACATATTACTTTGTATGATAAAGATATTGAAATTTATAAAAAAAAAACTCTACAAGGATTTAGTATCATCATGGAACATGTAATCTAAAACTATTTATTAATATATTTTGAATATTTTCTTCTTGTATTACATTATATTTGTAAATAGAAGAAAAATGGGGATACAAGCATCCATGAATATTTGGCGTCACTATCTATGAAAGATATATATTTTTTTTATCATGTTCAATAATATTATATTTAATAGATTATACCTGTTGAAGACACAACATATTGTATACTCCAACAAATAAGAAGATAAATACAATCTACAGGTAGCTTATCGAATGACACTCAAACAAAAAAAAAAGGCATAACATCTTTATCTTTTTTATTTTATAATTTTTCATATGCATAATTTTTTTAAAAAAAAATTAACACAACGAATTTTACAATTTTGTAGAATAAAGAACTATATTAAGCTCAAATTATTTTTATATTTTATATTTTTTATGCTTATTTATTTTTCATGTACTTCAAATATTTTTATTCATAAATACATGAATATTATCAAATTTATTCATGAAGTTTACAAGTTATTTTAATAAATATTGGAAAAAAATGGAATTCTTAAGGTTTTAATTATTTGCATAAACACTTTATTTATATATTTATTTTTTACTAATTGTAATTTATTGCAATTCACCGTATGGTATCTAAAATCATGTAATTTTTTATATGCGTAAATGAAATGTTATTATAACATTATATTAATTAATCTAATTCAAGAAATTTTATTAGAAAAATATCTAAACATGTATTTTTAAGATTGTATTTATAATATTTTTATTAGAACAAATGATTTTTGTTGGGCATCCCAATTTCTAACCTAATGTGACTTAATTATCTTGGTAAGTGGCATATGAGGAATATTATAACACGATTATGGATGTGTTAGATAAGTAACCGCTTGGGCTTTTTCAACACAACTTTATAAAAGAAACTCATCTGGTTCTTACCCCTTTGTTTTTTTGGAGAGAAGAAGGCTTATGTCGTTGGAGTGAGGTGATGCTTGTGGATACTTTCTCACTACGCAATATCATTGAAATCCTATAAATCTTTTTTTTTTTTTTTTAAAAGTTTTATCAATAGGTATCAAAGCATAGGTTCTTCCTAGAAGGATGCCAAAGTATTTGATCTTTCTTCAATCTCTTACTCTTTCTCACCTTTCCTTGTACGAACTTGGCTATCTGAGGCCTTCGGACTTGGTTAACTCTGGAAGGAGGTTGGCTTTTAGGTGGAGATATCCAAACTTGTTCTCCACCGATCACTATTGGAAAGAGCCATCAGATTTGCTCACCGTCGGAAAAAAGGTTGTCTGGTATGGCTTTGTTGTCGAACTAAGGGAGGATGAGTAAGGTCGGTCGTTTCACGGATCGCGTGAAAAATAGCCTGGTTACAAGACATGGCATGTACAACTGAATATCAACGTATGTTAAGGGGTTTGTTTTGAATAAAATTACATGATGTCACCCACACATGGGAATCAACAAAATATTTTGAAGATACTCAAAACTAGTAATTGATGAGATATGTTTAGATAAAGATCTTACATATTAAATAACTACTTATATTTAAACCAATTCACTTATGAATATATAGTAAATCGGTTAAATAGACCGTTACACAAGTGAAAATTTGATTTCACATTAATTTTCTTTAACTACTAGCATATTTTTTTTTACCTACATAGAATTATGATGTTGCTATTGTTAGATTTAAACATGTATGAATGTTAATGACATGTTTAGAAACATATTTATGTGAATCTATATATTTTTGCATCATTGTCCATTGACAGGAATTTTGTAAAAATTTCATTGCTAAATGGTACAAACTTCATTGAATGGAAGGATGCAATATTTCAATTGGGCCTAGCTGATTTGGATTTGTGCTTCCGAGTGACAGCTCTAGTTGCACCTACAAATGGAAGCACATTTGACGAAAAAGGCTTTATATGAAAAATGGGAAAGATCCAATAGACTATCTCTTTCATTCCTATTGTTAGATGTGCCTAGGGACATTAGAGGTCCTGCGACTCCTGAAACCAAGGGGACAATGTACTTGGATATGATAGTATAATAGTTTGTCACTTTGTTGGGTCTGCTAAAGCCAAAGCAGGTGCTTTGATTCAAAGGTTTACCTCCATGAAATACAATGGAAAAGGAAACATCAGAGAGTACATTACACATTAATGTTTATTTTTTCCAAAGCAGTTGCCTTCATTCAAAGTTTATTCAATTAATATAATTTGTCAGTTAATATAATTTGTCATATGAAGTGTTTGATTATAACAAATTATAGTCAAGGCCTTTGAGAGTTGTTATAATCAAACACTTTATATGACAAATTATATTAACTGACAAATTATATTAATTGAATAAACTTTGAATGAAGGCAACTGCTTTGGAAAAAATAAACATTAATGTGTAATGTACTCTCTGATGTTTCCTTTTCTATTATATCTCATGGAGGTGAACTTTTGAATCAAGGCACTTAATGTTTTGGCTTTATTAGACCTAACAAACTGTTTCTCTATCATATCCAATTACACTCTCATCTTGGTTTCAGAAGTCATAGGAATAGGACCCCCAATGTCCCTAGGCACATGTCACAATAGGAACAAAAGAAATTGTAAAATCCAAAATTTTAGAAATAAAGGATTTGTTATTTCCCTGATTTATTAGTAATTTTTGAATTTTGCCAAAAAGGGCATTTTGGGAATTTTTAAACCCGAGGGCATTTTGGTAAAATAGACACTGGGGAGATTCGAAAATATAAATAAAATTATTATTTTATTTATTCTGATTGATGAAAGATTTAATTAAATTTGGAAATACTTAATTTAATTAAATTGGAAAGCTCATAAATAATCATGTTAGAAACTTAGAAGGAAAGGGGGAGATAATTGATTAAATCTATTAAAGGGAATGCCCTAAGTTTAGTAAGGATAGGATTTAATCAAAAGAAATCAGATCAAATTTAAATTCAAATGAATTTAAATTATAGAGATTATTAATTAATAATTTGGAAATTTATTTGGCTGCAAGGGACCTAATAGAAATTTTATAAATTGCAAGGACTGCATGGCAAAGGAAGTTGTCTCTGGCGAGGGACCTAGATGTAAAAATAAAAAGAACAAGGATTAAAGGAGAATTATGCCCTCTCTCACAGAATGGGGACAAAAGGTAAATTGGGGGAAACTGAAGGATCTAATCGCAAAAGACCAAAACAGACTTCCATATATATGAATGGACGGCTACGATTTAATTATCGTAAGATGGACCTTAAGTTCGAGGCATGAGTTTAGATCTCAGCCCTTCATCGTCGGTTAATCGCAGGCGTCCATATGGGATCAGACAAGATCCAATGCAAGAGGGCGTGATCACCGTTCATCCGAGGGGAGAACCGATCTCGAGGCTACTACTGTTCTCCTTCTCCACTGCCGCCAGCGCGCCACCACGAGCTTCTCTCTCCGTTTAAGGAAACCACCGATTATGGTAAGAACGGAGAGAGATTTTTGCATGGCGATCTCAATCAGAGGATCGCGACATGCTGGCCATGCACTTCGAGCCTTATAAAAGGGACGGGCCGCGGAGGGGGAAACACCAAGAACACCACCGCCCACAAACTTCTCTTCCTACCGCCACCATCAACCGGGTGTTTCGAGCTGTGAGAAGTGGCCAGCAACCTTTAGAGAGCCACAAGGACGTCGCGGCGAGCCCACGAGTGGAGGCAAGGCGTCGCGGAGCTGCTCTGAGCGTCTGCAGGTCACCTCGCCAGAGGAGACAGTACTGGCGGAGCTATCCAAGGAGACAGTGAGCTCCAATCTCCTCAGGTGAGTTTTGTTCCTCTCTGTTCTTGTATAACATGCATCCACGTAGAGTAGGGGACCGTCGAGGAGGGGGAGAGGTCCGGCTCCAGCCACTGGAACTCCGGCCAAGGAGGGAGCGCTCTGGAGAGAAGGTGGAGGAAAGGGTTTGGCCTGCTACCACTTCAGGAGAAACCGCATGGCAACCATCTCCACGTGAGGGGCTGCACGGTCACTTCCGAAGTCATGGCGATCATGCAAGGACTGGGGCGCCACCAACAACACTGGCGACGTCGCTGTCCAAAGGAGGAAGAAGAAAATAAAAATAATAAAATAATAATAATAATAATAATAATAATAATTAAGAATAATCAGGATTAGTTAACGGATTGGATTAATTAATGGAGACTTAATTAAAGAATGGTTGTTTAATCAAGTATAGCTTGGCTAAAATGATTAGCCAAATTAATTGGATAAATCAGTTTGGTAGATAACTGATTAAAGCTAATCAGGTTATCATGGATTGGGTTGGATTAGAAGATAAACCTTAGATTAAAATTAAATTTAATCTAGTATTTTATTGATATAATGTTTGGGTTAATTAAGAATAATGATAAGCCCAGCCAGGTTGGGTTTGGGCCAAGTTTAATTTAGATGAATAAATTGGGCTTGGGATCAATAGAATAACTTTCTTCTAGCTAATTGCAAAGAGGTTTGGTCTAATCAACTCATGAATAATTAATATTTAGAAAAGGTGGAAGAGGGAAAAAGAAATGTTGTAGGAGAGGAGGTTTGATTTGGAAACCCCTCTCATGGGCTTGGTAAGCTCTAGCCACCCGAGTCAAATTTCTTTTGTGTTAAAAAGGGTATGGAATATTTACATTAACTAGTCTAAATGGAAATAATAAACATGGTCATTTAAGATAAAATGATACGGGAACACAAGCGAGTGCTCGCAAGGGAGACTTGGGCAGTTAGAGCATGCATTGTAGATAGTATGTATTAGGCATGTACTTTTATTGAGGATAGTATTGCCTTTGTCAGATTTTGACTTGGATGCGTCGGGAAGTCCCGTGGAGCACGAGACTCTGTGACTTTAGGTAAGTATTTCTGCCTTGTACCTCCCAGTCATTTGTTGATTGGTTTCTTGGCTTTTTGATTGCATGTTGATCATGCCTTGTTCCTCCCTTCAGGGATTTTATTTTTATGTCTTTGTTGTGACATATTGTTTTCATACATGCTTCCATGAATTTTGTTGAAATCCATATATAGCATGTTTGATTGTTTTTGGGGATGTTGGGATCCCTACTTGTACTATTCTTCGTCCGGATTGGTGAAGCAGGTGAGCTCCAGATTTTGCTAGAGCGTTGGGGACGGGACACCCTGACGTTCCGCCACTCCTAGCCAGAGGGAGAGTGTTCTGGTTATCCTTGCTAGTCAGTGGGGTTGATCACCGCGGTAATGCGGCATGAGAGACAAAGCGGCGCTACGACATACGACCCGGGCGGCGACGGATGGTCATTTTCTCGTTCGGGTGATGGTACCGAATCGGGGAGACGTTTGTGGAGTTTCCGTTGGAACTCTTAGCTAGGAGTCATTATCTTGTTTATTTTTGTGATAGACTCCTAGGACTTGCTTTGAGGGGCGTGCCCCGAGTTTGCTTTGATATTCATTTTGTTGATATCATATTTCTTGAACCCCGCAGGGGTACTTACTGAGCTTTCCATTCGAAAGCTCATGCACTTGTTTTCTTCCTGTTTACAGATCCTGAGGCGTAGGACACTAGTACGCAGGAGCTGAGCCGATCGTGGGTCGGGTGATTTGCAGAGGTCCGAGGACCTTGTCTATCTTTCTGTTTTGAGTGAGATATTATGTTTTGTAGATCCCCTTAGGGCCTGGTATTTTGTAGGGTACTTGAACCCTTGTTATTTATTTTCCGCTGAACTCTGTTTATTTTGAATAAATTAAGTTGTTTATTTTGCATTATCTGCTTACACACTTAGGCCTTGTATCCGGGTGGGGCCCGTCTCTACTCGGCTATGGCCGGTCTGCACACGTGCCCGAGGTCCCGGGATCGGGTCGGGGCGTTACAGAAATAGTCTACTGGATCTTTCCCATTTTTCATAGAAAGCCTTTTCCTCAGTTGTGCTTCCATCTGTAGGTGTAACTAGATCTATCACTTAGAAGCACAAATCCAAATCAATTAGGCCCAATTGAAATATTGCATCCTCCTTCCATTCAATGAAGTTGGTACCATTTAGCAATGTAACTTTTACAAAATTCCTATCAATGCACAATGATGCAAAAATATATAGATTCACATAAATATGTTTCTAAACATGTCATTAACATTCATACATGTTTAAATTTAACAATAGCATCATCATAATTTTACATATGTAGAAAAATAACATGCTAGCAGTTAAAGAAAATTAATCTAAAATCAAATTTTCACTTGTATAAAGGTCTACGTAATATGGCATTGTAGAATGTTCAATGCCACATATTCAATACAACAAGAAAATTATTTCACCCATTTAGATATACGCAAGCATAAGAATTTGACCTAGGTGAAAGTTTATTAATCTTATTTATCTAAATGCAATTTCAAACACCAAATTTTTTTAAAGAAACAATAAGTTCTTCATACTTAGTGTTATGTAGGTGAGATTCCAAGTTTTCCCAACTAAGGGTTCTTTTAATGTGTTCATATCTCTTATGCATTCAAGTAAGAAACTGGTAACTTTAGAACTTAAATTATAATAGAAAACTTAATGTTTAACCTATAATGGGACATGTTTAACCGATTTACTATATATTTAGAAATGGTTTGAATATAAGCAATTATTTAATATGTAGGATCTTTATTTAAACATCTCTCATCCATTATTAGGTTTGAATATTTTCATCATATTTTGCAGATTCGGCCCAGGCCCACTGTAACACCCGGGTTTTCATAGCACCTATATGTGGCTTTATTAAACTGATTGTTCAGTTACACATGCCCTAGTACTTTTTTAGTTTAGATGTTCAGAGATTAGGTACATTCCAATACTTAAGTTGAAAATGAAATAGTTTCATTCATCAATTTTATAGTCCTCATCTACTCAGAGTCAGCTATACACTTAACAGCCACGTCAATCTCCAGACCCGTACTTGTGTAACATACATATTTGTCAAACATAACACAATTCATACCGGACATACTTGCATAAATCTTAATATAATCATGTCATAAACTTGTGTAAATCACAAATATATAGTCCGTGCACCCAATCTCAACTGCACTACCCATGCTCACAATTCCAGTCACATAACCAGCCTCCTCGGCTGCATACATTAAACATGGTGGTCACACGGACCTAAGTCCCGACATAGGCATGTTTCAACCGGTACACACATGACATAAACAAACGTTGCTCTACTAGGAGCAAAGCCACTTAACATAAACTTTATACGTACCATTTGTATAAATTTAACCATTTAACATCCATTCAAATATAAACTTTACCACTTATCATTTGTTCCAAACATAAACTTTACCATTTATTCAATATTTATTCAAACATAAACCTTATCACTTAGCATTTATCGAAACATAAACTTTGCCCACTTAACATTTATTCAAACATAACCGTACCACTTAGCATTTAGTCAAATGTAAATTTTACTAGATAACATTTCTTCAAATATAAACTTTACCACATAACATTAATGGTCAGGGCTAACCGCCATGACACCATACTTTCTTTTGTCAGGCTAACCACCATGACGCCATATTTGCTTTTGTCAGGCTAACCGCCATGACATCATTACCCAATGCATTGGGGGGCTGTATAATTCCGGGCCCACCCGTCAACATAATATTCGTTCATTTCCCCTTTCCGGGGACATATAGTATTTCTTTTTCTGGAACATAACATATTTGTTTATTCAGAAAATCATAAATGAAGCATTTCATCATAAAAAAACATAAATCATTTAAAGAAATTACATGAAACACATAAACTTTACCGCATAATATTAACATTCGTTCATTACCCCTTCCCGGGGACATACGCTCATTTCACCTTTCCAGGGACATTCTTGCTCTTTTTTAAAAGAAAATAAAAAATGAAACCTTTAATACTGGAACCCACTTTTAGAGTTCATAAAAAAAACATCAATAAATCATTCGCCAATTAACTGAAAAAAAATACTGGAGTTCATCTACCGTCAACTCACCTAATAATCCCTTCTATTTTAGTTGGATTTTTCCCAGCTACTGTAGGTGCTGTTGGGCAGCATTTCCTCTCAAAGATCAAGAACTTAAAAATATACACACACAAAAAAAACGTATTTACAAAACTTTTTCTCTCTCTCTCTCTCCTTCTCTTTCTTCTTTTTCTCTCTCTCTACTTTTTCCCCTTTTTCTTCTTTCCTTCTTTCCTTCCCTTTTTCTTCTTCTTTTCTTCCCTCCTGATGGTTTCCCTTCTTTCTTTTTCTCCCTCCACCTGCCATCTTTCCTCCTCTCTCTCTTTTCCCCTCCTTTCTCTCTCTCTTTCTCTCTTCTATTTCCTCTCTCTCACTTTCTCACTCTCTTTCTATTCCTTCTTCCCCTCTCTTTCTCTATCTTTCTTCCACTCTATTCCTTCTTCTTCTCTCTATCTTAAGCTTCTGATGCTTATTTAAACAGAAGTGAGGCGGTGGAGAGTGATAGGAAAAAGCATAATCTTATTGATAATAAGTTGGAGTATATATAATACCACTACAAAGGTAAAATAGGAACTAAACAAATATAGAGATAAATACAAAATATAAAGAGATAAATACTTGAAACCCTAATAGGCCCCCTTAAGATGGTGTACGAGAAGCAACACCAATCTTGTCACAAATGTCAAGTAGCCGAGGACGAGGCAAAGGTTTCGTTAGTGCATCGGCAAGTTGATCAGCAGCAGAGACATGAACAACCCGGAGAAGGGAAGACTGAACAAGATCCCGGACAAAGTGATAGTCAATGGCAAGATGCTTCATCCGTGAATGAAACACAGGATTAGCACATAGATATGTGGCACCAAGATTGTCCGAGTAGATAGTGGGTGCTGAAGGAACAGGGACATGCAATTCATGAAGAAGTGTCTTGATCCATTGAATTTCAGCCGCAGCAGAAGCAATAGCACGATACTCAGCCTCAGTAGATGACCGAGCAACAGTGCGTTGCTTTGTAGATCGCCAAGAGATGGGATTGGCACCTAAGAACATGACATATGCACCCGTGGAAGTATGATCATCCAGATTACCCCCCCCCAATCGGCATCGGAAAAGCCGTGAAGCTGAAGAGGAGAATTCGCCCGAAGCCGAATGCCAAGAGATTTGGTGCCATTCAAATCACGAACAAGCGCTTAACGGCCCCAATGATTCTCGGTTGGTGATGTAAAGCGAGAAAGTTTGTTAACAGCAAAAGAAATGTCAGGGCGAGTCATGCGTAAATGTTGAAGACCACCAACAACTTGTCTGTATTTGGTAGCATCAACCAGAGAGGATCCATCATGAAGAAGAAGGGATGCACCAACAGCAAGGGGCGTAGAAACCGGTTTTGAGTCAAGCATGTGATGTTTCTGCAAAAGATCAACAATATACTTGTACTGAGAAAGAAGCACACCATCAGAGGTCGGAGTAATCTCAACACCACAGAAGTAAGAGAGCAACCCGAGATCCTTCGTGGAAAATTTGGAGTCAAGTTGTCGAATAATACGATCAACTAGATGAGGATCACTGCCAGTAATCAGAAGATCATCAACATAAACCAAAAAATAGATAAGAGTGGATCCCGTTGACAGAATGAAGAGTGATGTATCGGCGCGAGAAGTAACAAAACCAAGAGACTGAAGAAAGAGCTTCAACTCCTGGTACCATGCCCGCGGGGCTTGCTTCAAACCATAGAGAGCCTTCTGCAGACGACAGACATAGTTAGGAAACTGAGGATCACACATACCAGGGGGTTGGGCCATGTAAACTTCCTCAGTAAGATGGCCATTAAGAAAAGCATTGTTGACATCAAGCTGACAAACAGACCACCTGTGATGCAATGCTACACTCAAGGCAGTCTGAGCGATGGCCGGATTAACAACAGGGTTGAAAGTCTCATGAAAGTCAATACCGGGACGCTGATGAAATCCTTTGGCAACAAGCCGAGCTTTATACCGGTCAATAGTACCATCCGGGTGCCGTTTGATACGGAACACCCATTTGTTCCCAACAAGGTTCTGATGGGGAGCAGGAGGAACAAGTACCCAGGTTCTGTTGTGTTGGAGAGCATCATATTCGGCTTGCATGGCTTGAAACCAATGCGGATGGCGAAGAGCACATCTCTTATGTGAGTTCACTATCGTAAGAAACTGCTTGAGAGAGAGAGTGTACTTCGGATTGGGCTTGAAAATAGAGTTCTTGAACCGAGTAGTCATCGGGTGAACATTAGTAGTAGCACTGGGAGCACCGGAGGAAGATGCAGGAGCCGATGAAGAAGGTCGGCTGGGAACCGCTGCGGGGAAGAGCTCGCACTGGCGGGGCCTGGGAGCAAAGCCCTGGTGGAGTCGTCGGCGGAGGCGGGAGGTGGAGCTGGACAGACCACATCTGGGGCGGAGGGCAGACCCGGAGGTGGGACGATGTGATCGGCGGGGGCGCCGGGATGCTCCTCGGGCGGTATAGGCTGCACAGAAGGAGGCGGCACAGGGGGTGGAGCCAGAGGTGCCGGAAGGCCACGTGGGGGCAACGATGGTCGCGGTAGCCAGGATGATGCTGTGAAGGTCGGATCAAAAGAGTCGGCAGGGGCGGAGGCGGACGAGGACCGAGAGAAAGGAAAATCATTTTCAACAAAGCGAACATGACGGGAGATGACAAGCTTATGGGTGAAGAGATCATAGCAAATAAAGGCACACTGAGACAAGGAATATCCTAAAAAGACACAGGGACTGGACCGAGGGTCAAGTTTGTGAGTAGTATAGGGACGAAGCCAAGGAAAACAAAGACACCCGAAGACATGAAGAGATGTGGGATTTTGTTGTTTGTTGAAGAGAAACTCAAAGGAAGAACGGAACTGTAAAATTGCTTTAGGCATACGGTTAATAAGAAAAACCGCAGTAGCAAAGGAGAAGGTCCAGAACCGAGTGGGAAGAGAAGCATGATGAAGTAAGGACAAGCCGGTCTCGACAATGTGCCGATGCCGGCGTTCAGAGTACCCATTGTGTTCTGGAGTGTGTGGAGGAGTAGTGAGATGAGAAATACCATTGGCAGTGAGAAATGAGCGAAGAGCAATGTATTCCCCACCATTGTCAGTCTGATGTGCGAATGGGAAGCTGGAATTGCTTTTCAACCAGGTTTTTGAAGGCAACAAAAGTCGCATGGACATCAGATTTCCGAATAAGAGGATAAAACCAAATATATTTGGTAAAGTGATCCACAAAAATTACATAATATTTGTAACCATCAAGAGAAAGGACAGAGGACGTCCAAACATCAGAATATATTATCTCAAGAGGGGAAGAGGAAGAGACTGAGGATTGAGAGAAAGGAAGTTTGTGGCTTTTGTTAATATGACACGAATTGCAAGAAAATTTGAGTAATTGGGAATGCGAAAAGGAAATACCGTGGGATAACAGTTGTTGTTGAAAGACTTTAACAGAAGGATGACCAAAACGACTGTGCCATAATGAAAGCAAAGGGGAAGAGGAACGAACCGAACTGAGAGCGGGGAAGTGGGGAGTGGTAGCCGGTAAATGTGGTGGAGTGGTCGGCCAAACATAGACACCATCCTTACGCCATCCCGTGACCAGAATCACCCCTGTGTGACGATCCAACACCTGAAAAGAATCAGCAAAAAACTGAACCGTGACGGCATTAGTAGCACAAAGAGCCGAAACCGATAATAAATTTAAGGACATGGATGGAACATGCAACACATTCGTGAGAGTAAGACTGCCCTGTAACGTCGAAAGAAGCATAGATCCCGTATGTGTAATGGGAAGACAGGTACCATTACCAATGACAACAGACTCCGATTCTTTGTAAGGCTGTGGAAGCGTCAGGATGGACAGGGTGGTGGTGACATGATGAGAAGCACCAGAATCAACAACCCACATAGAAGGAGCATCTGGAGCAGGATAGTGGGTGGCGGTGTGTACACAAGGTGGGCCACGAAACGGTGCCGGAATGTGATCCCATGTATGTGGGGGAACAAGATGGCATTGGCGAGCAAAGTGACCGATAGTGCCACAAATTTGACACTTGCCATGAGAGCGACGACCACGGTTGAGCAACGGAGATGGCGGACGTGGAGCCCAAGATTGTGGGGAGGACCGGTTGGAGTTGTTGGATCGATGGCGATGGGCCATAGTGGATCAGTAGTTGTAGGTAAGATCCGAGGTACGCAGGGGCGTGCGTGCAGGGGCCGTGCACAAAAACTTGAAGCTGTTAACCGAAATTTGATGGTTGACCAAAATTTTGATTTGGTGATGTTGACCGAATTGTTGTGTTTGACCGGAATTTGTTGGTTGCCTGAACCTTGGTGATTTGGTGCTGCTGTGGATGGTGATGTTGACTGAAATATGGTGATGTTGACCGGATTGTTGTGTTGACTAATTGATGAAGATTTGTGTTAATGGCTTGTAATTGCTTGGTGTTGGCCGGCCTAGAATGTTGATGGCATGTAATTGCTTGTAATTGCCATGGGTTGTGGCAGTCAACGTGAGAGCAATTGGGGATTGGAGTTGACCAGATGTAGTTGACCGGCTGTGCAATTGGAGATTGGAGATTGTGGCGTTGAAGTGAATTAAAAGACCGGCCATTTTGCCGGGTGATATCTTTGATGGTGCTTTATTCTTAGGCAAAGGAAACCAAAAATAGGGTGGCCATTTGTAGGTCGATCTGAAGCTAGAGCGAGCGTGTGGTAATAAAACCACGCAGGTATGAAAAAAAAAGAAAAGGTTAGCGTAGATGCTTTTGAGCTCGATTCTTTGGGACACGCGTGGGCGATGGAGCAGCGTGGGCGTGTGTCCACGAGAGAGGCGGAGCGAAGAGCGCCTTGAGGGAACAACGCAGTGCGTCTGAGTGGTGAGACGCAGTGGCGTGTGTCTGGCCTGATTGCGCCGTGGCGGTGTGAGGAAGAAGAAATCTAGGGTTTTTGGATCTAGGCTCTTGATACCATGATAGGAAAAAGCATAATCTTATTGATAATAAGTTGGGGTATATATAATACCACTACAAGGGTAAAATAAGAACTAAACAAATATAGAGATAAATACAAAATATAAAGAGATAAATACTTGAAACCCTAATAGAGAGGCAGCGGCTTCCACGAAGCTGCCTTATTTCATTTTTTAATAAATAATAATTCATTACTTCATTAATTGATTCATTAATTATTATTTATTTTATTTTCTCTTTTTTTTCTTTTATCATTTTTCAATTTAACCCCTAAATTTTTTTCCATTTTACTAAATCCAACATTATTTTTATTATTATTTAAAAAAATATCCGGCTATCACACCCACATCATTTAAATTTTTTTTATTCAAAACAAGAGATAAACTTAGTTCCTAAACAAACCTCTTAATGTATATTTACATACTATTGGAGAACATAGAACACTCAACAAGGGTGAACCAGTTTCCACAACATAGATTCTAAAGAACTTCATATAAATTAGCTCACACTTAGAACCCCATCAATCCATTCAAATTCAAACATCAAAACATACATGTCTCAAGATATATATGATGGAATACGTTTATCTTACTTGAGATCTTCCAAAGCCTCCCTTCATACTCCAAGATAACTCTAAATAGAAGAGCAAGAGCACTTCACCTTCTTGTTGCTAGCTTTTTCTACACACATCACATACATAGTTCATGATAAAAATAAAATAAAAGTTACAACCCCTCTTTTAATTGAGTGGGCCCCATACACAAATATAAAAAAACATTATATTTTGGGTTTAAACTCCAACATCCTCCCTTAAACCGACTAGTTCTACAAGATTCTTCATGCCAAGCATTGTCTTCAAAGCCTACAAACACATCATGCTTTAGAGATTAATTTGGTAAAAATATCAGCCACTTGCTTTTGAAACTTGCGATGCACCAACTCTACTTTGTTCTTACTCACATGTTCTTGAATAAAATGAAACCAAGTGTCAATATGTTTTCTTCTCTCATGAAGTACCGGGTTCTTAGCCAAAGCAATTGTGGATTTGTTGTCAACAAAGATCTTTGTAGGACTTTCTTATAGGCAACCCAAATATTTTAATAGATTTCTCAACCACATAGCATGACAAACAGTAGAGTTAGCAGCAGCATACTCCATCTCACAAGTGTACAAAGTGACAATAGGTTGCTTCTTTGATGACCAAGTAAATGCTCAATTTTCCATTGAAAAAACAAATCCGGAGGTGCTTTTTCTTTCATCAAGATCTCTACCCTAGTCACTTTCGAAAAAAACCATGGAGTTCATAATCATGAGAATAAGAGTAAAATATACCATCATCAAGAGTGTCTTTGAGAAATGTAAGATTCTTTTAGCGGCCATGAGGTGGGAATGATCCGGTGCTTCCATGTACCCTACTAATCCAGCCAACACCAAAGAGGATATCCGGTCTTGTGCAAGTGAGATACCAAAGGCATCCCATCAAGCTTTTATAATATGTAGGATCACCATCACCATCTCCTTTGCATCTTCTCAACTCCAAACCACACTCTAGAGGTGTATTTACCGGATTGCAAGGTGTAACGCCCCGACCCGGATCTCGGGACCTCGGGCACGTTCACAGACCGGCCGTACCCGAGTGGAGACGGGCCCCACTCGAATACAAGGCCTAAATGATACATGAGCAGATAACCAAAATGTCCAACAAATATTTTTCAGAGTTATTATACAGCGGAACTTACACAAATATTGGCCCTACAAGGGTCCTATAAAATAAAAGGTCTCACGTAAAGAAAGCTGAAGTCCTCGAACCTCTACGCGCAGCTCCTGGTTGTAATCACCTAAACTTTAAAACCTGAAAAAGGAAGAAGAAAAGTGGGATGAGCTTTCGAAAGGAAAGCTCAGTAAGTACTCCCGCAAGGAATGCGAAGAGGTCATGAGCACATTCATAAAATAGTGATCCACACACACAGTAACATAATAGGAAGAGACCAAGCTCAAATATAAGGAGATCACTATCACAAAGCACAGGCTTAAAGCACGAAGTCAAATCAAACTTGAACATCAAACTTGTCATCTCCCTGGCAGCCATCGACCTAAGCCGATCTTATACCTTATAAACCAAACCCTTGAGTCTGGTGGAGCTCCCACATGTACGTACACGGCCAGTGTATCGTCCCACTGACGGGTGGCGTCCAGATTGTCCGCCCACAACTTATCACAATTTGTACTGAGCGGGAGAATCTTCAACAAAAGAAATGCTGACACGCCCACTCGGACGGAGCACAGGCTCACGTGTTTCCATGGCCACGTGCCGATCAACAGGAAGGCGTAATCAGCATACACACACATGTCCAACAAAAGCTTATACACCAATATGCATACACTACCACGGAGCTCAATAAAGAAAGAATCTCGAACATGTGTATGCAATCCAAAACATAACGATATCAAAACCAATAATCAATGAAGAAATAGCTCAAAGATAATCAATAGTATCGAGATCAACAAAGAATAAAAACATAAAATCAAGAAATCCCAAAACTGGGTGGGTACTAGGCAGGTGCACTTACCGTAGTCGCTAAGCCTGGAGTTCCACGGAACCAGTTCTCTGCGCATCTACGTCAACCTGACAGTGGTTACTACGTCAGTTATAATGACTGTGCATAGTCCTAGCTAGGTATGCAACATGCTCTATTTGGGTCCGGCGCAGCTTAACGGGCCTTCCCATATTTTCTCGATTTGTACATCTTAAATTCTTGATGGCCCACGCGGCCACCACTCCTTCAAAAGGTCTCGGCTTACTTTGTCCCGTATCCCCTCTTATCTTACTTTGAGGTCTTGCTATTTGTTTAACCAATTTGGATTTTTTTTTTTTTTCTCATTCTATTGAGCCCAAAGCCCCATTCTAGATGGGCCCAATTCCTCTAACCAAGAACTAACCATGCCCATCCTCGGTCATCTTTATTATGTTTATAAGTGACTACACTTAGCCATTAACAATTTAATTGAGCCCATTCAATGGTTAGAAGTTACCCTTTTTAATTAGTTAATTACTTAACTAATTCTTATAAGTCTCCCCATAAGTACCTTTTAATTTACTTTGGGTAATCCAGCCTACCACTCCCTTATTGGCCCAAGCCCAACTCATTTTACTAGTTGGGCTATTTGACTAATTCCTCAAGCTAACAATTAATCCCCCAACTAATTATCAATTAGTTCATTACTGATTATTAACCTAATCAACTTATTAGTTAATTAATTACCCATTAGTCATCCAACTAACCGATCCATGAATTGTTAAGCTTGGATTCAATTGCTCTATTTTAACTTGATCCTTGATCCATCACTTGAGCCCATTCCATCAAGCCCAGTTGGGCCCAAATTCAGCCCAACATCTATTTTGGACCCAAGTTCAGAACAAGTTAATTGCAACCATTGAACATAGGGTTTAATTAATTTAATTGACTAAACCCATCATGACCCGGCTTGTTTAGAATTGATAGGACCCAACCCTAAACCGAACCTGATTCGATTATTTCGACTTAGTTAACCATGATTATCTTCTTTAATCTATTAAACTAGCCTTGTTACTTAATTAATCTCTTATTAATCAAGATAACTAACTTTTAATTAAACACTTTACCAAACTACATTAACCAAACTTTATCATTTAATTTATTTAATCAAGATTTAAAATCCAAATCTTATCAATTAATCTATTAACTAAATTTTAAACCCAAACCTTATCCATTTTTTATTTATTAATCGAAACTATTAATCTAATTAATTACAAATAGTTAACCGAACTTTATCTAATTACATGATTAATTAGATCCAATCATCAAACTTACTATCTCTTTATTTAACTAATCAGTTAGTTAATTAATTAAATCAGAGAACTATACAAATCAATTAATTTAAATAATTTAATTAGTTTAATTACCTTTTCCTATCTCTCTCTCTCTCTCTTTTTTCCCGGTTGCACCCTGTCGGAGTGGGGAAGTGCTTGGTCCCCACCTGCAGTGATCGCTGAGAGCTGCTCATGGATTGCCCATGACAGGATTCGAAGGAGACTCTTTCCGTTTCCTCTCTCTCTCCCTCAACAACATCTAAACCCTGCATGCATGCACGATAAAACAAGGAAGAGAGAAGAAGGACTCACCGAAACCTCGCCGTCGTCTCAGGAGTTACATCCCACCCCACCCCCACCCACCCCCCTTGGTGTTCTCCTTCCTGTCTCCCTGCTCCTCCCCCTATGTCCTCACGGATAAGTAGGTTCCTCCTTCTTGTCTCTCCTCTCTCTTCGGTGGTGGTTCTCTTCTCTCCAGATGGTTTGTGCTTTAAGGGTTGAGCTTGGCTCCCTTTTATAAGCCTCGGGGAGATATCCTAGCTGATCGTCCTTATTTGCCGGGCGAGGCTTATCATAGCATCCATTTTACCCTCCTCCCTTCCATTCCCGGCTCCAATCCATGCAAGTATTCATGGAAGGTTGTGGCGCGCGTTGCTGGCGAAGGTGGAAGAAGGCTGGGGTTGCCTTGGGATCTGCTCGCATCCAGATGAAGGGTGGATCCCTTCTGTCCCTCGTTGGACGGTAGATGTTTATACACTCCGCCTCGTATCCAACACAAACGTTTGATGGATGGCTGGGATGGGATGATGATGAGTGGTTGGATTTAATGCATTTGCCTAGAACTTATTCAAGATCTCAAGATCTTTAAATCCTGGCAGTCAATTCCCTTTAGTGCTTTTCTCTTGCATGGTTTGCTGGAAATTTGTCTTTTAGTCCTTAAGTTTCTTTATTTTTACATGCAAGTTCTTGGTTTGTGAGAGAAGCACAATTCTTCTCAGGTCCTTGCACTTCTTGATATTTACTTCTAGGTCCCTGGCAGCCTCAATCATCCCTATTTTAGAATTCAATCAATCTCTTCAATTTAACTAATTCATTATCTCCTTCTATAATTGACTAAACCAATTATGAACCCTTCAATAGGAATATTACTCCTATTATTTATCCTTTCCTTATAAATCTTTTCATTCTCCAAAATGCCCTTGATCTTTTATCAAAAACCCCAAAATACCTTGACAAATTTAACTAGAAATTAAATAGAGGAAATTTTATTTCCATTTACCAAAATGCCTTTAGAACTTCATTCAATTTCCTAACTTATCATGAGAAAAATTAAAATAGACTATACTTAAACAAATCAACCTAAGGACTTTCCCTTTTTATTCAAACGATCAACCATTATTTCCCTAGAAATTTTTGGGTCTCACACAAGGCTTCATGTCGAATTTCTTTAAAACCTCCTTTGTATAGTTTCTTTGACAAATAAAAATCCCTCCTTTTCTAGAAACACTTCATGCCAAAAATTGAGCCATCAAGCCAATATCTGTCATTTCAAACTCTCTAATCATACTCCTCTTAAATTCATTGAACAACATTGGGTTATTCTCGGTGAAGATTAAGTCATCATCATAAAGACATACCATCAATACATCTCCTTTGTTATTCACCTTCAAATATAAAGTGTGTTCATAAGGATATTTCTTGAGGCCATTGTCATGAAAGTACTTGTCTATTCTTGCATTCCACACTCGCGGTGCTTACTTTAGCCCATAGAGTACCTTCTTCAATTTATAGACTTTATTCTAATGACCTTCTTTCACATACCCCAAAGGTTGTTCTACATAAAGTTCCTCTTGAAGAAGACCATTTAGAAATGTTGATTTTACATCAAGTTGATAGATCTTCCTCTTATTTTGTGCCACCAAGTAGATAATCAATCTAATAGTCTGTATCCTTGCAACCGGATCGGAGCAAAAACTTCATCATAATCAATCCTGGGTTATTGCTTGTAGCCTTTAGCTGTCAATCTTGCTTTGTATCTTTCAATTTCACCTTTTGCATCTCTTTTAACCTTGTACACCCATTTTACTCCAATTGTTTTCTTGTCTTGTGGAAGATTTGTTAAAGCCCAATTGTCATTCTTCTCAATTGAATTGATTTCTTCATCCATTTCATGCTTCCACTTTTCTTCTTAGATAGCATCTTTATAACATATTGGATCACAACCCCCCAAGTAACAATACAAGTTAATATTGTCATCATCAATCTTGGTGGCTTCATAAATCTCCCTAAAGCTTCTTGTTCGTAATGTTGCTTGACTTGAACTCTCTCCCAATGATCATGAGCTTGATGTTGGTGAACAGTTAGACATTGATGAGGAAGAATTAGGATGGGGTGCTTGTGGCTCATTCTCTACTTATGTAAACTCTTCTTTTTCAAGATGTAGTTCAACAAAACTTTCCTCATTTTGGCTCCAACTCTATGTGCCTTTTTCTTAAAATATAATATTTCTACTCATGATCACATTTTTAGTGATGAGATTGTATAATTTATATCCCATTGCTTCACTACCATAGGCAAGAAAAATACACCTTTCGCTCTTATCATCAACCTTTGTTCTTCTAATTTCCTTAACTTTGGCATAAGCAATACAACGAAACACTCTAAGATGTGAAACATTTGGTTTGAAAAAACTCCAAGCTTCTTCCGGTGTTTTCAAATAAACACTTTTTGTAGGACACCTATTCAACAAATAGATAGAACAAGCAACGGCTTCTGCCTAAAACTCCCTTGGCATTTTCTTGCCTTTCAACATACTCCTTGCCATGTCCAAGATAGTTCTATTTTTCTTCTCGGCAACTCTATTTAGTTGTGGTGTGTAAGGTGGAGTGAGTTGATGAACAATTCCATGCTCCTTACAAAAAACATAAAACATCTTGGAAATGTACCCCCCGCCTCAATTCGATCTTTGAGTCTTCAATTCATAGCCACTTAGTTTTTCAACAAATGCCTTAAATTCCATGAAAGCAAATATAGCTTTGGACTTCTTTATCAAAAAATACACCTAAGTCTTCTGACTATAATCATCAATGAATGTAAGAAAATAATTGTTCTTGCTATTTAACATAGGCTTCAAGGGACCACAAAATATCGTCATGAACAAGCTCCAAGGGAGTGGATGCTCTCCATTTTATTGCTTTAGAGAAGATACCATTATGATGTTTTCTGAGATTACACCCTTCACATATTTGATGAGGATGATCAATATATGGCAACCCCTTCACCATTTCCTTTGTGGCCAAGAGCTTCAAGCCTCCAAAGTTAAGATGTCCAAACCTCAAATGTCATAGCCAAGAGTTGTGAAGAATAATAGAGTTAAAACATTTGATCACATCATGTTGTATATGCAATGGAAATATCCTTTCTTTTGGCATCTTTACACAAGCGATCAAATTATGATGACTATCAAACAAAGTGAGAGAACAATTTTTCATCTCTACATTATAGTTCTTCTCCATAAGTTGACCCAAACTCAAGAGATTTCTTTGCAAGTTAGGAACATAATATATATATGCCAGAGATAAAATCATAATTGCCTTTCTTAAGTTTAGTAAATACATTATATACCTTGCCTTCAACCATAACTTTTGAGTTGTCTCCAAAGGTCACATAGGCATGTACATGCTTATCCAAGTTGGCAACTAGCTATTTTTTCCCCGTCATGTGGTTACTTTCACCGGTGTCCAAGAACCATACATTATTCTCATCTCCTTCATGTTCATTAAATAAAGTAGAATTCAATTGCTCATTGATTTCTTCCTCCATGACATTAGTTTGCTCTCTAACTTCCTTGTCATACTCTCCCCAAATATTCATTGCTATAGTGTCCATATTTATGAAAATTGAAGCATTGCACATTTCTTTTTGGCATAACTTTGTTGGTTGAAGTGATGAGACAATGCACCTCTTGACCTTCCTCTTGGAATGAAAGAGAATTGACCTCTTCTACCTTGTCTTCCACCTTTTCCTAACACTAGAGCTTCTTCCACGTCCTGCATTGTCTTGGTTGTCAAACCCTTTTCCTTGACAAGCATAATCTTCCACGACCTCTATGGCCTCTTCCTCTAATATCATGGCCTCTTTGTGTGCTTGCAACATTACATTCCTCCTTCACTTCTTCCAAAACTAGCTTAGATTGAAGAGCTTGATCTAATGAGGTAGAGGGCTTCTTATTCATTCTTTGCTTACGAACTTGAAGTATCCCTATCAATTCATCAATAGTCATAGCATTCAAGTCCTTAGATTTTTCAACAATTGCTACTGCAATTTCAAACTTGGGTGTTAATGTTCTTAAAAACTTCTCCATCACTATAACATGACCAATGGTTTCTCCATTTCTCTTCATCTCATTAACAATAGTCAATACTCTTGTAAAGTAATCGGAAATTGATTCATTTTCTTGCTGGAAACTTCTTCATATTCACTTCTCAATAATTGATGCCTCGTTTTCACAACTGTGTCAACACCTCTATTAGTATTTTTAAGAATTTGCCAGGATTCCTTAGAAGACTTTGCATGGGTGATCTTCTCAAAATTTAATTCATCAACAACTTGGTAGAGAGCAAGCAATACCTTCTTATCCTTCTTCCTAGCTTCCTTGAGAGTCAACTTCCGATTGTTGGTGAGGCTATCTTCTTCTTCTCTAGAGCTTGGCTCTTGGTACCCATCTTCAACAATGTCCCATAACTCTTGTGCTTGTAATAACACATTCACCTTAATACTCCAATGATCATAGTTTAGTTAATTTAGGGATTTGTATGGGAAACATGCTCTCTTCCATTTTGCAAGCTACTCTCCAAATGATTTGATGTCAAATATGAACTTTATTTAAAAACCCCCAAATTTCAAACCCTAACTTCAAGAAGCTCAAGCAAATCACAAGCAAATCACCAAGAAATAAGAGTCAGTTCTGATACCACTTTGTTGGAGTTCATGGAATACTCAACAAGGATGAAGCAGTTCCCACAACATAGATTCAAAAGAACTTAATATAAATTAGCTCACACTTAGAACCCTATCAATCCACTAACATTCAAACATCAAAACATACATGTCTCAAAGATATATATATATGATGGAATACATCATCTTATTTGAGATTTTCCAAAGCCTCCCTTCATACTCCTTACTTCAAGTAGAAGAGGAAGAGCACTTCACCTTCTTCTTAAAAGCTTTTTCCACATACACCGCATATATAGTTCATGATAAAAATAAAATAAAAGTTACAAGCCCTCTTTTAATTGAGTAGGTCTCATACACCAAACAAAACAAATATATAAAGAAACTTAAACTAAGTGGGCCTAATACACAAATATAAAAACATTATATTTTGGGTTTAAACTCCAACAAAGCTCTTGTATATTCACCTTTACATACAACGTGGGTTGACCCGTTTTTATGAGATCCGGGCCGGCCTTACTCCTTCTCCCTTCATCCCAGGGCCACGTCATTTAATTTTTTTTTTTATATTCAAAACAAGAGATAAACTTAATTTCAAAACAATCCTCTTAGGTGGCGTTCGTTTCACTGGTTTTGCAGTTACAATGTAACTTGAGTTACGATGTAATTACAAAACCAACGTTTGTTTGGATGTAACTTGAAACTCAGTGTAACTTGAAATACACCAAGTGGTGTATTTGGTCTTACATCCAAATTGGTTGTAAGACCAAATACATCACTTGAGTTACGTCACATGCTATGCATGTGACCTTACAATGTAAAAAAAATACATAATGTTATAATCATAATAATCACAATCATATTATTATTATTATTATTATTATTATTATTATTATTATTGTTTTATTATTATTATTATTATTATTATTATTATTATTATTATTATTATTATTATTATTATTATTATTATTATTATTATTATTATTATTATTATTGTTGTTGTTATTGTTATTATTATTATTATTATTATTATTATTATTATTATTATTATTATTATTATTATTATTATTATTATTATTATTATTATTATTATTATTATTGTTATTATTATTATTATTATTACTATTATTATTATTATTATTGTTTATTATTATTATTATTATTATTATTATTATTAACTTGAAAGCCAAAAACATGTTTTCAAATTCCAGATTTACAAATCCCTCCAACCAAACACAAATTCGCATGTAATACAAGATTTCCAGCTACACCTAACCAAACACCATATTTAATCAGATTTGTATTTGAAATACATGTATTTGAGTTCTGATGAATCAGAATCCACTGCATTTCCAGTTACATCTAACCAAACGCCACCTTAATGTATATTCAGTTACATACAACATGGGGTGATCTGCTTTTCACATTATCCGTGAAACAACCAGCCTTAATCCTCCTCCCTTCATCTGACAGCAATGAGGGAATCCCACGGCAAGGCCAAACCAGATGACCTTTTTTTTCCAATTGTGAGCAAATCTAAAGGCTCTTTCCAACGGTGCTTGGTGGCGAACAAGTATGGATATCTCCACCTAACGACCACCCTACTTCCAACTTTAAGCAAGCCCGGAGGCCTCTGTCCAACATATAGCAAGTTCATAAAAGGAACGATGAGGAGTAACATATTGAAGATAGGTAAAATATTTCAACATCCTTTTGGGAAGAAACTTTGCTCTTATATCAATTGATAAAACTTTTAAAAGGGAATTATAAGATGCCATTGATATTGCGCAACAAAAAGTATCCCTACAAGCATCACCTCACTCCAATGAGATGAGCGTTCTTGGAGGTCATTTTAATTTTTCTTTATACTTTATAATAATATTATTATTTTCTAAAATCCTTCTTTAATACGTGTGGCAATTGAGAAACAATGAAACATGTGATCAATTTAGTTATTTAGAAAATTCTACATATTTTTTTAAGTCCCCATCTTTTATTAGGGATATAATTTTAAAGTGCACCTCCTGTAGCGGCGTGTTGACGATTGAACCCGAACCCGAACCCGAACCTGAACCTGAACCCGAACCCAAGTCCAAGTCCGAATCGATCTAAAGGGCGGTCTTGGTCGTTTGGCACCGCCTTAATCCGGCTAGCTTGGTTTTCCCGATAGCGTTCTTCTTCGCTTTTATTTCTCTCTTTCATCCCACAAACCCTAACCCTAATCCTCTCCTTGGATGTCGCCAATGGCGGAGGTCGACGCTGGAGATGGTCTCAAGAAGCTCGAGTACCTCTCACTCGTCTCCAAGGTCTGCACGGAGCTGGAATCTCACGTCGGCTGCGCCGATAAAGTCCTCGCAGAGTTCATCACTGAACTTGGCCGGAAGTCGGAGACGGTGGAGGAGTTCGACACAAAACTCAAGGAGAATGGCGCCGAGATGCCTGACTACTTCGTCCGCACCCTCCTCACCATCATCCACGCCATCCTTCCCCCAATGTCCAAGTCCAAAACCACCTCATCCGATCCCAAGAAGTCCTCATCCGCCTTCCCTGGCCTATCCCGCCCTGACGACCGTGAGCACACGAAGAAGCTTCAGCTCGAGATCGAGCGCGACCTCGAGATCAAGGTAACCGAGGAGGAGGCGCGCGGCCGTGATCGTAACGAACGGGACAGAGACCGAAGGCGAGATCGAGGCCGAGACCGAGATCGAGACCATCATCGAAGAGATATAGATAGGGATAAAGATAGAGATAGAGATAGAGATAGAGATAGAGACAGAGACAGAGACAGAGACAGAGACAAGTATAGAGATAGAGATCGGGATAGAGAAAGAGATCGGGATGGGGATTATAGGCATAGGAGTTTGAGGGCTTATGATGATGAAGAAGAAGAAGAAGAAGAAGAAGACGGGAGAAATGCTGCCCCTAACCATAGCCGGAGAATTGGGGATGAGCCGGAACTCTATCAGGTTTACAAGGGGAGGGTCTCGCGGGTAATGGATACTGGATGCTTTGTTCAGCTGAGTGACTTCAGGGGAAAAGAAGGGCTTGTTCATGTTTCTCAAATGGCAAGTCGGAGAGTTGCAAATGCCAAGGATGTTGTGAAGAGGGATCAGGAAGTGTTTGTGAAGGTGATATCGGTTTCAGGGCAGAAACTCAGCTTTTCAATGCGGGATGTAGACCAGAAAAATGGGAAGGATCTGCTGCCAATGAAGAAGAACACCGAGGATGAGGCTTTTAGGGCAAACCCTTCAGATGGGAACCGTGGGCCGAGGACAAGGACTGGGCTTTCAGGGATCACAATCACAGAGGAGGATGTGAGCGTGCCTTCCAGGCGACCATTGAAAAGGATGAGCTCACCGGAGAGGTGGGAGGCAAAGCAGCTGATTGCTTCTGGGGTTCTGGATGTGAGAGACTATCCTATGTTTGATGAGGATGGAGATGGGATGTTGTATCAGGAGGAGGGTGGTGCAGAGGAGGAACTTGAGATTGAATTGAATGAGGATGAACCTGCATTCTTGCAGGGGCAAAGCCGGTTCTCAATTGATATGTCCCCTGTTAAGATTTTTAAGAACCCAGAAGGCTCATTGAGCAGGGCAGCGGCACTACAATCGGCTTTGATTAAGGAGAGGAGGGAAGTCCGAGAGCAGCAGCAGAGGACAATGCTGGATTCAATTCCAAAGGATCTCAATCGACCATGGGAGGACCCTATGCCAGAGACTGGTGAGCGGCATCTTGCACAAGAGCTGAGAGGTGTTGGCTTGTCAGCGTATGATATGCCCGAGTGGAAGAAAGATGCTTATGGAAAAGCTTTGACTTTTGGCCAGAGGTCGAAGTTGTCAATCCAGGAGCAAAGGCAGAGCCTTCCAATTTACAAGTTGAAGAAAGAGTTGGTCCAAGCTGTGCATGATAATCAAGTTTTGGTTGTGATTGGTGAGACAGGTTCAGGGAAGACAACACAGGTGACACAGTATCTTGCTGAAGCAGGGTATACTACAAGGGGTAAGATCGGATGTACTCAGCCTCGTAGAGTAGCAGCGATGTCTGTTGCAAAGAGGGTGGCAGAGGAGTTTGGATGCCGGTTGGGTGAGGAGGTTGGTTATGCTATTCGGTTTGAGGACTGCACTGGGCCAGAGACAGTGATAAAATACATGACAGATGGTATGTTGCTGAGGGAGATTTTGATTGATGAGAATCTTTCTCAGTACTCAGTTATCATGCTGGATGAAGCTCATGAGAGGACAATTCACACTGATGTCCTCTTTGGTCTGCTAAAAAAATTGGTGAAGAGGAGACCCGATCTCCGATTGATAGTCACTTCTGCCACACTTGATGCAGAGAAATTCTCTGGGTACTTCTTTAACTGCAACATTTTCACAATTCCTGGTAGAACATTTCCTGTCGAGATACTCTATACGAAGCAGCCAGAAAGTGATTATCTAGATGCAGCTTTGATCACTGTTCTGCAGATTCACTTGACAGAACCTGAAGGTGATATCCTTCTCTTCTTGACGGGGCAAGAAGAAATTGATCATGCTTGTCAGTCTCTCTACGAAAGAATGAAAGGTCTGGGGAAGAATGTGCCAGAATTGATTATTTTGCCTGTGTATAGTGCTCTTCCAAGTGAAATGCAATCGAGGATTTTTGAACCAGCCCCTCCTGGGAAAAGGAAAGTAGTTGTTGCCACTAACATTGCTGAGGCTTCTTTGACAATTGATGGGATTTATTATGTTATCGATCCAGGATTTGCAAAGCAGAATGTTTACAATCCAAAGCAAGGGCTTGATTCCTTGGTTATTACACCTATCTCACAAGCATCAGCCAAGCAGCGAGCAGGGCGTGCTGGACGTACGGGGCCTGGGAAGTGTTATCGGCTCTATACAGAGAGTGCATATCGGAATGAAATGTCACCTACTAGTATCCCAGAGATCCAGAGAATTAACCTTGGCATGACAACACTTACAATGAAAGCTATGGGGATAAATGATCTTTTATCTTTTGATTTTATGGATCCTCCTTCACCTCAAGCACTCATATCTGCTATGGAACAGTTGTACAGTCTAGGAGCTTTGGATGAAGAAGGTCTTCTCACAAAATTAGGTAGGAAAATGGCTGAATTCCCGCTTGACCCACCATTGTCGAAGATGCTGCTTGCTAGTGTTGACCTAGGTTGTAGTGACGAGATCTTGACTATCATAGCAATGATTCAGACAGGGAATATCTTTTACAGGCCCAGGGAGAAACAAGCACAGGCAGATCAAAAAAGAGCCAAGTTTTTCCAACCTGAAGGAGATCATTTAACATTGCTAGCTGTTTATGAGGCTTGGAAGGCTAAAAATTTTTCTGGGCCATGGTGCTTTGAGAATTTTGTACAATCTCGTTCTCTTAGGAGGGCACAGGATGTTAGAAAACAACTTCTTACCATCATGGACAGGTCAGTAAATCTGTTTATACGTTATTCACTTTTCATTCACACATTTCTTTATGAGTTCTTTTTACATTTTTTTATACCTGTTTATTTGGTGATTAGTGAATGTTCTTTAATTTGAGTGACTATTTGAACATTTTGGGCTAGACTGATTGAATCTTAAGAAATATTATTGGAGATAACAAATGGCATGTCATATATTTCATGATCTTTCTTTGGTTATCATCTTGGAGGAACTTTATTTAGTTGTTTCCTAATTGTCAAATTTGTTTGGGTATCTTTTTGCTGTATTATCCTTTCTCATTTGAGTGATAGATACACCTGTTTAAGGAAATTTTTGTGATCTTGGCAGCTTGCAATTCCTATCTCTTGCAGTTCATGTCAAATGTGAATCCAGTGTTTGCTAATATATTGTGTTTTGGAGCATTTTTTTTGGAGAATATGTTCTCTGGACCAAACTAAGCCTTCCTGGCTAGTGCTGAATATGTACATACTTGTTAAGCATACATTTTTATTTTGTTTCTGATATTTTGGGAAATAAGAATCGGATAACCCATATATGAGTTCTTTGTCTACCCTCGAGTCCTATTAATTTGAGTTTGTTATGAGCTATAGGGAGCTAAAACAGTGAATGAACTCCTTTACATTATTTGTTCAAGACTTGGAGCTCTAAATGGAATTACCATTTTAAGTTTGATCGCCGTAAAAGCTATAACATTATAAGCTTTTGGTTAAAGCTACAAAAACTTTCTTTGCATTCAGAATTCAGGCAAAATTGAATACCGTCATCCATTTCTGCATACTGTTCATCCAGGATAGTTAAATAGACGAGTTCAGATAGTATAAATGTATATGTTCATCAGTTCATGTCATCAAAGTAAATTGCATCATGGTGATATGTATTGGCTATATTTCTTATGAAACAGTAGGATTGGATTCAATTTGCCTTCAGAACATTTTATCTTTTAACTACAACTGTGCTGTACAAGCTTTTAAATACTACTAACATGCTTCTTTTGTCTGTTGGGAAGCAAGTTTTTTCTGACTTCTACAAACCATCATTTTTGTTCAGGTATAAGCTTGATATTGTCAGCGCGGGTAAAAATTTTACAAAGATTCGCAAAGCAATTGCTGCAGGGTTCTTTTTCCATGCTGCTAGAAAAGACCCCCAGGAAGGTTACAGAACCATAGTGGAGAATCAACCAGTTTACATTCATCCTAGCAGTGCTCTTTTCCAGAGGCAACCTGATTGGGTCATCTATCATGAGCTTGTGATGACTACCAAAGAATACATGCGTGAAGTTACAGTTATTGACCCGAAATGGCTCGTAGAATTGGCCCCAAGATTTTACAAGTCTTCAGATCCTACAAAAATGAGCAAGCGCAAGCGGCAAGAGCGTATTGAACCTTTGTATGACCGATACCACGAGCCAAACTCATGGCGATTAAGTAAACGTCGCGCTTGACTGTATACTAGTATGTATTTCCGCCCAGATTGTTTATTCTGGCTGAAGATGTATAAAGGTTGTGCCATGTTTTGTCACAATCTTAATATCTTTGTGATTAAACTGAAGATTTTTCTGTTTTACATCACAGAGTAAATCTTTTTTCAGTCCTAGAGATGTAATGCTCCTATTGAGTTAGCCATCTAATGATTATTGCTTTGCCTAATTGTTGCTTTATATTTCACTATATGTGGCATCTTAGGTGAGATGGCCTTTTTCATACTAACATTCTTTTTCTAGGTATTGTAGAGCTCAAGTAAATGTTTTGTAGTTTGGCTCAGCCTTAAAAATATCTCTTAAGGTTGTCTGTGTTGTGAGAGATTTTAGAGGTAAATGTTGATCTATCATAAACATCTCTAGTTTTTATAAAATTAATAAGTTCTTAGATAAATCACCCATATTTCCGCCTGAAATCATCAAGTCTTTAGATATTTTAGTTAATTGAACTTTATGTGTTGTAATTTGCATCTTATGTAGGACACTAAGGGAAAATAATCATTAAAAAAATCAAAATAAATCAATTCTATTTAATATAAATAATTAAATTTATTTAGAAAAGTTTTTTGGGATGATTTTACGAAAATTAGAGTTTAAAAGATAACAACAACAACTAAGCCTTAATCGCTCTTAGATAGATCTGGCTCAATATCTAATATACAAAAGTCCTCTATATAGCTTTATTAAAGGCAACCTTAATATCTAATATGTGAAGGTTCTTAGGCTCAATTTTTAATATACAAAAGTTTTAGATATTATTTATTTTCACATAATCTTAAACCAACATAGGTGTAATATGCATTTTATATTGGATATGTTCATTTCTAATTTTATTCAATTATCACCTATCATCCACCTTAACAACCCCATTTATGTCACATCTTTTAAAGAAATTGAAGGTTTTTTTTTTTGTTTTTGTTTTATTTATTTATTTGTCTTTTGGATGAAAGGTGAAGCTGAAGGCCTATGAACTAGCCATTTCAGACTTTTCAAAGGTTTAAAAAAAAAAAAATCTGGCAGGTAAAAACGTCTTTTCGTGTTTTATACTGGAAAAACCTCGGTGTTTCTCCCCTCTCCCTTCTGTCCTCGCCCTCAGGACTACGAACTCGGATGGCTGCAGAGATGGCCTCCTCGCCGGAAACAGCCCCTCCCGGATGGGAGCATGTCAGCCCATCACCACCACCACAGCCTCCTCCAGGTCGGCAATGCATCGCGTAGAGGTTGGATTGCATCGATTTGAACTTTGAATGATCGCTATGTTTATGAGTCGAAGACGCGATTTATATTCACTTCCATTCAACTGAGTTCATGACATGTCCTTGAATCCCTCATCTTATAATGCTTGATTTTTCTGAAGTAATTCTTTTTTTTCCATGCTTTTTATTAGTGCTATCATGCTCCTTTTATACTGGAATTGTAGGTTCTGGGTGAAATTCTTGAGAATTTGGTGTGTAGATGTGAATTGGAAAGTAAGTATGATGGTTTTGTTTCCTGTGGGATATATGGGGGAGGTATTGGGATAAGTTCTAAGGAAATTCTATTGGAAGTAGAATATCTTGAGTTCATATCTAGGTTGCAGGTGCTATGTGATGAAACTTTAATAAAGAAAAACTTACATGATGCCATTGATATTGCGCAGCGGAAAATTATATCCCCAGCGTCACCTCACTCCTATTGGATGAGACTTCCTTTCCAAGAAAAAAAAAAACCGGAGGGGAGAGAATCAAACGAGTTTCTATTATGACTTTGCGTTGAAAAGCCCCAAGCGGTTCTTTATCCATAACTGTGTTACAATGTATTTATGTGCCACTTATCTTAATGTGTTACACAATAGGTTTAGCCAATTATTGAGTTAGTTAAGTCACATTAGGTTGAAAATTGAGACTTCAGGTCCAACGCTATGAGCTCTTGGTGTCAAAGCAATGAAAATTACAAACAGAAACATGAACAAACTACTCATAAGTTATTCGGTGTTTGGCTTCAGTTCCTAGTTTTTATAATAAAATGCACTGATATCCACATAGCTCCTACTTCTCTGTGTGACTGGAGTTAAGTGCATGCAGCCTTGTCCTTGTTTGTTCATAGGTGACTTCCTTTCCTTAGGTGAGGTACACCTGCCAACAAGCAATCTTATTGACGTCCCAACTGTCAAGGTCCACATCTATTTTTTCACTAATGCAAATTAAAAATACTCTGACTGTGGTACTTCCTTTTTTATTAAGCCTTTTAATAGAAATTCTAAATAAGCTTCTCTGTTATTCTAATAGTAGGAGTATTGATCCTAAAATTAGTTGAAGCATACAATGGCAATTTTAACCATCAGATGCTTGCCAATTGTTGTAGTGTTTCCTTTAGAATTTTATTTCCATTGTTTAATTCTGGTGGAAGTAGCTCTCAAGTATGTTAATTTGTGTAACTAAACTTAATTATTGCAAATTGAAAAATACTTTTCTTGGATATGCTTCTCAACTTATGATGTTTCATGAGCTTGTTACAGAGATGGGTCAAATGGTATGTGGAAAATGTCGTGAACTGATTTCTTATCCACGAGGTGCTGTCCATGTTAAGTGCCCCTGCTGTCAGATTGTAAACTTTGTATTAGAAGGTAAATGGTTCTTCTCCTCTGTGTTTCAACCTTTTATTTTTGTCATTGGAGTGAACCATTAGAGTGAATATAATGTAAATGAACACATCCTGGAAAATAACAAACAAGACCTGGTGTTAGTTAGCTTTTTTAAAAGATTTCAAACAATGAGTACATGAAGAGCATAATTTACAAGATCCATTAGAGATTAACAATAAAGATAATCTTTTCACAGGCATTTCAATAGCTTAAAAATATCATGAAGGAGGTGATCCGTTTATTATAAATTGTAGTAAAGTAAATGGTGAAGAATGATTGAAAGAGATATAAGGCTTCACTATGAGGAAAGGCTATCAGTGATGCATCCTAATGAAAATGGAATCTTCACTAATTGTACCAAGTTCATGCCGAATGCTTTGCTTTTGTCCTCCTAGATGTTGTATCAAACATTCCTAATGCAGAATTTCATTTTAGTCAACATAAATAAATCATAACATTGTTTTGACTTGATTATCTCATTTAGATTTCTACTACAACTTGAAAGAAATTTGGGTCTATTGTACGCAATCTTACCTTGTTTTTTTTGCAAGAGATTATTTTCACGACTCGAACCCATGACCTCTAAGTCACATGGTGACAACTTTACCGTTGCGCCAAGGCTCTCCTTCATAAAACAATTTTGAAATATTCCGCTTGAGCGGATTATATTACTGTAGATTCTAATTAACTCCTTTGACTGGTACTACAACTGATTTGATGATTAATCTGCCCTTCCACCTTTATACTAGTCTTTGATATGCCATTGAAGAAACAAATATTTGACGCTATAGACCAGATGTCATTTAGTTGTCAACCACACCAAGATGGAAGCTGGTGTTTTTTAGGCATGCCTATGAAGTGCTGTCTTACTCATGATACTCCTTTTATTCCTCTATTTGAACTTTTCCATGATCTTTTGTGAGTGTATACTTTTAGAGCATTGTTTTGAATCTAGAAAATAATAACAATACGAAATCTCAAGTTGCTGATTGAATTAATGTTCTATTAGCTACCAATAGTGTAATATATCACATGCTATTTATCATGAACTAAGTATTGCTGATGATCAATTCTTGTGCTTGCTTTGCCCTCTGGTTTTTGTATCACCATTCTCACTGGTAAGTTCATCCATTCCATTTTATTGTTGTCTCAGTTGCATGAATTCTTTTAGATTTCATTAACAGTGATACTGATGAATTACTTGCGGACTTTTTGTTAACTGTATTTTCAAGATAAATCTTTTGATGTTATAATTATTTGGGCGATGATGTGACTGATGTAGGGTGTTTTTTTATTCAGTTTTACTTTGTCGTGGATGATATATCTTGGGGCTTCTTTTAATTTACTTCATTTTTAATAACATAACAAATTTGTTTTTCTATAGCACATCAAGTTGGTAACGTGAAGTGCAGAACATGTTCTGTTTTACTGATGTACCCATATGGAGCTCCATCCGTGAGATGTTCCTGCTGTCGATCTGTGACCGAAATCGGTGTAAGTCATTAGGTTCTTATTATATATTCTACTTGGGTCATATTTGGTATGCTAGAATGAGTGGAGGGAATGGAATGAAAGAGAATCTTTAGCTTAAAGATTCTTTTTATTCTCATTCCAATGTTTGATTCATTTTTATAGGTGAGAATGAGCATTCTCAGTAATGGTCTAGGTGAGAATGAGCATTCCTCTTAAAAATGATTTGAATGGTGGGAACGAAGGGAAAATTTTATTTAGACCATGATACCATTTAGGGTGGATTTAGTATTTTTATAATAAACCGCATGTAATCTATAAATTATTTGTATAATATTAAAATAAATTTTTTATTTTTTATTTATATTATATATATATATATATATAAGGGGAGTTTGCAAAATCTCTATATATCTTTTTACTCATGGTGCATTGCCACCATACATATTTTATTAATATTTAAAAAATATATATTTTTTAAATATTAATAAAATATGTATTTTTTTTAAAAGAAATCAATGAAATCCTCAGTCTCCCCTTCTTTTCTTTCTCCCATTCATTTTCTTTCACTCCCTTGTTATCCCTCTCCTCCATCCATATCTTTTTTCAATTTCTTTATCATAAATTTAAATATTTTCAAATAATAATAATTATTTTTTTATATTATTTATTTCATTCCTAATGTTTTAGGAGGAAAATAAACAACAAAATGAAAAACATAATCTCCTTCCATGTTTACACTCAAACATAATAATGTAAACATGCATGGGAACGAGAATGATCATTGTTTCCCCCATTCCTCTAAGTTCCATTGTTCACCCGTTTATATTCTCATAATCTCAATGTCATTCTCATCCCTTCCATTGTAGCAAACATGGTCTTGATGTCTTGCAGATATCACTTGATTGATGTTTTGAAAATAAAAGATGATCTCTCTTATAGACCAAAAGTTATCTTAAGAAATATGGCATGCTCTCTTTGATGCATATGTAACTGGTGAACTCTAACATTTATCTTTTTTTTCTTTTTCCTTAACATACAATAGTATAAAGTTTTCTTGTCCTACTTAACTTCCCATTCAAATAATGGTCATCTTGATTTCAGTGTTCATCTTTATGTACATGAAAAGTAGTGCCTTGAGTTCTCATATGTACTTAGAAAATGTAGAGAACCAATATCATGTATTGAAGTATAGTCCCACTGATGCGAACTATTTTTTTGTTAGTTATTTTCATACATTGAGATGCTTTTACATCACTATATATATAACTCTTATTAGTCTGGCTCTTGTTATTGTACAGGCACATAACATCAGACCACCAGTTTCTGTTCAACAAGGCCAACCACCTCCACCTCGAAATCCTTCAAACTAGATCATGTTCTATTTTCAAGTTGTTGCTTAATTATCAGTTGAGAAGCATCACTTAATTCTCTATTCAATTTTACAACTTCTGTATTATTTCTTACCTGAAATGTTTAATTGGAATTTTTTTCAAATCAAGTTAAAAGCATAAAAAGTTTGTCATATATATATATATATAGGTAAGCTGAGAAGGAGACCAGGATTCATACAAAAAAGTGGAAAAAAAGAAAGATGAACAGGGACTGGGAGAGAGACAACAGTTTTGGCTTGTTTTGCAGTACTTAATGGAATGAGGCTGCTGCCAGCTTTAGCTTTTGGCATATAGACAACTTTAGAAACAAACATCCTTCATGTTCTTTTTGTCCCTCATACTTCCTATTCAGAATCATCCATCTCTTAAACTTCCAACAAACACAAATATAAACCAGAACCAGCATATTAATCACCCTCAAAAGCTTAAAAAAGCTCACCTACAAATAACAATCAGAAGCAGCAGAGACAAAAGAAAAGAAACCCAGTCTACAGCCCACCTTTTCCCTTCCAAAACACAGTAATACCCAAAAGTACTCTTCCAACATATCATCAAAAGTAGGACAAGGACGGCGTGCCCAACGCCAGCTCCGTCGTCACTCCACCCCTCGACGACGCCGTTCCCTGCTTCACAACATAACAACAAAACTCATTTAGAAAAACAAAATATAAAAGAGAGAGACACAGAAAAGAGAGGTGCACGTACGCGTGGGAAGCCGTACAAGGGGACCAAAGAGAGGTGGTCTGGCCCGGGGGAAGCACGTGGCGGGACGGGAGAGGGGAAGGGAGGTGACGTGGCGGAAGAGGCCGATGGAGGTGTGGGGAGACCGCAGCCACGGAAGAGCGTGAGCGCGCCGTCGTTGCCCAGCACCGCAGTGCATGGAGACCAGGATGACGCCATGTCCGGCCACAAGAACGTCCCTTGTGGCTTGCATATCCTGAACCCGCTCCTCCGTACCGCCGCCCTCTTACTTCCACTGTTAATAGTACTACTAGTAGTAGTGTTAGTGTTCATGTTACTGTTATTGTTGTTACTGTTGTTGATTGGGAGGATGATGCTGCTGTTGTTGGTGATACTGCTGGATTCTCCACTCCCTCTGCCTCCCTCCTTATCATCCCCTCCATTGCCCTTCTTGTTGTTCTCAGTCACCAGTTCCGTTCTCATCTTCTTCTTCTCCTTCTCTTCCTTAAGTGCCTGCATCTCTTCCTGCATGCATTGCCCAGACAGTGAGTTAATTAATAATATATATTTAATAAGACTTGAGATAAATAACTCATTTGTTATGTACCTTCAGTGCTTGCAAACAAGAGGACATCTCAGCCATTTCTCCTTCCACCTTGGCTTTCCATTCTAGCAAATTCTGATAACTCTCCTGGCGTTTAATTAATGTTAGCAAGGAACAGAAAGAGAGAAAGCTGGGAAAGCAGAGACGGTACCTGCCAACTTGTGCTTCCTTTTTCAGCTTCCGACTGAGACTCCCTGGTCTCCACCTCCAGTTGCTTCTGCGAGCTCAGCTGCTGCTCCATATCCCTTTTCCAACATGCACACCATCCAAGAATGATCACCAGCTCCCAAAGTGAAATATTAAGCCTTTTAATTTGACTAATTAGAATGTAAAAATAAAAAAAGGAAACCTTTTGAGGCTGGTGAGCTCGGCTTTGAGGTGGATGAGCTCAAGCTTGCAGTCGGAACCACACTGACAGGGAGCAATGGCGTCGCCGAGCTGCCACCCCGGCGGTGGCACCCAGTAGGGATCCACAACCCCGGCTTTCCGGCGTATTTCTACCAAGTCTGCCGGCTCAAGCCAGTACTCCATGGCTCCCTCCGCGTTGTGCCGGCGCCGGAACCTCTCAGCACCCTCAGCGACAGTCTTTCCAGCCATGTGTTTGAGAAGGTGGTCTAGCAGGCCGGTGTCACCGATGTGCTTCCTCGCCTCCTCCCGTAACGCCTGCCGGATTATCGGGTTGCCGATATTGGCTCCCTTCTCCTTCATTATATCCAAAAGCTTCATCTCCGCCGCCTCGTACCTCTCCGACGACCACCTCTCCCTTGACCTCTGGCTCTGCTCATCCTTCTCGTGTCGCACCACCTTCTTCTTCTCCACAGTCTTCTTCATCTTCATCCTCTTCTTCTTTTTCTCCATCTTAACACCCTCCTCCCGTGACCTCTTCTTCTCCTGTACCAACACCTCGTCCTCCTCACCCTTCATTGCCATGACGGGAAGCTCTCGATGCCGCCCGATGTACTTAACCTTCCTCCTCGCTCCCCACGCCAACGCCCCGGCGTACTTGAGCGCCATGAGACACCCTCCCGGAGACAGACGGCTCTTAACCTCCTCCATCTCCTCCTCCACCGTCATCTTCACCGCCGGCATCACCACCGGAGGAGGGCACTCCAATGCCTTGGGAGAAACAAGCCAGAAGCTCTCCATATGCTTCTCTTCATCCATCTCCAACTCCGGCACCATTCTCCTGAGTATCCTCACAGCCTGGTTCGTCCCCATCACGAACTTCTCGTCCAGCTCCGGGTTCCTCCCTACGTCCGGGTCTCCGGCGAAGTAGTTCCTGAGCGCCAGCACACTAGGGAACCTCACCGTCACGTCCAACCTAGTGGTCTCGTTCACCTTGACGACTCTAATGGCTTTCAGGTGAATGGGAGACTTTGGTGGAAGCTCAGCGTGGTCGATCTCATAGAAAGCTTCAAGCTCGAACATGCCTGAAATTTCACCTCTTTCCCATAATACCCCCACTGTTCCATTGCCACTCAGGGGCATTCTATGAAATATAAACAAACAAAATAGTACCGTTGCATGCAATTGCATGGCCAGAAACGGAATTCGCCAGTGCTTGTCGGCTTGGGGCCTGCCTTTCCAGACCCATCATTGGACGCGTCTCGTTCCTTTTCGAGTAGTAGTACTTCACCTGAATTTATATAATATATATATATATATATATATATATGAAATAAATAAATAACTGGATAAATAAATGAGTAAAAAAAAAAAATGGAAATCTCGAGATGATAACGACCCACGGCACCGCCCCAACCGAATCGAATCCCAAATCCTCGCCGTTCACCACGATCTCCTCGGCGATGAATTCATTCCAGACGTGAAGTTCTAGACTAATATTTCAAATAAAATAAAATAAAATCTGATGGGAAATGAGGACCGTTTGATTCTCTATTGACGGCTGTGATACTGATGATCGCGAAGTTTTTACCAAAAATAAAAAATTTAAAAAAAAGGAGAAGGAAAGGACTATTACCGTACTGGACCCGGCCGCGAACGTAGGCATTGCCTCAATGGCGTCCATCTCTGGCTCTCTATGAAAAGCAGCGGCTTTTGCGTAACGATCCTTGCAAGAACCCTAGAAAGAAAGAGAAGATCCAAGCGATCAAAGTCTCTCCGAGATCTTTCACTCAAATCGGAAAAACTAGAGATCAGACCTGCAAGAAAATGGAAGTAAACGAAGAGAGACGCTTTCAAAAGCTGCGGAATCCCGCTAAGAAAGAGTGCGGATCATCCAAACCACCATTTTCAAGGAATTAAAATGTATAAAAGGAGAGAATTACCTCTAGCTGGATTACTCCTGGGGATCGGACCGACCTCTGGAGACGTGGATCGGAGAGAGGAGTTGGAGTTGGAGTTGGAGTGGGAGTGGGAGTGTGAGAATGAGAACATTCGATTCTAACAAACGGGCGTGAAAAGCGTAGAGAGACGGAGAGAGGAATATAACGACGTTGGCGTCATCATCATCATCGCCACCTGGGACGTGCGCGCGCGCGCACGCCTCTACTGCACGGCTGCCAATCATCGTTGCCAAATCAATTACCGATATGCCCTCGTTTCTTTCAGTTATTTATTTTCAAGTCCCTTCCAGCCTTCACTGTTGTGGCCCTTGTGGGATCTATCTAACCAGGTTATTAGGTGGTCGAGTCATGGGGTGAGATTTGATTTGTTTGCATATTTTATAATGTTTTATTTGTTTCTTACCCCTTGTCAAAACTTGTATAATTGAAACATTTACCCTTAGGGGCTGTTTGGTATGTAGTAAGTGGCTGTGATGTAAGTCTAATTTACCGATAAATGTTACTTTTTGTTATTTGGTTTGCAGTGAAACACCCACTTATCAGTAAAATTTATGGTAAGTGAGGGTACTTTTTAATGAGGTGAACTCGACTGAAGGGCTTGAGCCAAACCAAAATGAGTCCTAAGATTTATTTTTTAGGGTTTTTTAATTATAGTTAATACAAAACAATGTAAGTGATGTTTGCTTTTTTAAGGTGGAAACGAAATTAAATTTTAGAAAACGGATGAAGCATGTAAGGCCATAATAAGATATAGATCTAAGAAATATTTTAAACATTTCACTTAAGTACTCTTTAGAAAACTAATTGTAGTTTTTTTGGTAAAATACCCATAATAGCCTCTTTATTATACCGAACCGGCTCTTTTAGTCCCTCCATTATAAATTAAGCCTTTTTAGTCCCTCTACTATCACGATTGTAAAAATCCAGTCCCTAAAGGCATATGTATAGGGACCAAAAAGGCCTGAAAGATATATATACAAGGACTAAAAAGGCCTGTGGGATGAACTGACATTTCTCAATTGTGTAAATATAGGGACAAAAAATGCTCAATTTATAATGAAGGGACTAAAAGGGTCGGTTCGGTATAATAGAGGGACTAAATTGAGTATTAGACCTTTTTTTTTTCTTTTAGAATATATATACATTCCAAGTGGGCCGCCCTAGTACAAGCCATCCTCGAACTCTGAAATGACAACCAAGCACCGGATGTTGATAATAGAAACTCACACCAAGTCTTTATGGTCAATTCTCTCTACACATTCCAAGTAGACGGTGGAACCAGATGTGACCTACGAAAAAGCTTCTGGAGCAACTATGCCCTCTTAAGGCAAAGCTTTTTGCATGGTTAGCAAAGGAGGACATTCCTCACAATGGATAACCTCCATAAAAGAAAATGGTAAGGTGAATGCACGAAGTGCTATTTATGTGAGGTGGAGGACGAATCTGTGGCACACTTGTTCATCCCATTCACATATATATGTGACAAATATATTGTACCACTTCTGCAACCTCTTCTGTGTTGGAATAGGGCCAGACACCCTATAATAAATATGGTGCACCAGGCCCACTCCCATCAAGGTGGACAAAATCCTGCAGGGGGATGGGACCTCAAGGTGATGATGAGCATATAGGGTTAACAAAATATGCGATGTTTTCAAAGAAAAAATATGTTTTCTTAAAAATTATTCATGATATTTATTTCCTCGTACTATCTTGGTTGGATGCAACTTCACAAGGACAAAACTGGAGGAGGCGCAAAACCTGGTGAAGAGGAGCTTCAAGTTTACTAGCGACACATTGGCACGAACCGCAGAGGGTGACGAGGCCTTCGACGACATGAAGGCTACAAATCGAGGGGGGAACTGAGGCAATAACAACGTACTCAACAAGGAGTGTGACATTTAATTGTTTGTTTGTTTTTACTCGGCATTCTCGACTGAGTCGTATTGTAATGGATCCTCGTAATACTAAAATAAATGAAGTTGTTTATCCATATTTAAAAGGTATAATACCTAATATAGTCCCTCTATTATACCGAACTGGATATGCACCCTATAATAAATATGGTGCACCATGCCCACTCCCATCAGGGTGGACAAAATACTGCAGGGGGATGGGACCTCAAAGTGATAACAATCACCTAGAACATATAGTGTATACAGAATATGCGATGTTTTCAAGAAAAAAAAATGTTTTCTTAAAACTTATTCATGGTATTTATTTCCTCGTACTATCTTGGTTGGATGCAACTCCACAAGGAGAAAACTGGAGGAGGCGCACAACCTGGTGAAGAGGAGCTTCAAGTTTACTAGCGACACGTTGACACGGACCACAGAGGGTGACGAGGCCTTCGAGGACGCGACGACTACAGATCGAGGGGGGACTGAGGCAACAACAATGTACTCAACAAGGAGTGTGACATTCTCGATTGAGTCTTATTTGTAATAGATGCTCGTAATACTAAAATAAATGAAGTGGTTTATCCATATTTAAAAATAATAATAATAAAATAATATATATATAAACTTTTATTGAAATAAAATTATGATAAATTGTGAAATAAATAATTTTATAAAACTTTTGTAAAATTAAACTTTGTGATTAAGTCCTCTTTTTTTATAAGTTATTGATAAATATTTTTTTGATAAAGGCGAATTATTGATATATATTAAAACACAAAATGTTTTTTTAAATATTGAACAACTATACTAATTATTATACACATTTGTTGATGTTAAGATTTGCTCCAACTAGGGATTAGAACATATCTGGATCAACAGTAAGAGAGGTCGGTGTCGGTTGTGAAACTTCAATTGATTTTAAGAGAAAGATTAGTTGCGGTGGACGATTTCTCAAATGAACTCTTTCGTACTCACATGATCAATGTCTTCTCCAAAGATCGGACCTCCATGAATCGCGCCTCACCGGGAGAAGGATTTGTAGAGAAAGGAAGATTGGACTCTTGTGCCTTGGAATAGCCTCCGACGCTCAAGTTAGAGACTCCAAATGGAGGGGAGAGCAATGAAGAGAGTGAGAGAGAGAGAGAGAGTGGAGTGGATTCCAAGTGAAAGTAATGTATAAGTTAGCGTTCAATATTAGTATAGTCCTAAGTAGCATACTTTTGTTTTTGAGTTGTGAACCAAGGTCCTCCTTATATAGTCATGAGGATGTTGACCAGTTAAGAGACAACTGGCTTCCAGCTCAGAGACGATAGGGCGCCAATTGAAAGACAATTGGATGTCAATCTGAAGGCATTTAGTTGTCAACTTTCAGAACCTTCTAGGGCCTTCTGAAAAGCTATTCTCCATTGTCAGATACCCAAACGATTAGACTAATAGTTGATCCTTCCTCCGGGTGTTTGCGATCATGTGGCACATATCCTTTGATATTTTTCGGTTTTTCCCCCATAACACACATGTACATCCATCTATATAATTGAGTTTTATTGAACTAGAACTATGATCTATTTGAGTTCGGATTCAAAATGAGTTATATGGTAGTCTCCCTGAAATCTCAATTTATCTTTTTATAATTAAAAAAAATAGTTAAGCGGACTAGTTTGTGTTGCCATGTGGTGTAAATGTAAAGGTATAGGCCACCAGGTGGTAACTAATGGAAAAGTTAAAATGGAAAAGTTAAAAAAGGCTTTACATTGCAATTAATTGCAAAATATATGATTCAATTCAGAAAATTGAAAGCTTAGAACCATTAAAAAAAATGGAATAAATAATAAAGTTTAAAAGTAATTTCCTATTTTTTATATTATTGTAGGTATTTTTTTTTTAAACAACATTGTCAGGCTGTCAGCTAATTTATATTTAAAACCCGAATTAAAATTTTATAATGAAAAAATATTGTTTTTAATCAAATTGTCCAAAGCCTCCGTTCCAAGAAGGTGCACGTGCAAAGGTCTTTTATAAGTCGTTTCCTTAGTAGTGATCTCAACCGCCCGTCAAGTGTTCGTCGAAATGCTAACGAGAATGGCGACAAGGTCTTCCTTCATCTCTCCCTCTGCCTCATTTCGTCGAACACCTAGACTTCCTAAATCCCCAGTGTTGTCGTCCCTCTCCCTTCCGATGCTCTCCAACCCCTTTCTCAGATCACTCTCCCTCCGTTCCAAGCCCCTAAACCCTCCCTCTGTCACTTGCCGGCGATCCCCTATTCGGTCGCTCTTCACCGGCATCGTCGAGGAGATGGGCGAGGTCCTCCGCCTAGGCCCCACTGACACCGGCGGTATCGAGCTCCAAATCTCGGCGAAGACCGTGCTTTCCGGCGTCAACCTTGGCGATAGCATCGCAGTCAATGGTACCTGCCTCACCGTCTCCTCCTTCGATGCTGAAGAATCCCACTTCACTGTTGGACTGGCACCCGAGACGCTCCGCAAGACTTCTCTTTCTGGCATCCGCCAGGGCGACCCAGTCAACCTCGAGCGCGCCCTTCAGCCCGTGTCCCGCATGGGCGGCCACTTCGTTCAGGGCCACGTCGATGGTACTGGCGAGATTGTCTCTATGGTTCCCGAGGGGGACTCGCTCTGGGTGAAGGTGCAGGCGGCGCCGGAGATCTTGAGGTATGTCGTGCCCAAGGGGTTTATTACGGTGGATGGGACGAGCTTGACGGTTGTGAGGGTATATGAGGAGGAATGCTGCTTTGATTTCATGCTGGTGGCTTACACGCAACAGAAGGTGGTGGTACCGTTGAAGAAGGTGGGGGAGAAGGTGAACCTGGAGGTGGATATACTTGGTAAGTATGTGGAGAAGCTGCTGAAGTGCGGCATTGGTGCTGGTGAGGATGTTGGTTCTTCTTGATTGGAGAGGGCTGTTGAAAAGGTATTGAGTTTAAAATCCTTTTCATCTTGTATTTGTTGCTGTTCGGTAGTGTATGATGTTCTGCAGTTTATGCGAATTACCTTGAAAAATAAAAGCATTGTATGCTACTGTGTTTGGGATATCTACAAACTTTGCATCCATTTTGGGATAAAATTTCACATTTTGCAATCTTGTGATGGGTGTGAAATTGTTTATCTTAAATTTACTTGCATCAGAGAATTTGGAGTGTGAATGCTGAATTTGGCTGGCCATTAATATACCAAGGCCACCTTAACACAAGTTATATTCTGCCAGTCCTTTCCCGGAACACTGAAATCCAGTGGCTTTCTTTGATTAGTTGGTAATTTTCTTTCTATCCTGTCACATGAACTACAATTAAATTACTTATTTTGAGTTTATAAGGCATTTGCAGAAATTCACAAATCTCATCATGATGTTATGGATAAGACCTTGCTAATTAACATTTTAGTTCCCTTGTTAGTATTTATGTTGGGTTATGTGTTTTTACATCCTTGTATACAAACATAATTTTCTTGCTTCCTTTCCATGAATGAGATTGTTCTCATGTATCATGTAAAGTTCATTTCTCTCAAGCATTTGTAGAATGTTTACAGGCATCTCATTTTCTACTCAACATCATTGTAATTTGTGACTATGAGAATCCCTGAGGACTAATTACTAGATTTGGCAGCAAGGAAGTAGGTGGGAAGTTAATATGATAAAACATGCACATTCTTGGAAATTGGTCTTGTCTAATTTCAGATATAGTGGAGGTTGTAAATAATGCACAAAGGGGTTTTGTTAAAAGTGGGCATGTCTTTGCCCAGGGGAACTATCATTTTATGATTTGGAAAGTTTGCTTATAACTGAGTGATAAATCTTGTGTAGTCTGGCAACTTTCTTTCAAGATTGTGGTGTTTATTTACCAGGTATTCTATGATTTAGTATTTTAAAATTAAATTCTCTGTTCTGAAGGGGTTCTCAGAAAATTGTCAGATTTTTGTTCCAATTGTTGGTCATAAGTATTGGACTCATCACTCTTGGGCCATGTTATTGAGTTAACTTCTAAGACTAGAAAAATTTATTTCATTTCCCTGTTGCTGTTGTCTTCTATATTCTCATTCAATTGTAAAGCTGTTAGATTCCATTTGATGGTTTTTTGTGCTAAAGCGATACCATGGTATGTGGAACCTATGACATTAGTATGTTTAACTCCTTGATGTACTGGGAGTCTGGAATTGTGTTTGTGTTGAGTTTCTACTGAAGAGCTATGGTTTTACTAGCTTAGAGCATGTGCCCTTTGTATCGAAGTTGGCTAAAAATGAATAATTTGTTTTGGTTGAAGGAATATATTAGTCATTTATCTGCTGTTGCCCATTGTCTTTTCGTCGGCATTGTGTTTCTTTATGGTGAGAAAGGAAGATGCGCAAGCAATTATTCCTTAGTTATTGCCTAATGAAACGGTTCATGCTTGTGTTTTGAATATTGTCCAACCATTACAATGTTTCTGTTTAGACCTCCTGCCTTGATGCTCTCAATAAAAAGCAAGGGACTGGCAGTGCTTCCATTGTTTGTCCAACAACTCCAATCATGAGTTTAGAACTTGCTATCTTGAAACAGCCAGCACACTTTTCCTGCATGTAATATTCTTTAATAATTTTAATAGTTTGAAGAAAACTTTTACTTTGATGTGTTGTGTATTTCTGCTATAATTAAACAAGTGACTGTGGCATGGAATGTAGTTTCACGAAGACAAATTTTTGTTTTAGAAAATTCTGAACTCTGAACTACCTATTCCTTTCACCACAAACTATAAATTTGTAACCTCTTTTCATCCCAAAGAATAATATCATACTACTTAACCTTTATTGTCTGTATATGTTCCCTGAGAGGACCGCTTTCCCATCTTTTCCCTGCACCAAACCCCAGTATAGTTCTTTGTGGCCTTCATCCAAGAGATGGGCCCTGTTGAACAAATTGGTGCCGTGGGAGTCATTGCTTCAAGTTAGTGTATGGAATTGATGTTTAATTTCTTCTAATATAACCTTCTTTTATTGGGTTTTTGGAATGTGAACTTTCTAATTTTGTGCATATGTTATCTGTAGATGAAGATCTTGGTTTATCAATTATCAGTCTTTGTTGTCAATGAGCTTTCCTAATAAACTATTGAAATAGTGGCAGCCCTTTTGGTGCTATGTTGTCCTTTTATACTGACAACAATTTAAATTCTTTAGTTATAATTGTGTACTCTATCTTTTATCAGGTTTTTTTTGGTATCTGCTGGTTTTGCAAAATAGTTTAGACATTAAATTTAAATTCTTGAAGGGGAGTCTTGGCACATCGGTAAAGTTGTTGTTATGTAATCTGGAGGCCACGAGTTCGAATTCTCAAAATAGCCTTTTGTAATAATGTAGGGTAAGATTTCGTACAATAGACCTAAGTGGTCCGATCTTTCTCTGGATCCCATTCATACCGGGAGCTTTGTAGCACTGGACTGCTTTTTTTAGCTCCCGGATTGTGCGAGTCCAGGGAAGGATCTGACTGCGCTTTTTTATTGAATTTAAATTCCTGAATTTTCAATGAGTCCTTTTGCTCTATGTTTTGAATTTTCAATCTATATGCTGTTCAATCTTAGATTCACAAAGAATAATCCAAGCTTATGAGAATAACAGCTGAATACTTAACTTTCATTCACCTTGCGTTTTTTTGGTTTGCTAGTTGAAAATTTGGCTGATATACTGTAATCTCATCTGCTTGCTTAGTCATGTTTTTGATAATAAAAATCAGGTGATGCACCAGAAAGTCAATTGGATCAAGCATGTTGTTGAATCAAATCATGTTACATTTTCAACACAAAACTTGTTCACTGGACAAGGTTCTATTTTTTATTCTTATCATTGTCTCACTAATTTCAGATTCTAATTATTCTCCTGATAATTATATACATGTGTACTCCTGCACAGGCTTCAGACTTCTCTTATCTGGTGCACCAGCTCTTGATATCTCTTTGACACACTTGAAAGTCACTAAAATTTTGTTTACTTTTCTATGCATCAGACATCATCATCTGCTTTCCTTATTATATTTGTCTTGTGAGTAAGGTGGGGAAGACGTGCTTGTTTTGTTGCCCCATTCAGGATTGGATAACCACGAAAGCATCCTCTCACCTACTCCCACTTGTCCATCATCTCCACATACATAAGTCAAGCCACAAAAAATTTTAAAAAAATATATCCTTTCTTTCTCTGTGTCCTTTGTTCTTTTCCTGGTGAAGAAGAAGAAGAAGGGATGTGTTGTGACTGTGAGTGCAGGCCACTGGGTTGGCTTCTTGGCCTTCCCTTCGCCTTCCTGGCCCTCCTTGTTTCTATCATAGGAGTGGTCATCTGGATTGTTGGGTAATTAATTTCACAGTTTGTTTTGTTCTTTGCTGTTGAATTCTTGGTTTCAGTTGTTGATGATCTTTTCTTACTGATGATCAGGTTACTGTTGTCTTGTATATGTCCATGCTGCCTCTGCGTGACTGTGCTGGTGGAGTTGGCCATTGAGCTCATAAAGGCCCCTCTCCATGTCATGCAGTGGTTCACTTCCCAAATCCCATGCTGAGATTTCACTGCCTTTTTATTATATCAGAGGGATAGATTGTTGTTGGTTTTCAATAGACACTGTTGATCTGTGAGTTCAGTCAATCAGGATTCAGGTCTCTTGTTTTTATTTTTTGTAAATGAACTCCTCCTTCCATTTTTTTTCTCTGTTTCAAATTATAATTCTGTGAGAATTGCTGGGAATCACAAGCCAAGCAAGGTGTTAGATTGATTAACTAGTTATATATAAATGAATTATTTCTTTCAATGGAATGGATTGCATTATTTTTATGAGCGGCTTTGATTGCATTGAGATTATGACCTTCTTAATCTCAAGTATCAACGGTCACGATGACCTGAACTGCGAGCCAGTTCGTCGTTCCGGGAAACACTCGTTCTCCATGACTATTTCTAGTTATGCTTCTCATTTTTGCGAATCCTTCGATCATCTCCCGAAGATGAGATTCTCTATGCTTAGATCCGTGGAGTTCGCCCTCCGCGGTGCCGGCGCTTCCCGCTCCTTCGCTTTCTCTTCCGCCGCCCCTGAGCGTAAGGTGGCCATCCTCGGCGCCGCTGGCTGCATCGGCCAACCACTGGCTCTTCTCATGAAGCTTAATCCTCTGGTATCGCGCCTCTCTCTCTACGATATCGCTGGCACCTCTGGCGTTGCTGCCGATGTTAGCCACATCAACACCCCCGCTCAGGTCCTCCGCTAATGCGCTCTTTCCGTTGATCTTCGTCGAGGGTTTCTCAATCTGAGTCGATGTCTTCCAGGTTGCCGGATTCGTTGGCGAGGATCAGCTCGGTGAGGCCCTCAAAGACGCTGATGTCGTCATCATCCCGGCTGGGGTTCCTCGCAAGCCCGGCATGACTCGTGATGATTTGTTCAATATCAATGCTGGGATTGTTAAGTCTCTTTGTACCGCCATTGCCAAGCATTGCCCCCACGTACGATTTCTTGCGTTCTTTAATCAAAGGAGGAGATTTTGATGGTATAAAAATTTATTATTTTTTTTTCTTCTTCTTTGTGGTGAAATTTAGGCGCTTGTGAATATGATCAGTAACCCCGTGAATTCAACTGTGCCAATAGCAGCGGAGGTGTTCAAGAAGGCGGGGACTTATGATGAGAAGAAGCTCTTTGGGGTTACCACTCTGGATCTTGTGCGAGCTAAAACCTTCTATGCTGGGAAGACGGGGCTCCCAGTCTCTGGTAACAAATATATGCTTTTTATCTTGGAAAGCAAATGGCTTTAGATATTCTTGTATTGAGTCTTATATGAGCTCAAGATTGTTGATCATGATGCAGATGTCAATGTCCCTGTTGTGGGTGGTCATGCTGGTATAACCATTTTGCCTTTGTTCTCTCAGGTGATTCTTTTGGATCAGATGTACAGAGTTTGGAAATTAGTTTCAAGATGAGATCTTTGTTGGATCACTGTTTTATTGATACTCTTATCATCAAGTTCCTTGTGGTATTCAACTAGGAAGGCCATTTTTCTCTGAAAAAAGATAAAGTTCATTCTAATAATTAGTTAAGGGGTTCTGATGTTTGTTTTACTTTATTTTGGGGATTGCAGGCCACTCCATCAACCAATGCATTGTCCGCTAAGGATATGAAGCTCTAACAAAGAGAACTCAAGATGGAGGCACTGAGGTTGTTGAGGCAAAGGCTGGAAAAGGCTCTGCAACTTTGTCTATGGCGTAAGACTGAAGAATCCTTCTTGATCATAGTGCTTAGTTTTTACTCCTTCACAAGAGCATTAATTAGGTTGTTCCTTTTATTTTTGTAAAAGCCATAGCAAATTTTGCAAAATGCAGCTTATGTCTGAATGCACTTTCATGTGTTCATTAACAATTTTCATTGTCTTTATTATTAAAATAGTTTTTTTTACCTTGTTTTGAATTATTGTGCTGTTTCTACTTGTTTTGTTTTATTAATTAATACTGAAAATGATCTTATTTTAGTTATTTATTCTTCATTGCCATGGAAGTTATTTTCTTGAAAGGTTTTAGACTCAAATAATTTTTGAATGATTTTTATTGGCCAGTTCTTGTATTTGTGTTGAGGTAAATTATCCTTAGTATGGGTATCAATACTTTAAAAAGGAAAAAAAATTGTAACTGTGAGTGAAGAGGGCCAACATGGACATTTTTATAGAGAATTTGTGAATTGTAAATTGAAACGCACTAAATATACATAAAAGTTGATGAACCTTGTGAATGAGAAGATTCATTTGGGATTCAGTTACCCATATAATCTGTGCCTGAAATCTGTAGAGTGTTTCTGTTTTTGAACTGGATTGATGAAGTTCCTCACGTTACAAGTATGATACTGTGAACCTTTCCTAACTTCATTTGTTTACAATAGTCTTGCAGATATATTCAAGTGCAAGTCATTTTGCATATACCTTTCATACTTGGCTAGTTATCTTCTTTTTGTTACTAATCATCTCAAGCCTTTATTGTTGTTGAATTTTATTCAATTTTTCTTAGACATGTTAGCCTAGATCTGTTTCTTTGGGCTGAGAATATTATTTGTTGCAGCTATGCTGGAGCTGTATTTGCAGATGCATGCCTCAAAGGTCTTAATGGGGCACCTGATATTGTTGAGTGCACTCTTGTACAATCTAGCATCACTGAGTTGCCATTCTTTGCATCCAAGGTGATATATCTGGAATTTACATCTTCTTGGCAATTTTAACTTTTTTTTTAATAGTTGTTTCCCGTCAAATCAAGGGGCATGAACTTATTTTCCTGTTATTTTATAATTTATAGGAGCTCATTTTGTTTTCCTCCCATGTAGTCTGGAATCATTTAATCAGACTGAGAAGCTTGCTGATTATGCTGAATTTATTTACAGGTAAAGCTGGGGAGGAATGGTGTTGAGGAAGTACTTGAACTGGGTTCTCTATCTGAATACGAGAAGCAAGGTTTGGAAAATCTCAAGCCTGAGCTGAAAGCCTCCATAGAGAAGGGGATCAAATATGTGAAAGAGAATTAATTTGTTCACTTTAAGGGAACCTGAGAGGCTCTACTCAATTTTGCATCTGTGTTCAGATCCATAGATTATGTTAGTTTTCTACCAAAACTTCAGAAGTTTGCATGGCTTTTGTCATGAGTTAACCAGGCTTCAGATTTTATCAAATAGATTGTGGGGCTCTCTACCTTGTAACAAAGGCCCAAACACTTTACTTTTCCTTTGGAATTTTTAACTTTTGGTTCAACAGAGGTTTTATTTTCTATCTTGATATATGAATGCAAAACAGTACCTGATCAGTTGTCGGTCATACAGATGGAGTCTGTCAGTCAATCAGTTTGGTTTTAGACAATAGTCTGCCAATGGTGATTGTGGTCTTGAAGGTGAAAGGTTAGATCTGGTAAATGGGTGGATATTGGTATCCTAGTTTTCCACAATGGTGTGGTTCAATTCATCCTCTTTTCTCATGTCTCAACTCTCCATTGTCCTCTCCCTGTTCATCATTCTACTAAACAGCCGGAGGCCGGCTGCTACATCTCCAGAACTGGCAACCTCATGATCTCTATCTCATCTCATCACTTCCCTCACCTCCCCCGGGGTGATACATACTTCCACCGTGCCACTGGCCCGTTAGGTATGTATATACACACTATCTAATATATTTTGGTTTGTATGTGTAGAGCTCATGTAATATATAAAATTTACAGATCATAATGCAGCTCAAGCAGCTGGATTGCCTCTACTGCCACCATATTAATGAGGTCCCAGCAAACACTGGGATTTCAAGAAAGGAGTAAACTTTGCAGTGGCCAGAGCTACTGCATTGAAGACTAACTTCTTTTCGGAGAGGATTTCAGTCACCTGGACCAACACTTCACTGGGTCTCCAACTTGACTGGTGTGAGTAACTGCTTCCATCCCCCTGCTCTTCTATCTCTGGTTAGATTTGAAATTTAGAAATTTTGTAGCACTTTCTATTTCATAAGTCGTACTTGTTTTATGGAGGGGTATATTTTCAGTATTTGAGTTTACTGTCTAGTATGTATTATATATAACCTACTTATTTATTGTGCATGATGCAGATGTTTGGAAGATAAACCATATTAAAAAAACCTGTGGTTCTGGTATTCAAACCGATGTTGAAATATAAATTTCAATTGAGTGTTAGGGAAGAGATGAATTATTAGTTTATCTAGATCCTAATAAGTCCAGTTTAGAAAATTCTATTGGATCTTCATATATATGTATTTATTGTCATTTTTTTCAAATATCTCTATTATCTTTTGTTATCTTTGCTTATGATTATTTTATTTATTTTTTATTCTAACTATTTGAGTTTTTTTTTTCATTCAGTATATTATTAAGTTTGTAAAAATAAATGATTGAATTTTTTTAATTTAAAATATTTATTGAGTTTGGGATGGGTTTAAACAAATCTCAGAATGATTTGAAATAGATAGATTAATAGGTTTGGGAAAGGTTTGATATGAGATGACTTTGGGAATTTAGGTAGACATTATTTAAACAAGTTATTTGGGAATCAGGCTTTTCACATATGCTAAGGTATTACGTCCCTAATCTCAAGGTTTAATATTTTATTTTTATAGTTAAACTAACATTAGTTTAACTCAATATGCTTACAAATTTTGTTAAGCACTGTCACCTTGTTTTTCTGGCATAAATCAATTTCTCTGTTGGGATTTTATTGCCACCATATAACATCTTCTTGGATTTCCAATTGGAATAGTTCAAACAATTACTTTCTTGAACCAAAGGACCATTGGTCTAGCGGTATTTTGGGTCCCATGCGTTGGGTAATTCGCTTGATTGAGCATGCTCTCAGGTTCGAGTGCCCGCCCCAGTAAATAAGGGGAGTAGTTTGAGTAATTCACCTGGTGAGCACAAAGCTCCCAGGTTCGAATCCCCTCATCTGTATGTGCACAGTGAGGGATCAAGGGTGCTCGTTACCTAATGCCACACCCCTTGACACACCCTTTGGCAGGGTCTTTATGGCCTATGTCAAAAAAAAAAAGAGTTACTTTCTTGATTAGTTTAGGTAAATTCTAAATTTCTTGTTCTCCTATTATTTATTTATTTATTTATGCTTGAGATCTAGTAATAAATTTTACATTTTCATAATTAATAATATCAGCGCCCAACAACCACATTTATGAATAGATTGATTTAATACATGTTAATGTTAGTATGAGTAGATTGATTTAATAAACATATTATTATTTAAGGATAGAGATATATTCACACCTTATTTTTTCCAAAACTCAAAAAACCTCATTAGCCGTCTCTTTGCATCAGAAGGTCGCCATTTTTCTCAAGAAGGTTGTATTTTGAAGCTTGCAAGCACCCATAAAGTGTGACTCCCACTGTAATTTTAATGATCTTAGGATTTCTCCAATTGCATGCTAGTTAATCAAAGGATTTACGAGTTTCATTCCCAATTTAAATCCATATTACATATCTCCTCTTTATTGGAGTTTTTGTGATATGAAATTGAGAAAAAGAACACCATGTTTGATTTCAATTGAATAGTTGATTGTTATAGTGGGTGAATTCTGTATTGTTAATGTATTTAGTGGTTGAATGTCCATCTTTGGTCCATTGAGGCTTTTGTCTTTCTAACTAAATCTTTAGCCTGCATTGTTTGGTTTGGTTGGGATGTTAAAAAGAATATTATTTGGGAATGAGATTATTTTAATTTTTGCATTGATTCAGTTATAGTTAACTCAGAATGTTCTAAGAAAAATTAATTGAGTGATCGGTTTAAGAAATGAAGATTGAAAAATTTAATGTAACAAAGTACAATCTAATACTTAATGTAATTATCCCTGTTCAAATTTTAATTTTATTTGTTGGTTTATTAACATTGATGTTAACAACAATGCTTAAGTTGGTAGGTGTAATTTAATTTAATTTAATTTAATTTATTTATTTATTTTATTTTTTTCAAGAAGGTACATTATAGTCCAATATATTATAAGCAGATGGGGGCAGAGTAGACAAATAGTGGGTCTAGTCAGAGAAGTCCTGATTCTCGCTCGTACTGTAGGCTGTTGGGGGCACCTCCTGGTTGAAAGCGAGGCTTTGCTTTACAGGTGACATTGCTTCCATCAGCTTGGGTTATATTGACATGTGTTTTGCATCAAACCAAGAGAGAAGAAAACGTTTGTCAATAATCAGTTTTGTATAAACACGTATATTATCAAAATAATATCTTTTATTTCGTTCTTTCCATAGAGTCCATAGGATCACAAAGGTCACCAGATCTCAACCCATTCTTTGTGGCTTGTCCACTAGGTTGGAATGGGGACACCCCACAAGTCATTAACCACCTAGGGCTTAGTTCTCGTCCCAAAGGTTTGACAGAAGTGATCACAGATTTTACTTGCCGTAGGGCATAGTATTAATAGGTGTTCATTGTGAAAGTTGATTGTTTGGGTATTAACCACAATGTTTGAATATGAATTGTTATAGTATCTGATATTGTTGTTCAGATTCTAAACATTACTTCGTTGACCCATAGCATCTTGCACAAGTGCTTTAGATATTTTTGTATTGAATCTTCTATGAGCTCATGAATGTTGGTCATTGAAGCGGACATTAATATCCCTGTTTTGGTGGCCATGCTGGTATAAACATGTTGCCTCTGTTCTCTCAGGTGATTTACTGAGTGTGGAAATTAGTTTCAAGAGATCTTTGATGGATAACTGTTCCATTGATACTCTTTTCCTTGTGCATTCAACAAGGAAGAACATTTTTCTCTGAGAAATAATCAAGCTCATTCTATTAAGTAGTTAGAAGTGGAGCCTTAGTGCAATGGTAAAGTTGTCGCCATGTTATCTGGAGGTCACGGATTCGAGTCGTGGAAAAAACTTTTTGCAAAAAAAGTAGTTCGAGTCCTTGGACCTCGCGCATAGCGGGAGTTTTGTAGCACTGGACTGTTTTTTTATTTTAATCAAGAGAACTCAAGATGGAGGCACTGAGGAAGTGCAGGCAAATATTACTTATTTAGTTATTCATTCTTCAATTTCTGTGGAAGTTGCTTATTTTCTTGAAAGGTTTTAGACCCAAATAATTTTTGAATGATTTTTATTAGTCAGTTCTTACATTTGTTTTGAGGTAAATTATTCTTGGTATGGATTGATGAAACATCACTTTGTGTTATTACAAGTATGAAGCTTAAGTGACTTAATCTCATCAATTTATTTGTTTACACTAGTCTGGCAGACATATTTGAGTGCAAGTAATTTTTCATTTACCTTTCATATATACCTGGCTAATTATCTCAAGACTTTATGGTGGTTGAGTTTAATTAAAATTTTCTTAATCATGTTAACTCAGATCTATTTCATTTGGCTGAGAATATGTCTTTGCATATGTGGCTTGAAAGGTCAAAGGTGGTGTTTGGTGGGGATATCCCTGTTAGGATTAGGGTTAATTTTGAAATGTTTTGAATTTTTTTTAGGGAAATTTGATTACATCTCAAATCTCAATTAAAATTTTTGACAGGAAATATTTTTTATTGGGAACCGTGCTATTCCAATTCCACTTGGGATTGTCCCCCTACCAAACAACTGAGGTGAGATAGGTTTTGAAAATCCATTGGTTGCTTGTTGTGGAGGTTTGTACAACTCGATGTAGATGTGGAGAATTAGGTTCCATATTGTTCAAAGATCCATCCAGTTATATTTCTTTCTTGGGATGTAATTCACTAGGTTGAATCTCGTGGTGTGTTTTGCTGGGGGCTAGCCCGGCATGGAGGTGCCGACCCAAGGCTGTGCCTAGTGGTGACAACCCGCCGTTTCACCGATTGTTTTTTAAAATTATTAAAATAACAAAGTTTAGAAAATAATGGGAAAAAATAACATTTTCATTAATTTCAATTGTCATATATTTGTAAAAAATGGTTAAATTAATAATTATATATAATTAGTGAAAAATTTCATTACAAAATTTTGTAAAAAATATAAGTTGCATTAATTACATCTTAGGTAGAAAATCGGTTTGTTGTTGTAAATGATTGTTGCTAGGATCCATTGGATGAGTTGTATCGTTTTGCATCTTCAATTACGTTATTTGTTCAACACATTTAAGTGGAGTCTTTTTGTCCGTCTTTGGATGTCATAGCGCTTTTTCTCTTTTCAAGCCATATGATCCTTTATAGTTGTTGAAAAATGTAAAAGTATAATTTTCAATAAATGATAATTATACTTTCAAAATTAGTTGTTTTATAAATTTTGTAAAAACATAAAATATATAAAAATATTATTGAAATCTAAAAAACAAATGAGCTCATGGTACATTGCAGTACATCATAATAGATTATAACACTAGTGTCAGCAAATGGGAATTGGATGATATGGTCATTTCGGGTGATGTGGATATACCAAATGAGGTCAGTGACATGTTATGGGGACACTGAGTGGGTTTTCTCGGTAACTACGTCAGCAAATGGGGTTGGAATCTCTTGGGTGACCTACCGGTGAAATTAAATTAAAGGTAAGTGACTATTTTGATTCAAATTGAAGTTCAGTGATCAAATTGATAATAGTTCATAGTTTCGTGGCACTATCATTAGACTCCCCTCCTGGGTGTTCCCTCTGGATTCATCATTGTTGGAGCTTGTGGGGGCTTCCTTGGTAAAGGCCAAGTTTTTTTTTACCATGTTCTCTTCCATTTCCAGCTTAGCTCGCTTTGGCAAATTAACTTTATCAAGCTAAGAAAGGGTGAGGAAATCAATGTTTCAAATGAGTTTTATATAAACACATTGTTTATCAAGCTAAAACTCATTTGAAACATTGTGACCAGGTCCCAACCCAATCTCATAGTTGAATTTATTCGCCTGAGTCCCCAAAGATCTTGGCATGATTATGGCATGTTCCCCCAATGTGGAAGATTGTAGAAATGATCTGAAATTACTTGTGCAAGGGGCATAGGAATAAGAGATGTGAAAGTGACTCTACACTGGTGTAGCACATATAGCATGTAATTTGGGTTCCATTCCAGCTTTGTTTTACCGGGTTATCAAGCATAATTATTTTATTCTTTTTAACTAGCCACATAAATATTTTAACTTCAGCGAGTATGATCACTTCCAAAAGGTCATTGGGATGGTACCTCTAATGTCACCATCAATTAGGAAGTGGTAAAGAGCCAGTTCAATGTGAAGTTTTGGGATGTCATTAGTTTCCAATCACAATGATCACTTCTCACTTGGCTTGTGGCCATAATAGCTTGCTCATAAGGTAGTCATCGTCACTCTGGCTTTTCTTAGGGGGTGATGTAACTCTTTTATGCCATTTGCCAAAATTGCTTGCACATAGTTTAAGGATGGTTTTGAAATATATAGATTTAAAAAAGTTGGGACTTCAGAATTTAAGCTATGTTTGATTGGCCATATTTTCCATGGAAAATTTTTTCACTACTAGTTTTCCAGCTAAATGGGATGTTTGATTGCCAAAGTTTTCCAAAAAAAACTGGTCACATGACCTATTTTCCTTCAAATCGGTGGAAAAGTTTTCCTCTTCCAACCTCGGGAAAACTTTTCGATGGAAAACATAGGGGTTTTTTGAAAAAAACAAAAAATAAAAAGCTCACGGTTTACTCTCTCTCACGCGACACCCACCCAACGAACGAACCCTAAAAACGGCGAGGACTCGGCGACGATGACCGACTGGCGAGACTCCGACGAGCACCTCACCCCTGGCCAGGAGTGCGAGGCCAGTCCGTCTTCCCCACCCCCCCAAACCGCGACCCTCAACCCCCTAAGGCGCGCTCACGCCGCACTCACGCTGCGCCAGGAGTGCGAGGCCAGCAGCCTCACGTTGCGCTCGAGCTGCTGTAGTCGACGAAGAACCCACTTGTCAAGGTACAACGGATCTCAACCTCGCTCCTGTCATCTAGGAAAAGTGCTGAGACGTCACTGAGCCTCAACCAAACTCCGACGAGCAGTTGCAAACCTCAGGTGAGTCAAGGGTGGTTAATTGAAGATGTAATTGGATTAAGAATGCATGAATGAGTTCAGGGAAGGGCCGGTTAATGGTGTTCTTTCTCTGCATCAGGACCCGTTGAACGATGTTAATGTGCTGAAATTCTTGTGAATGTCTATATAGGATTCATGCTAGAAATTGTAAAGATGGATATTTGGTCGAATGCTTGTAAATCTCCAGAAATTGTGATTGTATTATTGTAGCAATTCTTTTGAATCAAGAGCGCACGTCAAGTGTTTGAGTTAATGTCAAAGAGGGTTTTGCACTTTTATTTAGTAATAACACCCGAGCAAAGTCTCCATATTACTGTTGGGCTGTTGTATGGTTTGTAAAGGAAAGATGATAGGTTGTTGATTGGGTATTTACTGAACATAGCTTTGAAAATGCTCATAAATTGTTTGTGAAAATGCTCAAGAGAAACTGGGTGTTGAAATGCAAGTTTGGTTCTGTTAGAATTGTATTTAATCATAGTAAGTTAATACAACCTAGTTTGCTAGTCTTAGATATAAACATGAATACCAACTGGGTGATTTGTGTTTTTTAAATAATGATAATACATGCAACTTCCTTTTGGTTCTTTTAACTTCATATTCAACATTCAATTTGATTCTTGATATTATCAGCTGGACAAGTTAACAAATGAGGTTTAGAATTCGTCTTATACGCTCACTGATACTATGCAATTATAAAGCTTTACAAGTCTTTCTGTACAAAAGAAACCCTAATAAAGTTGGATTTCTCATGTATGTTTTCTTTATTTGCAGTGCAATATATGACCAACTTTTGAGGAGCCTGTCTTCACCAGTATGAAGATTGGATGTCAACCAGATCACATGATTCCTAAAGATCACTCTTAACAATTGCAAGATTAAATGCATATGTTTTCTTTACTTGCACCTAGTTTATTCCCAACTTGAAACTTTTTTTTTTTTTTTTTTTTTTTTTTTTTAAAGTTGAGGCTATTGTAATCAAATGCAAAATATTCAACTTATACTATGATAGTCTTCTTTAACCTAGAACTTTAAACTCATTTTCTCCTTGGTGAATATTGTGAATCAGAATTGCTATTTATGTTTGATCAAAACTGATTTTTCATCATATGAGTTGTATTCTAATGAACAGAGTTTATGAGATATGGAATTGTATTTTTATTATATTTTGACTGTGGTACAGAGATGACTTATAGTTATTATGTTTGGTTTCTGTCCATTCCACCCTAATTTCATGTTTGATTGTCCTTTTAAAGTTGAATTTTATATCTGATGTGGTAAATGTTGATTAGCCTGTGTCAAATCCAAATAGGTTTATATAGTATTTTTCATATCAAAATATACATAAATAATAATATTTATTTGGATAAACTCCAGTTTTGGTCCCTATATTTTGACCCAATGCTCATTTCCGTCCTTGTACTTTAAAATTTTTCAATACGGTCCCTATATTTTGGACTTTTCGTTTGAATACGTACCTAGTGTCGACATGGCTGCATATGTGGCTCGAATTTCTGATGTGGCGGTTTACATGGCAAGGTTCTGATGACGTGGCATGCTGACATGGTATGACAAAATGGATTTCGAATAAACTAATTTTTTAAATGATGATGTGGCATGCTGACGTGGCATGCCTCATGAAATAAAAATTTGACCGTATTCAGTTCGTATGCCACATGTGCTACCACGTCAACACTAGAGACGTATTTGAACCAAAACCCAAAAGGAACCATATCGAAGATTTTTAACGTATAAGGACTAAAATGAATATTGGGCCAAAGTATAGGGACAAAAAATGGCTTTAATCCTATTTATTTTTCATATCAAAATATACATAAATAATAATATTTATTTTTCATATCAAAATATACAAAGCTTCATTGGAAGAAATAGACATTCTTGCCCAAGCGGCATGGTCCCTTTCGTAAGGGGTTCGATTCACCGAAGTCCCGGTTTCGAATCCCTGCTGCGGGAGGTGAGGGTGCAAGGCGTGGGCCGCCCAGTGGGGTAGCCCACGCGGCACGGAGTTTTTTCTCCGTGCTGGATCATAGTAAACAAGGTGGTAAAGACGTGCATCCAGTGAAATCTTAGGGTGGTAAAGACGTGCACCGAGTGAAACTCGGTTAGAACTGAAACCCCTGCGCTCACCCATTGATTGATCCTTGTGAGGGCGCTTGTCGCCTTAGTAAAAAAAAAAAAAGATTGGGATTAATAGCATTCAAGTAGTGACAAAAAATAGACAAATATGTTTTTGTCCATGTTGAAAGTAAACAATTTTCTATGGAAAAGGTCACTTTTCTGGTGAAAATTGATGCAATCAAACAACAAATATGTTTTTTTATTTTTCCCATAGAGAATGTTAGATTTTTTATGAAAAATAAGAGTAATCAAATAACAAAACAAGAATTTTCTAAGAAAAATGTAAGATTTTCTAGTTAGAAAATATGTACAATCAAATGGCCACTTTCTCATTTTCCACGGAAAATTTGGCCATGGAAATTTTTTTTCCACCGAATTTCTATCATGCAATCAAACACAACCTTAGTTATAAAAATGTTGTAATAAGAAAAAATTTAAGATTTAGAATTAAGAATCGAGTTTAATATTTTATTTTAATAGTTAAATAACATTATTTTAAATCATCATAATTGCAAATTTGGTTAGCATGCTCACCTTCTGGTTTTTCTGGCATAAATCAATTGCCTTTATTGAGGTTTTTGTTGACTTGTCATGCCCCCACCTTGGATTTCAATTTTGTTCAAACAACTGTTCCCTTCACTATGATTTTAATCAATTTTTCACTTTCATAATTAATGATGTCATTGTCCCAAGACTCCCAACAACCAGATATAGCACTAATCTTAGTATGAATATTAAACATATAATTTTTATAGTGCTTATATTTTACAATTTTTTTTTTTTTTATGGCAGTGCTATCTAGTTACATTATTCCACTAGACTATTAATATTTATTTTGGAAAAAGACCGGAACTTGCTGATAATCTTCCTATTATTTTGATTTTATTTATTATTAAATTGGAGTTTGTTTTAAGACTTGTTTCATATTATGGTGCATCAAAAGACAATTGAATTACAGCGATCACCGATTAAAATGATTTGAGTAATTCATTTGATTGGCGTCTTTCACCAATTTAGTCACTTTACTATAAATGGAGGGAGCACAAAAGCTCTCTGATTTGAGTCCCCACATTTATATGCGCACGGTAAGGGTTAAGAATGCTCGTCATCTAAGGCCACACCCCCCTGTGCAGGGGTTTATTTCCTATGTAAAAAATAATAATAATAAAAAAATTATGGTGTCATTTGTTTATTGATTATTTAAAACTTAAATATAACTTATTATTATAATTATTGGCTCATTTTTTTTTTACTACAAGAAGATTGTGAAGGCCATTCAAATGCTTTCTAACATTTTTTTTTGTATTTTAAAATTCTACCTGAGCCACATCTTTTTCTATCCCAAGAATATCTATCTACCTGTCACCAAGCCATTTCTTTTTATTTCTCCAATTATGATCACTTCCGTGGTCTCCTCCAACTCCTTTGTCATGTCTCAACTCTCCATCCTCTTCACATCCTTCATCATTCTACTGAACAGTTTCCGGCCAGCGGCCGGCGGCTGCTTCACCTCCATCTTCAGTTTCGGTGACTCCTTCACCGACACCGGAAACCTTAAGGCCTCCGGCACATCTAATCCCATCATTAATTTCCCCTACGGCGAGACTTACTTTCATCATCCTACTGGCAGATGTTCTGATGGCCGTCTTATTGTTGATTTCATAGGCATGCATACATATTTATATATGTATATATATCATTTGATATCTGTATTGGACAGAACTTTATGTTACATACTGATTACATTTTAATTATGAGTATTCTGCAGCTGAAGCTGCCTGTCTGCCTCTGCTGCCACCATATTTATTAGGCCCTGATGAACACCGGGATTTCAGAAAAGGTGTTAATTTTGCGGTGGTTGGAGCAACTGCATTGGAAATTAGCTTCTTTGTGGACAAGGGGATATCACTCCCTGTGACTAACTACTCACTGGGTTCCCAACTTGAATGGTTCAAACTGCTACTGCCCTCACTCTGCTCTTCTGATTCCGGTTAAATTCCAAACTTGGATTTTGTTTTCAATTTCAACTTCTACACAAATCATCAAATTAATCATCTTCCCTTTATTTTGTTTTCGGTAGAATGCAAGAATGTGTTAGGAAATGCGCTGTTTTTAATGGGAGAGATTGGAGGGAATGACTACTTTAATGTGTTGGGTGATGGTAGAAGCTTAGAAGAGACAAAAACATTTGTGCCTTTAGTAGTGAATGCCATCAGTTCTGCCATTACTTCTGTGATTGAGCTTGGGGCAGGAACATTGTTGGTTCCTGGGATTGTACCATTTGGTTGCATCCCTGCTAATCTTGTTTCCTTTCGAAGCTCCAATTCAGAAGACTATGATCAAGAAACAGGTTGCATCAAGTGGTTGAATGAGTTTGCAGTGTATCACAACCTGCTTCTCATCAAGGAACTAGATCGTCTCCGGAAAATGCATCCTCATGCCAACATCATCTATGCTGATTGCTATCAGGCGGCCATGCCTATTTTCCAATCACCGGAAAAATACGGTGAGTAGTGGCATTTCTTTCTGGTGTTTGATCGATGTATATATAACTATATCGCTAATCATTTCGGTTTTCAATATGGCTCTAGGGTTTCAAAATTCACCTCTACTAGCATGTTGCGGAGGTGGAGGTTTGTATAACTATAACTCGAGTTGTTTGTGTGGAGAGTTGGGATCAACAGTGTGCATAGAGCCATCAAGATATGTTTCATGGGATGGACTGCACTTTACTGAGGCTGCTTACAAGATCATTGCTGCTGGATTGCTTCAAGGGAAGTACACTAATCCTCCCTTCACAAAAACATGCGCCCTGTTTGAAACAATTGAAAACCTCGAGTTTTCTCGCAATACATATTAGATTCTTTGTCCACTGGGAAAAAAGTAATTTCATATTTGTCTGAAACTTTTTATTAATTTGTATCCATCGGCAGCATATGTTTATGTGCCAACTGACTTAATTTATTTGGTTCCTGATGATATTAACAAAGAGTGTATCCTGAAGGTGTGGTGGTCCATACAATGTTAATTTTTTTTTATTTTTTGACGAAGGAGACATGCTCCCCCATAAGGGAAGTCAGGGACGGGCACAGATGTGGAGTTCACCTCAACACATCTGAGCCCTCACTTACGTGAGCAGGGGTTTGAACTCCATTCATCCGAAAGAACACACTCTACACAGTAACATGGTACCAATAGGCCAAGAGGCCGTTGGTGTCCATATGGTGTTAATTGTTGTTAAAAAAACTCAAAAACACTCTTGTAGCATGTGCCTCCCTGTAAGTATGGGGGAGAGGAAAATCTCTAGCGAGTTTGTTTATTCAAAACACTCTTTAGGTCCGTTTGATACGTAAATAAGAACAACATAAGAGTACAACACAATACAAGTGATATTGGACAACACAACTGTTTGTACTGTTCTCTGTTTGATATTCTGTAAAATCCAAGATTTTTATTTTATAAATAAAAGTACTTTAAATATCCTCTATTTAATTAATTTTGCTAAAGGGCGTTTTGGGGATTAGTAAAAGTCCCAAGGTCATGGGTATGAAAGTATTTAAAAAGAATGAATAAATTATCTCATAACTTATTTGAGTTAATTAGTGTTGATTTAATTAAATTTGGAAGGAGCCAATTTAATTAAATTTGGGAAGTCTCCAAATAATTATTGAATGGAACTAAGATGGAAGAAGGATATAAATAGATTTAATCGATTTAGGGAAAGTTCTAAGATGGAAATAGATAATTTAAAATTTGAAAAGGAGAGGGGAAATGAATGTGAATTATGGATTTAAAATATTTGGCTGCCAAGGACCTAATAGTAAATTTATAAAGGTTGAGGACTATGAAGTAATAGTGGGTGTCTCTGGTGAGGGGCCCAACTGTAAAATAGAAAAGGTGAGGGACTTAAAAGAAATAGCGTTTCTCTCACAGTCCAGGGACCCAAAGGTACACATGGTAAAGAGGAGGGACCTTTCCGCAAAAAGATCGGAGTCGGTCTCTATACAAACGGTTGGACGGCTGGGATTGAAGGATCCAAGATGTACCGATCTCAAGACTTCAATCCAGCCGCTCAAATCGTTCCAGCAGAGGTGACAGTGCATTTGGCCGCACGGTGCGACGCGCCACCATCCGTCCATCTGGGAGAATGGCATGATCTTGAGGCAACTGTTGTTCCTCTTCTCCAGCGCGCCACCGCGGAATTTCTTTCTGTTTAAGGAAGCCGCCGATTATGGTAAGGAGGGCGAGTGATTTGCATGGCGATCTCATTCATTGGATTATGATCAGATTTGATTGGCACCTCAGCCCTCTATAAAGGCAGGCCGTGGAGGTGTTCTCCAATCACCAGCACTTCCGACGAGCGACGGTGAGCCACAATCACTGTGAGAGGTGAGGAAGGAGAAAAAGGGAGAAAGAGCACCCTCACGGTTGGCAACCCAGCAGAAAGGAAGGGCGCTGTCGTCTCCTGTCCATCTCCGGCCGACGGCGAGGCATCACGAACGTGTCATCAACCTCTCCGGTAAGCCAACGTCCTCTGTTATTTCGTTTTCCCCTCCGTTCATGCATGCATGTAGAGAGTACGATGTCGAGAGAGAGTGAGAAAGGAAATGAGAGAGCTTCTTCGTCGAAAGGACAGGACAACGCCAGAGGGAAACTGGTCAGGAGTGGCGACAGGGAGTTGCTGCCAGGAGGAGACCACGGCCGGGAAGCCACGGCTGGCTCGTGTAGATTCCGCGACGGGGTGATTCCGGCCACCGGGCGTCACCTGAGGTCGCCGCGTTGGACTGAAGCCTCACCGTCTTCGGCGAAGTCTCGGCCTGAGAAGGAGATAAGAGAGAGGGAGAAACTATTAGATTAATTGGTTATTAACTGATTAGTAAAAATGTTGGTTTTATTTAACTGTCAACTAATTAATGAGTATCTTAATTAATTGGTTTAATTAATTGATAATTACATGATTAGTAAGTTAACTAATTAGAGATTGATTAATTTGGATAATTAATAGATTAATTGGTTGAATAACTAAATGGATAATTAGTTCTCAACTAATTGATTTGATTAACCAATTTTAATTAATGGATTTAATTAATTTAAGAAGGGGGTCGAGTTCTGGTGAAGGATAAATCAAGAGGGAATGATGGGCCAGCCAGGGATGGGCTTGGGCCAAACCTAATCAGAAGAAGAGATTAGTTGGGTTAGATTAACCAAATAAAATGAAAATAAATTAAGGGATTAAGAGATTAGGATTAGTGGATGATAAATACTAATCGTAGGATTGGATTTGAATAAAAGGGGATTCGAACTAGAGACTCTCTCATGGGCTTTGTGAGCTCCAACCACCAGAGCCCAACTTCTTTTATGATAAGAGGGATCTGTAAAATTATTATAAGCTAAACTAAACCAATTTTTGGAATTGGGAATAAATAAGCAAAGTCATTTAAGGTAGAATGACAAAGAAATGCGAGGAAAGACCCACAAGTCGGACTTGGACCCATTAGAGCATGCATAGTGGATTTAATATTACAGAAAAGTACTCTATTGAGATGAGATATGTCTTTATCAGATTTTGACTTGGATGCGTCGGGAAGTCCCGTGGAGCACGAGACTCTGTGATTTTAGGTAAGTACTTCTGCCTTGTACCCCCAGTCATTTATTGATTGGTTTCTTGACTGTAAGTACACTTGCCTTGTTTCCTCTCTTTGGAGATTTTATTGACATGTCGTTATTGTGACACATTGCCTTGTTTTCATACATGCTTCCATGATTTGTTGAATCTCTTTATGGCATGTTTGATTACTTCGGGATGTTGGTATCCCTATTTGTTCTGTTCTTCGTCCCGGATTCAGTGGAGCAGGTGAGCTCCTTTTTGCGGACATTCAGGGATGGGGCACCTTGATGCTCCGGCATTGCCATGCCAGAGGGATCGATACTCTGGTTGTCCCTGCCAGTCAGTGGGGTCGATCACTGACCGTGTCGACATGAGAGAGAGGTGGCGCTACCGACATACGACCCGAGGGTCGTAGCGACCGGATGGTCGTTTCTCAGCAGGTTCGCTGAAGTTACTGATCGGGAGAGACGCTTGTGGAGCTTCTTTGGAACTCATCGCTAGGAGTCGATTTCTTGTTTATTTTTGTGATAGACTCCTAGGGCTTATTTTTGAGGGGCGTGCCCCGAGCTTGTTTTGATACTTATGATTGATTGATATTTTATTTCTTGAACCCCGCAGGGGTACTTACTGGGCTTTCCATTCGAAAGCTCATGCACTTGTTTTCCTTCCTGTTTACAGATCCTGAGGCGTAGGACTCTAGTACGCAGAAGCAGAGCCGATCATGGGTAGGGTGATTTGCAGAGGTTCGAGGACCTTGGTTATCTTTCTTGTTTGAGTGAGATATTTTATTCTGTAGGACCCCTTAGGTCCTAGTATTTGTAGGGTATTTGAACCCTTGTTATTTATCTTTCCGCTGAAACTCTGTTTATTTTGAATAAATTAAGTTGTTTTATTTGCATTATCTGCTTACTCACTTAGGCCTTGTATCCGTGTGGGGCCCGACTCTACTGCCACGGCTCAAGATGCACTGCGATGCAGAGGTCCCGGGATTGGGTCGGGGCGTTACATATTCAATGGACATCCCAAAATTTTTTGTGTTGTTCTCCGTTTGTTTTGCAAAGTACTAAACAAAAAATCTGTAAGATTACTACAATACCCTTGTACTGTCATGTGTAGTTTTGGAACAAAAAAATTCATAAAAAAATTATATTTTGAAATTTTCTCTCATCTTTAATAGTGATGTTTTTTTATAACTAGTAAAATTATTAGTACATAATTATATTTTAAATTTTCAAAATATATTAATAAATAATTACTACAAAAAAATATCATAAATTTTGTTTTTAAGTTAGAGGTAAAATTATCTTTAAGTTGAGGGCATTGTTATAATTTTAATATAAGTTGGGGGGCATTGTTGTTATTTTAATATAAGTTGGGGCAAAATTGTCTTTAAGTTGGGGGCATTGTTGTTATTTTAATATAAGTTGAGGACAAAATTGTCTTTAAGTTGGGGGCGTTGTTGTAATTTTTAATATAAATTGGGGGCAAAATTGTCTTTAAGTTGAGGGCATTGTTGTAATTTTTAATATAAGTTAGGGCAAAATTGTCTTTAAGTTGAGAGCATTGTTGTAATTTTTAATATAAGTTAAGGACAAAATTGTCTTTATGTTTGGGTCATTATTATAATTTTTAAATTTAACTTGGTATAAAATTGTTTTTCAGGTTATCTTGTCCCTAAGCTTAAAAGTTTTTCCATACTTTTTGAGGGACAAAATTTTCAGGAAGTTGTGCTATACTCAAATAGTTTTTTGTGTTGTACTCCATCACATTTACAAATCAAACGAACTACAAAATAAGTTGTACTGTGTTGTCCTCATTTTTTCACGTATCAAATGGACCTTTCACCTTTTAATTTATGGATGATGAATATTTAGTGGAAAATAAATAATCAATTCAAAAATCAACAGCGATGTTTCCATGGTGGATAGCATATAAAAAGTTATAATATCTTGCGCCAAAAAAGTCAAGGAATTTATTTATAAATTAAAAGTTTATAATTAAATTGGGCCTACATCTTGTTAATCACAAAGAAGACAACACCAACAACAATCTCTGACTATAGGCCAGTCAGTTTGTTAAATGATTAAAGCCAATTTTGGTTCCTGTACTTTGACCCAATGTTCATTTCTATCCCTGTACTTTAAAAATGTTTGATACGGTCCTTGTACTTTAGGGTTTTTATTCGAATATGTCCTTAGTGCTGAAGTGACAACACATGTGGCTAGTATTTCTGACGTAGCGGCTTACGTGGCAAGGTTTGAATGACATGGCATGCTGATATGGCATGATAAAATGGATTTCAAATAAAGTAATTTTTTAAATGATGACATGGCATGCTGACGTAGCATGCTATCTGGAATAAAAAATTAAACGTATTCTGTTTGTATGCCACCTATGCTGCCATGTCAGCACCAGGGACGTATTCGAACAAAAACCCCAAAGTACAAGGACCATATCAATGATTTGTACAAGGATGAAAATAAACATTGGGTCAAAGTACAGGGATAAAAAATAGCTTTAATCCTTTGTTAAACTGTGATGTGAAAATCATCACAAAGGTCCTGACAAACACGCTCAGACCACTCATTGATAAATTAGTAGACAACACTCAAACAAGTAAACAACCATTATCAAAGAACGTTGTATTCATGATAATATTTTAGCTACAGAGGAGCTAATCTCGGAATGAAGAAAAATCAAACAAATAGAGCCATACTAAAAATAGATTTTGAGAAAGCCTTTGATATGGTCGATCGATACACCATACTCAAAGTAGCTTGACCTACTACTTTCCCACCAGCACAACCAACATCAATTGACGCACCATCTCTACTACCAACATTCACCCTAGCCACCTTGATACACATTTGCAACCTTGCTATGATCCACAACCAGAACCATTACAACTGCATCTAAATCATTTTTTATTTGTGTCAATCGCACCCTTTCACTCTTAATGTCCTTCCACCAAAAACTACAACCCTCTATGTTCAATTTCAACTACTTAATGCTTATGAGTTCTAATTCTGATATATAATCAGCAGCATAGAAGTCCACAAATCTTGCAAACCTATACTCACTCTACTTGTCTACATCATCATGGTCACAATACATTTGTATTGTAAAATATTCGGAGGTGGGAACTAAACAAAATTGGGAAATGGTGAAAAAAATATGAAAGTTGTATTCTTAAACAATAAACACACACGACAGACATATAACAAATATATATATATATATATATATATATATATATATGTGTGTGTGTGTGTGTTACATTCAGGCCGGTTGTGACACTGTGCATTCCCGGTCGCCTCCCATTTGGCCTCCTGGAGCATGTTTGAAGGATTTCCAACCATACGGATGGGAAGATTATCGGAAAATAAGCTAGCTTGTCCATTTTCATACAATTTGGTAACCGTTTAGTCCTCCCACTTAACGATTTTTATTTTATAGAAATCTAAACGGTCCAGAATTTCAACCATTACCAAACGGTAACCAAATTGTATGAAAATGGACATGCTAGCTTATTTTTTGATGATTTTCCCATCCGTACGGTTGGAAATCCTTCAAAGCTCTCTAGGGCCAAATGAGGCGACTGAAATCTGCATGTATCTAGCCTACGATAACATCAACTCTCTCTCTCTCTCTCTCTCTCTCTCTCTCTCTATATATATATATATATATATATATATATATATATATATATATAGGGCAATTTGCCAAAATGGCCCTGGGTAGTTTATTTTATTATTTTTTTTTAGCCCTAGCTAGAAAACATTTGTTGAAATGGCCTTGGGTTACCTAATCAGCAACCAAATTGCTGACTATGATAGGTAATAGGCATTCAAAATGCCAATTAGCTTTAGGGACCTTATTTTTTGCTCTTAGGAGCTAATCGGCGTTTGAAAGGCCGATTAGCTTTAGAGTGGAGCTAATTGGTATTTCAAAGACCGATTAGCTCTAGAAAGCTGGAGAGCTTATTTTCATGCTCTCTGTAGGTAATCAACATTTCAAATGGCGATTAGCTTCAGAGAGCTCATACATGGTCTGTAGAGGTAATCGGTCTTTGAAAGACCGATTAGCTCCAAAGAGTTTATTTTCATACTCCATGGAGCTAACCGACATTTGAAAGGCCGTTTAGCTATAAAGAGCTTATTTTCTTTGTCTTCGGAGCTAATCGGTTTTCCACATGCTGATTAGATCCCTGAATAATAATTTATTATTTTTTATTTTCCTAGTCAGCATTATAGCTGCTGAGTAGGTAGCACGATGACCATTTTGGCAATAAAATTGGACCTAGGGCCAAAAAATAATAAAATAAATAGCCCCAAGGCCATTTTGACATATATATATATATATAATTCTGATACAGTTAGGCCGACCGCATCACTGTGCAAGTAAGGTCACCTCATTTTGAGCCATTTGGAGAGTATTTTTTTTTTTTCCAAATTCAACTATATGGATGGAAAGAACATCAAAAAATAAGATAACATGTCGATTTTCATAGAATTTGGTGAGGTGATGAGTATTCATCTTGAAGGGTGAAATTTTATAGAAATCTTATCGGTTCAGAATTTCGCCCTTTAAGATGAATGATCATCATCTCCCCAAATTGTATGAAAATCAACATGTTATCTTATTTTTCGATGTTTTTTTCTATCCATATGGTTGGATTTGGAAAAAAAATCTATACGCTTCAAATATCTCAAAATGAGGCGGCGACTGTAAATGAATAATGATAAGGCCGCCCGGACTGTATTATGAATATATATATATATATATATATATATATATATATATATATATATATATATATATACGGGCATGCTACTATACGGCCGGCCTTATCATTGTGCAAGTGAGGTCACCTCCATTTGACCCACTTGCACAGTATTTTGAGGAAATCCAACCATATGGATGGAAAGGACATCGAAAAATAAGCTAGCATGTCAATTTTCATACAATTTTGGAACTTGTAGGGTCTTCATCTTAACAGGTGAAATTCTGAACCGGTAGGATTTCTATAAATTTTCACTCGTTAAGATGAAGACCCTACAAATTCCCAAATTGTATGAAAATTGACATGCTAGCTTATTTTTCAATGTTCTTTCCATCTATAGAGTTGGAAATCCTTAAAACATGCTCCAAGGGCCAAAATGGGAGGCGACCTTATCGGAACAGTGTTCCGGCCGGCCTTATATATATATGGGTCAGGATCATGGGACACACTATTTTGACACACCATTTGACATCCTTTTTCATTCATTGGCTTGCATAGTATTTTAACCAAATCAAACTTTATGGATGGAAAGAACATTGAAAAATAAGCAAGCATGTCAATTTTCATACAATTTAGGAACTTGTAGGGTCTTCATCTTAACGGGTGAAATTTTATATGGTTGGAATTTCACTATTTAATATGAAGACCCTACAAGTTCCTAAATTGTATGAAAATTGACATGCTTGCTTTTTTTTCGATGTTCTTTCCATCCATACGGTTAGATTTGGTTAAAACACCGTGCAAACCAATGAATGAAGAAGGATGTCAAATGATGTGTCAAAATAGTGTGTCCCATGAACCATCTCCTATATATATAGTGCGGTGATACAGTCCGGCCGGCTGTATTACTGTGCAAGTTAGGTCGACTCCTATTTGGGTACTTGGAGAGTGTTTGAAGGATTTCCAACCTACGGATGGAAAGATCATTGAAAAATAAGCTAGCATGTCCATTTTCATATAATTTGGTGATCGTTTGGTCCTCCCACTTAACGGTTCTTATTTTATGAAAATTTTAACAGTTTAGAATTTCAACCATTAAGTGGGAGGACCAAACGGTCACCAAATTATATGAAAATGGACATGCTAGCTTATTTTTCGATGATTTTCCCATCCGTATGGTTGGAAATCCTTCAAACATGCTCCAAGTGCCAAAATGGGAGGCGACCGGACTGAAGAAATGTTCCGGTATGCCACATAACATATATATATATAGTCGTGATATTATACAGTCGATTGTAACACTGTGCATTCCCGGTCACCTCCCATTTGGCCCCCTGGAGCATGTTTGAAGGATTTTCAACCGTACGGATGGGAAGATCATCGAAAAATAAGCTAGCATGTCCATTTTCATACAATTTGGTAACCGTTTGGTCCTCTCACTTAACGGTTCTTATTTTATAGAAATCTGAATGGTCCAGAATTTCAACCGTTAAGTGGGAGGACCAAACGGTAACCAAATTGTATGAAAATGGACATGCTAGCTTATTTTTTGATGATCTTCCCATCCGTATGGTTGTAAATTCTTCAAAAATGCTCTAGGAGGTCAAATAAGAGGCAACCGAGAATATACAGTGCATCCGACTGACCGCCTGTTAAACATAGGCATCAAACGAAAACAATTTAGTCGAGAGATGGAGCATAGCAACAACAATTTAGACAACATCAAACCACAATTTAAACCAAAAAAAAAAAAAAAATTAACCAAACATGACAGACATGCAAAAAGAAAAAAAACATGGGAACAGAAATATAGCATGACAACAAACAACAATTTAAACAAAAAAGATAAATACAGACAAACAATTTGAGCTTGAATTGCAGCCCCAGAAAACAACAATTTACACAAAGGAAATTATAGAGAACAAAATCAATTTGCAGCAACATTCAATAGAGGACAGAATTAAAAAAATAAAAAATAAACATTGACAAACATGATAAACTACTTCGAGATAACAGGAGCATTGACAAATTGAACATCCACAAAGTACACTGTTTTATTTTCAATTGAACATCCACATATCTCATTGAACATCCACATATCTCAAGAAAGGATTATATGGTCAACAAACAACTGATTTTTTTGATTCTAGTTTCACTCTAAAGACAGAATAGTTGTTTTTTTTTTGTCATAGGTCATAAAGTCCTCCATATCGGGGGTGTCAAGAGGCGTGACCTTAAGTGACGAGCATTCTTGATTACCCCTCACCGTATACGTACAGATGTGGGGACTCGAACCTAGGAGCTTTGTGCTCACCAAGTGAATTACCCAAACTGCTCCCCCTATTTACGGGGGTGGGGACTCGAACCTAAGAGCATGCTCAATCAAGTGAATTATCAAATACACAGGACCCGAGATACCACTGGACCAATGGTCCTTTGGTAAAGACAGAATAGTTGACTGGGTAAAATAACAGTATTTATGTAAACATCAGTATTTTATTGAGATATACATGCATGTAGATATAATTTTCATGATGATATATATACACAATTGTATATTTTCACAGGTTATATATATGTTTGCAAATTTTTGAGAAATTAAAAAAATTCATATCTATCAACTATTAAGAAGTGGGGAAAGGTGTACATAGAAAAAGATATTCAGTAGTCTGTCAAGCTTAATGAGAAGTCTTCAACTTTGGTGTCCAACTTGCCTTTCCTCAAATCACTTTCCCTGATGACTACTAATATAGTTAACTCAAATGGAATACTCAGCCTTAGGTTAATTCTGAATTATTTGGGTGTAGATTTGCACAGAATTGTGAATCCTTGAGTAGGAATGACAATTTTAGTCTGATACAAGAGAGCACTAATACTACACTGTTTTATTTTCAATTTAAACATTCAAAAAGAAAACTACTATTTATTACAGCTACATCAAAATATTATATTGGCACCCTCACTAAACCCTAATTTTATTTTCAATTTAAATTTCCCAATGTCGAGCTTCATCTCAGATTTTGAAAGAAATGCGGAGATTAGTTAATTTGACAATTACAATGCGTTGGTGCTTCAGAGTCCACTGCTCTTATTTCTCAATTTCCCGCTATGATGCGCCAAGTTCTACACTTGCTCTGGCCGTTACTGCCGGTTGCTAGGTTTTCCGGTTTCTCGACACCGAAGCCTCGTCGACGGTCTATAAGATGGTGATAGACTGATATGTAACAAAGAGAGATCAACACAAAGAAGCAGAAGAGAAGGCGGGAACAGAAAAGAAATCAGAATAAAAAGCTGGCGAATTCGTGACAGTTGAAGCAGTTGAAACAGGAGAAGACTGTGATTGGCTGAAAATGGATAAAAGGCTGAGGTAGCAAATATTTGAATGGTTGATGATATAAATAACTGAGATCTAATCTCAGCCACACCAGCATTGTAAAGAGATGGGTCCCAGAGTTATTTTAAATCTGGACCGTCCATTCCATCTCTCATCTCAACCGTAAATGACCTTTTATAACAATTAACCCATGAGGTTGTAATCCTGGCCGTTCAATCATAACACCCAACAAATATAATTGCAATCACGGAGAAATGAAGTTCAATCTTTGATTGTTGACGAATTCTTTCTTCTTCTCATGAATTCCTTTCTCCCCTGTGTTCTTCTCCTCTTTCTCTCTCGAAATCTAGGTTTTCTCTGCATCATTGGTATCAGAGTTTCGATCTTGGCCATGGCAAACAACAACAAAAAGCAAGATCTCAAGGATCTTGAAGCTTTGATCAAAGAGACTGATGAGAAATATACAAAGGCCATCCAAGAAATCAGAGATCAGAGCAGCAAGGCCATGGATGAGATCAAGTTGATGATCAGTGGAATCGCCCATCAAAACACTGAGGTAGCATCTCCAACCCATCTCCATATAGCGAATAGAAGTGATGGAATGTTAGGTCCTGCTGGAAATTCAATGCAAACTACTATACTAAGCTAGAATTCCCTAGGTTTGTGGATGTGATATTCATGAATGGTTATACAAAGTAGATTATCTTTGAATTAGATCATACTAATGAATTGAATAAGGTGAATTTAGTATCTATACACTTGGATGGCAAGGCCCTACATTTGTTTAAAGCATTCTTGAAAACCAAAGGGAAGGGTAGAGTGATTCCCTGGAATGAGTTTGTAGTGGCACACACAACCAAATTTGGGGAACAATTATTCCTAGACCCAATTTTTGAACTCAAGAAGCTGAAACAAAGGGAATCTTTACAATAATATTTGGAAGAATTTGATATGGTGTTAACTAGGACTGATTTAAATGAAGGACAAGCAATTAGCCATTTCTTGGGGGGATTAAAAGAGGAAGTAGAAATGTCAGTGAGGCTCTTTGACACCGGGCGGGGTAGCGATTATCCAGCGAATTTGCTAGGTCCAAGGGGCCATGAGGAAGAAACAAGCGAAGAGCAAAAGAACCAGAGAAAATACTCTGAAATTCAGGAAAATATTATTAATCAAAATTTAATAATAAAAAATTAACCCACAAGCCGGGTTAAATAGCCTCAAAAGATTAACCTAGAAACCTTATTATCTAATCTAAATTTGCTAAAATTGACAAATTATTATTTAAAATTAAACTTATCTAAATTTAAAACTCTAAACAAATTCCTAAAAATCCAAAATCAAATCGGATTCAAATCCTATCCTAATTTGGCATATGAAATATTAACAAAAATAGAAAACATACCGAAAACCCTAATTTGGCGGATTAAATATTTCTAAAAATAGAAAAAAAACTAAATTTCTCTCTAATATGATGTCCCATGTCGTGCGCACCGCAAAGAGCTTTCCGAATTGGGGTTGAACGCCCAATTATGATATCGGTAGCCAAAGTTATGGCCAAAATACCGAACCACACCCAAAACCGACCCAATCTTGGAATTGACACGATAACTTTCCATCTTTACGTTGACCCTCCAACCCGACAGCAATATTTGACTCGAGCCTCCTACATCACTCTTTAACACCACTACTCTACAATCTGCTTATGCTCGGGCGAAGGTCTAAGAATTACTGTGGCTAAAAAGAGGAAGGAATGAATCAGGGAATAACTTCAGGAATGAAAACACTGGAATGCAAACTAGCAGGGCAGTGGAAAGAACCTTCACCAATACTACCAATTCTGCAAACATAACTAAGACATAAAGATTAGCATTACCAAATGCAAGGAGCACTTATGCAAAACAAAATAGAAAATTATCCAACAAGGAGCTGGATGAGAGAAGAAAAAAGGGCTTATGTTTCTGGTGTGAAGAAAAATTCATTCCAGGTCACACCTGTAATTCGAAGAAGCAATTTTACATGTTAACTGTTGAAGATGAGGCAGGAGAGGATGAGGAACCTGAAGAAGAGATTATTGAAATTGAGAAAATAGATGAAACTGAATTCCCTAACTCTCCCTTCATGCTCTCACTGGGGCTTATAGCTTCCAAACTATGAGGATTAGAGTATCAGTGGGAACCAGAATTTTATTTCTCTTAATTGGCTCAAGAAGCACCCATAACATCTTGGATTCTAAAGTGACAAAACAACTTGGGTGTTCACTAGAACCAGTTATAAAACTCAAAGTCTTTGCAACTAATAGTAATGTACTAACTTGCAAGGAAGTTTGTAAGAATTTTTCATGGTACATGCAAGGATACAAATCCAGAGCTGAATTCTTGATCATTCCATTAGACAACTATGACATGGCTTTAGGAAATTTAATAGCTATCTGAATTAGGAGATATCATCTGGAAATTCAAACAACTACACATGAAATTCTAACATGACAACCGAGAATTCACTCTTAAAGGGGAAACAAACACTCAAATACAATAGATTAATGGAGATAAGATGCAGAAATTGTTGAGCAAGGATTCACAGTTATCCTTAAAACAGAGTTATGCAATCACTGTAATGAATCTCCAAAATTCCACTCTTATGCAGAATGAAATTGCAACTAAACTCAATTGCCTACCACTTAATATTGCATAAATTTTGAAGAAAATTAAATAGAAAGCTTTTTCAAGAACCTAAAGGACTACCTCAACATAGGCAACAGGATCACAGGATCAGGTCAAAAGAGGGAGCTCAACCAGTGTGTATAAGACCCTTTAGATATGGGGCACTGCAGAAAAATATTATTGAAGGACTGACTCAAGAACTACTGGAAACTAGGGTGATATAGAACATCAATTCTCCCTGCTCATCACCTGTAGTTTTGGTGAAGAAAAGGGATAATTCTTGGAGATTATGCATTGACTATAAGGATCTCAACAACCTCACCATCAATGATAAATTTCCAATTCCACTAATTGAAGAACTACTAGATGAGTTACATGGAGCTACCATTCTCTCTAAATTGGACCTAAGGTCAGGATATCACCAAATCAGAATGCATCTCCCGAACATATAAAAAACAACATTGAGGACTCATGTGGGGCATTTTGAATTCAAGGTCATGCCCTTTGGACTCACCAATGCACCATCAACATTTCAAAGCCTCATGAATGAGATCTTCAAACCGTTTTTAAGGAAATTTGTACTAGTATTTTTTTATGACATCTTGGTCTACATCACAGATCTGAACCAACATGTAAACCATTTGGATAAAGTGTTGCAAGCACTCTTGAAAGAACACCTTATTTGCCAAGCTCAAGAAATGCGGTTTTGCGGTTGAATCAAGAGAATATTTGGAACATATTATAAGTAAGGAAGGGTAAACAACGACCCAAAGAAAATTCAAGCAATACAAGACTAGCCAGCTCCTGTAACCATCAAACAACACAGAGGGTTCCTTGGGTTAGCTATTTACTATAGAAGGTTCATAAGAAACTATGCCACATTGACCAACCCATTATACAAATTACTAAAAAAGTCAGAAATCTACTAGTGGGATGAACAATCCCAACAAGCTTTTGAAAGGGTTAAACAAGCTCTAATCACAACACCTGTATTAGCATTACCCAATTTTGATCAAGAGTTCATAATAGAAACAAATGCATCCAACAATGGCATTGGAGCCATATTGATACAAATGGCCACCCTATAGCCTACATTAGTAAAATGCTATCATTGAGGTATCAATCTCTACCAATCTATGATAAGGAGATGTTTGCAATACTGTTTACAATCAAAAAATGGGAACAATACCTGATAGGAAGGCATTTTATAATTAGAACAGTCATCAACCACTTAAAAATCTATTGGAACAGAAGATGACTACTCCAAGTCAGTATCCTTGGCTATCCAAACTGATGTCCCTTGATTATGAGACAGTACATACCTGTGAAACTAATTCTGCAACTGATACATTGTCCAGAATTCAATCACCAGAAATTGTACTATATGTCTTATCTACCATATATTCTGATTTGCTAAATAAAATCAAGGAATCATGGCAGGAAGAGAACAAGTTACAAAAGATAATTCAAACTCTACAGCAAGGAGGATCCTACCCCAATTATACTGTCACGCCCCGACTCGATTCTCAGGCCTCGGGCACGTGAGCAAATTGGCCGTAACCAAGTGGAGGCGCACCTCACTCGGATACAAGGCCGAGGTAAATCAAAGTAGGCAACAAATAATAATCAAATCCGAATAACATAAGCAATAAATGCAGAGTACTACAGCGGAAATGAAAATAATAAAGGTTCAGTCACCCTATACAAATCCAGGCCCTACAAGGGTCCTACAAAATAAAAATCTCACACTCAGCAAAAAACAAAATATAAGGTCCTCTAACCTCTGCAACGATAACCCAGCCCCCCCCCCCTCGCCCCCCCTCGCACAGCTCTCAAGTCCGAGTCACCTACTCCTTAGGATCTGAAAAAGAAAGGGAAGCAAGTAGATGAGCTTTCAAGAGGAAAGCTCAGTAAGTACCCCGTATGGATCACAACAAACATATATCAAAATCAGATGATACAAGATAAGTCATAATATGAACAAATAAAAAATCATCAAGGCAAACAAATGGGGCTATGCCCCGCACTATCAAACCCTAGGAGTCTCACACTAACAACGGTAGGGACTCCTAACCAATAGTAGCCCTCAGGCCTTGGAAGAGAATTCCAAAAAACGAACCTTGCAACAATCCCCCGGTCAGCAACAACAACATTAGCTGAAATCGACCCTCAGGTCATATGTTGGTAGCGCCACCTCTGGTACGTGTTGATATAGTCAGTGAATCACCCCCACTGAAGGGGAGGACAACCAGAGTATTGTTCCTCTGGCATGGCAAGCCGGAATACCAGGGTGTCCCATCCCCGAACATTCCCCAACGGAGCCCCCACGCTCCACTGATTCCGGCAGAAAAATAACACATAATAAGGGATGCCAACATCCCATAAATCAACACACATGCTCAAACAGGTATCCATGTTTGAATTTTAAATAGGAGTTAATTAGATATACACAAACTTTTAAGTCATTGTTTTGAATTTTTATCCTTTAAAATTACTTATCTTGTAATTCATTGGTTGTTACTTGGGAAAAAGAAATTTTCAATGAAAAATATTAATTTTTCATGGAAAATTGATACAATCAAACAACAAAAATGTTTTTTTTTCCCTATAGAGAATGATCATTTTCCAGTAGAAAATAAAGGCAAACCAATAGCAAAATAAAAAATTTCATGGAAAATGTTGGGACTTTTTAGCTAGAAAATAATTGCAATCAAACGGCTATAATCTTGATTTCCACAAAAAAAATTTTAGTTAGAAAATTTTTCCATGGAAATATTTTCTTTTCTACCTATTTTCCATCTTGCAATCAAACGCACCCTTAATGTATTCTTTATTTTTATTTACAATTATTTGAATTTCAAATTTAATTAAATATGATTATGAAATTAATTATAAAATTATGAGTTAAATTTTTGTGTGTATGTTATTTGAAAATTCTTGCATGATTATTGAATTACGGATTTTTTATGGTTATTTAATAATTTTTAAATGTGAAGATCGCAAGTTAAAACCTTTACTATTTTTGTGTTGATATTAAACTTGTTATTATTGGATTTTTATTTAGATGTATATTTTATATGTTTCCTAATATGTTCCAAATTAGAATAGCATATAATATAAAAATTGATGAGACAAATAAATACGGAGATCTATCACTAGATTAACTTCTTTTGACAACATTACTCTTGTGATTAGTGATGTCAAATAGGTAGTGCCACTCATGGGCCAGTAAGATGGGTAATTCTTTACTTACTGACGAAGGTAACCGAATTGGTTACCGAAACCATTGGTTGTGCATTGGGATCCTCATCCCATCCCGATGCACAACCAATGGTTTCGGTAACCAATTCGGGTTACCTTCGTCGGTAAGTATAGCATCGCTCCAGTAAGATTGAGGCCATACTAGTTATGGCCCGAACCCGTGCATGTCTTTGTGCGGGGTTTGATTGGCTGTGTCTTTGCCACGGCACGCAGCGGTGGCTTTGTCGATGTCGACCCTCACGGTAGGGTGAAGAAAGTTCTCACTTGAAAACAATATTGAAATAAAGAAAGCTATAGATCAAAGACAAACACTAGCAACATGAACTTTTATGTCTTGAATTTTTCCACGTAATGTGAAGACAAGTTAAGCGTGCTTGTTCTTAATGGGAAAGATTGGAGGAATGACTTCAACTATCCATCTTTCAAGGGAGAAGCTTTGAAGAAGTAAGAACATTTGTACCTTAGGTGATCAATGCCATCGGTTCGACCATTCTTTGCTATGATTGAGCTTGGAGCAAGGACATTGTTTTTTTTTTTTTTTTTTTAAAAAGAGTCAAAGCTTGACTAAGGTTCAAGGTTCAATTACAAAAACTTAAGAAGTGAGTCTAATATTTCTCCCAACCAAGGTGGGATGTGCTGCAGGTCTCACGAAAACAAGTTCAGTTCCTTCTTCCCTTGCTGACCTAGCAAGGGTATGCATACTGACATTGTCCTCTCTAGGGATATGTTGAATCTCCCATTTCTCCACTTGATTCAATTTCTCCATGCATTTCTCCAGCTGACTCCTTGGTTTTGCATTTGAAATCCTCTTTGTTACATTGCGACAATCTAGTTATGTAGAGGTTGTCAGATTTAGAATTCTAGCACTCCTACTTCCGATTAGATGAAGAACTTCTACTCCTTCGAGCAAGGCTTTCATCTCCCCTTCTAAAGCAGACCCAGCTTGAATGATCTTTGACCTTACAAAACATGGAGAGCCCAAGTTAGATAAAATGGCCAAAACACAACCAAAGTTAGGGTCATCGGGTTTCCATAATGAATCGGTGAAAAGGGTATGCTTTGGAAAAACTCCATGTTTATGATCCTTTGTGTAGTGGCGGTCGTCCCTCATTGCTTCATTGTGTTGAATGTATTCAAGATTCAAGGTAATGGCTCTATGAGCCAATAATGTTGGGTCAATTCTGTGGCCTCACGAAGGTGAAGTTGCAACGGTTCTTCCATAGTAACCACAGAGTTTGCCCCATAAGTGATAGTTCCTCCAAAGATAGTCTATGGTCACCCAACCTTCTTTGTGTCACCAATTCCCTTCCAAAAGGATGTGCGGTTCCATGGACCAGCCTCTAAGGAAGCCTTTGGCTTGAAGTTCTAACCATGCCAGATTCGCCCACCTATACTTGTAAGAATAGGTGAGCCGATTTTCAGGTGAGACCGCATAGTTTACATGGCATATCGGGGCCCATATTGATAGAATTCAAGAGTCGCTTTTGTTGCGGTCTCCTGTGGAAGAATTTCCATAGGAAAGTTTTAATCCTCGGGGAGGTTTCCAATTTCCATGGCTAAGGCCACCATCCCACCGGGCATCATCTCTTGGATTGAGTAGTTGGTCGTAGGCAGTGCAGGCATGGAGGATGATCTTGTGCCCTGTGCCCACACCCAACTGTTCCCCATTTCTTGTAGCTGCACTTTCATGCAGTGTAAAATATCTGTAATACAATCTGAGAAGATACTAGAGACTAAGGGCCCCTCCCAATCATTGTCATTCATCAGATTGTGTACCTTGATTTCACTTAACTCATAATCCATGTTGAAGAAGGATGGTTTAAATTTCAAGGGAATTGAGAAAAGACAGGGGTGCATGTAAATAGAGTTATTAGGCAGGATGGATTCACATGATATAAACTGCACCTAATAGCTCTAGCAGTCTTCCACAAACTGTTATATAATTGGGAAGGGGATTTAGCTTTGCTTTCCTCCCAAATATTGAAACTTTTGTATTTATAGATGACAGTTGAATTGAGGCTTTGTCACCATTATTTAGGACATCTAGTAGATGTTTGGACATGAGGGAGTGCTTCATAAGTTTTAGGTCCTTGATACCTATGCCACCCTTAGCTTTGTCTTTAATGATTGTATTCCAGTTAATTATATGGATGCTCTTCCTATTGCCAGTTTTCCAGATGAAGGACCTCACTAGTTGGGCAATCTTGTCAAGTAGAGCATCAGGTAAGGAATATGTACTCAGAGAGTACACTGGTAGGGACATGATAGCATAATTTATCAAGGTAACTTTGCCAGCCAAGGATAGATGAAGGGTATGCCAATCGGCAAGCCTCTTCTCCACCTGGTCCAAGAGAGGATTGAATAAAGGTGCATGGACATTAGAGGGGGAGACCCAACTGCCCAAATATTTAAGGGGAAAGGCTCCATTCCTGAGTCCAAGGATAGCAAGAATAGATCTTTTAAGTCTACTATTTAGCCAAGTGGGGAAGATTGCCTCTGATGTTTTGAGGTTGGCCCTTTGACCAGAGATAGAAGAGTAGAGATTTAAGCACATATTAATTGTCCTGGCATCCCTTCTAGAGGCTCTGCAGTATATGATAAGGTCATCCGTATATAGGGTATGGTTGATTGATATGTTGGGGCCAAGTGGGATACCCCTAAGCATTCCTAGTTCTTCAGCCTTATTCAGGATCTTGGTCAGAATTTGGGAGACAATAATAAATAGGTATGGAGAGATAGGGTCCCCCTGCCTTAGACCAGATTTTGGTTTAATGAATTCACTTGCCCTACCATTAATCACAAATGTCATGGAAGGGGATTCTATGCATGCCTTGATCCAGTTGACCCATTTCACTGGGAAGTTCATCTTTAATAACACGGCAAGAATTGCATCCCATCTCATAATGTCGTAAGCCTTTTCCATATCAATCTTTATCATCATCATTGGGTGGCTTTTGGTATCCTTTTCCAAAGTATGGGCAAATTCCTGGGTCAAGAGTATATTTCAAAAATGTTTCTTCCTTTCACAAAGGCACATTGTTCTTTCCTTATGAGTGTTGGTAGAACATCTATGATTCTAGTAGCAAGGATTTTTGTGATAATCTTATAGTTGACATTGCACAGGGCAATTGGCCTAAAATCCTGCACAACCTAGGGGTTATCTTTTTTAGGGATAAGTGAAATGAAGGTTTGGTTCCAGCTATTGGGAAGTTGGCCATGCTCAAAGAAGTAAGTAATAGCTGCAATAATTGAGTTCCCAATAAAATGCCAATATGCAAGGAAAAAATCAACTGTAAAGCTATTAGGACCAGGAGCTTTACCTTTAGCCATTGATTTTAAGGCATTGTAAATCTCAAACCTACTTACAGTACTGGTGAGGTTGCTGCTTTGCTCCTTTGTTAGGGAAGGAAGATCATCAGAGAGAGCTGCAACAATATTCTCAACACTGTCTTGTCTATTGTCCTACCACAACTTGGAATAGAAGTTAGAGAAGCATGCTTCAATGTCAAATGGGTTAGTTCCATAATTTCCTAGTTCATCTTTTATGTGTATAATTTTGTTCCTTCTTCTGTGGTTCTTGGCTAGATGGTGAAAATATCTAGAGTTGAGATCACCATTGTGTAGCCAGTTGGCCCTGGATTTTGTGCCCAGAAATTAGTATTCTGCCTAAGTAGGGCCTGATATTTATTGTAGAGGCTTCTTAGTTTACCTAAGGTTTCTTCTTCAGGTGGAAACCTAGGACCATGCTCTAAAGATTCTATACTTTCTATTTCTTTTTCAATAGTCCTGATAGATTTTTCCAGTCCCAAAGTTGTGGAGGAACAAGATTTTATCAATTGTCTTCTGAGTTGGTTAAAGTTGTGGCTAGTGAAATGGAGGGGGTTGCCTACAGGGACTGTTCTCTAGGGAAGCTCAATTGCCTTTTGACATTCATTAGTATCGATCCAATTTCTATCAAACTTAAAGATCCTAGCACCTCTTCTATATTTTTGAGAGTAAGTAAGAACTAGAGGATTATGGTCGGATTGGCATCTCGCCAGTTGTTCAATATGATAAGTTCCTGTAGTGTCATGCCACTTTTCATTTGCAATAATTCTATCTAAACGTGCCCAACTCCTGGCCATCCCCCTTTGGTTATTACACCAGGTGAAGGTAGGGCCAGTGTAATTGAGCTCATGTAAATTAGTATTATACAGGATGCTATTAAAATGTCTGGATTTGAGTTCCAAGGCATAGTTTTTGTTACCTCTCAAGATCTTCCTCTCCTCAGTGCTTCTAACTGCATTGAAATCTCTCAGAAGCAGCCAGGGAAAGGGAATAGTGGAGAACATTGCGAGCTTCTTCCATGTCTCCTTTTGAGTTTGGATTGCTTGGCTACTGTAGATAATAGATATAAGACAAGGCAAATTGCCCTGGCCAGTAATTGCAAGGTGTAAGACATACCTGTTTTGTATGAAGGGAGCGACTATTCCAAGATCCTTTCTCCACAGAGCAATGATTCCACAAGAGAATCCAATTGATGGAATCGCAGCCCAATGCCAGCGCTTATCAAACTTTTTGCAGAAGCTCTCAATTCTGATCTTGTCTGCTCTAGTCTCAACAAGACAAAACAAAGAAGGTTTCAAGGTTCTTATGAAAGTTTGAATTCTACTTACAGTGTCTGTTCTCGAGACCCCTTTACAGTTCCAAAGGAGGACTTTCATTAATTAAACTGATGGTTTGGTGAAACATTGGTCGGTACCTCAATCCGACCCTTCTTTTGGATATGGCTTCCCTCTGCATCAGTTCGCTTGCTTTCATAACATTCAGGTCTCAAGAGTTGTGGTCTATCTAGCTGCATGGTGTCTCCTGGATCCGGAGGCTCACAATCCTCCATCCCTCTCACTGCCCTGCTGTGGGACTCTTTTCCAGGATCAGGAGGTTCCTCAGCATCAAGGAATTCTGCATCTCTGTGTTCTTGGTCCCTCGAGTTCTCAAGGTTTTCAGAGACGAAGAGAACAAGGGCATGGTGGTTTTGGTCCAGCACATCTTTCTCTGGGAGCCTTTGTCTCTTGTTAAAATTGTAGGTGCGCTCTGAACCTTCGTCCGCTTCTTACCGAGAGGAACAGATGAATAAAGATCCATTCCCAGCTCCTGTTCCTCCTCCAAGTATTCCCCCCCATTGGGCTTGTATCCAAAACCTGGGTTGAGATCGTGTTGGTTTTCTCTTGCCACATGTCGGTAGCCTTCTCCCCTTCCGCGCAGGGGGTGGTCTCGGGAGCTGCGTTTAGCTGGTTCCAGTTCCCTGTGGTGATGAGATAAATTTTTATCCAGCAGTCCCTTGACGATACCACGACCGCGTCCCCCATGTCCATCACTACGATTACGCCCCTTATGCCCATCTCTAGGTACAGGATTCGTTCTGACTATGGCAGGATGGGATTCACTCACCCTTACCTACGTTGAATTGTCCATCTCCATACGTCCCACAACGGCCATATCGCTTGAACGGTCATCTGTGTCCTGTTCATCACGTACGAGGCACATGAACGACGTCTTTGTCTCCTTAATGGGTGCGGGGGCTTTCCAGCCGCCGCATACCGCATCTTTCCAGATTTCCATTGAACAGTCATCCATTTCCCAAAATCAGTAGGGGCCTTCTTCCCCTTTGCCGTAGAATCATTGCTTGTCTACTCAAACGGGGTCTCTGTATTCCGCTCCGAAGTACCAGGCTCCTCGACAGCAATCCCTTTCCCTTTCGGGTCAAGGTGCAGCTGTCTTGTACCGTTTTCTTCAGGGCGGTTCCAGAAACTCCCCTCGCCACATCCATCAACTCCATGACCCACAGTGCCGCATTTGTAGCAGAAAACATGGAGTTTTTCTTAGAGAATCAAGACGAAGCACTTGGCCTTCCCCGAGTTTACCCATACTCCCCTCCTGAGCTGCTAGCTCAGATCAATTTCAATACAAACTCTCGCATACTTGGCCCTATCTTGGATGTATGTTGTTTCATCGACCTTGATGACCCTTCTAAAGGATGATGCAACTTCTTCCAGAGACTCCATCTCCCAGTATTCCTAAGGGAGCTGGTATAGTCTCACCTATAAAATCGCAGATGTGAGGCGCTCATAGCTCGGCTGGAAGTGTTCTCTCCACCTGATCAGGTGTAATACCATCCCGTTAACAGTCCACGGACCTTCGGTGAGAACAGTCTTAGTCATTTCTTCGGTAGCACATCAGATGACGAAGAAGCCATTCTTCATGTCCACTACCGAGAACTCGCCCAGATGATCCCAAAGATGAGACAGAGCCTCCCTTGCTACTCCTAGCAGAGGAGTCTGACCCAAAAATTTACCATACATCACAGTCTTCATACCTTCTTGAGCACGCCTGACAACATCTTCATCTAAGGTGACAATATCTTGCACTGAGGCTTTGATGCGCTCCAGTAGCGGACCAGGGACTAGGATCAACTCCTCCTCCTGTTTGTCTACCTTCCCCCGAACTAAGTTTGCCCACGAGCGTCCGCCCTGCGAACGACCCTGCAAAAAAGAGGAGTTGTTAGGGTATTCCCTCCCACCAGCGTAGTCAGCAGGGGGGTGTGTCAGCATTATATCAAAAGGGTTGGGAATTAGGGTTGGGAACTCCGCTCGAGGGGGGCCCAAAACCTCTCTGGCCCTCACTGGGGGGCCATTACTCCTCTCCCCGACCTACTACTTTAAGTGGGGGACAGGGATCTCGTTGGTAGCGCTGTGGAGGCTCAATCGCTTAGGAGCTCTCGGGAGTGATACGGCCAAGGAGTTTTTTGGAGCAAGGACATTGTTGGTCCCTGGAAACTTCCCAAATGGATGTATCTCAGCATACCTTTCTATTTTTCATGTCTCCAATACAGAAGATTATTATGAAGAAACAGGTTGCATTAAGTGGTTGAATGAGTTCACAGAGTATTACAACCAGCTTCTCATCAAGGAACTAAATCATCTCCAGAAAATGTACCCTCATGCCACCATCATCTATGCTGATTACTATCAGACACTCATGACTATTTACCAATCTCCAGGAAAATATGGTGAGTTTTTGCATTCATTAATTTCTTGTGTTTGATATATATATTGCTAAGTTTTTCTGGGTTTTCAATATGGTTCTAGGGTTCCAAAGTTCACCTCTAGGAGCATGTTATGGAAGTGGAGGTTTGTATAACTATAACTCAAGCTGTTTGTGTGGAGACTTGGGATCAACAGTGTGTATGGAGCCATCAAGGTATGTTCAATGGGATGGAATGCACTTAATTGAGGCTGCTTACAGGAACGTGGCTACTGGATTGCTTGGAGGGAAGTACACTAATCCTCCCTTCACTGAGACATGCACTCTCCTCGAACCAATTGGATTAAACCTTGAGTTACTTCACAATACCTTTTAAGGGTTATTTGGTTTCCTTTTTCTACTGTTTGATTTATTGTAAGTTGAGTGATACAGTTATCCTGTAAAATAAGTAGTATGGTTAATTACCCCATTATTCAATTTTTTATATTTAATATTTTTTCTTTAACACTTTATTTAATATCAAATTTTCATTTTAAGATGGATGCACATGCTACAGGTTAAGACTTTTACATGGCTAACGAAGGATGACAAGCTTCCCACGGTCAAAAATCTGGCAAAAAGAAACTGGAGGGGAGATCGGATGTTATGTTACCTATGTGATTCGGAGGAGGAATCCATAGAACACTTAGTGGCCCGTTGCTTGTTTTCGATAGAGAGCACTACAAACAAGTAAACAAATGCGTAGGCTCGTTTTTCCAATGGATCGAAAGGTCGAAGCAGGCTCCTAGTATATACTAATCTTTATACCTATAACGCAAGTCCCTACAAGAATACTAGATCTGTGGGGGAATGTAGTATCTGTTCGCTCAATAGGAAAGGAACTACGAGAAGGGTAGAACCTGATGGTGCTGGCCATCACCTGAAGTATATGGATGGAGAGGAATAGGAGATGTTTTCAAGGCAAACATTGTGTTTACAAGGAACTCATCCACCAAGCCGGCTTCCTCTTTCTGTCATGGTACAAGGCGGCACACGATGCCAGGAAGCCCTTACTACAGAAGATGCATGCCACCGTCTTGAGAAGCCTCTCCCAAACCAGAGGAGAATAGAGCACCCGACCTCTGGGAGACAACTTCGAAGATGAGCATATCGACAACCCCCAGGAAGGAAGTAACCATTATGAGGGCCTAACACGAGAACTAGCTATGGCTCTCGTGACCTCTTTTGATTTGATGAAATGCTCCGCACACCTAGAATAGCCATAAATAGTATACACTCTTACAGTTAGGACTTTATACTTAAGCTTGACTTCCCACCAGAGTTTATATGCCTTATCGAAAACTTGTATGTGATGAGGAATTGGAATAGGGTATGAACCTCTTAGAGCCCGAGTAAGCCTGGATACATTGGGGAATTCACAACTGTTAGAGGTACAAGTGAGCTCTTAAAACATCTGGACGACTCTCTGGAGCCCAAAAAATAAAAATAAAAATCGTACAGAGATAGTAAAAAAGGTGAGAGCAATAGCTTGTCCTAACAGTGGGGGGTCCTAGTAGTTGAAAGTGTGGTGATGAACGCACAGGGTGCGCTGTATCTCTCCCGCAAGTATACTGGATCGATCAAGCAGTAAAGTATCCTAAGGTAGGATAGTCGAATCCACAGGGACTGACCACTAGTACTAATTATACTCTATTACCTAGCCTAAAATATGGATTATGTATTGGGGGATTTAACTAATTATCCTGAAGAAAGACCTAATGCGAACATTTGGTAGATAATGGGTAATCAGAGATGAGACATGGCACCTCGGATAACAATCCCCCTAGAAATCCTTTGCTGACGATTGACTTCCTAATACCGGTTATCTATTGATAAGTTCTTGGAGGATGCAATAGTACACTTCTTAGTGTAACACCCAATCTCTCGCAATGCTAGTCACACCCTATCACCTGTGTCTAATTGTGACATAGAAAGGTAACAAATCCTGGGCTAGTGCAATAATAATCACACGAATCATTCAATATACACACTATCGTGCTAATGCTATACCTTGATGAGGTAGGTAATTTAGACTCATACACACAACAACTACATGGATTCTCAAGCATAAACATTCATCGATGAAGCACAAGAACTATCAGTAACGAAAGAACCTAATATAGAAAGAAAGTCAATAACAAATTCATCCTAGGGTTTATGTGTCCGAGTCACCATAGAAGGTTTAGCCTCTCATACTATGGACCACCATAACAAAGATATAAAAGGAAGACATAAAGATAAACATAGGAATTCTTCCTTGTAGAAGTCTCCTCCACCTTTAATCTCCTCTCAAAACCCTAGCCGCCGCTGCGAAAACCGCCCGAGAGTGATCCACCAAAAGTTCTTTATTAGGGTTAAGTGGACGACTATTTATAGCTTTTAGATCTGCGAAGCACGACCATGTTGATCTGAAGCACGCCTATGCTCTTCATCCCACAATGCAGTTTACGCGTTTTCAAATATCTGAGAGTTGCACGGGCTCAAACACGCCCTTGCTTTTTAGCACGCCCGTGTAGAATGAGAGCATGACCGTGCACTTCTCTCCAAGTGGTCTTTTTCGCTCCTTTCACCTTGGAATGTCCCGTGTCCTGTTCCTTTTGCCCCGGGTACCTGTTTACCTAGTCCAATCATTCAAACATACCCAACGGACCACAAAAATAGAGAATCGATGCCTAAAAACGGCATAAGTGCATGCAAATATGATAGAAATATATGTATGATCACGCACTTATCAAATTCCCCCACACTTGAACTTTTGCTTGCCCTCAAGCAAAGAAAATACTACTCACAAGAAGGGATGAGTGCATGATCTCCGATCTCAAAATAGTTGGGAGTCCCTCTGGTGTCCGGTAAAACATAGTGTTAAGTGCCTGAATATTTATATGAGAAATAGGTCTTACCTTTCACTCAAACTCCCCACGTGTGTGTGTAACCTTTCCTATGGTGCCGCTCACTAACTCAAGTCCGACCCAGCCAGTCTAGACCTTGTCTTATTTCCTAAACTATTTTTCTCACTCTTCCGCTCACTAACTATATGTGGTACATACGCTGAAAGTCCACCTAAGTATCAATTGGGAAAACAGTTCGGCATGCATCCGGTTTGACAAACTTCACCCTTACACAGGAAACTTCAAGACCCAATCGCTCACATATCTCGATTAGTATTGACGGCTAAGAAGTCAACACCGTAAACTGCAACACTTGTCCCTCCCCCTTATATCTGGAAATTGCACAAAAGGTCTTCATTGTCAACCTGCAGCAAGAGCGCCTCACACTAACATGGTTTTAAAATGCACGAGATATGGAAAAAAAAATTTGAAAAAAGAGAAAAAAACTCATGGCGAAGGTGGATGTTTCTTCGAGTAGCCTTGGGCAGTGACTTATCGAGGAAGAGATGGTCATAGAGCTCGTCACTCCGGGAGAGCAAATGGATGGTACCAGAATGAAATAACAACAAATGGTTGGTAGAAGAGACAAATTTATTTTGGCTAGATGGAAATAAAAGGGAACGAAAAAGATTGAGGAAGGAAAAAAAAAAGAGAAATCATGTTCCTTCTTCTATAAGATAAAAAAGTCAAAAAATATATAAAAAATAAGTGAAAGATGGCAAAAAATTGTTGATGTGATGGGTGAAGTACAACATTCAAAAAGTTGGACAAGACATGGCAGGCTTTATCCCACCATCAGCATAGGCAAAGTCAGAAATACATAAACAATTAACTTACGGTGTGAGACTGAAGAGCTTAAAAGAAATGATACCAAAAAGGAGGGATTGTTTGGGAAAAACAAATATTAGAAGGACTGTTTGGGAAGTTTTGAAACTTTCAGAGACCTATAATTAATTTTTCCTTGAATCAATTGCAAAACACCCCTTATTTTATATGTTCCCTACTAGATGTTTAGTTTCATAAATAGAGTTTAAGGTCTTGGTTGCTTGTGGGCTAAACCTATTGTACATGGACCAACGGTTTGCTTAGTTTATGACAAAAATTGTTGTGAACAAAGTACCCGCTTGGATTGATTACTTAAAAAAAGGTTTTTTTTTTTTTAGTTTGATAAAAGAACTTTTTTTATAAGAACTTTTTATAGTAAGTTAAAGCGCTTCTTATTATTTTTGTGTTTGGATATTTTAATTCGAAAGTGGTATTACAATTATAAAGTTGTTTGGATGTTTATTACCAAATGGACTTTTTAGTGATAAATTACTAAAACGGACATTCAATGAATAATTATACTAATAACAACAAGAAGAACAATCACGTTTAATATCAACAATAACTATATTTCTATAAATAATACAAAATCAACTCATAGATTGATTATAATGTTGATCTCGAATAACATCTCTAATGAAATAAATCCAACAGATAAATATCTCCCAAGTCTTACATGATGTTAGTTAGATTTGGGAAGTTATTTTTTAATTTACATAAGGGCATTTTCATAATTGAAAAATCCCAAAACTCCTTCTCAAAAGGTTTTATTTATTTATTTAGAAGCTTCAACCAACAGCTTATGAAAAAAGCTATTTTTCTCATTTTTTAACAACAACTCCTTCATATAAACTCATCCAAACACATATAAAACCCGCAAGGGCTCTTAACTTATATAAAAAAGAGTCCTTTTTGGCTCCTAAGAAGCCAATCCAACAGGCCCTAAGTTGGGAACATGTCCAAAGCATAATAAATATATATTTTAAAATGATTATTTAAATGAATATAATTAATCATTAATCATTAATTATTATTAATGTTAACTATTGATTGGACTAATATAAATTTAATTAATGACTTGTTCCAATTATATTTAACAAGTTAGAATATCATATAATACAAAGATTGATGAGACAAATACATGAGAATAGAGTCAGAGTTAAGATGGAGATCAAGACTAAGTTCTCTTGACTGCATTACTCTTGTGAATAATGGTGTCAAATAGATCGTGCTAGCCATGGGCCGGTAAGATTCGCAAGCTACAGTGTCATGCCATACTAGTTATGGCCCAAACCCCATGCCCATGTTGGTAGAACCCCTGTGTCTGCACAGCACGTGACATGATGTGTCATCCCGCACAACTGTGTGGAGAATCTGGAAGGGCAATTTGTCAGTTTGACTCTATGAAAATTTTTATTTACTTTTTTAACCCCAGATCAAAAGTATTTGTCATAATAGCTAGGGATGCAAGTGGGGCGGGTCAAACCCGTTACCCGCGGGGCCCCGCCCCGAACGGGGCGGGTAATCCCCGTTATTTTTACCCCCAGGGCTGGTACGGGTAAAATTTTATACCCGTATACGGGTACGGGTCGGGTATGGTAAATGTTGCCCCGCCCCGCGGGTATCCCCGACCCGTACCCGTTCGGGTACGGGGCGGGTATCCCCGCTATCTACCCGTTCGGATACGGGGCGGGGATACCCGTTAACCCGTTATATAAATAAATAAATAAATAAATAAAAAAATATATATAAATATATAATATTAATATATTTATGAATTAACTTGTATGTACTCCATGTTTATTTGATAATGGTTCAGCCACTTTTGGAACTTATAGTTAAATTATCCTGATATTAATTCTATACTCTATATGCAGATAAATTATCCATATTTATATGATATCCAAATATCCAATCTAAGGCCCTTTGTGAATAGCTATAAAATATTTATATATTAAAAAGTGCACGGTTAACGGGATACCTGGCCACCAAGGTAACGGGTTGGGGATTACCCGCTTTGTTAATCTGGCGGGATACCCGACGGTATCTGCCATGGGCGGGGACGGGGATAATTTTTTCCCCGTTAGCATAACGGGTAACGGGTCGGGGATTACCCGTTTGTTAACGGGGCGGGGATGGTAACGGCCGCCCCGTCCCCGACCCGCCCCGTTTGCATCCCTAATAATAGCCCTGAGCTGCCTAATCAGAAGCTGACTTGAATAAAAAAATATTAAAAAAAATATTCAGGGGTTAAAACATAAAAATTTCTTTTCATGGGCCCTCCTTCTCTCTCCCAAGCTCCGACCACTCAGGTGGCGCCTCCTCCCTTCCGGACTGCAATGGCATCGCACTCAGTTACATCCTCTATAGCCGCGAGCTCATCCGCCTGCACGTCTCCGACCCCAAAGCGCAGCCCTACGCCTTCCGCGCCGCCGCCACCATCCTCAACTCCGGCGACCGCGACCTGAAGTCATGGGCGTACCTGATCTCATTCCAACACCGCGAGCTCATCGTCTCCGCCTCCCCTACTGTCATCTCCGACAGTTCGCCCTTCCCTTACACCATCCCTCAGGACTTCCCCCACATCCTTCTCTGGCTTCCCCAACACCGATCTCAAGACCCCGATCGAGACTGCCAATGATCTCTCCCATATCCATAACAGCATACCTCTCCCTCGCCGTCCCTTCTACCGCTGCTTCGCCCCCGATCTCAATTTCAACTCCACCACATCCATATCATCCTAGTATCTCTTCTATCCCACTGTCGGTAACTCCACAGCCGAAACCTTCTTCCCCGGCCGTTTTGGCGACTTCACAATCTCATACGACGTCATCCAGTCCTTCTCCTCCAGTAACCTCGCCCCTCGGCCGCCTCGACAACTGGCAATGGATGCACGATGAGTTGGGGTGGAAATGCAAATATCATAATTTAACCCATGAAAAGAAATTTTTATGTTTTAACCCCTGAATATTTTTTTTAATATTTATTTATCTCAGTCACCTACTCATTAGGCAGCCCAGAGCTATTTCGACAAATACTTTTGAGTTGGGACTAAAAAGCAAATAAAAATTTTCACAGGGTCAAACTGATAAATTGCCCAATCCGGAATCTTGCCAAAGATCACTCTCTCTTAACCCCCCTCTCTCTCTCTCTCTCTCTCTCTCTCTCCCAAAGTCTCTAGTTTTAATCTCTCTCAAGCTTTTTTCAGTGGAGGCGATGGCCAAGCTAAAAAGCGAGAGAAGTGAGAGTTAGAGAGGCTGGAAGCCTGGAAAGGCTCACATTAGTCATATGTGAGGAGAGAGAGTCAGAAAAAAAAATGTTAGGAAAAGCCAGGAGCAACCATGAGAGGCAGAGATAGATCTTTGATGCATGGCACTTATTATTCTAACAATCCCCCACTTATTCAAAATTGAATTTTTTTTAATTGAATTTTTTGCTTTAAAAAAGATCAAGTCATGCTTATGCATAAAATAATGTATCTTTCGATTTGAACATTACCTTAGTATAACAACACAAAGTGTAATCGAAATTTCTAGTAGCTAGAAGCCTTGAACTAGTTATTCCTTGTGACGACACCGGTGTTATTATACACATAAACATTGTACCCTTTTATTCCAATCAAACACTCGCTTAGCACTTATTATGACCATGTGCTATCCATGTTCATGAACTTTTATAAAAGCAACTCCTAAACTTTTAATCGAAGCGGCACCACTTCTAAGTTCACATAGGTGAAATTCTTTCAGTGTCTTTGTCACTTGTTCTCATAACTGAATTTCATTAAGAGTTTTGATACTCAACCCTCTTAACAGTGACAATAAGTACGCACATTATAATTTGTCCAATCAAACTAAGTACTTAAACATCCACTTATCAATGATTTGTTTTTACCCTTTGAACCTAAGATTACTCATTTCATAATTTTCGGTAGGGTTGCCATCATTGGAGGATAATTCTAGGAGTTTTAAACCCATCATTTTAGAAGTTGATTTTATTAAATCTCTTGTAAGAGGTTTAGTGAAAGGATCAACCAAATTCTTACTAGATTTTACAAATGTGAGGGAGATAATTCCATCTTTGATTAATTTCCTCACATAGTTATGTCTTAGACTCATATGTCTAGATTTTCCATTATAAACATCACTATATGCTCTTGCTAGAGTGGCTTGACTATCACAAAATATTGAAATTGATCTTACATTCTTTGAAGTCAATGGAATTTCTAAAAGAAAGACCCTCAACCATTCAGCCTCTTTCCCAGTTTCTGCTAAAGCAACAAATTCCGATTTCCTGGTTGAATGAGTTATTAGTGATTGTTTCTTGGATTTCCAAGAGATTGGACCACCACCTAAAGTAAATATCCAACCTGTAGTAGATTTGTTATCTCCTAAACTCGATATCCAACTTGCGTTAGTATATCCTTCTAAAATAGCAGGAAATTTTGAATATTGTAAACCAAGGTCCTTAGTCTTCTTAAGAAAACCAAGAACTCTACCAATAGCCTTCCAATGCTCCAAACTAGGATTGCTAGTAAATCTACTTAATTTACTACCCGCAAATGCAATATCTGGTCTAGTATATTGCATTGCATACATTAGGCTTCCAATTGCACTTGCATACTCTATTTGTGCAATGGCTCTTCCATTATTTTTTAGTAATTTGATACTTGGATCAAATGGGGTGTTTGCCTCTTTTATTTTTAAATGATTGAATTTATTGAGCACTTTCTTAATGTAGTGAGATTGACTTAATGTGTAACCCCCACTATCTCTTTTTATCTTGATCCCCAAAATAGTATCAACTTCTCCAAGATCTTTCATCTTGAATATGGAAGATAGAAATCATTTTGTTTCTATTACACCTTTCATATCATTGCTAACAATTAACATGTCATCCACATACAAACAAACAATTACTATATAATCACAACAAGATTTAGTATATATGCATTTATCAGCAACATTATGTGTGAAATCAAAAGATAATATGGCATCATCAAATTTCTTATGCCAACTCTTAGGTGCTTGTTTTAAACCATATAATGATTTAATTAACTTACAAACCTTATGCTCATTTCCCGGTAGAACAAACCCTTCTGGTTGTTCCATATAGACCTCCTCATTGAGATCTCCATTTAAGAATGCCGTTTTGACATCCATTTGATGAACATACAATTTGTAAATTGATGCTAATACAAAAATAATTCTAATAGAAGTAATTCTTGCTACTGGTGCATAAGTATCAAAGAAATCAATACCTTCTTTTTGTCGAAAACCTTTTGCAACCAACCTTGCTTTATAAGTGTTTAAAGTGCCATCGGTGTTAAATTTTTTCTTAAATACCCACCTACATCCAATTGGTTTTGAAGCAGAAGGTAAATCGACTAATTCCCAAGTATGGTTTGATATTATTGAATCCATTTCATCATTAATAGCATCTTTCCAAAAACTTGCATCTCTTGAAGCCATAGCCTCCTTATAAGTTTTTGGATCATCTTCAATTTGAAAGACAATAGGAATTGACTTCAAAACTTTACTTCTATCATCTTCTACAAGGTAAAAAGAAATATTTTCTGAGTCAATCTCATCAGTTCCAAGTGTTTTTGGCTTTCGAACTCTAGTACTTCTTCTTAATTCACTAGGTTCTTTGTCCATTATCTGAGAACAAGGTTGCTTACTAACATTTTGAGATTTCTCACTTGATGATAGTTCATTTGAAACTAAAAGATGCTCAAAGAACTCTACATCTCTGGATTCAATTATCACATTAGACTCCAAATTTAGGAGCCTATAAGCTTTGGTATTAGAAGCATACCCAACAAAAGCACATTTGATCCCTCTAGGACCCAACTTGGTTCTTTTTGGATTATTGTCTTTATAATATGCAAGGCACCCCCACACTTTAAAATAGTGAATATTTGGTTTTCTCCCTTTCCACAATTCATAAGGAGAAATTTTATTCTTTTTCATAGGAATTCTGTTCAAAATATGACACGTAGCAAGAAGTGCTTCACCCCAAAGATTAAAAGGTAATTCAGCATGTAACAATAAAGCATTAACCATTTCAAGATATGTTCTATTTTTTCTTTCAGCCAAGCCATTTTGTTCAGGAACTCTAGGTGCAGATTTTTGATGCATGATACCATGTTCCTCACAAAATGCATTAAAATCATTAGAAAAATATTCTCCTCCTCTATCACTTCTAAGAATTTTGATTCTTTTTTCTAATTGATTTTCTACTTCCGCTTTGTAATTCTTAAAAGCATTAAAAGTCTCATCTTTATGCTTTAACAAATATACATAAGTATATCTAGAGAAATCATCAATAAAAGTTATAAAGTATCTATTTCCACCTCTAGTAAGCATGCCATTCAATTCACATATATCAGAATGTATTAAATCTAACAAATTTGAAGTTCTTTCTACACTTTTAAATGGTTTTTTAGTCATTTTTGATTTAACACATAATTCACAATTTTTAAAATCATTTATATCACATTTGAACATATCACATTTTATCATTCTTTTAATAGTATTAAAACCAACATGTGCAAGTCTTTTATGCCATAAAGATGTAGATTCAACTATGTACGCAAAATCAACCTTTTTATTATTATCATTATCAAGTACAACAGATAGTTTGATTATCCCATCACAGGAAAACCCTTTACCAACAAAAGTACCATTTCGGGATAAGATTAACTTTCCCGATTCATACACAGATTTAATTCCAGGTTTGCTTAACAAATCTCCACTCACTAGATTCCTGTTCATGTCTGGAACATGAAGTACATTTGTGAGGATCACCTTTTTGCCTGAAGTAAAAACAAGTTCCACATTTCCCTTGCCAATTACTTTAGACCTTACTTCATTTCCCATTTGAACTTCCTGTCCATCATTGACACATATATATGTCTTGAATAATGACCTGTCATAGCAAACATGAATAGTGGCACAAGTATCATACCACCAACCGGTCACTTTTCCTTGTATGGCATTAACTTCGCTAATAGCAGCAACAATGTCCGAATCCAAGTTCAAGGAATTTGCCTCTGACTTATGCACTTTCTTGAACTTACAGTCCCTTGATAATGGCCGGATTTTCCACACACAAAACAGTCCCCTTTTTTGACCTTTTTGTACTTGGTTTGATCCTTTTTTGGACCAAGAAAACCCCCTTTGATTTGCTTGCCATTGTTGGGTTTAGATGACCGATTGAGAATATTTGCCTTGTTTCCATTAAAGAATTCTGCATTCTTATTTCTTCCCCTTGATTCTTCCTCTATTCGAAGATGTTTTTGCAATTCTTCCAAAGTAAAGTCTTTGGAATCATGGAGCAATTTCTTTCGATAGCCATTCCAGGAACTTGGCAATTTGGCCACAATTGCTCCAACTTGAAAAGCAACAGGAAGATCGATCTCGGCAATTCTCAGTTGATTAACAATAACTTGTAATTCATGTACTTGTTGCAAGATAGGCATATTATCTTCAAACTTAAAATTGAAATATTTTGAAACTAGAAACTTTTTGGTACCTGCCTCCTCAGCCTTGTATTTGAATTCCAGTGCATTCCATATGTTAAGTGCAGACTTCTCGGATGTATATAGATCATAAAGACGATCAGACAAAGAATTGAGGATGAGTCCTCTACACACAACTTCATCTTCCTCTCTTTTCTTTCTTTGAGCAATTAAATCTTCAGAGTCATCATCATTTGTTGGAGGAATTGTCGCCAAATCTGGATCAAGTATGTAGAAGACCTTCAAGGCAGTGAGCATGAACTTTAATTTGTCTTTCCATCTTGTGAAGTTTGCCCCATCAAAGCGATCCAGGCGAATGAAATCTTGATTCATCATTTTGATAGTATCAGAATCCATTAAAAACACTAATAACGATTTTAGATTATTGGGGAAGAACTTTCTGTAGACAATGGATAGGCTTGAAACACGTTGATGAACGCTTTCCTAAAAGCGTTATTTGCCCCTTCTCCTCTTGAGATTGCTGTAGGGTTTGAATGCAAATAGCTTCAGTGGATATGACAAGCCTTCGATTTTCTGCACCCAGCACTGGTGAAGAGAAACACGATTGAATAAAAGGAATTCTTTCTTAATTTTCACGATTGTTTTGTTATATGTCTGAAAACAAAAGACATCGTTCTTATTTATAATTTGTGAAAAGATGTGATTTCAAAAGGCACAACCATTCAAGTATCTTATCCGTTGCAGATTTAAAAAAGAAATATTTAATCCATTAGAAATATGAATAGATGTGACTATTTGAAAACTATATCCTTTAGAAATCATAACGTTATCTTAAAAGAGAAATTCATATTTGAACAATAAAATAACAATACTTAGAATAATTATTATTCTAACACTGATGACATGGGTCATTGAATGAGGTTCACCTCCGGCATCTCACACATAACATTCCTCAAGGTGGAGCTCTGCAATGCCGTCACGCGTGCTGCATCCATACATGCAATCTGGTAAGAAGATAGATAAAGATGGACGTGCGGTTTTATGAGTTGCGACGAACACTTGTCATCTGTCGTTCATCCTATAAATTAAATACATAAATAATGTTTTAATGAGTTGATCCAACGGTCTCCTCACCATCTCCATCCTTCTCTTCTCTTCCCCCATTCAAAACCAATAGAAACCCAAAACATAAACCTCACCCTCGCCTGCAACTCTTGCATCATCCTCATCAATGTCATCATCAACTCCTTTTCCCCAGCAGCCCAAACGCACGGCTGGAGTTGAAACAAGAATCCACTGGGACAACCAGGAAGAGTTCTTAGGTGAACGTTTTGCTGATCTTATCAACAACTCCTTAGCCACTCATTACCAGTAATATAATCTTATCCTCAGCTTCCTTTCTTCTGTCTCTTTATAATTTTTAACTTATATTGTTAAATAAATCTATTGTGTTGAATTATTTCTTAGGTTCCTGAGAATAGAAGCAGACGCAGACGGAGGAGATTCAGCCAGCACGCTGGTCGGCATGCCTGTGCCGCCTCAAGTAGCGGGCCAAAGACGCCTACTTCAAGTACGCCAAGAAAACTCATACAAGTCGGGTCATAAATTAAATAACAGTAAAATTCTAGATCCCATAATCTATAAATCTATATTAAAATTAAATAATAATTATAAATTTAAAAACTAACTTGGATATAATCAAAAGCTTAATATTTGAGAGAAGTTTATATATAAAGATGGATTAAGGCTAGTTTTGGTCACTGTATTTTGACCTAATGTTCATTTTCGTCCTTATACTTTAAAAATCTTCGATACGGTCTCTGTACTTTGGTGTTTTTGTTCAAATACGTCCCTGGTGCTGACTTGACAGCACATGTGGCATACGAGCTGAATATGGTTAAACTTTTATTCCAGATGGCATGCCATGTCATCATTAAAAAAATAGTTTATTTGAAATCCATTTTATCATGTCATGTCAACATGTCACATCATCCTAACCCTGTCACGTAAGCCGTCACGTCAGAAATACTAGCCGCATGTACTGTCACATTAGCACTAGGGACGTATTAGAACAAAAACTCCAAATTGCAAGGATAGAAATGAATATCGGGTAAAAGTACAAGAACCAAAACTAGGGTATCTTATAAAGATCCTCAAGAGCTGAGGTTCATATAAAGATTTCCAAGAGTCATCAGTTACTATCTTTTCTCTATCTCAGCTTCTGCTTATTAAGTAGTAGAAATGATGATAAATTTGATATAAAACCCCTATAAAAAATATTAGATAAAAGTTTTAATTGAAAGATTTAAAAATTCTGGTCTTACATGGTTTATATGAGGAGATTGAGTAGTTAGAGACATTGACAAGTGACGTGAAGGATATCATTTCACTAGCGAAGATCCTGTAAACCCCATCCATAGAGAATACACACCAGTCAAAACGCCCATCAACTGTTTGTGAAATTGCCTGAAAGCTGTGAATTTTGGGTCCTTGGAGAAATAAAGAAGCGAGGCAGAGGTGAACACCGGAGAGTAGAAGTTCGATGAAGGGAAGCACAAAGGGGAGAGCAAGGGGTGGTGCAACTAGACTATGCAGGGGTGGTGCAAGGACACCCATCAGAGCTCACCACCCCTCCACCCTCACTGGAAGACAACCCAGATGGAGGTGGATGGAAGAAGGTCCAGCACAAAAAGCAACGCCGCCCAAGGAGTGAGCCCCAACACGAATGACGGGAGAAGACGACGCCACACCGCCGCTCCCCACCAACTGTTCGCACCCCTTTCGGCACAATAAATGTCTGCGGACAGTGCCTCTGGCCAGGACACAAAGCCGATGAGTGTTGTAGGGAGGTGGTTTGCAGAAGATGTAGGGAATTTGGCCACAAAGGCCATGCTTGCCAAAGACCTCGCCGTCAACCACCAGCAGCAAAGCCGACAATCACTGCACCCCAAATGAAAAAGAATTTTAAACCCAAACCAAAACCTTTGAACTAGAACAAAAAGTGGAACGAAGGAGCAACCTGCCAGAGTACAGACAATACAAACCCGCTGACAGCGCCTGTGAAGGTTGGAGGAAAAGATGAGGGAGAAAAGAGAATGGAACAGCACCACATCTCATTAGCTGTGGATTCAGACATGATTGAAGGCAAAGAGCGCATGAGTAAATTCATAATTATCACATCGCTGGAAGTCAAGAGATGGCTTGCCGGAGGTCGAAAGGTGGAGGAAGTAATGAAGTAGGAGATAGATGACCAATGTGACTGGGAAGCAAGAATGCTCAGAGATGACCGATTATGGAATGCCCATCGGTGGAAGTGGTGCAGCGACTGGTGAATGCCGGAACAATGAAGCGGCGGGAGTTCACCCTCAAGTTCGAAGCTTGGACATCCAACCTATACCGACCGAAGAAAGCAGAGGGAGCCTTGAGATAGGTGGTTGTCAAGGACCTCCCCATGTTTAGCTGGAGAAGGAACTCGGTGGCAAGGATGTTGAAGCCGGATGGTGATTTGGTCCACCTTGGTGGTCAGAGTGGGGGCTGCGCACAGGACATCCGAGTGTTTCTTCGAATTAGAAGGCCGAGAACCCTTCCCTATGCTATCCACTGTAGCATCTCGACCCTCCAACACACGTACACCCTTGAACTAGAGAACGGACAGCCACCCCTCCCATGGGGAGATCACCGGAATACAGCACCAGGCGACAAACACGTCACCACCACCTGAGAAGAGAAGAAAGCGGCTAAAAGGAAACAGAGCAGACTCGAGCAAGCACCGGACAATCGGAAGGACAAAGGAAAAGCTCCAATAGTGGAAGAGGAAGAAACTCTAGCGAGGATAGGCGGCGGATGGCTGAAGGGTAACTTCATCAAGGAACAGACAGAATTCCAGAAGAACCATCGGTTTGAGGGTGATCGCTAGGTCTCTCGAACCGCTGCTTTGGGAAAGAATCGAGTCAAGGGGGCTCAAAACCGGCGACAACCATTATCCAAGGAGGAACAGAGAAGACAACGATTGAAGGGACGCTTGATACCGAAGCGACACGCAGGGGGCTCGAAGTAGCTGCTACAGATGATGCAGCAGGTAATGCCCAGCCACAAGCGGACCCAGAGGAATTAGACTTCTCAAAAACCGTCCGTGCACTAACTGCCTCGTTGCAAAGGAAACCTTCCGCAAATATAGACTCAGGCTTAGCCACGAACCTAGACGATCTGGATTTACTAAGCCATATGAGCCTGATCACAGAACGGACCAGATCATGTGAACCGCTGAAGAAACCAGGAGGGACCCACAAGACCACGTGTGGAGCAAGTGAGGACACACAAGAGATGCATGGGATTAATAGGCCGCCCAAGCCCATCAGCCAAGATAACCTGCACCCCTTAGACAATTCAATCTAAATTGATTTGGACCAGTGCACCAACAAAGTGGGCCTAGAAGTTTCCAATGTAATCAATTTACTTGGCATGAATGAAATAGGCCCAAAAAAGCCTCCTTTTTACTATGCGGCTGCTAACCAACATGATAATATAATCATATCACTCCTACAAGAGATCAAGTCAGACTTAAATAGATCTTCACTTAAACAAATTGGAACTTCATGGGCTTTAATCACAGAGGAAGTATGGAACCTAATCGCAAACAAAAATGCACAAGAATCTGAACCCCCGGAAAAAGAAGGTGGACAAAATACAACAAAGAAAGAAACCCTAACCACCCTATCAATCGAACCCAAAGAGGCCCAATCAACCTTGCAAAGGACTAGGGGCAGGCCAAGGAAAAATAAACCATATGAGGGAAACCCAGAGCCTACATCCAAAAGGAAGAAACCAGGAGGAGAACCAAAAACTACTAAAAGGAGAAGCAAAAAGATAGAACAACAGGACCCTGGAGAAGACCTCAACCTAACCACAGTCCCCCTCATCCTATCAGATTGGCCGAATCCAGAGATCCTAGCGACGGCGCGAAGGATAGGAATCCACCTTAACCACTAAACAGGGAATGCAGAGCAGGTGATCAACCACATGCGACAAAACGAGGCTGACAAAAATGCTGGGGTGCAGGGGTACAACTAGACTCCCCACCACTAGCAAACACAGGGCCTGACCAGGTGAACCCATGAAAGTCATATCATGGAACGTCAGGGGACTAGGAAAGTGTAAGAAACGCTTCCTGGTCAGGGATTTCATAACTGCACATAACGTTGATGTGTTCTCTTTACAAGAAATGAAACTACAGGACATGGATAATAGAATATGGAACTCAATAGGAGGATCCCAGTACACAGAGAAACTGATTCTACCGGCCTGTGACATAAGGGGAGGATGCTGCATCGGATGGAAATCAACACAATATCAGTTGGTTGATAAATTCATTGACACATACTATAAAGTCCAAGATTTTCTATGTTTTAAGTATTGGTCTTTAGAGATTTATTTTTTCTTTTAGGCTTTAATTAGTTATTTTCTTTACTTGTTTAGAAAATAAGGGAGAGTCTCCCAAATTTGGAAATGTTTGAATTATTACTTGAATAAATCTTTTTAAATACTCCTTAGAGTAATTAAGTGATTAATTGCCAATTAAAAGAGTTTATTAATCTTGGATGATAAGTATAGAGGGAGATCAAAATGGAAAATACCCTAATTAGGGTTAATTGGGATTATCAAGGACCTAATTATAATTTCCAGAAAATCTAAGGACTGAAACATAGTTTTGTCCCTCTCTGGTGAGGGACCGACATAAAAATGTTTTAAAAAAGAGGGTTTATTAGCAAAAAGGGAACTGAATTCCTCTCAGCTTTGCACGTAGGAAAAGAACAGACGGCTAGGATTTAAAAGATCAGAGTGTGCTGATCCCGAAGAAAGGATCTGACCGCACATCCAGGTTGATGATATCAGGGTGCGCATATTTCCACTGTGCGGGTTTTCTTGAATCGTTCATCCCTGGATTTCATTCAAGATCGAGGCGTGAGATGCGATCAAAGCCACCCGGCTAACTCACGTGAGATGGTTTAATCTGGACCAGTGATCTTGAGCGGGGGATTAAGTGCGAGGAGGAAGATCTAATCGGAGCCGTTCATCCCTTCTCAGCGTTTGGAATGATCTGCGCCGCCCATCTGAGGGAATGGTTTAAGTTCTAGGCAATTGGAGGTAATCCAACCATTCATTTCAAAACGATCCTGGCCGTTGATCTAAGGAAGAGTCAGATACGAGACATGATAATTAAAGGAAGGCCATCGGATCATCTACGCCAGATCTGGACCGGCCGTCTGCGAGAACCGATCGTGAGGCAGTAGCGGCGGTCTTTTCCAACGCATCGCCGCCGCGTGATATTATTCGAACTTGCAAACATTGAAATAGAAATTTAAACAAGAAGATAAATCATATCCGATCGGAAGTGGGTCGTCTAGAAGCTCTCCACGAAGCTCTACAAATAGAGAGAGCCCTCTGCGAATCTGAATGACCTCATCGGAAAGTAGCGCCACCGCCATCTGTTCCGTGAGAGATAGAGAGACAGAGAGAGAGAAAGGAGTGAGGAATCATCGACAACACTCATCGGAGTCGGGATCTTTCCAGAGGAGCACAAGAAGGGAAGACAAAACATTACCCAGCAAAGAGATCGACGAATTGCGATCCTCCGGTGAGTTCATTTTCTCTATCTTTTACCAGTCGAGTGCATGCATATAAAATTAAGGGTCGATGTCGGAGGAAGTTTCCGGAAACCTCCGTTACCCTCGGCCGAGAGGTTGAACAAGGGATGAAGCTCGCTCGAGAGGATGGAGCTTCGGCAAGGGTAAAGGAACCCTGCTCAGAGGACCCTTACGATGTGCAGGTGGCCTCCAACTGTCGAAAACCTTGGGACGGAGGCAACTCCGGTTATCCAGACAGCACCGGCGACCACTGAGCCCTTCTCCTCGCCGGCGAGGCAACCTGGAGCTGATAAACATGAGTTTATTTTAAAGCATGTTTAATCTAGTATTGAGTCTGACTTAGTGTAAAATAATGATTGGATTTAATTATAAATTAGATGATATGGTTGAGTCAAATTCAATCAATAGGTTATATTAAGTTGGGCTCGAACCAAGTTCATTTTTTTTATTATTTAGTTGGGTTCGATCGATTTACAGTTTTGTGAGTTGATTTGAGATGAGCCTGGTTTTCTATCAACTGGTTTAGTCAATTAAGTTAAGTTGGTTGAGTCAAATCAATTCAAAGGACCGGGTCCAACTAAAGGATTGGGTTGAATCAATTATCAATTATAAGTGATTGGGTTTGGGACTGAGTCAATTTAAATAAATTCTGGATTCGACCAGATTGGGTTGAGTCTGGTCCAATGGGCCAGGGCTAAGTGGCTAATCAAACCTAATAATAGTAATAATAATAATAATAATAATAATAAAAGAGGTAGAGAGGGAGTTTGAACCATAGGCCCCTCACTTGGGCTTGGTGGGCCTTAGCCACTAGGCCATCCTAACCTATTTGAACAGATGGTTAGAGCTAATGAATTAAGGGAGATTGCACCCAACCAAGTCAAGAAATAGAAGGAAAATAAAATGAAGTACATGGGAAGGCCCTCAAGTTGGACTCGGGCCAAATTAGGGCATTACGCATGTTTAAATAAAACCGTAAGATGTTGCTGTTACTAAAATAGGCTTTTACTACCAGACATTTGCGTGGAGCGAAAGGACACTCCGGGAGGTACTCGATCTACCGGATAGATTTCCATTAGAAGTAAGTTACATCTGCCTAGTTTTCCACCCATCATCGGGTTTCTTGGTTTTATTGTTGCTATTTCTTTTAGCATATCTGTTGCCTTTCTGTTTATTGCAATACATGCACATACCTGTTGTTTGTTTTTTCCTTCTTTGTATGTGCGTGGTTGATGTGCTAGAATTTTATTTCATTAGCTGTTGTTTGGTTTGTTCGTTGGGCACACCGCCCTGTGACCTACATCTGATCATGGACACATGGTCGTATGTGCTGGCCAGGCAGATGTGCGCCAGATGGGTTCGTTATTCTGCCGGTTCAGTGGAGCAAATGCTCATGTGGAGCGCTTAGGGCTGAGGACACCCTGACGTTCTGATAGTTCCATGCCAGGGGGAGGATACCCTGGCAGTCCAACCTGTCAATGGAACGATATACTGACCTTGTCGACACGTACGAGAGACCGAGGTCGATTCCAAGTGAGACTAGGTGCTGACCAGAGAAGTTTGTTGAGCTTGAGAGCTGCTGCTTAATCTAGGAGTTTTCTTCTTTCCTAGTCTCCTAGAACCTTGTTTGTGCGGGATATGGCCCCGGTTGCTTGACTTGTTGACTATTGAATGATAATATACCTTTATCATGTTTACCAGTTTGATTTCGTTGTGATCCCTGCAGGGAACTTACTGAGCTTTCCTTCCGGAAGTTCATCCCATTTGCTTTCCTTTTCTTTACAGGTCCTAAAGGATAGCTGTTTCAGATTTAGGAGCGGCGTAAGGGGTCAGAACACAGCTTGCCGAAGTTGGAAAATCTCAACTAGTTCTGACCTTTAGGACCCCTGTAGGGCCTGGTTATTGTAGAGTGTATGAAATCTGTTTTTTTTTAAATTTCGTTGTAACTCTGATTAATAAATTTTGGAGTTATGTTGATATTTTTGTTATATGTTTCTGATTTACTTAGGCCTTGTATCTAAGCAGGGCCCGTCTCCACTTGAATACGGCCGATTTGTGCACCTGCTCGAGGTCCCGGAAACCGGGTCGAGGCGTGACACATATATACTCCGCAACAACCATACTGGAAACGAAAGTAAACCTCACCAAATGGATGATCACTAGAGTCTATGGACCATGTAAACGGGAACATAAACCAGCCTTCTGGGATGAACTTTGAGCAATTCGAAGGAGATGGCAAGGCCCGTGGATGATCGGGGGAGATTTTAACACAACAAGAAACCAGACGAATAGGAACACAGGAACGAGCAATGTACAACATCAAAAGGATTTCAATAATATTATTGAAGAACTCCAACTATATGACCCCCCACTCTTAGGCCGAAAATTTACCTGAACGAATGGGAGGCAATCCCCGACTATGATACGACTAGACAGATTCCTACTATCTACAGAATGAATGATGGTTTTCCCAAGAATATGGCAGACGGCACTACCACGCATCCGTTTGGATCACGTCCCTATTGCTCTGATATGTGGCCAACAGGAACTCAAGCAATACCCGTTTCGTTTCAATAGGAGCTAGGGAAAGATCCCCGGCTTCCAGGAGATGACGAGCCAATGGTCACAACAAAGTGCCTATGCCGGAAGAAGCACCTATAGGTAGGCCAAGAGACTCAAGCTAATAAGGGGAAGACTACGAAAATAGAACAACGAGAATCTGCAAGCACAAAGGAGAAGAAAGGAAGAAATACAAAAAGACATTGAGCAATTGGACATTAGAAATGAGCAACAAACATTAACAAGCACTGAGGAGGAAAGGATGCATGCACACAGAATAGAGTATGACAATCTAATCCAATTAGAGGAAGAGCACTGGAGAAAATGCTACAGGATCACCTAGCTAAAAGAGGGGGATCAGAATAAAAAATTCTTCCACTCTATATAGCCAACCAGAGGAAAAACAGAAACTGGATACACCAAATCAACATAGATGGCCACACTCTTAAGGACCCGACTGATATAGCAAAAGGGGTATCAGAATATTTCACCCGAATCTTTGGGAGCTAGAGGCCAAATAGATATACAACAGATTGGACTCAGATGTTCTCTGCATCAAAACAAGGGATGGGTAGGCTAGATCAGGACCATTCTCTACTCATCGAAATCAAACTTCTTAATCAATGATACCCCGATGGCTGATGGGATATGTCAGGCATAAAAGAGGTCTAAGACAGGGAGACCTACTCTCGCCCCTATTGTTCATCCTCGCCACGGACATCTTCATCACAATGGTGACAAGAGCCGTCCAAGAACATCTCTTTGAAGGATTCAGGATAGGTCACAGAAAGGGAGAACGAGTGTCAGCTCTCATCTATGCGGATGACCTCCTAGTCCTCAGTTCAGGGAAGGAAAGTGACTTCAGAACAATGAAACTCATTTTTTACCTATTTGAAGGACTCTCAGGGCTAAAGCTAAACTATAACAAGAGTGCCATTGTGCCCATTGGGATAGAGCACGCCACAGCTAGGAATGCCGCTTTGATAATGGGATGCCAACTGAACCCTCTCCCAATAAACTACTTGGGCATTCCACTAGCTGGAAGCAGACCCAAAAAGGAGGACTTGAGAAAGCTCATCCAGAAAGTCCAGAACAAGCTGACAGCCTTGAAAAGGAGACTGATGTCAAAGGGTGGACGCATCACACTTCTCAACTCGGTCCTATCAGCAATCCCGAACCACTGGATAACTATGTTTAAACTCCCACAATGGTGACATGACAAATAGAAGGAATCCGAAGGGACTTCCTATGAAAGGGAGCAAACCCAAAATCGAAAGCGTACCGCCCAGTACAATAGGAGAGACTAACTCGACCTAAGGAACTAAGCTGGTGGGGCATCCTAAACTTGAAAGCTTTCAATGAAGCACTCCTCGGCAAGTGGTGGAGTCTCCTGAAGGGTGAAACCGGAATCTGTGGAAGAATTATTGCCTATGCCTACTTCCGGAGCGCCCAGGTAAACCCTTATCAGGCTATGCCTGGAACTCCAAACCTTGTGGGCAAATGCGGAACACACAATCCGTAAAGCAAGACAATGGCAACAACAAGAGGGCACACTCCCCAGGCCGGGACCCTTGAGAAATGTTTCAAAACATGCAGAAGCACTTGAACCATAGAGGAACATATGAAGGAGATAGACGACTATGGCGGCTAACCCCAGACCAATCCTTCACGGTCAAGTCACTTTATCTGTTTAGGATGGACAAAGGAGTGAGAAGCTCCCTGCCTGCAACCTTCTAGAAGCAAGCATCTCCCCTAAAAGTCAAACTCTTCTCCTAGTTGGCACGGGAAGACAAACTCCCCATGCTGCAGAACCTGGCAAAGAGAAACTGACAAGGAGAAAGGACACGATGCTACCTATGCGACATGGAAGATGAAAATATCGAACATCTGCTCCTCAAGTGTCAATACTCAGCCGAAGTTTGGAAACACTATGGACGCATCCTTGGGAACCGAAACACAGGGAGAAGATTTCGAAGATGAGGACAACATCGAGAACCTTTCCCCGATGGGACAACCAGGGCAATTAGAACAAACTATAGCAGCCGACTCTCTTGTAACCATCTAATCTACCTAGAGATCAATCTTTTAAAATTGAAACTATGGAACAATGTAACATTGTAACAATTAAACCCCACTAATGAATATGGTTTATCCAATTTTCCGAAAAAAAAACATGTCAAGTTGATGTTCTCATTGATTTTTGCAGTGAAGACGACAATCAAAGAAACTCGCTAATTGAAAAGAAAATTGTGGCTCGTTTAATGATTCAATAATAGAAATTTAATATCTTTAATTAAACATAATATATTATCTTTCACATTCCAAATCACAAGACTTTAATCAACCACAATTTTCAAACTAAATCTGAAACATAAATTGATTGAATTTGACTGTTTATAGATTATTATTCTTATTTGTGCCCGTGCTTCATGCTAGGCGGAAATGATGTATTTGTTTTTTTATGTTTAATTTGAAATACTTGGAAACCATGATCACTCAGACTTCAGTCGATAAAAATGGGTAAATATTTTGAACATATTTATTTATGTAATATATGAGATATATTATTCATGATTATGATTATTAGATGTATGTCAGATTTTATGAAATATGTTTTATGTGTTTTTGAAAAAAAACATTGAAACCTATCTTGGAGGACCAACCCTTTTTCCGTTATGTATGTTACTAATTAGGGAGCGTTTGATTATCCAAGGATTTAGAGATATAGAATGAAGAATTACAGTTGTTTGTTTGGTTAGATGGAGTGAAAAAGAGTTGGATATTATTTAGGTTTCGTTGTTTAAAAGAGAGTATATATATATATATATATATATAAAATATTGATATAAATATTGTAATTAAATTAAAATATTTTGATTAATTTAGAATACTCAAAATTAGAAATTCAATGCAAGGGTAATTTTAAACATATGATTAGGGAAAATTAGGTATAATATTTAATTGTTAATTTTAAGATGGACTGAAGGAGTGTAGTCCAAGTAGAGCTGCATGTCTGAGAAAATAAGGTAGGATGGACAATTGGCCGTATATTTTTCTTGGTTAAGTTATGTTTGCTTTCCCTGCAATCACATTTCTTAATAAGTAAAACAATTTATTTGAAACATTATAATTCTGTTTTTTTAAACAGTTCTGCATGTGTTGAATGATTAACAGTCCAGGTCATAACAATTTTTAAACTAACTTTATTTGATTTGATGAACAACCAAATCTTTAAGTTGGTGGTACACCTACCTTTATATATATATATATATATATATATATATATATATGTATCTTCCACAGAATAACCCTAATTTATGCCCAATGGTTGTGATTTATAATTGAGGGAACACCAGCTTTATATGGAAAACCCTATAAATCTAAAAAAAAAATTATGGGGCTCATGCATGATAGCAATCCACTATACATGAATTAATTTAAAGACTCATCAGAGTACATCGTGATGAGAGGAATACATCCTCCATCAATAATCTCAAAGACATGATGTGGAGCATCCAAAGGTTGGACGTGGGCTTCATGGATATGAAGAGCAAGGGTATCATAGCGAAAGCCTCATGGAGATGCATGAGAGCAAGACTCCATCATCCAAAGAAAGAGCAAGGTTTCATCATGAAATTAAGCTTCATAGATGAGAGCTCCATAGATCATGAAGACATGCTTCCCTTATCCTTGGGTCCTGGGGATAGAATCCAGAAGTTTCTCCCCGTCATGCCGTGTTTTATTTGGCCTCCTAATAACTTGTCTTCTAGGTCTTTCACAAGCCACGTGTTATCATCCTAATAAATCACACGTAAGCATTTTAAAATTGAGCAGCATTATATACATATATATATATATATATATATATATATTAAAGTAATTCTTTCTATAAAGAGAGCACTAACATTGAAAGACCAATAATAGAAAACATCTGTCCCCAAATGTCTTCTTTCTCTTGCACCTATATTCTATACCTTCTCTTCACCTTCATTGTTTTTGTTCTTCCAACGAGTGCTTGGCAATCACAAGCGGCATGTTTCACATCAATCATTAGCTTTGGTGACTCGCTGGCAGACACCGGAAACCTCGTTTTCGTCCTCAATAACTCGGATCGTGCAAGTCAACTTCCTTACGGTGAGACGTTCTTTCATCACCCTACCGGCAGGTTCTCCGACGGCCGTCTCATTGCCGACTTCATTGGTATGCATCAGCTTATTTTATAGTTGTTATATTAATGCTACTTAATTTGTGGCAACATATATTCACATATAATTATTATACACACACACACGAAGATATATATGGTGATTATTGGTGATGAAGTTTTTCATGTTTTTTGTTATTATAGCGGATGTGTTAGGATTGCCTTTTTTAACACCGTATTTGCCCCACTATGGTGATGGCCGGAGTTTTAAGAAAGGGGTTAACTTCGCCGTGGCAAGAGCTACTGCATTGAATGATGACTTTTTTCACAAGAAGGGGATTAAACTAGGGACAAAAAACATCTCTTTGGACATGCAGTTGAAGTGGTTCAATGAATTCCTGTCTTTTCGTGTGCTCTTCCGAAGAAGGTGTGTTTAGTTTATTATTATTATTATTATTTAAGAGTTTTTACTTACCACTCCTCAAAAATAGCTAAATGATCACTTGTTACTCCTTTATTTTTCAATAATACTCCATAACCCCTTATTTTTTTTTATTTTTTTTATTTTTAATTTTTAATTTTACTTGCCACCCATTTAAGTTAGTTCTCCCAATCAAAAGTTTTAAATAGTTTATAAAAATTATTTAAAAAAAAAAGTAAAAGACAAAAATATCTTTTTTTTTCACAATTGACATTTTCCAATGTCTAATAAATAATTAAGAAATTCTAAAAAGGTTATAAATTATGATTTTATTAAGGGGTTACAAGTAAATTTATGTTAAATTTATATAAAAAAGGTGGTTAACTTATATTTTTAAATTTTATTAGTAAAATATTAAAAATAAAATAAAATAATTAGTTTTTTATTAAAAAAATATAAAATACATCAAAAACTAAAAGTGAGCTAATCTTAAATCTTGTGAGTTGCTAAATTACTTGAAATGTGAGAAAAATTATTGAAAATGATATTATATATAAAAAAATGATAAAATTATTACTTTGTATCTATTATAACTCAGGTTAAAGCATAAAACTTTGATCTAGGGGGTGATAAGTAAAATAAAATAAAAGAGGAGATTATGAGATATTATTGAAAAATAAGGGGGTGACAAATGATTTGGCAGTATTTCATGAGATGACAAATAAAAAACTCATTATTTAATTGTGATGAATAGATCAACAACTAATTTAATAAATTATATTTATATATTAAAAATGACAGATATTATATCATGTTCACATATATATTAATAGTGTCATTGTGACGAGAACCACATTGATTAAAACAACTAGCTTTAGTTGAGAACCACATGTATTAAAACAACAAGCTTTAGTTAAGTGTTGAATGGATTAATTCAATAAGCATTTTATTAGTCAATTATATAAATGGTGGGCTAGTTTTCTTAATAAGTAAAAACATTGTGATTTTGATGTTTGGAAAGTGACAATGCACCATTTCAATAATATTAATCTTAAAAAAAGGTTAAATTGAAAATATATCACAAGCAATCAAGATGAATCACAACAGACCAATGACTATGTGGCCTATTGATACTGGGTCCTTTGTTAAGAGAAGGGATTCCTCTGTGGATGGCCCCGGGTCGAATCCCACCTCTTGCAAGGTGAGGGTAACAATTATCCGGATCTGTTCCCGCCCGAGCTACCAAACCTGATTTTTTGGTACCATCTATAATTCTGTTTTTATATGGAGAAGATGATGATTAATATGTTTATTTGAGATCGATAAATTAAATCATAATGACAAAAAATGCTCTATCATAAAGTAGCATTTGAATCAAAGTCTTTCATGGTGTATTTATCCCTTCTAGGCTTCTAGCTCAATATTTTCTTTGTTTAGTATTTGCTTCAATTAATTAATAAGCATCAAGAATAACCAATTTTCAAAAGGAAAGTTGGTTACTCCATTTCATCTCAAAAGGAGATGGAGGTTGAGAGTTTAAATTGTACTAGTGATGTGTTTCCAGTAACTTATCCACATTTATATAAAAAACATTAAGAATAAAGATAGTTTGAAATTAAGAACCAAGTCATGCTATACCAACCTTTATAAGGAAAGTTGGTATTCATTTTTTTTCACAAAAGAGGATGATGGATTGGAATCACGTCGTTGGCGCAGTTCTAATTAATGGCTTCTTCACATTTAAAAAATAAAATAAAATAAAGTCATGCTAGTTTGACTATAAAATTATGATTAAGCTTGTTAATATAAATTATAAGATTAGTTTAATTCTTTAGGAGGATTAAGCTAATCTTTTAGAGCCTTAATTTGGCTTTTAGTCCCCTTGTTCCCTGTCAAACACCACATCATTTGGGCCTGCGGTCCTCTATGATTAGTTGGCGAGAAAGCGATCACTCAATTATCTTTATTACCTTTATCTCTTCCACCGTTTTGTTAGGTCAAATGAGTTGGAAGTCTGATTAACATTATGTAATATGATAGGGTTGAGATTGTCAAGGAGTCGCCCAAACAATCAACTACATCGCAACAGACCTCCCAAAGCCCCTCACCACCCAAGGTGCCGAGCTCCTCCCTACTAAAGTGCCGAGCTCCTCCCTACTATAGTGCCGAGCTCCTCTATACTAAAGTGCCGAGCTCCTCCCTACTATAGTGCCGAGCTCCTCTATACTAAAGTGCCGAGCTCCTCCCTACTATGGTGCCGAGCTCCTCTATACTAAAGTGCCGAGCTCCTCCCCACCTCAGAAACACCTCTCAAATGGACGCATCGTGGCAAACCCTTCAAGACTCCTCACCTCCTCGGAAAATACTCCTCAAATGCCGAGGTCCTCGCCAAGGACCTCATCTCCTCGACTTCCATCCTCATGAGAGAAGCACTCTCCTCAACTGCCCCCACATGGAATTCTCTCTTCCAGAATCTTCTAGAAGCTCAGATCAGTTAGACAGTTATGGGACGGTTAGACAGTTATGTTGCCAGCCTGGAGTCTAGAAGCATCTAGAAGAATGCTGAGCTGGATTTGCTGAGCTGGAGTGCTGAGCTGGCACCCACGTGCTCAAATTGAGTAGCTTGCTCTCCAAGCAACACCCCCACCTCCAGACCCTATAAATACCCCCTCTCCCCAGTTCAACAGTATCTCATTCCGTGCATCCGTGAAGCCCTACCGCTTCCTCAAGCATCTGAGCTCCCATCTTCTTCTTCTCCTTCTTCTCTTCTTCCATTTTCTTTCTCTAGAGCTCATCAACGGAGCTCTACTTTGTAATCATGAAGGGAGATCTAGTGGATTTCATCTCTCATGGAGATGACCGTGGTTTTTTCCCCATTTTTGGGGTTTTCCACGTTATTTGCTGAGCCTCCTTTGCTTTTGAGCTTTTCTCTTTGATCTTCTGGTTCTTCTTCTCTTCCCATTTCAAATACAAATTTAAAGTGTTGCTCGAAATTGGGGCTTGATCCAATTTTGGAGCTAACATATATATATATATATATATATATATATATATATATATATATATATATATATATATATATATATATGTTTTCATTTAAAAAACCTCCATGCATACATGTACTCATGTTTGTATATTCTATGAGATCCATGATTCCTTTCTCAAGCTTCACAACATATAAGCTAACACAAAAAATCATAGTTCTCAATTGAAAAACAATATTGCTACAGATCAAAGACAAACATGGCAACATGAACTTTTATGTCTTGAATTTTTTTCACAGAATGTGAAGACATGTTAACCAGTGCACTATTCTTAATGGGAGAGATTGGAGGGAATGACTTCAACCATCCATTCTTTCAGGGGAGAAGCTTTGAAGAAGTAAGAACATTTGTACCTTCAGTGATCAATGCCATCGGGCCTCACCTATTATCCTGTGATTGAGCTTGGAGCAAAGACATTGTTGGTCCCTAGAAACTTCCCAATTGGATGTATCTCAGCATACCTTTCTATTTTTCATGTCTCCAATGCAGAAGATTATGATGAAGAAACAGGTTGCATCAAGTGGTTGAATGAGTTCTCAGAGTATCACAACCAGCTTCTCATCAAGGAACTAGATCATCTTCGGAAAATGCACCCTCATACAATCATCATCTATGGTGATTATTATCAGGCACTCATGACTATTTACCAATCTCCAGAAAAATATGGTGAGTTTTCGCATTCATTAATTTCCTGTGTTTGATATATATATATATATATATATATATATATATATATATATATATTGCTAAGTTTTTCTGGGTTTTCAATATGGTTCTAGGGTTCCAAAGTTCACCTCTAGGAGCATGTTGTGGAAGTGGAGCTTTGTATAACTATAACTCAAGCTGTTTGTGTGGAGAGTCAGGATCAACGGTGTGCATGGAGCCATCAAGGTATGTTTCATGGGATGGAATGCATTTAATCGAGGTCGCTTATGTGAACATTGCTATTGGATTGCTTGGAGGGAAGTACACTAATCCTCCCTTCACTGAAACATGCACTCTCCTTGAACCAATTGGAAATCTTGAGTTATGGAATTACATGTAATTGAAATTACTGTATTACGTCAAGATTGTTTGGTTTCCTGGACATAACTGAAAATGTTGTATTTAATTCTCTACTAATGTCCACATGCACATCCATTTTTTCCTTTAAATTTATTTCCATCTTTTAATTCCTTTTTAACCTTCTTAATCATCATAATTGACTCATTAAATCCATTTTCCAACTAATTAATTCTTTTAATCTCCTCAAAATTTATTTGCCTATTTTTTTGCTTTATTAAATATATTTTCCAGTTTTCTGAAAATCGGGTCTTTACATGTCATCATAGCACTAGTCGAGTTCCTGCCATAATGCTACCATCTCATTGTAATAGCTGGTAACATCACGGTTGCCTTGCTTTGATTGCCAAGATCGAGTCTTCAAGTCGAAGATCTGAGAGGAATTCTCCAGGTTAGAATATATATGTCTTACATACAGAGTCCCAAACCTCTTTTGCAGCCTTCATAAACATATGGGGTTTGGAGATAGAGATCTCCATTGAGTTGAGCAACCATGTAGTGATAAGAGAATTTTCAGATCTCCAAGTCTTATAGGTTGGATCATCTTCATCAGGAGTCTTCACCTCGCCTGTCAAATACCCCAATTTGCCTCGTCCGTTAATCGCCAACTTCACTGATTGGGACCACTCCAAGTAATTACTGCCATGAGTCGATGGACAATAATCATCATAGATGAGGAGTTCATCGTGACATCGAGGTTGCTTTAGAGTTTGAAATAGTGGAATTGGTTATTAGCCAATCCCTTATTTTGATTCTTGCTAAACTACTAACTTTCCAACATTATCCATTAATAATCTCAAAGACATGAGGACGGTGCCCTTGGATGTGGCCGCAATCACAAGGGCTTCTTAGAGAAAGCCTTATGAAGATGCATGAGAGCAAGACTCCATCATCCAGAGAAAGAGCAAGGCTTCCTCATGAAAGCTTCATAGATGAGAGCTCCATGGAGGCATGGTCTCCTAACCTTATTAGAGCTTCATGGATCATGAAGGCAAGCCCCCCTTACCCTCGGGGTCCTGTGCTCTTCTTCAAGGGGATAGCATCCAGAAGTTTCTCCCTGTCATGACGTGTCTCACTTGGCCTCCTAATAACTTGCCCTCTAAGTCTCACAAGTCATGTGCCATCATCCTAGTTAAGTCACATGTAAACATCTTAGGATTAAACAATATATATATGGGCCTTCCTTCTCGAGTTGCCGAGCAAACTCTGGTACCGGTACCCTGCGCCACATTCTGGAAGATAGGAAGGGAGAGTGACTAGAGATGGAGATAGATAATGTCAAGCTTGAAGAGATTTTTTTCTTTCCTTTTTTTTTTCTTCTTATTGGGGTTTAATTTAATTATGAAAAATATTGTGGTATTGCTACTGTCCATTTAAAACTCTAATATATCAGGCATGTTTGTTTCCATGTTACTCGGGATTAGAATAAAAGAAAACATTAAATTAATTAAATAATAATAACATTTTATTATTTCTCATCGTTCTCAATAGTTAGATATAAATAAATAGATCAATAAATAATAAGTGAAAAATAAGACTAAGACAAGGGGTAAATTTTTTGAGCAGGTACCGAACTATGACCAAATATAATTTTGAGCATCAAATTGAAATTTGTATCTTTTCGGGTACCCTGCATCGATTTGGTTTCACTTAGGAAAATTCAGGGATTCCGGCGATTTTTTACTAACGTGGACGCCGGAAGTGCAACATCAGCGCTGACGTGGATTACAATTAATACAATCAAATAAAACCCTAACCCTAATTATAATTAATACAATCAAATAACATTAATTAACAACTAATTAATATAAAACCCAACCCGAGAACCCTATGCAAACCCTTTCTTCTCCGGCGCCGGTAGAGAGCCATCCATTCCGTCCTTCTTCCATCGTCTCCATAACGTCGGCGGTGAGCTCTTTCTTCTTCGGCATGGTATGCAAATCCTCTCCTTCTCCGGCGTGTCCCATCCTCACGGCCCTCCTTGATGGCTCACTCTCCATCTTCAACAGCGACCCTATCCTCTTCTCCTCCCTCCTCTCTTTTCTTCGCTCCTCCTGGAGCTCCTCTTTTTTCGCATCTATCCCCTTCTCCCCCTCTCCAAATTCGACCCCTTCCCCCTCCAAAGATCCGTTATTTTGCTCCTCCATGGCCCCGACCATCCCTCCATCTTCTGCTCTCTAATCACCACCGACACCTTCGACTTCCTCTCCGAGTGGGTCAGCAAAACCCTAGACTAGTCTCCATCCATACCCCACGAACACTTCCCCTCCTACCATCGTCCAAGCCATTGGCTCATCGTTGGAGAACCTTTTTGCTAGCTTCGAGTCCCCATCAGACGGCTGAAAGTGCCATCGCCGTCTTTGACTGAACCTCGTTTCATACCGGGTGAGGGAGATTGCGCGACAGGAGATTCACTGGTGAGGAAAGAGGATGATGACTTGGATTAAAATATTTTAAAATATTTGCTTATGTGACACTTCCGGAGTCCACGTCAGTAAAAAATTGCCGGAATCCCTTGGATACCCACACGGTGAAACCAAATCGATGCAGGATATCCAAAAAGATACAAATTAAAATTTGATGCTCAAAATGATATTTGGCCATAGTTCGGTACCTACTCAAAAAATTTACCCCTGAGACAAGCAAGGTTTTTTTTCTTAATTGATTGGTGGTGTGAAAATATCAATTTGCAAAAGGAAACGGGGAAAAGAAGAAGTGCTTGCATCGTCGTTCTCGTGTCTCGCGAGACACGCTACTATCCTAACAACCCACCAACCATCGCCGTCCAGCACAAGGGTCAATTTTCTTGGAAAGCGTTCCGATTAGGATGGACATCCGAGAATGTTTCAGTTGGGTTAATCCGGAGGTGCAGTGTAGCTGCACAATTATTCAGTTTGAAGAAAACCGGACAAATAGCGCGGGAATGGATGGATGATCATCATCTCAATCGCGCTAACCCCCATTGGTTCATATATATATATATATATATATATTTTAAAGCAAATATTCCTTCTATAAAGATGGCACTAACATTGAAAGACCAATAATGCAAAACATCTATCTGTCCCCAAATGTCGTCTTCTTCCTCTTACACCAATATTCTATCCCTTCTCTTCACCTTCATTGTTTTTGTTCTTCCAGCGAGAGCTCATCAATCAAGAGGAGCATGTTTCATGCAATCATTAGCTTCGGTGACTTGCTCACAGACACCGGAAACCTTCTTTTCGCCCTCAATAACTCGCACCGTGTTAATCGGCTTCCTTATGGTGAGACGTTCTTTTATCACCCTACCGGCAGGTTCTCTGACGGCCGTCTCATTGCCGACTTCATTGGTATGCATCGGCTTATTTTAGTTGTAATATTTAATGCTACTTTGTCGCAATATATATTCACATATAATTATCACACACACACACACGAAGACATATATGGTTATTATTGGTGATGAATTTTTCATTTTTTTTTGTTATTATAGCGAATGCAGTAGGATTGCCTTTTTTAGCACTGTATTTGCTCCATTATGGTGATGGCCGGAGTTTTAAGAAGGGGTTAACTTCGCTGTGGCAGGAGCTACTGCATTGAATGATGACTTTTTTGACGAGAAGGGGATTAAGCTGGAGACAAAAAACATCTCTTATGGTAGAGGCGGCAGTGGAGTTGTTTTCTAACATGTTTGGAGAGCAGATCGGCAGGCCGGCAGGAAGCGGACGGCGGCTAGGGTTTGGTGTAAACCTTATGGCTTTGGTACCATATAGAGAATTTGCTCAATATTATTAATGATTGAGTTTTGGCTTAAATAAGCCATTACAAGGGTAAAAAGAGCTAATAAGCACCCCAAAGATAAGATAATTATAAATATAAATACAAATGGGAAAAATAGCTAATATGCTCTCTCAATATAAGATAATTATAAAAACAAATGCAAATAACTCTTAATAGTGAGAGAGAGAGAGAGAGAGAGAGAGAGAGGGCTGAAGGTGATTTTTAAACAACCAGCTTTATTGCATTTCAAATTACAACCAATTTGGTTGTAAGTTGAAATGCAACAAAACTAAGTTGAAATAAAAGTTTTGTTCCATGTAACTTGTACTTTCACAATAAGCCAAACTCTCAAAAATTTAACTTACATGTAAAATTATTTACTTTACAACTAGTTACAGAGAACCAAACAACCACTAAGAGAAATGCAAGCCTCACTCGAGATCCAAGTGCCCTCCTACCAAAATAAAAAATGGTTTATCTAAAACAAAAGAATAAAAAAAATATTTCAAATTACATTGGGTTGTTTGGTTCGCAGTTAATAGGAAATAAGTATTTTGGTTTTTTAATTATTTGATTTGATTATTTCTAAATGAGTATGAAATTGTTTTATTATCATTTAATTTATTTTTATTAATATGTACAAGCTATTTTGAGGGCTGGAGTGTGGTAGCCAATTGTACTTGTGAAAGTTGGTATGATAACTTATTTTTTTATTATTAAAATTTAATTAAATATAAAATTATTGTTTAATAAAAAGTATATCAAATAAAAATAGAAAATCAAAATTAAATTTAGAAGAAAGTTCCAAAAAAACGTTCAAAACTTTGCAACTGCACAAAAAGTCCCTGAACTTTTCTCATTTCCCAAAAAACCCTTGCTTTTTGAGAAGATGTCATTTCATCTCCAAAACAAACTGGCGGTGTTAAAAGAGGCGTGAAATGACCCTTATGCCCATCACAGAGAACTAAACCATAAAGTCAACTGTTCTTCTCCCCAACTGGTAGAGTTCGTACTGTCCTCTGCTCTTTAGAACACTCTCGTCAGGCCCACCACCGTCGAGCGCAGGGAAGCCCATTTTCTCGTGCGATCATCGCCGAGGTGAGCCATGCAGAGGAAACTTCTTCACTTATGGGGGTTTGAGGTTTAGGGTTTAGGGTTATCCTGAAGAGTTTATCTTCGATTTTGGGGGTTTTGTGCGTTCGAGATTCATGGGTTATTGTTTGTTTTGGGGTTTAGGGTTTTGGGTGTATCAGTGTGGGTGATTTCTGATTCCGTGTTCATCCTTTGGAATTAAGGCTTTAGGGTTCGTGACTGGTTTGGGGTCTATTTAGGGGTTAGGGTGGTTGAGTATATATATATATTTTTTTTGCGAAAACATTGAAGGTTTGCGTATATTTATTGCCTAAGTAGTTTATTTTCCGAAAGCTCTCGTGCATTTTAAAGATTGCCTGGGTTTTTTTCCGCATGGTTTTGTGTATTTTAAAGGCTAAATCTTGTATTTGTATGCATCCGTTTGTTCTATTGTTGTGGGTTGTTGCATTTACCATTTTAGTGGATGTGTGTACGAAATTCATCATTGGATGTGTTTATTTTCCAGGACCAAGCGTTTAACAGTCTATTTCGATTACTTGTTCATGCACCTCACTTGTTTGATGTAATGTGCAGTTCTCTTTAGGATGGGAAAGAGAAATTGCCCATTCATCAACGCCGGGTGCTACCTGGTTCCGTTCGTCGAGACATTGAGAGAGCTAAGGTCGTCAATGACAGCTCGACATTGGGAGCTGCTTGAGAGAACTCCCTTTCGCCATTTTATGGAGTTGGAGCCTATAATCCAGGAGAGGGGGATACTTGATTCCCTCTTCTCGAAGTACGATGTGAAGACTAGAGTCTTCAAAATAGGTTCGGCTCAGCTTAAGTTCCGGCAGAGGATGTCACCATGATCCTCGGCCTCCGATGCCATGGTGATGTAGTAACCTTCAAGCTGAAGCCCGCAAAGACTGATCTCGAGAGTCGGTTCCTGAGCAAAGCAGCTGACCAACACTGCCATACCATCGAGAAGACTCTCGTTGACCTCGTTGGGAAGGGCGACGGTGATGAGGAGAACTTCGTGAAGATGTTGGTCGTCTACTTCCTCGGAAGCTTTCTGTTCACGAGCACCTCATGTATAGAGCAATATTGGGTTGCGTCGTACGCAGACGACCTCTCAACACTCGAGGACTACGCGGGGGTAGAGGCCACACATAGGTTGTTGATGGAGGACGTCCTCGATGCAGCAGGTTGTACACTACAAGAAAACTGTAAAATAGCGACAAATATTAGCGAGAGAAAAATTTCATTGCAAATTAGCTAGAGATTGGCGACCGATATATAATTAGCTAGGGATTAGCGGGGAAAACTTTCCGTTGCTAAAACTGGAAATTAGCGAGGGACTTTTACCTAGCTAATTAGCAAGGGATAAATTCGTCGCTAATATTATGATATTCATTGTATATTATAATGATATTAGCGACGGATTTTTCTGTCGCCAATATTAAGATATTTATTATACAATATAACGAGATTAGCGACGGAAATATCCGTCGCTAAGCTCATTATGTATCATTGTGTATATAATGAGATTAGCGAAGAATTTTTCCGTCGCTAATATCTTAATTTTCATTGTATAATATAATGATATTAGCGACGGAAATCTGTTGAACCTTGACTATAAATGGAGGGAATTATATATATATAGGATATATGTATTTAGAAATAATTACTTACTTTTACTTTAAAAAGGGCGCATGTGAAAATTCAATTTTTTTAAAAAAAAAATCTATTTTTATAATTCCCAGGTAGATCATTATTTTACAAATTTAAATTTAAAAACTCATAATTTTGAATTGTAAATAATATAAATATTTATATTTATCTATAAATATTAATAAGTGGACAAAAAGGAATTTGGTAATTTATATGCTTTAGTTTTAATGACGAGGAAGAGGAGGGACGTTTGCATAGAGTCATCTAAAGGGAAGAACAAGAAGCCCTTTTACTCTCCTTATATTTATTTATTTGGTCTTTTCTATGCTTTAGTTTTGAAAGCATGTAATTTATATTTAGAAATCTTTGGTAGAGAATTGAGGAGTGATTTTTTTCTAATAAACATGTTGAGAAGTCTCATGAGGAAGAACACGCATTCAAGTATCCCTTTTTCTTTATTTATTTATTTGGTCCTTTCTATACTTTTAGTTTTAATGACCTAATAAATATAGTGATAAACCTTTGGTAGAGAACTTTGAGTAGTAATTTTTTTTCTCATGAACTTGCTTAGAAGCTTTAACTGCTAGGAGGAGGGACGCTATGCAGAGTTATTGATGAGGAAGAACATAATTCAAGTATCATTTTTTCCCTCCTTTTATTTATTTATTTTGTCCAGTTTTAATGGCATAATAAACATAGTTATAAATCTTTGGTAGAGAACTTTGAGGAGTGTTTTTTTTCATGAACTTACTGAGAAGCCTTAACCATCAAGTTGAAATATCTTTTTTTTTTCCATAATGCTTCTAACCATGGAAGAATCTTTTGGCTATGGAAAAAAGGAATATTTGAAATATTTATTTTTTAAATCTAAAAAAATACTTAAAATTAAGAATATTTAATCCTTTAGAAAATCTATTAAAAGATGCAAATAATAAAAATTAAATTTCACATCAAACAAAATATAAATTTCTATTATTTTAACCCATCAAACCATATTAATATTCTTTTAAAAAAATACAAAGATTATTTAATTAATATATTTAATATAGTTAATTCACTATTGGTCCCTGGAATAGTGCCCTAATTTCCTCGGGGTCCTTGGAGTTGTTTGTTTATTATTTAGTGTTGTGTGTGTGTGTTTGACTTAAATGTCCCTAGAAACAGTGGCAGGGACCTATAGATAATTTCCCTTATTTAATATTCTATCATATGCATATATTTTGAAAGCACTAACATCTTACAAATGTTCAGGCTTAAGGAATGAAGAACTATGACAAAATTTCAGGCTTGTAATGTTTAATTTTATTTGTGTCACATGTATTGCACTCTACTGCACATAATTTGTGTGCAAGTATATATATGAAGGTTGTGAATTTTGTTTATCCAGCTTCTTTGAATAAATGTTTTTTTGAAAAATGCAATTATTGGTGTTTTATGTATGTCAAAAACTATATTTTCATAGTTGTGTTGTTTAATGTAATCTACAAAAGTTCTACACATATACATATAAAAAATTACGATCCTTATATATCAATATTAGAAAATCAATACATATTTTAAAAGATTACTAATATTTAAATAATATTATTTAAAAATTCCTGAGCAATGCGAGGACCAATTGCTTGTTACAACTAATATAAGCGGTGAATAATAAAAGGGCAAATTATCTTTTAATCTCTGGCAGTATGTGATACTATTCCCCACCCAAAACACACACACTCAAAACACTATTACACTAAACCCCTACACCCCCCTAAAGGACCTATAGGCAATTTGGGCACTATTCAAGGGACTAAAAGTTAAATAACTAATAATAAAATCCGCTGCTATATATTCTAATTTTTTACTAATTTCATTTTCCACCAGTAAGTGTTATTTAACAATGGATATTAAGGCTATAATCAGTCAATTAGCAGCGGGTTCACTAATATGTAATTGGTTAAGTTGGGTTATATAGAGATGGATTTAACAATCCGCCACTATAGGTCAGCTCGGTTAAGCTGGGGTTATAGTTGCGGATTAAGCTTTTCCCCCTATTTGAGCCCTATTTCCTTCTGTCTTCTCTCTCTCTCTCTCTCTCTCTCTCTCTCTCTCGCTAGCTCTCCCGAGCCTGTTCACCCTTAATCTCTGCCGTGAGCCTCTCATCCCACGAGCTTCTCATCCTGTGAGCCTCTCCGTAGTATGGACACAACTTTCCCCTAATAGAGATTGCAAATAACTCTAAGGCCTTGTTTGGATTGGTTTTTTTCCCCCTAGAAGCGCTTCTTGAGTAAGTTAAGCGCTTATGGGACAAAATAATATGTTTGAATAAGCTTTTTCAAAAAAGGAGAAGATGTAAAAAGCTGAAAAAATGCTTTTTCAGAAGCAAGTGATGTGTAGCTTCTGAAAAAAAAATGTTTTGTAGAAGCTGTTTTAGAAAGTGCCAATTACCAAAACACCCCTCTCAAATCTTTTCAAAGCTATTTTGAAAAGTGTCAATTACTAAAACACCCATTATTTATTATAATTATTTATTTATATTTATTATTATTATTATGATAAACCGCTTCTAGATTAATCTATCCAAACACAAAAAATAACAAAAAGTGCTTAACTTGCTCAAAAAACACTTTTTCAAAAGTTCTTCTATCAAACTTAAAAAATCACTTTGTTCAAAAAGCCAATCCAAACAAGCCCTAAAGCCTTCTTTCATCCTTAGTTAGAGCTTTTTGTTAGAGTTTGTAGTAGCAAGGATTGAATTTTTCAAAAATTATTATAATTCACAACTGAACAAATTGGCAGGGATCATAAACCACTAATTTGTTGGTTCATGATTGAGGGAGATTGTGAGTTGGAGAAGGCTTCAAACCTTGAGAGGATGATGCTTTAGGAGTATCTCTTTGACGGAATCGTCTCTTTTGTGGTTGTTTCTTCTTAGGAAGAAAAGGAAGGAATGCAATGCTGGAACTTTGGTTGTGATTTCTGATGTCCCCGAGGCTTATGCTAATCGTGGAACGGATGTGATGATCGTCCGAGCTGGTGTTGTAGGCTCCATGCATCCTCGCTTGCACCCTCAAAAAGCCGAGATCCCCTAACTTGATTTCATGATTTGGATGTGGATGAGGTCATTTCATGAATGTTTTTTTTAATTGGGAGCATTACAACTACCGTTTATCTACAAAACAAAGCTAATTTCCTTAGCTCTCCAAAGAAGCCACCCGATATTTTTGGTTTCTTGTGATTGTGTATGTCTTTTTTCCAATCTCTTTCCGCCTTGCCAGAGAATGCTCTCATGTTGTCCTTCCTTCGCATGCGTGACACCTCCCAAATGTAAATTTCCTCAATTTTCTTCTACATTCTTCGGGCCATAACTCTTGTCCTTTAGTTTGGCTCCTCCCTATGTTGCTACAACAATCTGATCAGGTGCAGGTTGTCTGATTACAGCGCAACTTTTGTGCTCTCCATGTTTATCAAGGCCTTAATACCTTCTCGCCCTTCCTAAATCTCTCCTTCAAATACTGACTTCACTTTGCAAACCTTTGCTTCTGCAATACATAATTTACCATAGTTAGTGATGATCATATACCCTCCTCCTGCCACTGATTCACTTGGTTCCCAAAAGGCATCAATAAAAAGCAAGTGTTTGAAAACTCCTTGTTGCCACCTTTTCTGATTCTGCTTGACAGTTCCTTAATTTGTTGTGGTTCTGTGGTGATGGTATTCTAGTGCCAATGTTATACCTCTGTTAAAAATTTTCTTTGGCTCTATCTTGCCCATTATAATATTGAGTTGCATCTTCTCTTCGATAGCTGCTATAGTATGCTTCCCACTATCACTATCTCTTCTGTTAAATGCATATGGGCTTCTAGCTTTCTTTTGAAGATGCAATTCCCCTCCTATAAGTCTCTTGAGCCAATGACCCAGTTTCTTAGAAAGCCTATATTCTTTACTTCCATATTAATCTTGCCCATCTGCATTCCAAAAACAAGTGGTTAATTGTCCTATGGCCCACACCGGCCATGTAACAGGTGCATGATCCCTGACACACCAACCTAGAGGTTATAGTTAAACAAACCTCCACTTCCACAACATGCGCCTAGAGGTGAACTTTGGAACCCTAGAACCATATTGAAAACCCGGAAAAACTTAGCAATATATATCAAACACAGGAAATAAATTTGAAAACTCACATATATTTTCAGTGATTGGTAAATAGTTATAAGTGTCTGATAGTAATCAGCATAGATAATAGTGGTATGAGGGTGCGTTTTCCGGAGATGATCCAGTTCCTTGATGAGAAGCTGGTTTTAATACTCTGAAAACTCCTTCAACCACTTGATGCAACCTGTTTCTTCATCATAATATTTTGTGTTGGAGACATGAAAAGTAGAAAGGTATGCTAGGATACATCCAATTGGGAAGTTTCCAGGGACCAACAATGTCCTTGCTCCAAGCTCAATCACAAATAAATACGGCCGAACCGATGTCATTGATCATTGAAGGTACAAATGTTCTCACTTCTTTAAAGCTTCTCCCTTGAAAGAATGGATGGTTGAAGTCATTCCCTCCAGTCTCTCCCATTAAGAATAGTGCACTGCTTAATTTGTCTTCACATTCTGTGAAAAAAATTCAAGACATAAAAGTTCATGTTGTTAGTGTTTGTCTTTGATCTATAGCCTCCTTTATGTCAATATTGTTTTTCAAGTGAGAACTATGATTTTTTGTGTTAGATTATATGTTGTGAAGCTTGAGAAAGGAATCATGGATCTCATTGCATATACAAACATGAGTACAAGTATGCATAGAGGTTTTTTAAATCGAAACTGTAAGTTCTGTCGGGTTGTTCGCCTGTTGTATAATATGTTGCAACACAGATTGCAACTCACTGCTCACAGAATATCTTGAAAGAGAATAACTAACACATTCACACACACGCAAAGGTGAAAAACAAGAGAGGACACAAGAGAGTTGGTAACCCAGTAACCAAGCCTACGTTTGGGGGGCCAAGCCCAGAGAAGACAATCTACTTAAGGAGAAGAAAAGATAGGAGTACAAGAGTTCCACTCACTCCCTCACTCTATAATAAGTACCTACTTTCTTGATTGATGATGACCACTATCACCCTTCTCCTAAGGGACTACTCTAATCGGCTTACCTCAATCCTCAGACTCCTAGTCTTATATAGATGCTTCCCTGCCTTCATTACACAACTATCACCTTTAGGATTTCCAGAATCTTAGCGGCTGCTAAACTGGACGCCTTCCACTTTTAGACATTGCAACCTAGTTGCAACTATGATTGCAATGCGGCCCGGCTGACAAACTGACCAAGCCTACAACTTTTATTGTACTACGACCTCGAGATACCTCCAATCTTCCTGGTTGAGTTCTGAGTCGACTTTGTTGGATCCACCTGATCCCGACCTCCGCAACTAGTCGTTCCACCTCTCCATCATGTTCTCAGCCCATCAAGGTTGTACCACTCCAAGGCACGAGATCTTCATTTATCTTCCAAAACATAATCTCCTCAATCATACTTTTGGTTGTCAATTTTCAAGATTTGCCTTCTTGCATGCTTTCTAAACTTGGTCTTGATTTACCATAGTTTGGCCTTCAATTGTATCCTCAATCAGAGCTTCAATTAGCGAGACAATAAACACTTCAATCAAACCTTGCATCAATCACAAATCAGGTGCAAATCGGGCTTCCATTAATATCTCTAATCAGCTGAATCTAATCCCTAATTAGCTTCTTTCTGCATGTAGGTTGATTGCTCAATCAACTCTTCCTCTTCATTCAACATGAGCTATAGTCACCAGCCTTTTACATATAGCCTCCAAGCAAATCTCCAATCAAAGATGGTGCCCAAAATATCTTTTCTCCAATATGAGTGAGCTGCCAAGTATTTTGAAATCACCTGTCAAGTTGGGTTGTACCAAGCTTGCTCCTTAGTAAATATATTCTCCATGGCAAGCATAGCTCCTGTAGCATCTTCATATGGAGTCTTCATGTCCTTGCATTGTCAACCATCTTGCCTTGTTTTGTCAACTTTCTTGTCTTGGTCAATCTTGCCACAACAATATGTGCTATGTCATCATGTGTCAAATGATGCCAACTTGCTTCAGCACTAACAGAAAATATATATATATATATATAGTCATGTTAGAGTGAGGCCGACCGCACCACTCTAACACCTAAAACCCAACTAAAAATAAAAAAAACAAAAGCCCAAACCCAAAACCCATCACCGGTTGAGTGATAGAGTGGGTCGGCCGCAAATGCGGCCGGCCTCACATCATCATTCTCATATATATATATATATATATATATATATATATATATATATATATATATATATATATATAATATACCAGGCCGGCTGGACATCCGGCCGCCTAATCCTAACACCTATAATATATGTTAAAAATATATAAAAACTATATATTATATTTTTTTTATAATATTTTTAGATATATTTTGATTTATCTATAGATTTTAAACAGAGTTTAGATATGTATATATACTTTTTAAATTATCTTATCTTCAAAATACATGTATACAATATTGCATATAATTTAAAAAAGTATATATATATATATATATATATATATATATATATATATATATATATATATATATATATATATATATATATAAAATCTGTTTAAAATTTATAGATAAATCAAAATACATCTAAAAACATTATAAAAAATATAATATATAGTTTATATATATATATATTAGAAATAAGAAAAATGTTACATTTATATATACATATATATATATATATATATATATATATATATATATATAATTTCCAAATCATTTGAACTTACAAAATGGTGGAAGAGAAAAAGGTAATAATTAAATATGATTGAGTGTTCGTTTTCTCAGACTAATCATAGAGGACCGCGGACCCAAATGATGTGGTGCTTGATAGGGAACAAGAGGATTATAAAAAGCCAAAGGCTCCAAAAGACTAGCTTAATCTTCCTTGAGAATTAAACTAATCTTATCTTCTATATTAACAAGCTTAATCATGATTCTCGTTGATTTTTTTATAATAAATATGAAAAATTCACTAGAAACACGCAAGTGGCAACATTTAAATTCTCGACCTCAATCTCCTTTTGAGATGAAATGGAGTAGCCAATTTTCCATGTGAAAATTGGTTATTCTTGAAGCTTATTAGTTGAATGAAATATTAAATAAAGAAAACATTGAGCTAGAAGGATAAATACACCATGAAAGACTTTGCTTCAAATGCCAATTTATGGTAGAGCATTTTTTTGTCATTATAATTTAATTTATCAATCTCAAATAAACATATTAATCGTCATCATCTCAATATAAAAACAGAATTATAGATGGTACTAATTATTCATCTTGACAGCTTGTGATATATTTTCAATTTAACCTTTTTTGAAGATTAATTAATATTATTGAAATGGTGCATTGTCCCTTTCCAAGCATCAAAATCACAATGTTTTTATTTATTAAGAAAGCTAGCCCACAATTTATGTATAATTGGCTAATAAAATGCTTATTGAATTAATCCATTCAACACTTGACCAAAGCTAGTTGTTTTAGTACATGTGGTTCTCGTGACAAAGACAGTTCTATTAATATATGAACAAAATTTAATACATGTTATTTTTAATATATAAATATAATGTATTAAATTAATTGTTGATCTACTCATTACAATTAAATAATGAGTTTTTTATTTGCCACCTTATAAAAAATAGCGAAATCAATTGTCATCCAGCCCTCATTTCAATAATATCCTGCAGTCTTCTCATTTATTTTTATTTTATTTATCACCCCCTAAATCAAAGTTTTATGCTTTAACATGAGTTTTAATATATGTAACGTAACAATTTTATTGCAATGGTGGATTGTCACTCTCCAAACATCAAAATCACAATGTTTTTATTTGTTAAGAAAGCTAGCCCACCACTTATATATAATTGACTAATAAAAAGCTTATTGAATTAATTCGTTCAACACTTAACTAAAGCTAGCTCAGTTAAGTAGAGCACCTTGTTTACACGTGCGCCAACGCCAACGTTGTTTTTTTTTTATTTGTTTTTTTTGATAAAGTAGATAAACCACATTCCTTTATTGAGAATAGAGAAGATATAGAAACATACAGTCTTACAAGGGTCCCTTGTTGGGCCGGGTTTTATATGTGGGGTATCAGAGTCCCTGGCTGGCATGACCTTCCGGGGTCATCATTCTCGAAGTCTGCTCCACGAAGGCTCAAGCATTGGTCCTCTCTTGTAAGGGTGAGACCTGTGCCTGATGAGGTCGACCATGGGATGTAATTAAGACTGTTGATTGGCATGGGCACTGTCGAACCAAGAGAGGAAAATGAAGTCGATATGTCGGATGAGTTGCCTACAAACGCGCCGTTTGTCATTGAAACATCTCATGTTCCTTTCTAGCCATAGGTTCTAGGTGATGGCCAACACCAGCAGGTGCCATCCCTTGCGGAGATCCTTCCTCAGCTTTTGTCCCATCATTGCGCGTCCCCATAGATCTTGTATCTTAATGGGAATGTGCTTGATCCCCAGGAGAGATGTGTAGTAGGACCATACTTCTACTTCGAATTGGCATTGAAGCAGCAAGAAGTCGGTGTTTTCCTCGAGGAGGTTTCATAGGTAGCAGTGTGTTCTTTCCCCCTGCTAGTTCCTCTTTGCTAGATTGTGTAGCGTGGGGAGCTTGTCTACCTATGCCAACCAAGCGAAGACTTTAACTTTCAGTGGGGTTGATTGCTTCCAGAAGGCTATAGGGAGGGAGCTTCTCATGCCACCGTCCATTCGGGAGTGATAGAGGGACTTGACTGAGAAATCCTGAGATGGGGTGAGTCGCCACTTCCGAGTGTCCGCCATATTGTTTTCCCCGTGGTTGAGGTGCTCTTGTAGCCCTTGCCCATCTCCCACACCCCTTGTAACAGGGGCCCCGATTTAAGCAGTGGTAGGCCTCTTTCGTGAAGTCGTCGTGCTTCCTGGATGGTGAGCTCTGCCTTTCAAAAGAAGCCAATTATAGATAGTTGACATTCATAAAAAGTTGTTTTAATACATGCGGTTCTTGTGACAAAGACAATACTATTAATATGTGAACATTAATAAATGTCATTTTTAATATATAAATAGAATTTATTAAATTAATTGTTGATCTAGTCATCACAATTAAATAATGAGTTTTTTATTTGCCACCTTCTAAAAAATTGCTAAATCACTTGTCACCCGGCCCTCATTTCAATAATACCATGCATTAGGGTATTATTTTTAGGGGTATTTTGGGTATTTCCACTGTATTAGGGTTTTGTTTTTCCTTTCATATTGTTCATCTTTGTAAGTTTCAATTTGCTAAGACAATAGTGAAAGCAGACCAACGGCCGTAGACGTAGCTCTATTCTAGGGTGAACCACGTAAAAAATCTATGTGTTCTTTCTTGTTGTTTTTCTTTCTGTTCATGCTTTTTTCTCTCACGATCTCTAGGAATCACGTCGGATTACTATCAGAAAGATATTTGAGATGTATCTTGACACTCTGACTGGTTTTGATTTGTAGGAATGTTTTGTGTTTCGTGTGACTTATTTGTGTCTCCTAAAATTATTGGATTTCTTTCTCCAGTTATAAACTTTTCTTTGTAGACACGATTTCTCTCACCGCTTAATCCGAATCTTTAGAATTCACTTTGGTTTTGGTTGTAGAAATTCTAGACAATAAAAACTATACTAAAGTCCAATATCATTATAGGTGTTTTACATATAAGTCCAAAAGTTTTTCAAAATCCACTTCTATTTTATTATTAAAGCAATTCCTTCTATAAAGAGAGCAGCACTAACATTGAAAGACCAATAATACAAAACATCTGTCCCCAAATGTCTTCTTCTTCCTCTTGCACCAATATTCTATCCTTTCTCTTGACCTTCATTGTTTTTGTTCTTCCAGCGAGAGCTCATCAATCAAGAGGGGCATGTTTCACGTCAATCATAAGCTTCGGTAACTCGCTCGCAGACACCGGAAACCTTCTTTTCATCCTCAATAAATCGGGCAGTGTAAGTCAAGTTCCTTATTATGGTGAGACGTTCTTTCATCACCCTACCGGCAGGTTCTCCGACGGCCGAATCATTGCCGACTTCATTGGTATGCACTAGCTAATATAATTAATGATTTTATTTGTTACAAACTAATGATTATTGTCGATGAATTTTTCATTTTTTTTTTTTGTTATTATAGCGAATGCGGTAGGATTGCCTTTTTTAGCACCATATTTGCCCCATTATGGTGACGGCCGGAGTTTTAAGAAGGGGGTTAACTTCGCCGTGGGAGGAGCTACTGCATTGAATGATGACTTTTTTGACAAGAAGGGGATTAAACTAGTGGCAAAAAACATCTCTTTAGACGTGCAATTGAAGTGGTTCAAGGAATTCCTGCCTCTCATGTGCTCTTCCAAAGAAGGTGTGTTATTATTATTATTATTATTATTATTATTATTATTATTATTTAAGATTTATTTATTTGTCATCCCTAAAAAATAACCAAATCATTTGTTATTCCTTTAATTTTCAATAATACCCCATAATCCCTTTATTTTATTTTTATTTTATTTGCTACATCTTAGTTAATTTCAATCGGAAAGATATAATTTAAAAAGATCAAATTATAATAGAGGGACATAAAGGGCCGGTTCCGTATAATAGATGGACTAATTTGGGTATTACACCTATAAAAAATGGTAAAATTGTTACTTTACATATATTAAAACTCATGTTGAAGCATAAAACTTTGGTCTAGGTGTGATACGTAAAATAAAAATAAATGAGAAGATTTCGAGATATTATTGAAAATGAGGGCCGCTGGGTGACAAGTGATTTCGCTATTTTTTAGGTGGTGGAAAATAAAAAAAACTCATTATTTAAATGTAATGTGTAGATCAACAATTAATTTAATAAATTATATTTATATATTAAAAATGACACGTATTAAATTATGTTCATATATTAATAGTACTATCTTTGTCACGAGAACCACATGTACGTATTAAAACAACTAGCTTTAGTTTAGTGTTGAATGGAATAATTCACTAAGCATTTTACTAGTCAATTATGTATAAATGGTGGGCTAGCTTTCTTATAATTCACTACAAGAAAACATGTGCATCACAGATGGAAAATTTCATCACTAAAGGGTTAAATTCCGTTGGTAATATACATCATCGATAGAAATTTTCTGTTGGAAATTCTATCACCAAAAACCGAGTCGTTGAAGCCATTCCGTTTGGGAAGAGATTTTCCGTCGATGATGGTTACGTATCACCAACGGAACAATCCGTCGGTAAAATGATTAACAACCATGTAATTTTGGTCTATAAAGGTGCTTATTATTGACGAATTCCTGGCCAATTTAAAACCTCTTATATCACCAACGAAATTCCGCCGATGATAACCTTTACCATCAAAGGAATTTCTGTCTCAATGCCCTTATCACCCAATCAATTCGGTCCCCTCGATAGCCTTCACCACCAACGGAATTCATTCCGTTGGAATTCCTTCGCAAAATCAGTAGGTGATATTTACTTGAATTCCGTTGGAAAAATTCCGTCTCTGATGCACATGTTTTCTTGCAGAATTAATATGTAAAAACATTGCGATTTTGGTGTTTGGAAAGTTAATGCACCATTTCAATAATATTAATTAATCTTCAAAAAAGGTTAAATTGAAAATATATCACAAGATGTCAAGATGAATCATTAGTACCATCTATAATTCTGTTTTTATATTGAGATGATGATTGATATGTTTATTTGAGATTGATAAATTAAATCATGATGACAAAAAATGCTCTACCGTAAATTGGCATTTGAATCAGAGTCTTTCATGGTGTATTTATCCCTTCTAACTCATTATTTTCTTTATTTAGTTTTCCTTCAACTAATAAACTTCAAGAATAGCCAATTTTCACAAGGAAAGTCGGCTACTCCATTTCATCTCAAAGTTTTTGAGATTGAGGTTGAGAACTTAAATGGTACTAGTGGCATGTTTCTAATGACTTGTCCATATTTATTAAAAAAAAAAATCAGTGAGAATAAAGACAGTTTGAAATTAAGAATAAAGTCATGCTAGTTTGACTATAAAATCGTGACTAAGCTTGTTAATATAAAAGATAAGATTAGTTTAATTCTCAAGGAGGATTAAGCTAATCTTTTAGAGCCTCTTGTTCCCTATCAAACACCACATCATTTGGGTCCGCGGTCCTCTATGATTAGTCGGTGAGAAAACGAACACTCAATCATATTTAATTATTACCTTTGTCTCTTCCAACGTTTTGTTAGGTAAAATGAGTTGGAAGTTTGAAGTTTGAGTAATATATATATATATATATGGTTAAAATGAGTTGGAAGTTTGAAGTTTGAGTTATATATATATATATATATATCTTTTAGTGCTGAAGCAAGTAAGTAGACATCATTTGACACATGGTGGTGTGGCACATGCTGATGTAGTAAGATTGACCAAAACAAGAAAGTTGACAAACCAAGGAAAAATGGTTGACAATGCAAGGACATGAAGACTCCATATGAAGATGTTACAAGAGCTATACTTGGCATAGAGAATATATTTACTAGGGAGCAAGCTTGTTACAACCCAACTTGGCAGGTGATTTCAAAATACTTGGCAGCTCACTCATATTGGAGAAAAGATATTTTGGACACCATCTTTGATTAGAGGCTACATGTAGAAGGTTGGTGACTACAGCTCATGTTGAATGAAGAGGAAGAGTTGATTGAGTAATCAACTACATGTGGAAAGAAGCTGATTGGAGATTAGATTTAGCTGATTGGAGGTATTATCGGAAGCCTGATTTTGTAGTTGATTGGTGATTGATGCAAGGCTTGATTGAAGTGTTTATTGTCTCGCTAATTGAAGCTCTGATTGAGGATACAATTGAAGGCTAAACTGGGGTGAATCAAGACCAAGTTTAGAAAGCATGCTGGAAAGCAAATCTAGAAAATTGATAGCCAAAAGTATGATTGAGGAGATCAAGTTTTGGATGATGAATGAAGATATCGCTCCTTGAAGAGGTGCAACCTTGATGGGCTAAGAACGTGACGGTGAGGTGGAACGGCTAGTTGTGGAGGTCGGGATCAGGTGGATCCGACGAAGTTGACTCAGAACTCAACCATAAGGGTTGGAGGTGTCTCGAGGTCATAGTGCAATGAAAGCTGTAGCCGTGGTCAGTTCGTCAGCCGGGTCATGTTGCAATTATAGTTGCAACTATGCTGCAGTAACTAAAAGTGGAAGGCATCCAATTTAGCAGCCGCGAAGATTCCGAAAATCCTAAAGGAGATAGTTGTGTTATGAAGGCATGAAGGTATCTATATAAGACTAGGACTCTAAGGATTGAGGTAAGCAAACTAGAGTAGTCCCTTAGAAGAAGGGTAATAGTGGTCATTGTCAATCAAGAGAGTAGGTGCTTATGATAGAGTGAGGGAGTGAGTGGAACTCTTGTACTCCTGTCTTTTCTACTTCTTTAGTAGATTGTCTTCTCCGGGCTTGGCCCCCCAGACGTAGGCTTGGTTAGCCGAACTGGGTTACCAACTCTCTTGTGTCCTCTCTTGTTGTTCGCCTTGCTTGCTTGTGAATGTATTAGTTATTATCTTTCGAGATATTCTGTGAGCAGTGAGTTACAATCGGTGTTGCAACACATTATACAACAGGCGGACAACCCAATAGAACTTACGGTTTCCATTTAAAATACCTCTATGGATACATGTACTCATGTTTGTATATGCAATGAGATCCATGATTCCTTTCTCAAGCTTCACAACATATAAGCTAACACAAAAAAAATCATAGTTCTCACTTGAAAAACAATATTGAAATAAAGGAGGCTATAGATCAAAGACAAACACTAACAACATGAAGTTTTATGTCTTGAATTTTTCCATAGAATGTGAAGACAAGTTAAGCAGTGCATTGTTCTTAATGGGAGAGATTGGAGGGAATGACTTCAACCATCCATTCTTTCAAGGGAGAAGCTTTGAAGAAGTAAGAACATTTGTACCTTCAGTGATCAATGCCATCAGTTCAGCCATTACTGTTGTGGTTGAGCTTGGAGCAAAGACATTATTGGTCCCTGGAAACTTCCCACTTGGATGTATCTCAGCATACCTTTCTATTTTTCATGTCTCCAATGTAGAAGATTATTATGAAGAAACAGGTTGCATTAAGTGGTTGAATGAGTTCTCAAAGTATTACAACCAACTTCTTATCAAGGAATTGGATCATCTCCGGAAAATGCACCCTTATACCACCATCATCTATGCTGATTACTATCAGGCACTCATAACTATTTACCAATCTCCAGAAAAATATGGTGAGTTTTTGCATTCAATAATTTCTTCTGTTTGATATATATATTGCTAAGTTTTTCAGGGTTTTCAATATGGTTCTAGGGTTCCAATGTTCACCTCTAGGAGCATGTTGTGGATGTGGAGGTTTGTATAACTATAACTCAAGCTGTATGTGTGGAGAGTCAGGATCAACGATGTGCATGGAGCCATCAAGGTATGTTCAATGGGATGGAGTGCACTTAACTGAGGCTGCTTACAGGAACATTGCTACTGGATTGCTTGGAGGGAAGTACACTAATCCCCCCTTTACTGAGACATGCAGTCTCCTTGAACCAATTGGAAACCTTGAGTAACTTCACAGTAATTAAGGGTTATTTGGTTTCTTTATTTCAAATTACTATGGAATCACATGTAATTAAAATTATTGTATTTTAACTTACGTCAAGATTGTTTGGTTTCTTGTAACAGAAAATGTTGTATTTAATTTTCTACTGTTTGGTTTAATGTAAGTTTAGTGATATCATTATCCTATAAAATAAGTAGTGAGATTAATTACCCTTGTCCAATTTTTTATATTTAATATTTTTTAAATATTTTATTTAATATCAAAATTTCATTTTAAGATGGATGCACAAGCTACAGGAAAATCTATATGTATAAAAAAAAACTTTCAACCATTAAATCATGGATAATAATAAAATTTGAGTTTGAATTAAATTTATAAACTGACCTCAATTAAATGACTTGATTGATCAATTATTCATATAATTAACATTGAGTGTTGAATCTCCAATCTAATGACATGCACCTCCTATCTCAATCAAAAATCAAAAACCAAAGCTAATCTACAAGCCGGACTAAATAGCTTGAAACCCTAGAATCTAACTATTTTGAAAATTTTGCCAAAAAGGCAAAAGTCCAAAAATTATTCAAATTTGAAATTTAAAACAAACCAAATAACTCAAATTTGAAATTCAAAATCTAAAATAATCAACCAAAATTATAGACCAAATCAGAATCAAGTCATATCCTAATTCGACAAACGATTTGTTACCTAAAATAGTAAAAATACCTAAAATAAAGATTTGAGGGGGAAAATAATAGAATTTGGTGCCAAAAATTGATGCCCATTGAACAGCGCTTGGTGACCACGTGGTTGGCGTCAAAACAAGCTTTCTGGATTGGTTTCAAACACGTGATTCCAACAGTTGTAGCCAAAGTTATGACCAAACGAGTGAAACACATCATCTGGCTTCAATCCTCCTGCATCAGCCATCCTGGGTTGGAAAGAACTCGCCCTCGAGTTCACAATAGCGCCTTCAAAATCCATGAAGCAAGGACTCACTAGATCCAATCTTTTGATTCTTGAACTTATTATACTCGCCAAACGGAAACGACCAAGAGTTAATATAACCCAAACAAAATGACCAACATTAAAAAGTACTCAAATTTGTGTTTCCTTGTTGTAGAGATTCATGCTAGATAAATAATCATCTACCTTCTCCTTCCACTTGGTCCAACCATAAGTAATATACCACTGAGTTGTAAGTGCCATAACACGACCCCTCGGTAGGTAGGGATATGACTTTCCCTCAAAGTAATACTATACACCACTGCTTGGCCAGTTTCCATAAGTACATTAATGACCAATGTCCTGGCTTCTTGAACTTTATGTCCCCTTGAACTCCCAACCAATAATTGAACCATTAGTGATACCTTTCTCGTACGTCAACTTTTTTGCTTCAGCAAGTTTCTCCTTGTGATTTTGGCTCTTGATTTTAAGATCAACACAAACCTTCTTCGCAGCTTTGTCAGTAATATAAATTATTTGTATGACCTCAAAAGGCAAAACCCACGCATTCTTCACCCCAAACTTTAAACTGAAAGTTGCTTTGATTTTAAGTCCTGCAAAGGCATGTCATCATCTGGAGAGTCATTCATTTGTAATTTATGGAGAGCCTCCTTAGACACCATATTCTTATAACTGTCTCTATCAATGACCACCTTGCAAACTTGTTCAGTAACTGTGCAGGTATTGGTAGTCAGTAGACTCTCATGAATGCCTAAAGTCTCTTGGCTATATCCATACAACACATCGCTTGCCCCGTCAACATCATAGATGGGCTAGTCAATCTTCTCCTCGTAATCGTTATAGATGGGCGGGATCTCCTTGTGGAATCGAAAATACCTGCCTGACATCGTGTCTGTGAAGAAAAATACGGTGACACATCGAATCACAAATGGTTATTTTATTCATTTATTTTGGTTATTGTAGGTACTTTCATTCCTAATAAAGGCAAGCCTCTATTATAAATTACCCCAGACAAAGTCTTGGGAACCTCCGATTAAGGGCAAAAGTACAAGTAAAAGCAATGAATAAACATAATTCATTTATTTGAAAATTATAATTTTTATTACATATAAATATCATAATAGGATGTTTATACATATTATTAATTAATTAATTTATTTATTTAAATAAAGCTGCCTTCCGCCTTGAGATGTTTGCTTCGCTACTTTGGGATTTATGCCGCTTTGGTTACCTCAAGATGCCTACTTTGTCGCCGCCTTGAGATTTGCACTGCCTTAGGATTTATGTTTTGTCGACTGTCTCAAGATGAGTGTTTTATCATCGCCTCGAAAGTAGTATCACTTTGTCAGCTGCCTCGAGTTGCGTATTCTATTAGCGCATTGAAATTTGCCGCTTTAGGATTTGGATTTCATCGACTACATCAAGATGCACGTTCCATAGTCGCATCGAGATGTGTATCATTTTGAAATTTTTGTTTCATCATTCGTCTCAAGATGCAAGTTCCATCGCCGTGATCGTAGATAATGCGATGTCATTATGAGATTTGTATTTTTTATGATCGGCCGCTCCAAGATGCATGTTACTTTGTACCATCAGGATGCTTGCCGTTTTGAGGTTTATATTTCATCGAATGCTTCAAGATGAATGTTTCATTACCACCCCGAGATTCATATCGGCAGCCTCGAGATAAGCGCTCTATCACCTCCTTGAAGTCCGTACCGCTTGGGGATTTGGATTTTATCAGCCAGCTAAAGATGCATGCTCCTTCATTGCATCAAGATGGCATGCTACTCTGAGATTCAGGTTTTATCAGCTGCCTCGAGGTAAGTGGTCCTCCGTCGTCTCAAGATGCATACCACTTTGAGATTTGTATTTTGGGCAACCTTGATATGTATCTCTCATCGTCGCCTCGAGATGCGTGCACATGCACATGTAAGTGAATTCAAATTTCTCTTTTTTTATCACATTTTAGCCATAAAATGCCATTTCATTAATAATATTTTTAATGTTTTAATACAATTAAATCAACCTATTTTTTTATGAAATAGGACCCAAGTCTTTCTCTTTTTTTTTTTACATATTTTTTTAATGGGCCCAACTCCCTTTTTCCATGGCCTTTTTTTTATTTATTACTTTTTTTTTTATTCTATCACCAGCCTTCTCTTAAACATCATCATTCCTTTGACTTTCATTTTTTTTTTATTGTTACTATTACTATTATTATTTTAAGCTAGTCCTTTGACTTTCAGCACATCATTAGCTTATCTCCCTTCAAACATCATCAATTTCAATTTGTAACAAAAGCATCAACCAAATGTGCAATTACTTCAAGGGGACCTTCTAATACACATTTCAAAGTATTAGTAGCCTCTCAAGGTTTGTATTATGAGAATGCTCTTGTGGTGAATGGCAGATTTTAGATGAACCATTTGCAAGGGCACGAAGGCCAAGCAAAATGGCAATCTGGCAAAACAACATCAAACACTTTAATGGCAAAATGGCAGATTTTCGATGAACCAATTCCACATATATTGAACACCAAGCACTTCTTCTAGCCAATGAGAATAAGTTTTAATATCTCCTTGAGAATTTAGAGGAAGAATATTAGATCATACATTCAAAGCAAGTCAAATATTTCATTAAAGCATTTCATCAAACACTTTAAGGGCACCTTACATAACTGCACATTTAATCATGCATTTGGAATGCCCCTTCAATGAAGTTTACAATCATTCATATCAACTGGATTACACAAAATGTAGTCACTACAATCTTGCTCTTTTTCTCATTATGAAATTACTATAGTTTGCTCTTCTTCTCATATACCCTTTCTATTTCCATTTTTCCTTCTCCATCTTCTTCTCCTTGGCTTTTGCTTTTACAGTAGCTGTAAAATCCAAGATTTTCATGAATAAAAAGGATTTAGAATTTCCTCTATTTAATTTCTAGTTAAATTGCCAAAGGGTATTTTGGGGATTAGTATAAATCCCAAGGGCATTTTGGTAAAAATGGGCATGAAAAAATTATCTCATAATTTATTTAAGTTAATTAGTAATTGATTTAATTATATTTGGAAATAACCAATTTAATTAAATATGGAAAACCTCTAAATGATTATTGATTGGAACTAAGATGGAAGAAGGATTCAAGTTGTTTTAATCAATTTTAAGGAAAGTCCTAAGTTGGTATGACTTGATTTCAATTTAAAAGGAAGGAGAAAATAATTACAATCTCTTGATTTAAATTATTTGGACTGCCAAGGGTCCGGTAGTAATTACAAAAAGAAAGAGGATTAAAAAATAAATGTGTTTCTCTCAGAGAAAGGACCTAGACATAAAAGTAAAAAGAAGAAGGACTTGAGAGGAAATTCACACTCTCTCACAAGACAAGGACCCAAATATAATTTTGTGAAATTGGGGGACTTTTACGCATAAGACCAGAAGGGTTGTGTATAAAGATTGGACAGACGGCTAGGATTTAATCATCCCTCAAGGTGCTGATAGCGAAGCAAGCGATCCAACGGTTTGCTTCAGCTGTGGCATCCTTATAGGCGCGCTCCTACCTTGCGGCCAACTCCCAGCCATTGACTTGACGAACAGATCAATCTCGAGGCACCCACAGCCACTCTCTTCCCCGCCAGTTCACCATCGCGGGAGCACGCCTCCACCGTAATCAAAGGACGTCCTGAAAAGGTAGGCAGTGGGGTTGATTTACATGCGATCTCCGTCATCAATGGGATCGATCGCACCGAGATCCTCCACATCCCCTTATGAATGGGACCATCTTACTGCGAGCCACACTCGACCTCGTTGGAGCTGCAGTGATCACCTTTACCGTGAGAGGAAGGGGAAGGAGATAGGAAGGTTCGCAGTGAATGACTGAGGATGCGAGAGTGGAGAAGTAGATACGGTCAACCTCCTCTGTCTTTCTCCGACCGGCAGTGAAGCATCACGAGCGCACCACCATCGTCTCCGGTGAGCTTCCTTCTATGTTTTTCTATTTACTATTCCAGTCGAACATGCATTAGGAAAGGGGAGTTAGACGAAGGAGAGCCTGCAGTTCATCGGGTTCTCTTCCACCGTGGACGGGATGACCGAGGAAAGGACAGGCCATGGGCGGCTGAACTCCGGTGAGGAACAAAGAAGAAAATTAAGGAGGACTCGGCAGATGGAGGGACCTCGGTATTGGGTTCTCCGGTCATAGGCCGCATGGGAACTCGCCAACGACCATTGGACAGAGAAGGAAACCCCATCACGGGGTCGGGCGTGATCGCCTTCTCCGGGAGGCACGGCTTGAGAAGAGATAAGAGAGAGAGAGGGACGGTTAGGGTAGTTAATAAATTATAATGATTAAATAATTTAATTAATTGTTAACTAAGTTATTTGATTTAACTAATTAGTTCATTATCTGGTAAATAATTGATTAGTGAACTAATTAGAAATTAAGGGTGCGTTTGGATAGGGGGATTCATTCTTTTACAGAGGAGAATGAATCCCCCCAAAAATGGATACCCATGTTTGGGTATTTATTGAGGGGAATGAATCCCTTTTATATGGGATTAGGAATCCCCCATGAGGGGATTGGCCATTCCCCCCAAATTTTGGCCATTCCCCCCATGAGGGGAATGGACAAATTACCCATTTGTCCCCTTAATTAACTCTAATAATTAATTATTATAATTAACAACTAATTATTATAAGTAAATATTAATTATAATAATTAATTAATTAATATTATTAAAAATTTAAATATAACTAATTGATTATTAAAATTAATGGTTAATTTAATAATTAAATTAAAAATTGTTCTTAATTAAATAATTAGGTGAATTATAATCATTTTTGTATTACAAATTGTCCTTAATTATATTAATTAAATAAAAAATGATTAAATATCAATATTTATATTTAATTATAATGATTTATTTGATTAAAATAAATTAATTATAATAATTAAATCATAGGAGGGAAATGGACAAATGACCCATTTGGCCCCTCAATTTACTATAATAATTAATTATTATAATTAACAACTAATTATAATAGTTAATTATTATAAATAATAATAATAATAGTAATAATAATAATAATAATAATAATAAAATTATAATAAAATTATAATTAACAATTTAAATATAATAATTGATTATTAAAATTAATTGTTAATTTAATAATTAAATTAAAAAAATGTTCTTAATTAAATGATTATGTGAATTATAATTGTTTTTGCATAACAAATTCTTCTTAATTATATTAATTAAATAAAAAATTATTAAATTGGGATATTTATATTTAATTAAAAAAATTAATTATAAGAATTAAATCGAAGTATTCTAATCAAAGTATTTTATAAAAAAAATAAATCCATTTTTATATCAAGGGTATAAAAGTAATTATATCACAACCTTTTTCTTTACTTTTCTCATTCTCAATACATTACCTTCCTATTACCTCCCATCCAAACAAGGTAATCATTACCCTTCCTATTCTTTTTCTTTCCATTCCTTTCTCCTTTTCATTCCCATGCCCACTCCTTTCCTTTCCATTCCCCTTACCCAAACGCAACCTAAATAATTTGGATAATTGGTTAGTTAATGATCACTTAGTGATTTATTAATTAGTTGTTGACTAATTGATTAATGAATGATGAGGTTTGTTGGGATTGAATTTAGACCCGACCAAATCCTTGTAATCAAACCAAGTTTGATTTAACTAAAACAAAACATGGTATATGTTTGAGTCTAATCTGGAATCTCTAACTCAATCTGGGTTGAGTTCAATGTTGGGTTGGGCCGATTGATAGACAATCTAGATTAATTAATGGATTAATTAATTTGGAAGACTAATAAGTGGTTAACTAGATGGTTAATCGGATAATTAATTAAGGTAGATAATTAATTTGATTAACTAATTAGTTAATTGATTAACAAGTGATTAATTAATTTGGTTAATTAATCAAGTAAATGCTTAATCGGTTGGGTTTGGGCCAACCAGTTAGCAAATTTGGGTTGAATCAAGTTGACTTAAGATTTGGGCAAAGTCAAGAAACAAATAAAATAAAAATAAATAAACAAAGGGGGTGTAAGGATGGCGGTTTGAACCTAGGACCTCCAACATGGGCTTAGTAGGCCTTAACCACCAAGCCAATAGATTCTATTTATGTAAATAAATAAGTTTAGTCATTTAAGGTAGAATGACACAAAAATGCGAGGGAAGGCCCACAAGTCGGACTTGGGCCCGTTAGAGCATACATTATAGATATAATGCTCATAGACATGTATATTTATTAAGAATAGAATTGTCATTATCAGATATTGACGTGGATGCGTCGGGAAGTCCCGTGGAATACAAGACTCTGTGATTTTAGGTAAGTACACTTGCCTCGTCTTACTCTTCAGAGTTTTCTTGACATGTCTTTATTATGACATATTGCTTTGAGTTCATTCATGCTTCTTGATTTATTGAGATCCATGTATAGCATGATTGATTGTTTCGGGATGTTGGGATCCCTACTTGTTGTTTGGTCTTCCGCCCGGATTCAGTGGAGCGTGTGTGCTCCTTTGCAGAACGTTCAAGGACGGGACACCCTGATGTTCCGGCATTGCCATGCCAGAGGGACCGATCACTGGTTGTCCTGCCCGTCAGTGGGAGTGATTCGCTGGCTGTGTCGACACGTACGATAGGTGGCACTACCAACATACGACCCGAGAGCCGTAGCTACCGGATGGTCATGCTTGCGGCAGGTTTGCTGATGATGCTAACCGGGGGAGACATTTGTGGAGCTTCCATTGGAACTCTTATCAGAGCCCCAGGGCTTCTATAGCTAGGAGTCGTTACCTTGCTTGTTTTTGTGGTAGACTCCTAGGGATTTTGAGGGGCGTGCCCCAAGTTTGATTTTGATATTCTTACTTGTTGATATCATGTTTTTCTTGAACCCCGCAGGGGTACTTACTGAGCTAGCAGTGACGGCCTCCACAAGGGAGCCAGAGGCTTGGTGCGGGTTAGCGACGATGGCCTTCACAAGGGAGCCAGAGGCTTGGTGAGGGTTGGCGACGACAGCCTCGATCCACAAGGCAGTCGAAAGCTTGGTGAGGGCTGGCGGTGATGGCCTCCATAAGGGATCCGGAGGCTTAGTGAGGGTTGGCGACGATGACCTCCACAAGGGAGCCGGAAGCTTTGTTGACGGCAATCGAACGGTGATGATGAAGAGGAAAACGGGAGAGGGTCCCTTTGCGCTGGATATTCTTATTTTCCCCTCCCCGCTTTTTCATCAGGTTTTTCCTTTTTTAATAGACCGAGGATCACAATCGTAGGATCAACGTAGACCGGATCGTGAGGATAATATCAAAATTTATTATTTTTATTTTAAATTTAAAATCGCAGGATAGAGATAAATTGAGATAGCGTTTTTTATTTTAAATTAGCTTGATCTTATCCTCTCGGTGGTAGAGAGCCGACCACGGATATGCCTCTGGATATGTTTTCTTTGGGCATCTCAAGATTTATATTTAGTTATTATTTATTCTTTTAAATTGCCTCGAGATTTGCATTCTTGGGCATCTTGGAATTTGAGATCGCTTTGAGATAAGTGTTCTCAAGCTATCTAATTGGAAACCAACTCGAGATATGTGTTTTCGAGCTATCTAATTTGAGATTGCCTCAAGATATGTGCTCTTGAGCTATCTTGGAATTGTTTCCTTAACTCGCCTCGGGATCAGACCATATATATATATATTTATTTTAAATTAAAATATCTTAATTTCAGGATATTTTAAGATACTTATTTCATTCAAAATATTTCTTTGGGCATGGCTTTTTATTCTTTTTTTATATATATAAACACTCCTCCTCATCATCGTCCTAGATGGGCGAGATCTCCTCTTCATAATCAACGTAGATGGGTTGGCCAAACCCGTTATGATCTCTATGATCATGGTGCTAGACTTTCTCGTTCGAAACCTGCCCACAACAACCACGATCGAAATCGATCATCGCTAGACGCCTTGATAACTTCGTGACTTGCCTCGCTCAGAATCATTAATCATCAAAGGTCAGGTTAACTCTGTGACTTGCCTCTGTAGATCCTTGTTCATCGCCTCCAGAGCGCTCCAGTCATGGTATTGGACTTCCTCAACCGGAACCTATCCACCCTGGCGACCATGACCACCAGTCATTGATGTCGATGATGACGCTCCCCAAGAAGATGATGAGTTCTGATACCAACTAACATCGGGCGAGGTAGTGATTAATCCGCGGGCTAGCAAGAACCAAGGATCCTAAGGAAGAACAAACAAAGAACCAAGGTAAACTAGAGAAATATCTCTGAAATTCAAATTTTCATTAATCAAAGACCAAAAACCAAAGCTAGTCCACAAGCCGGACTAAATAGCTTAAAACCCTAGAATCTAACTATTTTGGAAATTTCCCCAAAAAAGCTAAAGTCCAAAAAATATTCAAATTTGAAATTTAAAACAAACCAAATAATTAAAATTTGAAATTAAAATAATCAACCAAAATCCTAAACCAAATCAGAATCAAATTATATCCTAATTCGACAAATGATTTGTTACCTAAAAATGTAAAAACACCTAAAAATTAAGATTCGAGGGGAAAATAACAAAATTTGGCATCAAAAATTGATGCCCAATGAGCAAAGCTGGGTGACTACGTGGTAGGTGCCGAAACGAGCTTTTTGAATTGGGTTCAAACGCATGATTCCGAAACCCATAGCCAAAGTTATGGCCAAATGATTGAAACACTTCATCTGGCTCGAATGCTCCTGCATCAATATGTAAGAATGGGAATAAAGAAGTGAAAACACATGTACACACATGTGCACAAACATAGTAGATTTTTCCATATCAACAGTATATTGTGTACAAGAAAATTATAATGCAATAAACATATCTTTATAATCAGTTAAATAAAGCATTATAGAGCGAATATAATTGCTTTTATTTTAGGATTAAAGCCATTTTTGGTCCCTGGAAAGAGGTCTAATGTTCATTTCCATCCTAAATTTCAAAAGTTCAATACAGTCCTTGTATTTTGAGTATTCTGTCATATTTGGTCCCTGGCACTGATGTCGCTCTGACGTAGCATACGAATGAAATATATGGTATTTACTTGTTTTTTTAATTTTACAGGTGGTCATATTTTGATGACGTGGCGGGCATGCTGGACTGTTGTCGTGGCATGCCACGTGGCAAAATTTTTAATTATTATTTTTTTTATTTTTTATTTTTTATTTTTAATTATTTTTAATTTTTTATTTTATATTTTTATTTTTTTTATATTTCTTCAAAAAATAAAAAAAAATACAAAATAAAAAATATATATGTGAAGTACAAGAATTTCATGTTTTAAATAATTATCTTTAGGATTTTATGTTTTCTTTTTTAAATTAATTAGTTGTTTGTTTAGAAAAAATAAGGGAAAGTCTCCCAAATTTGAAATTTGTTGGAATTATTATTCGAATAAATTTTCTATTAAATACTCCTTAGAGTAATCAAGTGATCAAGTCGTAAATTAATCAATGTTAAGTATAAAAAGGGAAATTAAAATGAAAAATACCCTAATTAGAGTAAATTGGGATCATTAAGGACCTAATGGTAATTTGGGAAAAGAACAGGGACTGAGAGATAATTTGCACCTCTCTGGACAAGGGACCTATCAGTAATTTTTAGAAAATTCAGGGACTAGAACAAAATTACGTCTCTCTGTCAGCTGAGGGACTTTCATGTAAAAAGAAAGAAATAGGAGGACTTAAATATAATTTTGCGTAAAAAAACCAGGCAAAGAGGGTAGTCAAAGAGAACGAACGGCTAGGGTTAAATAATCCACAGATCGCGATAAAGTTCGAGGCACAAGGGTGATATCTGGCCGCCCGCTATCGTCCGATTAGAGCCGTTGATCTAAAATAAAGCTAGATGCGAGGAGAGGGATTAAAGCAAGGGTCGTTGGATCTGTCACGCCCCGACTCGGATCCCGGGACCTCGGGCACGTCAACAGACTGGCCGTTAGCAGAGATAAAGTCAACTCAAATACAAGGCCTAAATGTGATATAGCAGATAACAATCCACAAAATAAACTCAAGTTCAAAGGAACATGGAGTCATAAGGGTCCATAGGCCCTATACAAAGTTTGGTCCCTATACGGGTCCTACAGAAAGTAAACAGCTCACAAAATAAAAGATAAAGGAGACCTCCAGACCTCGGATCTCCTAATGATCTCTCATAGTCAATCTCTCTCTAGTGCCACCCCTAGACCTCGGAATCTGTAAAAGAGAGAAAGAGCAAAATGCATGAGCTTTCGAATGGAAAGCTCAGTAAGTACCCCTACGGGGGTCACAAAGACATAAGAAAATGATATGTCAAATAAAAGATCACAGTCTCAAGAAAACTCAACCCTAGGGGTATACCGGAAACAATCCAAAGGTATGACCCCTGATAACAGAAGCCCTCGAGCTCTGTGATGAGTTTCAAAGTAAACTCAAGGATTACTCCCGGCCAGTAAGTCTAGCTATTTGCTGTAAGCACGACCTTCTGGTCGTTCGACCCTCCGGTGGCAAATCGGTAGAACTACCTCTCATACGTGTTAACACGGTCAGCGTACCATGCCCACTGACGGGTAGGACCACCAGAGAATTGCCTCTCTGGCAAGGCAGACAGAAATGCCAGGGGGTCCCTTCCCCGACATTTCCCTATCGGAGTCCCCATGCTCCACTGAGTCCGGGCAGTAGACCACAACGAACAGGGATACCAACATCCCGTAAACAAATCATACATGCTCAACAGGAATCTAGAAAATAGACATGGATGCATGTATGTCATCATTGAAGTAAAAGTAAAATAAAGGCCAAACAAAACCCGAAACCGGGTAGGAACGAGGCAAGTGTACTTACCTCTTGTTGGAGCTAGAAGTCCTCCTAGTCTCCTCTTGAGTGCCTTACAACTCCCGAGAGTATCTGGCATACAAGGTTCCTTTCAGTGTCAAGTTGCTAATAAATCCCTATGTCTCTAGTTGCACATGTATGCCTATTATTTCTGTTGGGCCTAGGCCCACTAACGGGTCCTAAAGACCATCTCTCGGGTTAATGGTCTGTATTCTATGTTTCCATGCCCTTTAGTTGTCTCTAGACCCAATTTGGTCAAACCTAGCCAACTCTACGTTCATTTATGCAGTGCAGACCCTACTTGGTCATCTCTAGTCATTTTAGATGATTTGGGCCCACTTCTAAGGCCTTTAACCAATTTAGCTTGATGATTCCCTTTTCTCTACCGATATAATTAATTAAATCCTTTTTAATTAATTATTTTATCCGACTTTCAATTTATTTTTTCAATTAAATTCATCAATCGGATTTGATCATCCAAGGTTAACAAGGAAGTCGATTAATCTACCTAGATATGATTTATTTAAATATCTTGGTACAAAAAGTTAATTTCTCTTATTTAAATAAATCATCAACTGGTTAATTGATTCAACTACTATTAGGGCATACAAAATTGTCACACTATAATAGTCCATTCCCTTCTAACACTAATCAAATAATTAGCTAGTTAATTTTCCGATTAACTACTAGTTATGATTAACTAACTAATTAATTAAATTTCCTCAATTTATCTCACCATAATTTGACAACTAAATAATTGTCACACTTCTATTTAATTAATATTACTAATCTATGAGAAAACAAAATATCAACTAATTAGTACTATTAATCAATTAATATGTAACACTATACTTAGTTAAATTAATTAATTTTTAATTAATTAGAATTTTTTTTTTATTTTCCTCTTTCTTCTTCGTTTCTCTCTTCTCTCTCGCGCGCGATCGAGCCCTGTCGGAGCTCACAGAGGATGACAGCAGCTCCCACTACGATGTAAAACCCATACCGGAGCCGTGTCTCCCACCAAGCACCGCCTGAGCACAGTCGTGCGTCGTTCACCCTCTCCGTCTTCTCCATTATCGCCTCCCTTCCCGGCAGAAACTTGCACTATGGCGACGAGCTCACCCCATCGTCGCAAACGTTAACTAATGACACCAGAACATAGAAAAAGTAGTACAGGCGCTTACCGAAGGTTTGGGGATGACAATGGAGCCATCGGTGAACCTCCCGACGTCAAGTACACCTCCTGTCCTTCCGGCAAGCTTGAGCAACAACTCTCTCCCACAGCTCGTCTTGGTCTCCTTCACCACCAAGGCCGGGTCGAGACGGCTACACTTTCGGCAGGGTGCAAACTTCGGCGTAAGCTCTCTTCCTTCTCAAATGCATTACCTTCGTAGGAAAACAAATCAACGGTCTGATCTTATTACCTTTCCTAGTATCCAAACCCCACTAGATGATTTGATCTTAGCATGTCACGTGGCTTCTGAGATCTGTAACCCTTGCCTCGCAATCTATCACGATCAGATGGATCTGCTCTCGGCTTAACACGTGGCATCCTATGAGCCACTATAATGCTCCGTGATTAGTTGCAATCTATGATAATATAATCTCAGCCGTCTACTTCATTCCATTTGTATTTTTATCTGGAATATTTTCCAGTAGTCCCTAGTTTCTCTTAACTTACAATTTAGTCCCTTCTCTGTGAGAGAGGATATTTTACTTTTAGTCCTTGGTATTTTCAAAATTACCAAAAGGTCCTCCGGACCTTCCATTAACCCTAGTTAGGGCTTTTGCCTACAAATTCCCATTTCCTCCCATCATCTAATTCCCACATAATTAAACTATTTAATTCCTTAGGAAAATTTGTTTAGTTATCCAATTTGAAGAAATTTTTAAACTGATTTTATTTTCATAAAATCTTTGGATTTTACAGGATCGCTACGCGCGATCAGGGCCACCCATCCGTAGGGGATCGATCTTGAGGCAGCAACAGCGGTCTTCTCCAATGCGTCGCCGCTGCATACGCTGCTGCGCGACATTATCAACCTTGCAAACGTTCAAAATAGAATTTAAAGTTATCCGATCAAAAGTAGTTTATCTGGAAGCTCTCTGATAGCTTTATAAATAGAGAAAAACCCTCTATGAATCTGGACGACTTCGACGGAGAGCCAGCGCCACCACCTTCTTTGTGAGGGATTGAGAGACAGAGAGACTGGGAAGAGAAAAAGGGGAGTGTCGAAGGCTCACCATCAGCCAGAGGGCGATCACCAGGCACCTGTAGTCGCACGGAGAAGGAGAACTCATCAGGAGATCAGAACGAGCACCGCCGCTTTCTGGTAAGTCTCTCTCGCTTTGGATTCTTGAATTCTTGACGGCAGTAATGCATGTATATGGGGTAGAGAGAGAAAAAGAGAGAGAAAGAGAGGGAGAGGTTGAGTTTTCTCACTTGTCTACTTCCGCGGGGCTGAGCGCCGGTGAGGATTAATCCTGGCTGGGGATAGACGCGCTCCGGCGATGAGGACTTGAGGACCCTCTGATCCGGACATGCAGCTGATGGGAACCAAGGAACAGAAGCGAATCAAGCCTTTTGTGTGCCGCTGGGAACCACCAACTCTTCCCTCCTCTCCAGCGAGGTCCGTTCAGAGGTTGAAGATGGGTTCGAGCCCGAGTTTGGTATGGTGAGAAGGTTGAGTCCAACCAGTTTAAAACAGGGTGGAGATTGATGGTTTAATCAAATCAAATTGATTTGGATTCAACTTAAGTTTATAGGGTTGAGTCTAGGCAGGTATTTGGTTGGGTTGAATCCAATTTAAAAACAAAAGGATTTGGGTTGGGTCAGATGGTTAGTCAAGATTATAGTTCAAGTGTTGGGCCTGGTTTGGAAGTGATTGAATTTAGTTATAAGAAGATGATTTGATTGAGTGAAATTAGTTGGGTTTTAAACAAATAAGTTGGGTTCAAGTAGATTGATAAACTAATTCAATGAATATAGTTTTGGACTAGCCAAGTTAGTTGGGCTCAATTGATTTTAAATCAGAGCATTGGGTCTAATTTAACTAAGTTATGGTTAGTCAGATAAGTAAAAGAAGAAATAAAAAGAGAAAAGAATAAAAATATTCATTGGTGGTGGGAATAGAACCCAACACCTCTATAACCAAGTATTGGGCCTTAACCACTAGAGTACACTAGATTTTGATGATGGATGGGTTCCGGACAATTAATAAGGGACTGACAGAGGCCAACTAGACTTGAATATGGCCCAATAATAAACCATTCACATGCATATAGGAGTTACGCATAATTACTATTGCTTATATTAAATTTATTACCAGATTTCAGCATAAAACTGTGGAGACACTCCAGGTGGGGAATCTCGAGTAGACAGTTGTTCGAAGTAAGTTACCTCCGCCTAGTTTTGACCCGTCGTTGGGTTCCTTGATTTTGTTGTTGCTATTTCTTTTAGCATGTCTATTGTCTATCTATTTTTGGAATGTGTGCACATAGTTTGCTTCCTTCTTTGTATGTGCATGGTCGATGTGCTGGAAATTTATTTCATTATCTGTTGTTTGGATTATTCATTGGGCACACCACCCTGTGACCAACATTTGATCATAGGCCATGGCTTATGTGCTGGCCAGGCAAGTGTGCGCCAGGTGAGTTCTTATTCTTCCGGTTCAGTGGAGCAAATGCTCATGTGTGGGCCTTCGAGTTTGAGAGCACCACTGGCGTTACGATAGTTCCATGCCAAGGGGAGGATACCCTGGTAGTCCAACCTGTTAGTAGGACGATATACTGACCGTGTTGACACGTATGAGAGACCGAGGTCGATTCCAGTAGAGGCTGGGTGCTGACCAGAGAAGGTTGTTGTTTCTTAATCTAGGAGTTTTTGCCTTTCTGGCCTCCTAGAATTGTGTTTGTGCATTATTTATTGCTTATTGCTGCTCATGCTTATTGAATGGCTTTGTTGTGATCCCTGTAGAGAACTTACTGAGCTTTCCTTTCGAAAGCTCACTCCACTTTCTTTTTTTTTTCCTCTCTTTTAGTATTGAGGGATTAGCTGAGTTGGTTTTAGGAGCGTCAGAACACAACTTGCCAAGGTTGGAAGATCTCAACTAGTTCTTACTTGTAGGACCCCTGCAGAGTGTATAAGTTCTATTTTGCTTTCCGTTATAACGCTGATAAATAAATTTTGATTTATTTATGATATTTTTTTATCTGTTTCTAAATTATTTAGGCCTTGTATCCGAGCGAGGCCCATCTTCACTTGGATACCCCGATTACGTACGCGTGCACGAGGTCACAGGATTGAGCGTGACAATATAATTAAAAAAAGGAAAATCATTCATAGGTCCCTGAAAAATTTTAAACTTCCCAAACAGTCCTTCTGACATTAAACTTTCCCAAACAGTCCCTCCTTTTCTATAAAGTTATTTTCAACCTCTGAGGCTCACTCCGCCTATTATTTTTTGTTTAAATACCAGCTTTTCCCATTCTTTAGGAGAAAATTTCCCCACCAAATCATGTCATAAGTTTTGAATTTTGTACTCCACCCATCACATCATCACCTTTTTTCCATCTTTTCACTTACTTTTATAGTTCGAATGACTTACATATTTTTTCAAATTAAAACTCGGAATTTTGGATATTCATTATTATTTTTGTATAAAGTAGTTTACTTTCAAATTTGAAGTTTCTCTAGTTAGTTATAAACGGTATTGGACCGTATTTGTGCCTACAACATACTTTATCAAATCTATGAATATTTATGATTATTTTTTATAAAGTATTTTACTTTGAAATTTGAAGTTTCGTTTGGTTCGCTATAAACATATTTTGACCCTCTTTAAGCCTATATTGTCTTTGTAGGTAAGAATATAACGGGCTTTGTCCTTCTTTGAGCCTATGTCATATAAATTAAGCTAACAAAATACTTGATCTTTGTCCCTCTTTGACCTTATGTCATGTCATAAGTAACAAAATAAAGGTCTTTGACCTGTTTGACCCTGTATTGTATTGTAAGTGTCACGCTCCGTCCCGGATTTCAGGGCCACGAGCGCGTGCTGTTGGTAGGTGCAAAGTAGAGACAAGCTCAACTAGAATACAAGGCCTAAATGTGAATTAACATATAACAACCAGAACATAAATTAAACTCAAGTACAAATAAACAAAGAGTTAAAAGGGTTCATAGGCCCTATACAGAGTCAGGTCCCTACACGGGTCCTATAAAATAATAGCTCCCAAAACAAAAAGACAACTCAAGGAGACTCCTAGACCTCAATGGCTCCTAACACGGTCTCCTAAGCAACTGCTCCGTAAATCTCGGGATCTGTAAAAGATAGAAAGAACAAATTAAGTGAGCTTTGGTGGAAAGCCTAGTAAAGCGCCCTATGGCTATCAAAGACATACCAACACCATGTCAAGTAAAATAAAGGGATCACGACCCCAAGAAAAACACAACCCTAGGAGTCTACCACAAACAAATCCAATGGTACGACCCCTAACAACAGAAGCTCTCAAGCCCTTTGCTGAGTTTCAAAGAAAACTCAAGGTTTAATCCCGGTCAGTATACCCAGCTATGCGTTGTAAACACGACCCTCTGGTCATTCGACCCTCCAATCGTAGGTTGGTAGTACTACCTCTCGTACGTGTCGACACGACCAGCGTATCATTCCCACTGACGGGTAGGACTACCAGAGCATCGCCTCTCTAGCACGGCAAGCATAAATGCAAGGGTGTCCTATCCCTGAACATTTCCCTATCGAAGCCCCCACGCTCCACTGAGTCCGGGCAGTAGACCACAACAAACAGGGATACCAACATCCCGAAACCAACATACATGCTTAACAGGAATCTAAAATAGATAAGGATGCATGTATGATATCAATAAAGCATAAATCAACAAAGCATAATTAAGTCCAAAGAAACTTCTGCGAGTAGGTACTAGGCGAGTGTACTTACATCTTGCTGAAACTAGAAACCCTCCTAGTCTCCTCTTGTAATGCCTCTAGGTCTCCCCGAGAGTATTTGACAAATAGAGTCTCTATTAGAGACAAAATTCTAATTAACCCTATGTTTCAAAATGCTTATGCATCACTCTCACTTCTGATGGGCCTTGGCCCACTAAACGGGTCCTATAAACCATCTACCTGGTTATCAACCTATTCCCAAGGCTAAGTTGACTTTCAAATCGCACTTGGTCAACTCTAGTCAACTTTGGTCATCTGACCTACTTTACTCTTACTTGTTGTGCTACAACCCCTAATTGGTCGTCCCTAGTCCTCTTAGCCAATTTAGGCCCATCAACCAAGCCCATTAGCTTCACTTATCCTTGTCTTGTCCTATTTATTTTACTAAGGGTAACCTTTACCACGTGGTTAACCATGTCCCTAAGGGTTAAGGCCCAACCATGTTGACTAGCCATCCAAGTTCAACACAACTACCAATTTACTTGATTGAATCAATTAATTTTTAATCAAACTAATTAACAATTAAAAGGATTAATTTATCTATACTATATAATGACTAATTAAGCTATGCTTTTCACATCCAAATAAATTAATCTTTTTCTTATTCAATTGTCTAATCCATCACTAATCGGATAATTAGCTTCGTTAATTATCTAATTAACTACTAATTATGATTAATGTAACTAATTAAATAATTTACTTAATTATTTATCCCATGGATTATTATATATACATTTTATTTTATTTTATTTTATTTTTATACTTCTTCTTCTTCCTCTCTCTCTTTCTGGTAGAACCCGCCCACGCTTTGAGCCATTCTGCGCGTGCGCTCGACCTCGAGGGCTTGTTCAAAACACTTGCACCATCTACTGATAGTTCGAACCCCACCAGGGATGGTGGCCAATGCCACCTGGTAAACCAGAATCTCCCGGTTCCCCGGCCGAGCGCTGCAACTGCTCCGGCGAGCTTGTTCTAACGACGTGATTGCATGCAAGCAGTATCAAGCATCTCAGAAGGGAGTGAGCACTTACCGGAAAACCGAGGACGATACTTGGCACCACTGGAGGGCCTCCTGGCATCAAACGAAAGCTTTCTGATTTTTCGGTGAACTCGAGCCGCTACACACCTGGTAATCAAACCTCTCTCTCTTTCTCCTTCCACTATCTCCGCCTTCTCCCCCTTCCAAAGTCGTTGACGGTGATTGCGAGCTCGTCTGACACCAGGGGTAATAGCGCCTTGCCCCCTTCTCAGGTCGTCGTCGACGGGAACTCCTCTAGTTTCTCGGTGGCTTCACTGTCTAAACACGAGAGGCGATGCGCCCCTTTATAACCCGGAGGTGGTGGAGAGGAGGAAGCGAGACCGGCTTGCGTTCGCGGTGACCGCCCGGCCTCCTCGCTGGCGTAGCGGCGGGGAGTAGCGAGCCTCAGGTGGCGTTCTCGCCGGTTTAGAGATGAGGGTGGCGGTGCCTGCGTGATTTGTATTCATGGATGAGCGGCGTCGATCGTCGAATCAAATCCGCGGCCAAAACCAATCCCTAATGCCTGCATTATCCATTATCCTATCGGATGAAGCTGTCTAAACCCAATGCGTGACCAGCGGCGGATGGATTCACCCTGTCTAGAACTTGAGACCAATCCAGAGAAGGACGGTCCTCATTGTGCCCTCACCGTGGGGTCACCCTCACTGCCACCTTTCTCGTTGCCTCGGATCCGAGTTGAGATCAGATAGATTTAATCGCAGATCGACACGTGGCCCCGTCGTGGCCATTATAATGCTCTGAGATTTACAACGATCCAAGATCTTTTAATCTCCGCCGTTGATTCATCTCTACAAGACCTTTTCTCTAACAAATTAACCAAAGGTCCCTGCTTCCTTTTAGGTTACATTTTAGTCCTCTTTCTGAGAGAGGGGACAATTTACTTTTAGTCCTCGAAACTTTTAAAAATTACCCATCAGTCCTCTTGACACCAAGCTAACCCTAATTAGGGTTTTAAATCTTTTAACCCTTATTTTCCTTCTTAATTCAATCACTAAATACTTAGGGAATCTTTTTTAATTAATAATCTAATTTAAAGGAATTTAAACTCATTTTATTTTTAATAAAATTTCTTGGATTTTACAGTAAGTAACAAAATAATGGTTTTCGATATTTTGACTTGAATCCTTATTTTGATTGTAGACATAAGATTTTTGTTTTATTGATTTGCCAAATTTTATTTTCTTTTTCAAGTCTTTGATGTAAGAATAGTATATTATTTTGTGTGCAAACCTAAGATTTATATTTACTGATCTATTCAATCTTATTTTGAATTTGTTATGTTACATTAGTTGTTTTATGGCTTTGTGTATATTGTTCTTCAATATTGGAATCTTAGTGTATTAGATATGATTTAATTAAACTGTGTGCATGATTCCACTAATTAATATGTTGGGGTGTTTACTGGGTTGTCAAGCTCATGAAGTTGTCTTCTTTTCTCAGAGCACTACAAGTAGTTAGTTGGAATGATCCCTTGAAAAGTTTTGTTTGTAGCAAATATAAGGTTCCTTGTATGGGACCTAGTTCACTATTAAGAGTTCAAAAATTTTGTTAGTGATAGTTGAACCTTTTAGTAGTCTCTATGGATTTATCATTTTTGGAGTATCTTATTTGGATCATTGAATTTTTTTATTTAATTATTTTATTGTATAGCAATTACAATATATATTTAACAGGTTTCGTTCTAAGGCCTCACATGCAAGAGTGTGTGGCTGGTTTGCCATGTGTTGGGTTCAGGTGTGACATAATTTCAGACAGAGATCTTCAAGGAGGACACACCGACATGCCCAATCCAAGGCAACTATTGATCTCTAAAATTATTGCTTTGTGGGAAAAAAATCCTTCATGAAAATTTTCTATCTTTCTTCATTACGATCATTAAGCATAGGAGGCCCACTCATCAACAACGTATTAACAACAACAATTTCGTCGGCAATTCTTTCCGTGGTTGTTGAAATGGCATCATAATTGATTTTGATGGATTGTTACTTTTATTTCTTGTCATCAGTTGATGTTGATGTGTGACTATTTGAACAATTATTTTAAAATTTTATTCAAAAATAAATTTTCCTCTAAAGTGGTTTAGTCTTCTGAGACAAAAGAAATTAGACAACTTGAGCCTCTATTCCGCATCAAATGACCATGAACATTTTGATCCTTTATAGCCGAGGCTTTTGAATTCCTCTGTTGTTACAAAATTTGCCTTATTTTGATGATGATGGGAGATTTGAGAATGGGTTAACTTTGCCGTTGCCGGAGCTACTGCATTGAAAGAGTCATTCTTTAACCAGAAAGGGATTAAGGCATTTCGTGAAAACATCTCTATATGCGCAATTGAAGTGGTTCAAACAATTATTGTCATCCCAGTGCCTTTCTGGTGTAGGTGTGTTTAATTTTTATTTTTATTATTTTTTGATATAAAAGTAGGTGAATCGCATTTAGTGATAATCACATAGTACATTTTGGCCCATGTCACAAAAAAAAAGTAGGAGAGAAGCATGTTTAATTTATTACTTGATTTTTTTTCTTTATTGCATAAGCATGTTTTCAGTCAATAATTCTAACTTGAAAAACCAAATGAATCAAAGAATGCTACTGATAGTTCCGTCGGGGTTGGTGTGTGGTTTAGTTGTAACTGTAGTTGCAACTCTTCATCTTAAAAGAGTACACAAGCTCTCTCTCTCTCTCTCTCTCACACACACACACAATCAAAACAATTCAAACATAAAGAAAGGAGACACAGAAAGTTGGTAACCCAGTTCGACTTCCAAGTTTAAATTTGGGCGGCCAAGCCCAGAGAAACGATGCACTAAAAGTGAGGAAGAAATATGAGTACAAATCTCTTGTCACTCATCTCATAACATACATAAGCACCATCACTCAAGATTGACCGAGGACCACTCAACCTAACTCCCTTAGGTTTTCCTCAGGTGGCATCAACCTAAACCCTCACTCAAGATAGACGCTCGTCGAGCCTAAAATATCTCTTGCCACTTTTAGGATCGACGAAATCTCCGTGGGATCTATTTTTAGACTTCTTCCAAAATAGCCATTACAATTCCTATTGCGACCGAACTTGCAACGTGGCCCGACTGCTAAACTGACTAAGATTGTAACGTATGTTGCAACACGACCTCAAGATACCTTCAACCCTCCCGGTTGAGTCTGAGTCAAACACCGTTAGATCCTCCCGATCTTGACCAGGTAACTGGCTGGACCTTTTTACGTCATGTTCATAGTCCACTTCAACTCGCACCTCGCCTAGGTGTTCTAGCTCGGCCTTCCAAACTTGATCTCCATTCATCTAAGTTTGGGCTGCACAATCTTCCAAGATTGTCTTCATGATTTCCTTCCAAACTTATCCAAGTTTGGGTCATCAATATCTTTAATTATATCTTCAACTGTTGCCATAATTAATCTTCATATCGTATTTAGCTCATACCATATTTAATTTACGACCAACTCTAAATATGGTCTTCAAATCTCTAATAAGATTATCAAGTCAAGCTTCAATCAAATCTTCAGCACTTCCTTAACTTGGGCTTGCACCATGTGTAGTTGTTACTTAAAATAACCTTCAATGAGATTTTCCCTCCAAGTTGGTTGAAGTTTTTCATGTGTGTTGTAACTAATTTCCAAATATAGTTTCCCAATCTTGCTCTCCAAGTCACCAGCGGCTTTCCAAAGATAGCGCCTCCAAATCTCAGCTTCATAATATCTAGCCTTCCTAGATGCCTCCCAAACATATCTCCAGTAGATCTTCTCCAAAGATTTCATCACTAGCATCTTCCAATCCTTCTAAAGATAACCTCTTCCAAAAAGATAACACCATGAGATCTTTAAGCACATGTGGGTGATAGCTTTCAGAAAAATATCTCCTTAACTATGCTTTGACTTTGTCAACCATGCCGCCATGTCATCAACTACCATATCAGTTGTCACCTCAGCAGTTTGCTTCATCACTTGAACCATGTGAGCTGCATCCATATTGCAACCTTAGTTGCATTAGTCTGTTGTCAAATAATGCCGACACAAACAAATAGCAAATCAACCACAAAACACTTGATGAAGAAACAGGTTGCATCAAGTGGTTGAATGAGTTCTCAGAGTATCACAACCAGCTTCTCATCGAGGAACTGGGTCATCTCCTGAAAATTTAAGTTTTATCATTTAGAGGACTTTAGCCTTTTCATTAAATGAATGGTTAAAAAAACTATTGATCTCTAAAATAGTTGCTTTGTGGTCCATGAAAATTTTCTATCTTTCTTCGTTACGGTCATTAATAGTGAGCGTTGGAGGTCCACTCATCGACACCGTATTAACTACAACTATTTCGTTGGCAATTCTTTCCTACATTGTTGTTGGGATGGCAACATCATAATTGATTTTGATGTTTTGTTACATTTATTTCTTATCGTCAGTTGATGTTGATGTGTGACTCTTTGGACTATTATTTTGAAATTTTACTCAAAAATAATTTTTCCCCTAAAGTGATTTAGTCTCTGAAACTACAGAAATTAAATAACTTGAGCCTCTATTTCGCATCAATGACCAGGAACATTTTGATCCTTTATTCATGTTTCGTTCTGTTCTAGTTGTAGTTTCACATTGTTTTTCTTTTTCTAAATTGTAATTTCCTATCCTCATTGTCAGGAAAAAAATTCGATGCTAGCTTCCAACGTCATTTCCATTTCTTCTCAACAGCTACATTAATATGTAACTCATCTTACACATTATAAAGCATCCGGTTTACTCCTTTTCAAGAAAACTTAGAAATTAAGAAGCTTATAATGGCTTCTCCTACCTTCTTTCTCTTGGTATACTTCTCCTTCCTTGCATTCTCCTGCCAAGCAGTGAGCTGCTGCTTCTCTATCGTAAGTTTGGAAGGTTCACTCATAGGAACTTACTCCACTAACTTGACTATTATTTTTATTTTTTTTATTTTTTATTTTTTGACTAAGACGACAAACACCTCTCGAAAGCCAGGGGTGGACAACGCGACTCCCTACACCCGTGTCCTCATCTTGTGATCGTGGAGGTTCAAGCACAGGTTTGTCCCATTATGGCCCTTATCTGAGGGGCCGTCTGGAAATAGGCCAAGAAATTTGTTGGTATTATTTTTAAATTTTATTCAGAATGTATAGGCAAGGCAGCCATAAATTACAGCAAAGAGTGAACTTTGCTGTTAGAAGTCACATTACCTAAATACTCCTTTTTATGAGGGATTCCACTTTCAAATCATAGTTTCTTTTTGCATAATGAAGTGAAATGGTTCAAAGAAATGCTATCCATCTTCAGTTCCACAGTTTCAGGCCAGCCCTCTGATCCTTTGAGGGAATAAATTCATGGGCAGACTCCGAAGATAAGTTGAGTGAATTTCTCTTCATTTTTGGCCATTAGGAGGCAGGGGTGGAATCAAGATTTAGTATTAAGAGGTGCAAGAGAACATAGTATATTTTTATAAAAATAAAGAGTAATTTTTTTTACTCACCTAAACAATGTTGTTTTTTCGATTCCGCACCTCAACTTTTTTAAGTCTGTCAAAAATCCTCAACTTTTTTTAAGTTCCAAAAAGGCACCTCCATCATCCCCTAGGGATGTGAGGTTAAGTCGCTAATTTGTTCATTAACTTAGTTAATTATTACTTTATTTAATTAATTAAAATTTAATCAAAAATTAACTTTTAAAAAATTAAAATTTAATTATCTTTTTTTTATAGAGAGAGAGAGATGGCTGAAGATACAAACTGACGTTTCTCAGTTCCATGGAGGCGCTCATCTCTCTTTCACGAAGGGGAACAAAGGCTCATGAGGAGAAGGAGATTTCTCGGGATCCGCTTGGGAGGCGGTGGGATGAGGGATTCTTGGAAGCGGGAGGCGCTTCCCGTAGTAGTGAACGTCGCCTGCAGGCGCCATGGAGGCTCTCGCTGGGCGTTGTCGCGGAGAAGGTTCGAGAGGCGGTCGAGGGAGTTTGCGGAGGAGCAAGAGGCGCTTCTCGGAGGACCTGATCGGGACCAGGATCAGAGAAGACGGAGTTTTGAAAATTTATGTCCAAGATCTGAAGAACATTTAGGGGAAAAAAGGAATTTGAAATTTTGAATTTCAATCTACGCTAGGGTTGGGGCCGAGATCAAAGAAGACGGAGTGTTGAAGAAACATGTAGGAACGCCTCTATCTCCGGCTCCGGCGCGATGCTCGGCCTCCTCTGCTCCGAAGCAGGAGATAGAGGAGCTCCTACGGGGGACGAAGGAGAAGTTAATTAAATTTTAATTTTTAAAAAGTTAATTTTTTTTATTAAAATTTAATTAACTCAATAAACTAATAATTAATTCAGTTAATGAACAAATTAGTGACTTAACCTCACGTCCTTCGCCTTGGGGATGACGGAGGTTCCTTTTTGAAACTTAAAAAAAGTTGAGGCTTTTTGACAGACTTAAAAAAGTTGAGGTGCCGGATCGAAAAAGCAACATTGTTCAGGTGGGTGAAAAAATTCACCCTAAAAATAAAAATAAAATAACTCACAACCGACATTAAAAAAAAAACTTCAAACAAAACAACTAATTAATAATTAATGTAAATTTTTTCTAATATATTTTACATAAATATAAATAATAAAAAATTACAATTGCTTAAAAGGTAAGAGTTTGCATTTCCTTAAAGATTTGAGTCTTCTTTCAAGTTTCAAGAAATGGAAACTATTTCGATATTAATAAATATAAGAAATCACACGAGAACTACAACAATCTCGAATTCTTCGAAGAATCCAAGAAAAACAAGATTAAGAGCAGGATGAAATTTAATCCCTAAATGAATCAAAACGATACACTAGAGGAAATCAAGAGAGTCAAAGGTACAAAGTAGGACAGAAAATCACCTTGGGTTCGGCCACTAGAGAGGGATGAGAGTTATCGGAGAGAAAAAGCAGTTGGCCTCCAATAACGAGAAAGAGAAAGGATCGAAGGGAAATAGGGAATGGAATGGCGGCATTATCAGGTTTGGAGTTTGCTCATTGAATCAACAACCATTATTATGCGGACGAATCCGAAACCAAACTACATCTAATAAACAGGATTGTTTACCAAATGCCAATGAGGGCCATGAAGATTTCCATAATTATATCTTAACATTCATGTGAACTTTGTAATTATGCGGACAAACCCATGAACTTATTATATTCTCATATTTAATGGTTTTTTATCTGTTATAATATAAATAGTAAAATTTATGATGGGTAATATATATATATATATATATATATATATATATATACGGGGATGATATTATAAGGCCGGTTGGATTACTGTGCAAGTAAGGCCGCCTCCCATTTGGCCACTTGCACAATGTTTTAAGGATTTCCAACCGTAAGGATGGAAATAACATCGAAAAATAAGCTAGTATGTTAATTTTCATACAATTTGGGAACTTGTAGGGTCTTCATCTTAACGAGTGAAAATTTATAGAAATCTTACAGGTTCAAAATTTCACCATTTAAGAGGAAGACCCTATAAGCTAGCATGTCAATTTTCATACAATTTGGGAACTTGTAGGGTCTTCATTTTAACGGGTGAAATTCTGAACCAGTAGGATTTCTATAAATTTTCATCCGTTAAGATGAAGACCCTACAAGTTCCCAAATTGTATGAAAATTGACATGTTAGCTTATTTTTCGATGTTCTTTCCATCCATACGGTTGGAAATCCTTAAAACATGCTCCAAGGGCCAAAATGGGAGGCGACCTTATCAGAATAGTGTTCTGGTCGGCCTGATAGTATCATGCCCGTGTATATATATATATATATATATATATATATATATATATATATTAAAAATTAAGGGGGCAATTGCCCACCTTAAATCTGATTTACTGAAGTAGTATAGCACCTTAGTAGGTTTTAGTCCACTAAGTCTCCCACTCACTGTGGATTCGACCCGATACTTACCAGTTAATTTATTACTTTGACGACACAAGCACTTGCGTGAGTATGTGTATGCACTCAACAAGATCATCACGAAAGTTCTAGCTAACCGACTCTAAGGGGTCATCGCGAAGCTCGTAGTGAAAGCCAGACTGCATTCATAAAAGGTCGTTGTTTACAAGATAACATAGTAGTTGTAGATTAGCTCATCCAACAAATGAAGAGTAGAAGAAGAATGGGACACTCATGAAGGTGGACTTTGAAAAAGCTTTCAATATGATCGACTAACACTTCTTAATAGAAACTATGCAGGCTATAGTTTTTGGAGAAAAATGGATAGTATGGATAAAAATTATCTTGTATTCCTCCAAGGCAAACTTCCTCATTAATGGATCCCCAACCGACTATGTGAGACATAGGAGAGGGTTGCAACAAGGTGACCCCCTATCCCTACTATTATTCGTACTAGCCATGGATGTGTTCATTGCCATGCTATCCAAGGCAGAGGCAACAAACCTCTTTAACAGAGTACAAGGAGGGTTGGGAGCATTAGAGACGATCACCTCCCTACTATATGTTGATGACCTCCTAGTACTCTTCTTTAGGGACGCCAATCATTTTCAAGTCCTAACGCTCATCTTCTACTTATACGAAGATTATCAGGACTAAAGGTAAACTATAACAAAAGTCTCATCATCCCAATACGCATGGTGGGACACACACCATAGGTATTGAGGGAAATTATGAATTGAAGAATTAGGGAACTACTCATCAACTAAATAGGAATGCCAATAGCTGGCACCAATCCCAAGAAGGAGCACTGGAGGGAGAGAATCTAACAATAAATTGCAAGATAGAAGGGACGCATGCTATCTATGGGATGGAAGGTAACCTTACTGAATTCAGTACTCACCACCATTCCGAACTATTGGATGTTGAGATACAAACTACCAAAATGGGTGATAAAGCTCATTGATAGCATCCGGCGGGACTTCATATGGAGAGGGCCGGAACAAAACCTCAAACCATACTGACTGATAAGTTGGCAAAGAATATGTAGACCTAAATAGCAGGATGGGTGGGGCATCATAGACCTCAAAGTGTTTAACAAGGCTCTCTTAGGCAAATGGTGGTGGAGAATTCACAAAGGAGAATCTGGTCTTTGGAGGAAAGTGTTGGTAGCCACATCATAGAGACTCCAATATAAACCCCTTCCAAGAAACCCCAAGGAGATGCTCCCATTTCTTGAGGGACATAATGGAACAACGGGAAATCACTCTCCTAACTACCATGATAAAAGTGTGTAAAGGGACGAGTTTAAACTGTTGGTGAGAAAATTGGATAGAAGGACAAAAACCTATTAACGCCTTCTCAGACTTACCATAATTGATAGACAATGAGCAGCAAACCATAAAGGAGGAATCCAGCCAAATACAGGGAGGAGCGTTAATTCTCAAGCCGGGACCACTCATAGTAGAAGGGGGGGCAACAAATAAACACACTCACATAGTGCATCATGGGTTGGGAGGAGAATAACAATGACACAAGGCACTGGAAACTCACTGGAAATGGACATTTCCTCATCAAATCATTATATACTTTCAAAATAGATAGAGGCCTCGGATGTCCACTAGGTGAAAAATTCTGGAAGACCCATGGCCCCCAAAGGTGAAACTTTTCACCTAGCTAGTGTGGGATGGCAAGGTCCTAACTCTACAAAATCTGGCACAAAGGAATTGCCAAGGGGAGCGAACTATATGCTATCTGTGTGACAAGGAAGATGAAATAACAACACACTTGTTAGTACTATGCCCATACACAGCCTAGATATAAGAACACTTTTGTTGCTTGTTTGGTCAACAAGAAATACCACAACAGATTGGGGATCTCTAGGGCAGCGAACCACTGTCCAAACTAATAGATAAGGAAGCTAGGCTGAGATGGAACCTGTTGGTGATGGCAATCACATGGAGCGTATGGTTGGAAAGGAATAGAAGATAATTTCTAGATAAACATCTTGTTTTCACAAAATTGATCAATGTTATCGATTTTCTCATACTCTCCTGGTTTGGTGCGGTACACATTTCCAAAAGGTCAAAATTGATACATGTAGAGATAATTGCCAAGCGAAGTCTGAACTTTACAAGAGAAGCAGAGGAGGAGCAACGATGGTCACTAGATGCAGACTTTAAAGATGAGGATCCCATGGAGTATGCACTTTCCCATGGAGGGGTAGCCAATAAAGGCATTTCAGCAAGACACTCTATATGGAACCCCAATGGAACTGGGAAGGCCATATAATTCATGTACTATCAAAGGACACAAATGGCACAAATAATCACCATTCATTGTAACTTGTTTGGAACTCGCATTTTAATGAAAGTGGTTTATCCACCATTATCAAAAAACAATTGCAAGAGTATAGTAGAGGATGGGACTCCAGTCTGGTGGCACGTGGGAAGTCTGGTGAGGTAGACTGAGGAATTAAGTGCTGCTGAGTGAAGGCAAGATAGGGGAGTTCAAACACCAAGATGTTCCTAGAGCCATAGAAAAGACCCAAACGAATTCTTGTAGGGAGGGAGTGAGTTACGCGAATGTTGTAAGCAGCGGTGGCACACATTTGCTCCTCATGGTGGCGCTTTAATGGGAGAATGGGTTGAAACTGTACAAGGTCGAGCTCGGGGAGGGAGACCCAACTTCAGTAGAGATGCTCAACACCGACGTGGAGGACTTCAAGGGGAATCAAAGAAATCTGTGGCAATCGCCACAAACCTAGACACATGATGAAAGACTGTAGGAGATTGGAAGCTTGTCTCTGTTGTGGTGGCGCAGGTCACTAACAATATGCCTATACAATGACCTCGCCAGAGAGGGCAAGGATTGAAGCAACCACAAAGGGAAAAGGGCCAATTAAACTAGGAGATGAACTGTAAGGACTAAGGGATGCTAAAGGAACAAGAAAACCCAAGGAATGGAGACTAGAGACCGGGTGTGCTACTCGTTGATAGACATCACCGAAGTGAGAGACACTAGATGATCTTGGATCTAGACAATAACATGTTTAAGCGGAAGGAATAGTTGAGGTTGTACTCAATCACCACGGTGCTTAAAATAGTAGGACTCACTGAATACCATATAGTGACCTTGGGGATGACAAAGAAGTTCTCGCCAGAGAAACCCTTGTCCGCCAAGCCTCTATGGGATGGGAGGCTGGTGGTGAGCTTCCTATTAGTAGAGCTCACTCTTGAAGTGAAGAGGATGGAAAGTAGTAAAGTTGATGAGAATTAGAGAATATTTTTGTTAACATGTCTTGATCATGCTATATTATTAATTTCTTCAGTATTATTATTTTCTGAGTCTAAGGATTAGTGGGAGCTATTAAATTTAAGTTATTATATGTGTAATTTTAGTGATGATTAATTAGATTGATGGAGACCAAGAATGTGTTGTGTATTATTACTTGTGATTAATAGTGTGATTCATAAATATTCTCACTACTTTGGATATCACAAGTTATTAAAGAAAGTTAAAGTTTATTCTGCTAATATAAAATATATGTTGATCATAGAATATTTTTTTCATATAAAATAAAACATGCTTTAAGGTGAGAGATAAACTCTCAAATTAAGTAATCATACTACTATTGAAGCTATGTGGGTTGATAACTATGCTCATTTTTACTGCCTAACTATTTATATGTAGTTAGCTGTGATGCATATCAAAGAAATCTCAATGCATATATTCATATGAAAGGTTTAACATGACCAAATTATGGTGATTTTGTTTGCACAAGATAAGTTTTATTATGAGATTAATGTTTTCAAACTGTTGTGATTTATTGAAAAGTATTTGCCTGTGAAATATAGACTTAAAATTTATTTCTAGTTATCAAAAATCAAAGTATTGGACTTGTCACGTATCTTGTAATTATATCACTATATCGTGATAGTTTTGGATCCCCTAAAAAGTTGGCAACATTAGTTGGAACATGATTGAGAAATTTATTTTGTTAATGGGATTATTTAAGTTATAAGGTACTGGTATGATTGTTAGGTTGAAGGTCCAAGACCAACTTGGGTGTCGAATAAGAGTAGCAGCCGAAAAATGGGCCAAGCAAAATGCTAGGCCACGTAGTTCAAGATAGAGGAGAAGTTGGCTTAGAAGAACTCTAGGCAGAATTGGCCGAAGAGATGTTGTTGTTCGGTAGAACAACCAAGTGGGCCAAAGCGTTAGTTCAGAAAGATATACTGGGAGATTGTTCAGCAGAAGAAGAAACGGATGTTCAACAGCATTAGGCAGACCCTCGGCAAGGTGTACTGGGCGAGCAATAGCTGACGCTCGGTAGAGCATAGGCGAACCAAACAACAACACGTGTTGTGGCCGAAGAAGAATAGTTGTTCAGCAAAAGATCCATAAAGTACCTATGGGCTCGTCAGAAGTACACATCGCACTAATCCCAAGAGTGGAAAGGTGGTGTCAGACGTAAAGGTGTTTTGGAACTACAACAGTACGATGGGCAAAATGGTTTGATAGTGGAGTGTTGCACAAGCTGCAAAAAGATGCTTTCGGATTCGAGCCAGGAAGATAGAAAAGAGGATGAAGTCTTCCTGGTGAGATAGAATTTTAAAAGGAAGAATAGAGAACCAAAGCACCCAATAAAGAACAAGAAAGAAGAAGAAGAAAGGAAGGAGAATTTTGGAGACAAAGGACATTGAAGCTTAACTGCGGTTGGAGTTTATTTGCTTAAGTACTTTCTTAAGTTAAGTATTCGTTGATCTATTTTTTTCTTCCTAGTTATTGTAATCTTGAGTTTGGGCATCAACTCAAGAGAGTCATTGTATGTTCTTTCTTGAAGTTTAGTGAATTGTTTGTTTGTTGGTGCCCTGTGGTTTTCCCCTCGTTTTGTAGGGTTTCGACGTAAATCGTGTGTGTGCTCTGTGGTTGATTGTTTTGTGTTTCTTTGTGCTTGTTTCTCACTGATCTTACATCTTCTCTGAGATCCCCATTTCGCAACAATGATATCCTTTATAGTTGGTTCCATATCTTTTATTTCTTAGGTGTATATACATTAAAGTGAAAATTATAGTTTTAAACAAAAAAAGTCATTAAATTGACATTATAGTGGGACAATTTATATAAGCATCATGGATTTGGTAACCTATAGCTCATCCTTAAAAATTGGGTTAAGTAGAGGCTATTAATGTAGTGATACATGGAATGTAGTATTTATGTTAATAAGGATGTATAACCGCCATAATTGCCATTAGTTGCCTTCTATTTTATCAAAGTATTAAGGTGTAATTTTGGAATATGGTTGATTCAGATATATTTTCAAAGCATGCATATTTTTGTTGTTCTTTTAAAAGTTTTAAGTTTCAAATTTTTTAAAGCAAAAGGTAGGTTTTTTAAAAGTTTGTTTTCTTGTTAAATGTGGGATAATTGAAGTGGTAAATATTGGCCAAGTAGAAGATTGTTAGAATATTTCTTATTATGTGGCCTTAATTAACAACTTTGGTTAAAGGGTCCCAATGTATTTGATTTTATATAAATCTGGACTCACGTATAAGATTGAACCCAGTCTATTAAGTGCACCAATTCTAGTTACTTTTGGATGAAGCAAGAATTTGAATTAGGTTAGGATTGGCTTATCCTAATCATTATATAAATGGCTCTGGTTCCTCTCTCCACTATCTCTGGATGCAGACTCTCATTATGGATCTATTGCAGTGCAGTGAATGTCTATCAGTTCCCCATCCTGATAAAGAGGGTGAGGGAGAAGATCATAAGCTGACTGATCTCGAGTAGATCGCGACAGATTATTCGTGTTCAGTAGGCTACATTTGATGGTAGATGATTCAACATACCTCATACCAAGTAAGTATACTATGGTTTTACGATTTACAATTCATAAGAACAAGATCTTAATATGCATGTATTGCATACTAATATCCAACAAGTATCGTATTCATTTCCGGAGTTTGATATATATTTATTGCTCATTTTATTAAGGATTTTGATATGATTCTAGGGTTCAAAGTTCATCTCTAGGAGCACATTGTGGAAGTGGAGCTTTGTATAATTGCAACTCGAGTTGTATCTGTGGAGAGTTTTTTTTTTTTGATAAAAGTGGATTCACCACAATTTATTTGTGATAAGAGTTCGTATACCAAAACACTTAAGAGTTACATGGTATGAAGGTGTGCCATCTCGATTCATACTCCTATCTTTCCTAGGTGTCATCGTCGAAAAGGCCTCGTCGGTTGTGTGCTGACTTGGGTCTTCATGAGTGAAGGGCAAGCTTCTTTTAACCAAAGACTTAACCACTGTGAGTTTTGCCGACTTGAAAACATGTGTTGTATCAAACCAAGATCGAGTAAGCATTTCAATATCTCGAAAGAGTTTTAAGCAATTAAAACATTGTATGCCTTGAAAACATCTACGATTTTTCTCTATCCAGAGGTTCCAAGCAATGGCCATGGAGGCCAAGTCCCACCCCCATGAAATATTGCATTGACATGGATTAGGTGTGACCCCAGAGTTCTTGTAACGATTGAGTTTCTTGGTTAGGCCAAATAGGCCACTAAAATGGCTCTGGACACTTGATGAGAATGGGCAATGGAGGAGAAGGTGAGCAATTGTTTCCTCCATATTGCCACGCATGTAACACATCGTGTGAGCGTCCCTCCAACACAACTTCACAAAATTTTCTAGCTTCAAGATCTTGTTATCCTTTGCTAACCATGCAAAGAGCTTGATTTTCATACAGCTGGTGTACTTTCAAAAAGTGTATGGAATATCACTTCTAACTCCACAATCAATCAGAAAATGATAAAGCGATTTGACCATAAATCGTTTTGAGTTTGTGAGTTTTCAAAATTGATTATCGTGGTTGGATTTATGGGTGTTTAGAACTATGTCTATCAGTAGTGACAAGGTCGTTGTTCACTCTATTGTTAATGGGCCATCTTTAAGTATGAGAACGACTCGGAGGATCATCCTTTTTCGCAGATGCTATGGAGAATGTGTATGCTGATTTGGGGCTGCAATGAGGGTATTAGGTTCCATGGTGAGTGGTCTTCCACCCAATTATCTCTCCATAAATTTAGAGTGGCACCATTGTCGTCGATTATTGTGGTGATGTTTAGGAGGGCCGCCAGTCGTTCCTTGCATATGCTCTTGTAGAAGAAGGTTGCCCTTGTGTAGTAAACATCACCAGCTTTGTGGAATTAATGAATTTTCTTCTGTAGTAAACATCCTTAATTATTATGAGGTAGATGCCGACCTCGTCTATGAGGATTCTCCACCACCACTTTCCTAATAGTGCGAAATTGAATGCCCTCAGGTTTATAATCCCCCAACCTTTTTGTCCTTAGACTGATATAATTGTGTCTAGTTAACTTGATCTGAATGGTAGGAGTCGATTCGACCCTCTTGAAAGAAAATCCCTTCTGATGATTTTGATTCGTTCAGATTACCCACTAGGTATGATATCTGGTAAATTGACATCTTGTTTCATGGGATAAAGCGCACTTAACTGAAGCTGCTAATAGGATCCTTGCCACTGGATACTTCGAGGGACGTATACTAATCCTCCCTTTACTCAAACATGCTTACTCAAACAATTGGAAGAAACATTGAGTTACCTCACAATTCTTCTCAGAAAAATGTAAGTGTTTTCATTTTTGTAGAGTTTTAACCATTTCAATGAATGAAAGAACAAAAGCACTATTGATCTCTAAAGTAATTTTGGGAAAAAAACATCCTTCATAAAAAATTTTATTTTTTTATTACAATCATTAATCGCGAGCATTGTCGGTCCACTCAGCAAGACAGCAACACCGGAACTGACTTGCCTGGTTTGTGAACCAAGGAAGTTCCCTGTTTCCCGACACGTGGCAAGTCGGCGGCCACACATCCCTCCGTGAAGCATTGCCTCGGGATGCTTCTCGGCCACACATCTCAAGTGGCCGAGGTGCCAGCACCAAGGTACTTTCTTGGTTCTTAAACTAGGGAAGTTGACTCCACACGGGAACCGACTTCCCTGGTTTGGGAACCAAGGAAGTTCCATGTTTCCTGACATGTGGTGTCACGCCCCGACCCGGATCCCGGGACCTCGAGCGCATCAACAGACCGACAGTATTCAAGCAGAGACAAACTCAACTCAAATACAAGGCCTAATAAGATGATAAGCAGATAACAATCCATAACATAAAATAAACTCGAGTTCATAAGAACATAGAGTCATCAGGGTCCATAGGCCCTAAAATAGTCTGGTCCCTATACGGGTCCTACAAACAGTAATGCTCACAGAATGAAAGAGAAGGAGACTCCCAGACCTCGGATCTCCTCGTGACCTCTCCTCAGGCTCCACCCCCTCCTAAACCTCGGAATCTGTAAAAGAGGAAGAGTAAAACACATGAGCTTTCGAATGGAAAGCTCAGTAAGTACCCTTGCGGGCCACAAAGACATAAACAGGCAATATGTCATCAAAAGAGGTCACAACATCAACAACACAGTCCTAGGAGTCTACCTGAAACAATTTAAAGGTGCGACCGCTGATACAGAAACCCTGGGCTCTGTGAAGAGTTACAAAGAGAACTCAATGATTACTCCCGGCCAGTATGTCCAGCTATGTGCTGTAAGCACGACCTTTTTGGTCGTTCGACCCTCCGGTCGCAGGTCGGTAGAACTACCTCTCCTACGTGTTAACACAATCAGTGTACCATGCCCACTGACAGGTAAGACCTCCAGAGATTTGCCCCTCTGGTAAGGCAGGCATAAATGCCAGGGGGTCTTGTCCCTGAACATTCTCCTATCGGAGCTCCCTAGCTCCACTAAGTCCGGGCAGTAGACCATAGCAAACAGGGACACCAACGTCCCAGAACAATCATACATGCTCAAGAGGAATCTAAAACAGATACAAATAGCACGTATGACAAGGCATGTAATAAGAATACATAGCAAGTCCAAGAAAACCTGAAACCGGGTGGGAACTAGGCGAGTGTACTTACAAAGACAAGCATGGCAATTACAAAAGTCAAGAACACTCTGGAGAGTGGGATAGTAGGCAAAAGTACTTACCTCTAGTTCGTTGAAACTAGATGTCCTTCTAGCTTCCTCTAGTGTGCCAACAACTCCCCGAGAGTATCTGGCATACAGAGGTCCTATTAGAATCAATATTCTAATAATTTTCTATGTCTCAAGATGTACATGCATGCCTAACGTTCTGGTTGGGCTTAGGCCCACTAACGGGTCCTAAAGACCATCTCTAGGATTACTGGCCCTTATTTCCTGTTTCCATGTCCTTTGGTTGACTCTAAGTCCAACTTGGTCAAACTTAGTCAACTCTACTTTCATTGGTCAATTTTTAAACCCTATTTAATTACCTCTAAGTAGTTTTGCTCTTATTGGGTCCATTACTAGGCATGTTATTTATTTCTGCCTGACCTTAGCCCTTACTAGCTAAGGAAGGGTATTTTAGTCATTTAAGTAACATGGACCCTTAGAGCGTAATGTTCTGTCCTCTTTAGGGTTTAGTTCCTTCTCAGTGCCCTTAATTCAAGTCTTATTAAAATATTTAGTAACCTTACTAAATATTTTTAATCATGCTAAACATTTAACTAAATCTTATCTCATACTAAAAGATTAAGTTTAGTTAGATAACTTTTTAACTTTCATTCATTATCCTTATAGTTCAAATTGCCTATGTAACACATTATGTAGTTAATTTATCTATTAACTTGTCACATAGAACAATTTCCATCAAATTGTCACACTTATAAAGTTCCATATTAACATTCCAATCAAAAGATTATGCCATTCCACATAGGCTAACTAAACCTATTAATTATATCACAATACTTTAGTTTTATAGTTATTTCAACTATACAAACTGTCACGCCAACTAAGGTTCATGAGAAAATGCCACCTTAATTATTTTGTTACACTTTGTTAGCAACATATAGTTAATTTAACTATATAAATCAATTAATCCATTTGTTGTCGAATTATTAAAGTTCCCATAATTTAATCAAAATGATTGTCACAACTCTATAGTTTTCCATATTATTACTTCAACTAGCTAATTACTATTTGTCACAATAATTAACTAGGATTTTAGCCCGAGAGAGAAATATAAATTGATTAATCCTTAATCAATTTCATTTTAATAGTATGTCACAAAAAATAATCAAATCATACCATTCTATTATTGTGTCACATCCCTATAATCATTTATTTTAATTAAAACATTACCCTTTTAATATTTTTGTCACACTCCCTAAGTTCTGATTTTAATTAAAATCATTATATGTTATTATTATTATTATTATTTTTTATATCATCTTCTTCTTCTCTACCATTATCGCGACCGAGAACCCGACGGCTCCGGTCTTCTTCTCCGGTGGTTCCGAACACCGGCCCGTGCTCGGTCACCATCGCAGGAAGCCCCGCGACCACGACCGGCTCCTCCAGCACACCGCCAGCCTCGCCTCCAACGCCGGAATTCCCCGAAGTGCTCGACCGCGAGATCAACACTCTCCGGCGAACTAACTACGCATGCAAATACGCTATCTGCGGCTAAGGAGGGAGAGAACTCTTACCGTGCGATCGGAGACGAGAGCTAGTGCTGACGTCAAGCTCTCCAGCACCGGTGGAAGAGCTCTGTTTTTCCGGTGATCTTCTGCCGTGTCTCCCTCCGTGTCCTTCTCCCCGGCCTGTTATCCTCTACATGGGGCGGCTGACTCCGGCCGCTAGGCTCTCACGAGTGCCGCAGACCTGCGGTGGAGCTCCTTCCTTTACTGTCACTTCACCGGAGCTGGGGTCTCAAAGAAGAGTGGTGCTTCCTCCCGGACCTCCATGCTCCCTTTTTATAGGCTACCGAGACCAGACGAAGAGACTCCCACGCGAACGGCCTCGCCTTCAAGTGGCCGGCGTCTACGCTCGTAACGGCCGGAATGGGGCGGGCCTCGCGCGAGCGTTTCCGGCGACGGGGAAGAGACAGGCACTGCCTCGGGATCAGTACTCAACGACCAACGGTAAGGATCGCTTGATGAACGTTAACGGCATCCGTAGTGCCTCGGATTCGATATTAACCAGATCAATGGTCCACATTTGATCTCGCGCAACGGCAGAATATCTGCTTATGTCTCGAGATCCTATCTTATCTTGAGATGAATGGTTCTTATGAACCCACACCGTGGGGTCACTCCCACTAAACTATTTCACCTTGCCTCGTATCTGATCCACGATCAGATAGATTGAATTTGTGATCGCCACGTGTCTTCACTGAGGCCGTTATAATGCCTCGAGATAACGCACGGTATGAGATGTTTTAATCTCAACCGTTCATCCTCTCTTAATAGAGTTTTCTCGTGGGAAAATTTACTAGAGGTCCCTGACATTTTCAAAGTTACATGCAGGTCCAGGTCCGTGAGAGGGAACAATTATCCTTTAGTCCCCCATACTTTTAGAAATTGCCAGCAAGTCCTTCTGGTCACCAAAAACCCTAACTAGGGTTTTAAATCCCTTTTTAACTTATTTCCCCTCACCATTATTTTCCCATTTAAACTCTTGGGAACTTATTAGATAATTTAAAGGAAATTTTTAACACCTTTATTTCTTAAAATTTCTTGGATTTTACATGTGGCAAGTCCGCGGCCATACATCAAGGTGATTTATATGTAGTTCTATCCATTGGTACATTACAAGAGGAGGTGATTATAACCAGGGGCGGAGCTACATGGAGAAGAAGGGGGGCAATTTCCCCCCTTCTCATTTGAAATTTTCATATATTATATTATAAAATATTTATTTTTTTATTATATAATATTTTTTAATAGTTGAATTGCCCCTTTATCAACTTATCTCTTTTAACTTGATGCCATGTGGCTTATCTTATTTCTATTAAATTATAAATAAATTAATAAAATAATAGATAGAAAACAAAACTTAAAATAAACTAATATTTTAATTAACTTTTCTATCCTTGATGTTAACTCATATCAGATTAAATTTTGTTAAAAACTTCTCTCGACTTGGAATCTTGTCTATTCCGCTAATACGTTTGTGAACCACAACTATTTATGGGGGAGTTTTTCATAAATAGTTGTGGTTCACGGTCCCACTCTTGACCCACGGTCCCACTCTTGCTTAGCGTTCCACTTGTGTGTGATTTATGGGGGAGTTTTTCATCGCTCTCACAAGTCACAAACTTCTTTTTTTTTTTTTCACCTACGAAGCTATTCCACAAAATCCAAGGTCTGATTTCTTTTTTTTTATCTTTTATTTTTCAATTGTTTTGTTTTGTTTAATACCTTAACTATTTTTACTCTGGTTTGTTGCTTGATTTGATTTTTTTTTCTTTTAAATTCAAAAGGGGTTTTTATTTGTATAAATTTAGTTTGGATATTCAATTTGAATCAAAAGAATTGATATAGAAAAAGATTTAAATTATAACTCCTAATAATCTTGTATGGATTTAGTTTGTATATTTAATTGGTAGGCCATCTCTCTCATCTTTGCCTCCAATTAGGGTTAAAATTAGGATTTTTTTTATCTAGATTTTAGGGTTCTCATGATTCGATTTTTTTTTTGCACCTCTCTAATTTTTCTTTTGATCTTGTGTTGCATTTGAGTTAATTTTTCCCCCCCTTATCAACAATTTCTGGCTCCGCCACTGATTATAACAAAAAAGAAAAAAAATTGGTACATATCACGGGTCAACAAGGAACCTATTTATTGTTATAAATAATGAATATAATTTATTTATTTCTATCAAAATATATATATGTAGTTCTATTATAAATGTAGGGTAGCATAGGAATCTTTCACACATATTTTTTTAATAAAATAATTATATTTTTTATATATAAACAAATGAATAATATTTTTTAACTAATAGGAAAGAGGTCCAAACAAGGGGTTAATTACATAGATGGTCCCTCAACTTTGGGCCAATCCCACTTTCGTCCCTCAACTTAATTTTGTAACAAAATCGTCCCCCAACTTTCAAAAAGTAACAAAATCGTCCCTTCAGCCGGTTGCCGGTTTTCCAAAGCCGACGTGGCGGTCACATGCCAAGTCATCATGCCAGCCTGGACGCCGACGTGGCAGAAAATAGTGTAAATTTCATATAATGGCCACTCAACTTTTACGTCGTTTCACGGATGGTCCCGAAACTTTGGTATGTTGCATGAAAGGTCCCTCATCTTTATATAAGTTTAAAAAATGTGCAGTTAATACATTCCACTCAAAATAATGAAGCAATTAACACATTTACCTAATTTTAAACACATACAAATTCTTCTTATCATGATTTGGCCAAAATATTTACAACAACCTTGAAAATTCACATTATGTTGAGTATGTGGAGTCTGATTGATGCCTTGATGACCTTGACTCATTAAAGCTGGGAGTCAGAAGTATGAAGTGCCTCGGTGAAGTCAATGGGGCGGCCCATGCGAAAGTTTTCGGGGGCAGCGCAAACAAATTTTTATTTGTAAAATCCTAATTTTTTGTTTTTGAGAGGAGAAATAAGAAACATAAATCATGTGTTTTTGTGTGTGTTCTTCTTCTTCTTTTCTTTCTGTTGCTTTGATTTGTCGCTCGGATCTTAACACATTACACCAATTCAAATTTCACATTCTTCTTATCACATTTAGCATTACACATTTACAACAATCCTGAAAATTCATATTACACCAATTCAAATTCACATCTAACATACATTGGGCAAACTGAACCTTGGGGACTCCTGAGAACACATGTTCCCATAACATTGCAAATTCTTTTGATTTATCCAGCTTCTTCTGAAACCACATTGATGCTCTCATCACACTTGCAGACAGTGAAGCAAACAAGAAACTCATGTAACCACCAATCAAGCAATCTGGGTGTAGTAATTTACTTGATGGGAAGAAAAGACAAAACAAAAACCAAACATGAATCCAACTTCTCCAAAATCACATATGCCCACCTTTTTCTCCCCCAATCATAGGATAAATCTAAACCCATACACCCCTAATTCACATCTTAATTACGAACGCAATTAGTCAATTTCCAACACAGGCTCCCCATAGATCAAATCTTTCATCGATTCCATGCTATACATGAACATATCAGTCTAAAAAATCTTTTTTTTATGGAAAACCATTGAAAAGAAAAGACCAATCCAACCTCGTAAAAATCACATCTTTCCCCAGAATCCACCAAAACGTACCAAATCACGAAAACCCTCGCCGCAATCCAATAAAACAACAGAAACAAAAAAGGGAAAGGTGGATTAGAATCGGATCATACAACAAAAGGGGAAGGTTCAAAGAAGAGGGGCTGGGGACGAAGAGAAGAGGTTGGGGGAGAGGACGGGTGGTAGTGAGCCAGTGAGCTAGATGGGGAGTAAATGAGTGGCGTGGCTGGAGGCCTTGGAAGCTTCAGGCGAGGGATTGCTTTCATGGCCGGCCACTTGTCGTCAATTTGAGCAGTGAGACGGGGAGCAGCGACGGCGCTTGATGGCTGGCCGTGGCGAGCATGGGAGGGGGTGTGAAGGTGGCGGCTGTGAAATCAATTAGGTTTCCGATTGGAAACCCTAAACCCTTTATATACTCATTAGTATATTATTTAATGTTAAATGACTCAGCAAAGTGACTTGGGTGACTGTGTATTTGGGGCGTAGTGGCCATACGTCGAGAGGTTTATAGCAAACCGGCTGAAGGGACGATTTTGTTACGTTTTAAAAGTTGGGGGACGATTTTGTTACAAAATTAAGTTGAGGGACGAAAGTGGGATTGACCCAAAGTTGAGGGACCATCTATGTAATTAACCAGTTAATTACTTAAATCGTCCCTCAACTTTCACAAAATTTCACTTTCGTCCCTCAACTTCATTTTGTAACAAAATCGTCCCCCATCTTTGAAAAAGTAACAAAACAGTCCCTTCAGCAGGTTGCCGGTTATACATGGTCTGACGTGGCGGTCACCTGCTGACTCACCATGCCCACTCAGGCAGTTGACGTGGCAGTAAATAGTGAACTTTTAATCCGTAAGTGTAATAGTTTTCACGGCTGGTCCCTCAACCTTAGTAAATTTCATATATGGTCCCCCAACTTTAAGTTATTGCATGAAAGGTCCCTCATCTTTATATATGTTAAAAAAAAGTGTAGTTAACACATTTTTTATATTGGGATCACATTCTAATTAAAGCAGTGAACACATGAAACAACTGCAAACAAAATTACAAATTCTTCTTATTATGATTTGCCAAAATATTTACAAATTAATAATAAAATTAAGACAATGTAATGAAAATTTATATTCACATTAACATTACACATCCACAACATAATGAAAATTCACATTTAACATAACTTGGCCAAAATGAAATTTCACATTAGACATAATAAAAGTTCACATTCACATTTTATTAAAAATAATGCAAATTCACATTACATTGTACATTCACATTCAATGAAATTTAATCCTGCCTTGCAAACCAAATTTCAAACCAAATTCACATTCATTGTACATTCACATTCAATGAAAATTTACATTACATTGTACATTCACATTCATTGTTCATTCACACTCAATGAAAATTCACATTACATTGTACATTCACATTCAAAATAACAGAGCCAGAAAGTTTTTTAACAGAGCTCTGTCTTCCTGCAAACAAATAACTTAAACAGCTGCAGAAAGTTTTGACTTGCTAACAAAATATCTACACAGACAACTGCATTTGAGGCTTAAATGTTAGGCCATAGCTATGAAGAAGTAGGTGGAATTAACCCTCCACTAGAGACCAACGACCCTTGGGTCTATTGGTACCCGGGTCCCCACATAAGGCTTTCCCCTCGTTGAGGTGTTAGGTTCGAACCGTGGGTGAGGGCCTTTGTTCTGAGTGTTCGCACAGGAGCGTGAGGTGGGTGTAGCCATTGAGCATTTAATCCCCCCTGCTGCTGATCGAACCGAGGACCTAGGCACGCCCTTGACTTAGTTTAGCGGAGTCGCTCTGACCACAGCTCCTCTCGTAAAAAAAAAAACCCTTCACTAGAGCCTTGAAAAATTAAAACAACAGAGCCAGTTGTCACAACATTATTTTTTTAACATGAAATTATAAATCAAATGCTTATATGACTTTGTTGTGAATGTAATCTGTTGACATGGCCAAATATTTGCATTGTATTATGTGACAAATAACATTCCTTCACAACACTCTACCTTGAATGAGCAAAGAGACAACAAGATAAGGTAATAGCTTCACTAAGAACTGGAAAGAATAACAAATATTTATGAGGTATTGAGATCTAATGACATCCACAAGTGAAGATGAAGATTACTCATGAGAAAAGAACACTAAAGAAGATATTAATAAATAATGAAAAATTAAATCAAAGAGAGAATAACATATTAAAATTTTATTTATGCAGACTGCGATTTATGGAGTAAAGAATTACATTAGTTCTTTTCCAATGGTTTGGATGGACTTCCATGGCTTAAATAAAAAACATAACCAATATCTTGCAAGGTGTTGCCCAATATCTTAGTAAAACGAAAAACAAATTAATAATAATATTCTCATGAGTAATGAAAGCTACCCTTTCTAAAACAAAACCAATCTAGAAATTTATAGATCATCTGGCAATGCCAAAACACAAAGAACATGAATAATGAAAATGACCCTTTCTAAGACAAAAGCTTCACAAAAATTCCTGGAGTTATGATATATATTCTATTGTAGACAGATAGAATCTTGATCCCAAAAGCAAAATGGGCTTCTCCGTATAAATAATTTCGTACAAAATTAGTAAGCAACTTAAAGCAAAGCAAACAGAAGGAAAACAAACTTTTTTTTCTAAAAAAGTTCTATCTTGTATTTCATAAAACAATTGATCAGATTACTAATGCGATGCAGAACAAGCCAAAAAAACTTTAATTCCAAATCACACGAAAACTACACAAAAGGAAGTTCACAGCCAAAAGGAATTCAAGACCTTCCTCTAATCTTGCTGCATCTTTCTCCACAGATCCAAACACCCAAAGATCCGATCTTTTACCACAGATACAAACACCCAAAAAGCAGCACTCAAACAATCAATTAGATAAACCATCTCAAAGATCCATCTCAAAGATCCAAACTCCCAACGCACTAGAACCAGATCCAACTCCCAACACACTAGAAAAAGAGGGAACATAAAGGAAGACGAGAAAGGGATAAGAACTCACAAGCAATGAGAAACTCAGAGATCCGTGGGAGGAACGGGCACAAACTGAGATTTCTCGGGAGGAGGAAGAGATTGCGCCCAACCAACAAAGAACCAAGACCATGGAAGAGATCATGAACGCTTGAGATGACGACGAGATCGCGACGTTGAGTTCCTCTCACCCTCCCTTCCAATTTCTCACAGTAGTTGTTGATCCTCGATGACGAAGAGATCGCGGCCTTGAGTTCTCCTCGATGCCACTGTCGGCTTAAGCTCTGGAGAGGACGATGAGCGTCTTGGGTTTCGCATCTCCGGCGTCGTTACGAAGGGGGTGGTGACGGTGCTTCGGGGCGAAGAAGTGGGGTTTGCAGGTGTGGAACGTGGCGTCGTCAACGTCCTCATGGGTGACGACGGAGGGGGAGCGGCATCAGTTGCCGATTTGTGGTAGATCCCGAGCTAGGGTTTCTAGGGTTTCACGTCATGCTAGAATATGTTAGAGCTTTTAGGGGGAAAAGGTGGTGACTCAGCAAAGTGGGGTGAGTGACTCAGCAGCGTGACTAAGCATGGTAACCGCCACGTCAGGCCATGTATAACTGGCAACCGGTTGAAGGGACTGTTTTGTTACTTTTTCAAAGATGGGGGACGATTTTGTTATAAAATGAAGTTAAGGGAAGAAAGTGAAATTTCACAAAAGTTGAGGGACGATTTAAATAATTAACCCTGTGAGAGGGTGTGGTAGCCAACTTTTTGTTTTTGCCAAAGTTAGGTTTATGATTTGTGAGGACTATTTTATGTTTTGCATCATTATTTGTTTTGTTGATGGTTGTTTAATTTAAATGTGATTGTTATTTCATTAGCCTTAGTGATCCGACGGTCTTAGGAGTGGAAGGGTCGAGTAAACTCAACGGATAAAAGTTACTCTAGGGATAACAGGTTGATCTTTCCCAAAAGTTCAAATCGACGGGAAGGTTTGGCACCTCGATGTCAGCTCTTCACCACCTGGGGCTGTAGTATGTTCCAAGGGTTGGGTTGTTCGTCCATTAAAGCGGTACTTGAGCTAAGTTCAAAACGTCGTGAGACAATTTGGTCCATATCCGGTGCGGGCATTAGAGCATTGAGAGGACCTTTCCCTAGTACGAGAGGACTGGGAAGGAGATTTTTATTTAATTTGATTTTTTCTATTTTTATTTGATAAAATTTTAATTAAATTATAATTTTATATTTAATTAAATTTTAATAAGTAAAAATAAAATCATAAAACCAACTTTTTGAAAGAAAATTGGCTACCACACTTCCTTAAAATAGGTTCTCCATATTAATAAAAAAAATTAAATGATAATAAAACAACCTTATACTCATTTTGGATATAATCAAATCAAATAATTAAAAAACCAAAATACATCTTTTCTATTTACTACCAACCAAATAACCAAATGTAATTTGAAATATATTTTTTATTTTGGTAGTAGCGTCGGGTAGTAGCGTGTTTCGATCCCTAGTGCGGTCTGCAACTTTGTTCATAAAACTTGGTGAAACACTATATTTTTATATTTGTATTTCTCTAAGGACTCATTTGGTTTGTAGTAAGTAGTTGTGATATTAGTGATTTTATAGGTAAGTTCCTTTTTTTTTGTCTATTTGGTTTGTTGTGAAAAGAGAATTTACCTATGAAACTACTTACTTGAAGTTGTCCTTTTGCCATAATTCAACATATAACCAAATTGATGTAAGTTGAATTACAAATAAAAGTTTGAGTGTCATCACCACCATCAACGTCACTCTCTCTTTTTCTTCTTGGCCTTTTTATGTTGTTACTCTTTTTACTTTTTAGGTTATCATGGAATATTTTGTGGGCATATCCAATGTACTTATTTCAATTTTTAAAAATTTAAGATTAACATTAAAAAATATATTAAAAATTACTCTTCCTCACAAATATGTAACAACTTTCAACATTATCTTAATAAATATAGAGAAGAGAAGTGCAATGCTTCAATTTTTTGTTTTTGTTTTTTTAAAGGTCTTACCAAATACAAAGTTGAAAACTTAAATTCATATTATTAATTCATAAATTTTTTTAGTTATATAAGATACAACATTACATGACATTATTGTTAAATTCATATTATGAATTATCACAAAACCAAATGAATTAATAACCTTAACAATTCACTATTATTTATAATAAAAAATTAAAATAAATAATTGAATATAAACATATAAAAGGTTGGAAAATGGGGTAACCTCATCACTTACTTTATAGAGTGATTGTGTATTGATAAAAAGTCGATAAACCACATTCATTCATTAATTAATAAAAGCGCAAACAAGTGCTATATCATACAAGTAGGTTCATAAAGAAGCAGATCACAAGTGCTACAACATACAAGCGTGACATTTTCCTTGGGGACCTCCTTTTGAAGGGCCTTGAAGCCCTATTACACATTGAAACTATTCCATTCCCTTTTGTGAAGAATCTTCGAAGTCCTCTCCAGGCAAGTGGCGGGGTACATCTTCTCTCGTAAACGCCAGACTTTGCTTGATGATAGACTCCAACGCAATCAGCTACGGTCGGTTGGAAGCGTAAGCTACATCAAACCAAGATAACATTAAGAAATCAATATTTCGGATTAATTTCTGGGAAACACATTGTTTATCATGGAAGCATCTTCGATTTCTTTCCATCCATATGCTCTAGGTTGTTGCCAGAATAAATATAACATTTTCATTTACAGGAAACCAAACAAACTTTGTAGTAAATCAAAATACAGTAATTTAACTGACATATAATTCCACATACATTGTGGTTTGAAATACTTGAAATCAAACGGGTCTTAAAATGTATTTCGAGGGAACTTGAGGTTTCCAAATGGTTCGAGGAGAGCGCATGTCTCGGTGAAGGTAGGATTCGTGAACTTCCCTTGAAGCAATCCAGTAGCAATTTTCCTGTAAGCAGCCTCAGTAAAGTGCACTCCATCCCATGAAAGATGTCTTGATGGCTCCACGCACACTGTTGATCCCAACTCACCACACATACAGCTGAAGTTATAGTTATACAAACCTCCAGCTCCACAACATGCTACTAGAGGTGAACTTTGGAACCCTACAACCATATTGAAAACCCTGAAAAACTTAGCAATATATATATATATATATATATATATATATATATATATATATATATATATATATATATATATATATCAAAAACAGGAAATTAATGAATGTAAAAACTCACCATATTTTTCTGGAGATTGATAAATAGTTATGAGTGCCTGATAGTAATCAGCATAGATGAGGGTGGTATGAGGGTGCATTTTCCGGAGATGATCCAATTCCTTGATGAGAAGCTGGTTGTAATACTCTGAGAACTCATTCAACCACTTTATGCAACCTGTTTCTTCATCATAATCTTCTGTGTTGGAGACATGAAAAAAAGAAAGGTAGGCAGGGATACATCCAATTGGGAAGTTCCCAGGGACCAACAATGTCCTTGCTCCAAGCTTAATCACAACAGTAATGGCTGAACTGATGGCATTGATCACTAAAGGTACAACTGTTCTTACTTCTTCAAAGCTTCTCCCTTGAAGGAATGGATAGTTGAAGTCATTCCCTCCAATCTCTCCCATTAAGAACAGTGCACTGCTTAACTTGTCTTCACATTCTGTGGAAAACTTCAAGGCATAAAAGTTCATGTTGCTAGTGTTTGTCTTTGATCTGTAGCTTGCTTTAATTCAATATTGTTTTTCAATTGAGAACTATGATTTTTTGTGTTAGCTTATATGTTGTGAAGCTTGAGTAAGGAATCATGGATCTCATTGCATATACAATACATACGTATGTATAACATAACGGTAATCAAACTACCAACTCATTTGAACTAACAAAACAGTGAAAGATAGGGTTGTAAACAGGCCAAGCTTGATAGGACTAGACCCAGTTTGAATTCGGAAATAAGCCAAATTTCCAAAATTAGTTCAAATAAGTTTCCAACAGAAATTTCGATTTTAATTTCGAAAGCTCGAGCTCGAAATTAAAAATTTATTTATAAATTAAAATTTTATATTATATATTATATACTAATACCAAATATTAAATATTTTATTCATATATTATATTAAATTAATATATTAATATTAAATTTTGCTCTTTTGAGCTGAGCTCGATCGAGCTCATCTTGGCTTGAAATTAATTTTGAGCTCGAAATTGAAGCTCGAGCTCAACTCAAAAACTCAAAATTCGAAGCCGAGTTTGAGTTTTTGCTTAGTCGATCTTGAACTACTTACAAACAACTTGATCGTTTAACAGCCCTAGTAAAACAGAAAAGGTAATAAAGTTGATTGAGTGATCTTTTTCTCACCGACAAATCATAAAGGACCACATATCCAAATGATGTGCTGTTGGACAAGGAGTAGAGGACCGCTGCCCGCATCACATGTGGTGTTTGGGAATAGAGGACCGCATACCCAAATGTGGTGCATGTTTAACAGAGAATAGAGGCCACATACTCAAATGACGTGGTGTTTGACAGGGAATCAAAGAGGACCGCATACCCAAAGGCTCTAAAAAATTAGCTTAATACTTCTTAAGAATTAAACTAATCTTATCTTTTATATTAACTAGCTTAATCATGATTTTATAGTCAAACTACCATAACTTTATTTTTATTTTCAAAATATCTTTATTCTCAATGCATATTATTTTTTTTAATAAATATGAACAAATCATTAGAAACACATCTTTGACATGATTTACACCCTTAACCAATCTTTATAAAAAAAAAAATTGATTATTCCTAATGATTATTAGTTGACGAAAATACTAAACAAAGAAAATAAATTGTTCATTGAATTAATCCATTCAACACTTAACCAAAGCTAGTTATTTTAATACATGTGGTTGTCGCATCGTGACAATCACACTATTAATATGTGAACATGATTTAATACGTGTCATTAATTTATATAAAATTTTTAACATGATTTAATACTCATCACAATTTTAAAAAAAAAGTAAATAAATAAAAATAATAATAATAAAGTAAACCCACCTTCTTTGGAGGAGCACATGAAAGACAGGAATTCCTTGAACCACTTCAATTGCATGTCCAAAGAAATGTTTTTTATGTCTAGTTGAATCCCCTTCTCGTTAAAAAAGTCGTCATTCAATGCAGTAGCTTCTGCCACGGCGAAGTTAACCCCATTCGTAAAACTCCGACCACCATCATAATGGGGCAAATACGGTGCTAAAAAAGGCAATCCTAAAGCATCCGCTATATATAATAACAAAAAAAATGAAAAAATTCATCACCAATAATCACCATATATATATATCTTCGTGTGTGTAATAACTATATGTGAATATATATTGCGACAAATTAAGTAGCATTAATATAACAACTAAAATAAGCCGATGCATACCAATGAAGTCGGCAATGAGACGGCCGTCGGAGAACCTGCCGGTAGGGTGATGGAAGAATGTCTCACCATAAGGAAGCCGATTTACACGGTGCGAGTTATTGAGGGTGAAAATGAGGTTTCCGGTGTCTGCGATCGAGTCACCGAAGCTAATGATTGATGTGAAACATGCCCCTGTTGATTGCCGAGCACTCGTTGGAGGAACAAAAACAATGAAGGTGAAGAGAAGGGATACAATATAGGTGCAAGAGGAAGAAGACATTTGGGGACTGATTTTTGTATTGTTGGTCTTTCAATGTTAGTGTTCTCTTTATGGAAGGACTTGCATTATTCAAGAAGGTTGGTCCCACCAACTGAATGGTTTGGTTTGGTTGTTACCAACGGCAACTTAAAAATTAACAACGTCCTTTGATAAACAGTACATGTTCCTCCATCCCACAAGCCACATGATGCAAGTATGGCCTTGCCCCATCTTGTCGTGTCCATACTCCTGTCAACATGCATTGCTGGACCATAAAATCCCTATTTGATAATTACTATCAAAATAAACTTTATTACTATGTAGATCACCGTATAAAAGCTGAGAAACTATCTAGGGGCCCGTTTAATTAATAACACTTGAATTTCATTAGAATTCTCAGATTAATTTAATATTTTATATAAAATTTTAGGGAGAATTATTGTTCAGTCCCTCCTTTTTGAATTTTTTCCTACCAGGTCCTTCCCGTCACTGAACCGTTTGGTTATTTTGAAAAATGGCAAGAATGCCCCCCTATCTGCTTTTTTTTGTGGGGAAAAGGTCCCTCCCAGTCACGTCACTCTCTTTTTCCATACTTGCTTGCTTGGCCAACAAGTTTACTCATCCAGATACCTCATTCGTCTGTCCAGCGAGATCGTCATCTTTCTCGTTTCTTTGCTTCCTTCCGAGCGTATACTCTACATCTTCACTACCCATCGCTAATGGAGACCATCTTTACTGTTGTAAGGTACAAAGGAGAAGGCCATGCGCTTGACTTTACCATCTTGTCCTCATGGTATTCGGTAATGGAGGATATCTGCAATCATTGGAGCATCGAACCTTCATGTGTGAGAGTGAAGTATGTCGTCCCAGATGTTCACAAGACTATATGTTCCTTTGAGTCAGATGGGGATTTCTCGCGAATGTGCAGCCTACACCGTATATTCAACAAGATGGTAGTGGACATGATCGTTAAGGACAGGGTTGTTGCGATATCGGAGGAGAGGGCAGAATCATCTGATTCCCCGTAATAAAGGACACTTTATGATTTGCCTTTTTTCTTTTGTCTTTCGTCTTTTGTCTTTTGTCTGTTTTCGCTTAATACTTGTATTTCGTCGGTTGAGGCAGTTAGTTTCGCTTAGTACTTGTATTTTGTCGGTTACTTTCCGACCCTGATTGTGTAGTTTTTCGTGCTTCATTGTTTATTTAACTGTCTCAAGCGTTTAGTTTCCGATCGAAGTTTGTGCATATATTACGCTGAAGCACTTATTATTTAGATTATCTTGAATACTTTCATGTCTTAATCATTTATTTTGTGGATTTTCGCTTAATATTATGTGGTTGTAGCATTTGTCTTGTATTAAGGGTGTACTTTTTTGGGTAAAATCTTTTATTTTTCAATGATTGAATCCGCTTTCTGTTTTACTCGGTTCTACGCAGGTGTTCCCATCCAATGTTGATATCACAACATGGAGAAATTAACCTACAGCCGATGGAGCACTTGGAGTTAGACTCCTTGGTGATCAAGACTGTCCGACAGAGATTTGAGAATGTAGAACACTTGAGGGAATCATTACGTCCCTTTGCCATCCGGTGTAATTTCGACTATCGATTCATTAAGAACGATAAGCAAAGAATCACTGTTGAATATGCAGCTGATGATTGTGATTGGCGTCTCCACACATCGAGGGATGGCACCCTTCAAACATCCAGGGTTAAAATGATAAAGGCCCCACATACATGTGGAGGGGGGATTGGGTCATCCCATCCAAAGATTTGTAAGAAGTGGGTCAGCAAAACTGTGATTCAGAAACTGAGAGATCAACCACTCTACAGGGTCGTGGACATACAGAAGGACATATTAGGCGACAAAGGAGTTCATCTACAGTACAAGCAGGCCTGGTTGAATAAAAAGATCGCACTTGAAATTATCTATGGACGCAAAGCTGCAAGTTATGATCTCTTGGTATGGTATGCGGATAAGGTGGCCGATACCAATCCAGGTAGTGTTGTGATCTTGGAGAAAGAAAGTGAAAGGTTCAAGCGAGGGTTCTTCTATTTTCGAGCAGTGCTCGATGTTTTAGGAGGGGGGTGCAGATCCCTGTTATTTTAGATATAATGTCACGCCCCGACTCGGATCCCGGGACCTTGGGCACGTACTACCTAAGTGGAGATGAGCCCCTCTCAGATACAAGGCCTAGATATGTAATAGCATATAACAAATAATCAAAATAAATAACTTAATTAAAAGGTCACAGCGGAACCAAAATCAAATAGTGGGTCCAGATGCCCTACATAAGCCAGGCCCTACAAGGGTCCTACAATAATACAATCTCACACTCAAGAAAGACCTGAGGTCCTCGGACCTCAACAAACTCAGCCCAGCCCCTCTCCCAGGTCCCAATCACTTACTCCTCAAGACCTGAAAAACAAAGAAGGGAAGCAAGTGCATGAGCTTTCAAATGGAAAGCTCAGTAAGTACCCTGCAGAATACACAATGAATCTAATCCAGATAACAACAGATAGTCAAGAATGACATATCAAAGGAAACAACCAGTACAACAAGACAATCAAATGCGGGCCCCTAAACTCATCCAATCATACCTCCACGGTCAACACAAGTGCCGCGCGCCTCAGTGGTCAAGTGCCGGACGACAGGTGGCTATGCTTCATAGGTACACATACCCAATCCGGAAACATACCGACCCAACCTAAACACAAGCACCACGAGTCTCACAGTAATGTCTCAATCCATGGTGGCATGCTCAGCGAGCATCCAACAACAAACTTACACAAGCAACCAATCCATAGTTATGGAAGCAACAAACCATGCATCTAACAGATATGGAATCAACATCAGAGGACCAAGGCATCATAACAACATACACAAGCAAAAAACCAACAAAGAAACACCAATCATGGTAACAGCAAGGTCAAAGAAACCCATCACTGAGTGGGAGCTAGGCAAAGTACTTACAAAAGTCACGAAGTCTGGTATCCCAAGGAACCAACTCCCTCGCATCTACGTCAATCCTAATAATAAATCCTATATCAGTAATTCGCAACATCGTGTGATTCTAGATGTATATGCAAGATGTTCTAATTTGGGCCCAACCAGGCTTAATGGGCCTTTCTTTTTACTCACTGTGTCACCGTTCTTAATTACTTATATCTGGTTGGACCAGCCTTATTTTAATAAACCTTATTCATGTTACCAAAGAGCATCATGGCCCAGGTGGTTAGAGCCCAACACTTTAAGTAAGGAGTCATGGTTTCAAACCCCCTCTCCCACCTGTTCATTAATATTATTTTTTTTTAAAAAAAAATAAAACCTTGCCAACCCAGAATTGACCAAACCTAATCCAAAACTCCAATTATCTTCCAATTTCTTTGGTTCCTTCCTGACTGATAGAACCCAATCCGTGTTAAATTCATTCTTTGCCCTTAGTCAACTAATCAACCTCAATAGATCAATTTTTAAGATCTATTCATTTCTCCCTCCTCCTTTCTCCTTCCCGTTATAACTCTACACCAACTAGTTACCCATCATCTTGAGATCAAACCCATGACCATTTCTTTGGAAACCAGTGTAGTATCTAACATCCCACATTAAAGACCTTTCATTCCTTCACACATCTTCAAAAAAGTCAGGTTATTAAAAAAAAAAAACGCTTCTTGCTCTCCTATACACATGTATTACCAGGCCTGTCAACTATAAAAAACAAAAAAACTAACCTTTACCTTCTCTCATACGATAACGAGAGCCCAATCCATGCCCATTGATCAATGTTAAATCTCTCTCTTTGATCGTTGTCAGAACCCATTGTAGAACCAAGAAATTCATTCACTGAATTCATGATCACCTGCACCTTGCTCTAAAAACCCATTCCTCACATAAAATAACAAGGATTCAACCTCCATTCAAAGACCACAGGCACTTGACCTTCCATAATATTAATCTTGGAAGAATTATTAAAGTTGAATCATGGTCAACTAACCTCAAACCTACCAGCCTCTAACCCTTCAACTTGAACCCTCATTCTCAAAACAAATCAATTTAATTAATGACCAAAACTATACAGGTGTGAAGATGATCATATTATTTTAATCCTGAACATGCATAATATCAGATACAACCATTACCATCATCGTGCATGAACTGAAACATAGGGCCTGTTATGCATACTTAATGAACAGGTACTCTATTTAATTAATTTCTCATGTCTATACTTATTAAATTTTAATCATACCAATATGCTAACCGATCTCTCTACTAAAACATCAGGGACAGGAGGCTTACCAGAGGAACAGCAACCCGTGTCGCGTCCAGAAGGCGGTTCCAACAGCTCTTGGCGGCTATGCTCCCTACTCGGCTCCTCCGAGGCTCTCTCGCGAACGATGGAGGCTGCTGTCCAAGATCTCTCCCTATATAGGCTCTCAAAGGAGATTTCCGACGCAATCGAAATCACCAAAGAAAATGAAATCACGCGAGATTTGGAATCATCTCATTCCAATCCGATTGTTTCCAAACAAGGAGAGGAAGCTTACTAGTGTATGCGCTGGAGGGTAGCTATTGTCGTTTCACCTATATTCAAATTATAACTAGTGGATAAATTAAGTTTGTTGTGTTGTTTATATTCAAATTCAAACATTCAAATTGTAAATAGATGATATATTAGATTTGTTAAGTTTATTTTCTTTATTTTATCATCACCGATGCTCTTGTAACAAAGTTATGTATATCTTACTATCTATATATATGAGGGATAAATATCAATAAAATGTGGTTCTGATTTCCTTTTCTATTCATTTTTCACATGGTATCAGAGCCACATTTTATTGATATTTATCCCTCATATATATAGACAGTAAGATATACATGACTTCGTTACAAGAGCACCGATGATGATAAAATAAAGAAAACAAACTTAACAAATCTAATATATCATCTATTTACAATTTGAATGTTTGAATTTGAATATAAACAACCCAACAAACTTAATTTATCCACTAGGTTGTGGTTGCCTCGGGATCGGGATTCCCTTCTCCGACGAAATGGCGGTGAGCTCACAACTGATCTCCATGTAATTTCCCCCTTATTAAAATACCATTCGTCGGATCACACCTTATTAAACCCCTCCATCGATCCCCGTCGTTCATTTAAGACGAAAAGTCATTTTTGGTCCCTAACCTATGGTATATTGTTCATTTTGGTCACATGCTTATAAAAATGTTCAATCGGTCACTGAACTATGGGGCTTTTGGCAATTCTGGTCGATTCTTGGCGTGGCAGTCTTCTTTAAATACGATCATTTTTTTATTGTGACGTGGCAGCCTACGTGGCGGGTCTTTGCTGGCGTGGCGCGATGACGTGGCATAAAAAAAATTTGAAATATTAAAACAGGCTTACTGGTGACACATCATGCCACATCAACATGCTGACGTGGCACATAAAAATAAAATAAAAATCTGAAAAAATAAGAAAAAAAATTGGAATTTTTTTCCTATATATTTTGTACATTAATCACATTAGCAACCTGAAAAATTGGTTTTAAAAATAAAATAATAATAAAAATCAGAAGAAAAAAAATAACAGTGTAAGCAAACTGAAAAAAAATCTGGATTTTTTAAAAAAATTTAATTTTTTCAAAATAATATTTTTTAAATAAAATGGATATTTTTATCACAAAATTAGTGATAAAAATATCCAATATTAATAAACATGCAAAGTAAGAAAAACCTTAATTTATATAAGTCAGCATTATAATGTTTATTAATAATGTAACCATACTTTCAATTTTTTTTAATAAATAATACTACATTAGGTGTTAAGTAGCAACTCATTAATTTAATCTATTAATTAATAATGTCACAAGACTTATATTTTTTAATTTATTACTTAAATAGCAAATTAATTTTAGATTAAAATCACTAATTTTGTGATAAAAATATCTATTTTTATTCAAAAGTAATTAATTTTGTGAAAAAAATTCAGATTTTTTCTAGGTTGCTTACACTGTTATTTTTTTTCTTTTGATTTTTATGATTTTTTTATTTTTAAAAACAATTTTCCATGTTGCTAATGTGATTAAGGTACAAAATATATAGGAAAAAAATTCTTTTTTTTGGATTTTTTTTATTTTATGTATCACGTCAGCATGCCACGTCAGCATGCTGATGTGGCATGATGAGTCACCAGTAAGCCTGTTTTAATATTTCAAAAAATTATTTTTATGCCACATCATCGCGCCACGTCAGCAAAGACCCGCCACGTCACAATAAAAAAATGTTCATATTTAAAAATGACTGCCACATCAGCAGCAAGGACCGTAATTGGCAAAAGCCCCATAGTTCAGGGACCGTATTGAACATTTTTATAGTACATGGACCAAAATGAACAATATACCATAGGTTAGGGACCAAAAATGGCTTTTTTTTTGGGGACGTAAGTGCTAACTGGCTAGGCCAGCGACTAATAAGAACCACGGGCATGGGCACTCTGTGTTCAAATCCTTGCGGTACGCCTCTGGGCGTGCCTGCATTCGCCACAAGATGCCTCAGTGACTCGAACCCACGACTGGGTGGGAGTCACGTGACCGGTTTGACGCTCGGCTGAGATGCCTTTGTCACGCAACCAAAAATGGCTTTTGCCTTCATTTAAAACCAATTGATCGAGTGCATGGCTTCAACATAGAGTAACAACCATTTTGCAGCAATTCCTCCCCCCCCCCTTCCCTTATTCTTTCACTACACATCCAAGTCCTTCACATGTGAGAGCAGTTTAATTCACCCCCCCTTCCTTTATTCTTTCACTACACATCCAAGTCCTTCACATGTGAGAGCAGTTTAATTCAAGTCCTTATATTTCTCTGTTATTACATTCTGGTCCTTCTCTCAGAGAGTGTTACTTTTACTCTCCAGTCCTTATCCTTTATAAAACTACACAGAGATCCCTGGCAGCCCAATAATTTTAATTTAGGAATTTAATCAAGTTTTCCTTCCTTTTTCAATTAAGACCAAATAAGTCCAAATTGATGAATTCCTAAATTAATTCAATCACCGAAATAAATTATTCCATAATTAAATTTATTCCTTTTTAAATTTCCAATCAAGTCTAATAAATTTCAAATTTTGGGGACTTCCATAATTAAATCAATTATTAAGTAATCGAATAAATTTTATTATTCATTCTTTTCAAATTCCCCGATCACACATAATTACCAAAATGCCCTTGGTGACTCCAAATAATTCCACTTAAGGGATTAGCTAATTAAATCCCCCATTTCATCTCCTAGCTTGAGGCATATCTTTAATAAACTAATTAATTAAAGGAAAACTTAGAGGGTGCTTAGACGCAACTTATTAATCAACTAAATGCTTAAATAATAAACATGAATTTCAAACAAATCTGACATTGGGAACATTCCCTTTATTAACCACAAGACAAAAAACAAAAACTAGGAAAGAAAAATTTTATCCTCTAAAAACTTCGATTCTCACATATAATCAAATCAAATAATTAAAAAAACCAAAATACATCTTTTTTATTTACTACAAACCAAATAACCAAATGTAATTTGAAATATTTTTTTTATTTTGGTAGTAGTGTTGGGTAACATAGCGTTTCAATCCCTAGTTGATGTAGAAGGACCCGAGTTAGACAATGCTAAGCTATCTGATTGCACCCTGCAAGCTTTGGCATATCACGAATTGACGGACTTACGTAAAGGCAGAAGGTGATCGAACCAATTCGGTGATTGGGGGCAGTTTCAGGTGCAGTTCGATGTTTTAACCATAACTTTGGCTATAGGTGTTGAAATCGCGCGTTCAACCCCGATCCGGAATGCTCGTCTCAACGCGCACGTTCATCCTTAAATTCTGCTATTTTCCCCCTCATATCTTTTTTTGGTTTTTTTTATTTTTGGTAATACTTCATATGCCAAATTAGGATATATAGGATTTAAGTCTGGTTTGATCCAGGATTTTGGATAACTATTTGGTTTGTTTTAGATATTAAGTTTAGATAAGTTTAGGTTTTGAATAATTATTTGCTAATTTTGGCAAATTTAGATAAGGTGATAGGGTTTCTAGATTATCCTTTCGAAGCTTTTTTTTTTGAGGAAAGTGGATAAACCACATTCTTTTATTATAATATGCGTAGCTTTAACATAGAGAGCCCCGTAGTGGGTGCAAAAGATACATAGGTAGAAACCCTTTTGAAGCTATTTTACCCGGCATGTGGGTTTGTCTTTGATCATTGAATCTTGAATAATATCATTTTCTTCAAAGTTTCAAAAACTTTCTTCTATGTTTTATCTTTCTCTTGCTTGCTTTCTTTAATAATCTTGTAGTTACCTTCGTGAGCAAGTTAATCATTATCCTGCCCGGCGTCACCAGTGTGATCTATAACTTTGTTCAAAAAACTTGGTGAAATACTATATTTTTTATACTTTCTCTAAGGGCCCGTTTGGTTTGTAGTAAGTAGTTGCGATGTTAGTGATTTTACATATAAGTTACCTTTTTGTTTGTTTGGTTTGCTGTGAAAAGAGAATTTACCTATGAAACCACTTACTTGAAGCTGTACTTTTATTATAATTCAACTTATAACCAAATTCGATGTAAGTTGAATTACAAGTAAAAAGTTTGAGTGCCATCACCACCATCAACGTCACTCTCTCTTTTCCTTCTTGGTCTTTTTATATTATTACTCTGTTTAATTTTTATATTTTTCATGGAATATTTTATGGGCATATCCAATGTACTTATATCTATTCTTGAAAATTTAATATTAACATTAAAGAAAATATTTAAAAATTATTCTTCTTCATAAATATGTAACATTGTAACAACTTTCAACATTATATATCTTAATAAATATAGAGAAGAGAAGTGCAATGCTTCTATTTTTTTTGTTTTTTTTGTTTTATTTATTTATTTATTTATTTTTGTGGAAAGCCTCACCAAATACAAAGTTGAAAAACTTAAATTCATATTATGAATTCATAAATTCTTTTTAGTTACATAAGATACAACATTACATGAAATTAGTATTAAATTCAAATAATGAATTATCACAAATCCAAATGAATTAATAATTAACTATAACAATTCATTATTATTTATAATAAAAAATTAAAATAAAAAATTGAATATAAACATATAAAAGGTTGGATAACGGGGTAACCTTATCACTACTTTACAAGATGATTATGTCACTCAACTTACATCAAACCAAAAAAATAGAAAACTAAATATAACATTTTTTTGTAAAAAGTGGATTAACCACATCCATTCATTAATTAATAAAGGTGTAGACAAGTGCTACATCATACAAGTAGGTCCATAAAGAAGCAGACAAGTGCTACAACATACAAGCGAGACCTTTTCCCATGGGACCTCCTTTTAAAGGGCCTTGAAGCCCTATTACACATTGAAACTATTCTATTCCCTCTTATGGAGGTTCTTCAAAGTCCTTTTTCCAAGTGAATAGCAGGGACATATCTCTCGTGAATGCCAACCTCCATTTGACAATCAATGGACTCCATCACAATCAGTTTCGGTCGCTTGGAAGTGTGAACTGCATCAAACCAAGAGTGCATTAAGAAATCAATATATCGGATTAATTCCTGAAAAACACACTATTTATCATGGAAGCATCTTAGATTTCTTTCCATCCATATGCTCCAGGTTGTTGCGAGAATAAATATAACATTTTATTTACATGAAACCAAACAACTTTATAATAAGTCAAAATACAGTAATTCAACTTACATGTAATTCCACATACATTGTGATTTGAAATACTGGAAATCAAACGGGTCTTAAAATGTATTGCGAGGGAACTCAAGGTTTCCAATTGGTTCAAGGAGAGCGCATGTCTCGGTGAAGGGAGGATTAGTGTACTTCCCTTGAAGCAATCCAGTAGCAATTTTCCTGTAAGCAGCCTCAGTAAAGTGCAGTCCATCCCATGAAAGATGTCTTGATGGCTCCATGCACACTGTTGATCCCAAGTCTCCACACATACAGCTTGAGTTATAGTTATACAAACCTCCAACTCCACAACATGCTACTAGAGGTGAACTTTGGAACCCTACAACCATATTGAAAACCCTGAAAAACTTAGCAATATATATATATATATATATATATATATATATATATATATATATATATATATATATATATATATATATATATATATATATATATATATATATCAAATACAGGAAATTAATGAATGCAAAAACTCACCATATTTTTCGGAGATTGGTAAATAGTTATGAGTGCACGATAGTAATCGGCATAGATGATGGTGGTATGAGGGTGCATTTTAGGAGATGATCCACTCCTTGATGAGAAAATTTGGTTGTAATACTCGAGAAGTCATTCAACCACTTGATGCAACCTCGCTTCTTCATCATAATCTTTTGCGTTGGAGACATGAAAAGTAGAAAGGTATCTTTGGGATGCATCCAATCGGAAGTTTCAGGGGACCAACAATGTCCTTGCTCCAAGCTCAATCACAAATGGTAAAGAATAGCTAAACTAATGGCATTGATCACTGAAGGTACAAATGTTCTTACTTCTTCAAAGCTTCTCCCTTGAAAGTATGGATAGTTGAAGTCATTCCCTCCAATCTCTCCCATTAAGAACAGTGAACTGCTTAACTTGTCTTCACATTCTGTGGAAAAATTCAAGAAATAAAAGTTCATGTTGCTAGTGTTTGTCTTTGATTTGTAGCTTTCCTTAATTCAATATTGTTTTTCAAGTGAGAACTATGATTTTTTGTGTTAGCTTATATGTTGTGAAGCTTGAGTAAGGAATCATGGATCTCATTGCATATACAATACATATGTTTGTACATGCAACTCTCATTTGAACTAACAAAACAGTGGAAGAGAAAAAGGTAATTAATAAAGTTTTTTTTTTTGACATAAGCCATAAAGACCTCCCCAGAGGGCGTGTCAAGGAGCGTGGTCTTAGGTTACGAACACCCTTGACCCCTCACCGTTCGTGTATAGATGTGGGGACTCAAACCTAGGAGCTTTGTGCTCACCAAGTGAATTAACTAAACTGCTCCCCCTATTTACGAAGGTAGGGACTCGAATCTGAGAGCATGCTCAATCAAGAGAATTATCTAACACAAGGAATCTGAGATACCACTAGACCAATAGTCCTTCCGTGATAATTAATAAAGTTGATTGAGTGATCTTTTTCTCATCCCAAATGTGCCAAATCATAGAGGACCACAGACTCAAATGTGGTGTTTGGGAATAGAGGGCAGCATATACCAAAATGTGGTGTCTGGGAATAGAGGACAGCAGTGTTTGGGAATAGAGGACAGCATATACCCAAATTTGGTGTTTGGGAATAGAGGACAGCATATACCCAAATGTGGTGTTTGACAGGGAATCAAAGAGGACCGCAATGGATCGGGATCCTCCCCTTTTTTTCCCCTGCTTGTATCTACTCAGGTTTTAATCTTGACCGATGATTAAAATCTAAAGGCCAAAATTGGTCCAACTCAGCTTTGGTGTATTCAATGCACATGACCAAGTTCCAAGACTGACGGCAAACGTTTTTTGCTCCGTTAGCTACATTTTAGGGAGAAATATAAGGAAAAAAAAAGAAAATGGAAGGGGCTCTCTTCAATTCGTCTTCTCCAAAAGAACTCCTCTTCATCTTCCTTCTTTCTTTCTTCTCTCTTCCTTCTCTACCTCTCCTCTTCGACCACCCTCATATATTCTCTGGAACGTACGTTTTGTTGAACGCCATAGCAGCTATGGCGTTCAAAGATGTAAGTACCTCTTCGTGTCTCCTTTTTCTAGTTTTTTCCTTTTAACCCCACGAGTCACCAAGAGCATGAGAACGTAAATAAGCTATTTTAACTTTATGTTACATTCATAAATAGCTTTATTTGGTTTGAAGAATGTAGACTATTTGTTTAATTTCGTTTGACATCAAACAAGTTAATTCAACCATATGTAATTCTGTTTTGGATTAACTATATATAAAACTAACTTGCAAATGTTGGCTTCTTTGTGCATCAGTAGCTTTCTTGATTTCATGATAGCATTTGTTTTAATTAATTGACATAGTTAAATGTTGTATTACGTATAACAAATATAGTGGGAGAAGCTACCTTCAAAGAACACAAGTAGTAAAACCAACATTTGGTATGGTATTTGATTCTCAAGAAATGACCTATAAGTTTTACAAATGAGTATGCGGGAAAAATCGGATTCAAAGATTAGAAAGGAGGGTTTGGTGAAGAGTAAGCACGGGGATGTGACTTCAAGAGTGTTTGTTTGCAATAAGGAGGGTTTTCGGAAAAAAGACAAGAGAGATCATTTAGTTAAATTTCCTCGAGCTGAGACAAGGGTCGGTTGTGATGCTCGAATGAGTATCAAGTTAAATCGGTGGACAAATAAGTTCATTGTTAATGATTTTCGTGAAGTGCACAATCATGATCTTGTATCAAAAGATTGTGCTCATATGCTACCTTCCCAGCATAAAATCTCCGCCACTCAAGCCACTCAATTGGAGTTAGCCGAAGCATCTGGTATTTCTATCAAGAGTTCATATGAGCTTATGGGCAGGCAAGCAGGAGGCAGAGAATCACTTGGTTATATAAAGCAAGATGTAAAGAACTACCTTCGAACCAAAAGGCAAAGACAATTAGCATTTGGTGAAGCGGGAAGTCTGTTGAATTATTTTGAGAATAAAGTCTTGGAAAATCCATCATTCTTTCGTGCTGAACAGTTGGACAATGAGGAGCAGATTACTAATGTTTTCTGGGCTGATGCTAAAATGATTCTTGACTATGGACAATTTGGAGATGTAGTCAGCTTTGATACAACGTACAGAACTAACAAAGACAATCGTCCTTTGGCTGTTTTTGTTGGATTCAATCATCACCGAGAAACTGTTATTTTTGGGGTAGCATTAATGTATGATGAGACTGCAGATTCATTTAAATGGTTGTTTGACACATTCTTGAAATGCATGTCTAATAAAGCTCAGCAAACCATATTTACTGATCAAGATGCAGCGATGGCTAAAGCTATTTCAGAAGTGATGCCAGATACATACCACAGACTTTGTACATGGCATATAATGCAAAATGCTTTAAAAAAAGTGAATAGTTTGTTTAAGGGAGCTGGTGGTGGTGGGATTAGCAGTGTCTTGAGCAGATTTATGGACTCCGCCTATGATCAGGAAGACGAGTTTTTAGTTGCTTGGGATGCCATGCTCACTCAATACAATGTGTCTGAAAGTAAGAATGCAATGGATTGGTTCGATCGAATTTTTGCAGTAAGGAAAAATGGGCGTATGCATATGTTAGGTGGACATGGGGCGCAGGGTTGCAAAGCACTCAGATTAGTGAAAGCATCAATTCGGATTTAAAAAATTATCTACAATCAGACCATGATTTGATTCAGTTTTTCAAGCATTTTGAGAGAGTTTTGAATGACAAGCGCTATAAAGAGTTGGAAGCGGAATATGCTTTGTGTCAAAAGATACCTCAAGTGCAGAGACCTATTAAGATGCTGATTGAAGCGGGAAATATTTACACAAAGATTATATTCGAGGAATTTCAAGACGAATTTATGAGCGCTCTTGAATTTTATATGAAGAACGTTGTTGATGGAGATGAGGATATTGTGTATACAGTTGTTGATCTTGACACTTCCAAGGAGTTCCGTGTTATAAGGAAGAAAGAAGATGATTATCTCTCTTGTAGTTGCAGATTGTTTGAGAGGAAAGGAGTGTTGTGTGGTCATGCTATAAAAATCTTAAGAGAGGTAATGCAGATGACAGAAATTCCAAATGTGTATATCAAGAAAAGATGGACAAGAAAAGCAAGAAGTGAAAGTGTGAAGGACATGCATGGTCATGACATACAAGTGGATCCTCAATTGAAACAAACCACTTGGTATAGATCTTTATGCTCCATTTTCACAAAGATATCCTCCAGAGCTGCAGAGAGTGAGGAAACTTATAATTTTGCAATTGAATGTGCTAAGGAGTTAAACAACACAATAGAAGAGAAGTTGAGTTCACAACAAGATGGGATCAGCCCTAAGAAAGATGATCAAGATCTGCTCCAGTCTCCAGAGGTGGTAATAATCAAGTCCAAGCAAAGGGTTTCAGAAAAAGAGGGGGTTCTAAGGGAAGGAAAAGATTGAGAAGTCAGGTGGAGAGAGCATATGTGATCTATATGAGGAAAATGAAACAATTGTCCAACAAAGTAGGTAGTACTGATGGTGCCGGGCCAAATGCACAAAACGTCCAACCAAAAGTAAATGACAAGAAGAAGCCAGCATCTCAAAGTGTACAAAGCTTGAGTAATACTATATCTGTTCAGGTATATATGTACATGATTATGAGACTTCACAATCATGTTGTCTTAATTATGTCAGACCAAATATATATACACTAATGAAACTAACTCTTACAAATTTCTCATTTTTTGTAGGCTTTTGATTTGAATATGTGTGCTGAGGAATTCGACAGTTCCATGACTTGATTGGGAACAATTACCACCTATAAGTATGATACTATCTTTCATAATATCATTACAAAGTGTATATATAATTTCATGTTATAAGATATATTAACAGATTCATTAACACACCAGTTTTGTGATGCAGATATACGAAGCTCTTTTTGCCAGATTGGGAACAACTATATATTAGAAGTGATCGACAAGTTGAGAAAATCATAAGAAATATTATGATTCATTATGTGGGAGAAATAGCAGTTGTAGTATTAGTGTGAGCTTTTTGCCAGCATAGCAGTTATATTAATCTATTTTCTTATTGAATCTAGCTAGACATCTAGAATGTTTTTGTTATCCTTACTAATTAACTGGATCAGCAATGATGTTGGAAAGATTTATTTATGTTTAATTGTTGCTGATGCTTAATTCTGAAATCTTACAGAAATCTTTTTATTGTAAATTATCTCAGTATCATTCCTCAGATTGCCAAGTTTTTTCAGAGCCCTTTGCAAAATGCAATTGAGAAATGTAACAGATTATCTGTGTTTTTAAGTGAAATTTTAATTTCAGACTTTGTTTAATTCTGAAATTGTGCTCATAGTCATCTCAAGTTTTAATTATTCTGAAATAATTTTTGTTGTGTGTGAAAAATGAGAAATCTGGACTAGTAGTATATACAAATCCTCATATTAACTATGAAATTAAAGAATCAAGCTCATTCACAATATCCGAATCATTGAAAATTATAAATAACAAATATATTTATATATACAAAACAATTAGATCATCACTAATAACAAATGGCATCAATCCTTGTGTTGATAAAAACAAAAGTAGTATATATATATATATATATATATATATATATATATATATATATATATACAAACTCTGATATTAACTATGAAAAGAATCAAGCTCACTCACAATATCCGAATCATTGAAAATAATAAATAACAACAAATAAAAGAAACAAAAGTAGTATATATATATATATATGTACAAAACATGATCATTAGAATTAATATTCAATCAATCCTTGATGTGTTGATCAAGGGATGAAGAAGTCTGGAAAGGCATAGACATGTTTGGCCTTGGTGAGTTCTCCTGGGGGATGTCGGAGAGAAGGGCGAGCATACGTCTGATGCTAAACGATCGGCCTGGCCGAAAACTAAGCGATCTCATGGTACTTTTCATTGTAGAGAAGATGTTTGATGACTTTGAGAGGATGAGATACACCAGGGCTTGCACAAGAATATATGAGGGGGGTCGAAGAGGAGAGGTAGAGAAGGAAGAGAGAAGAAAGAAAGAAGGAAGATGAAGAGGAGTTCTTTTGGAGAAGACGAATTGAAGAGAGCCCCTTCATTTTCTGTTTTTTTTTTTCCTTATATTTCTCCCTAAAATGTAGCTAACGGAGCAAAAAACGTTTGCCGTCAGTCTTGGAACTTGGTCATGTGCATTGAATACACCAAAGCTGAGTTGGACCAATTTTGGCCTTTAGATTTTAATCATCGGTCAAGATTAAAACCTAAGTAGATACAAGCAAGAGAAAAAAAAGGGGGAGGATCCGGATCCGACCGCAATACCCAATTTTGTGGTGTTTGACAGGGAATCAAAGAGGACCACAGGGAATCAAAGAGGACCGCAATACCCAATTTTGTGGTGTTTGACAGGGAATCAAAGAGGACCGCAATACCCAAATCATAGAGGACTAAAAGCCAAAGGCTCTAAAAAATAAGCTTAATACTTCTTCAGAATTAAACTAATCATATCTTTTATTTTAAGTTTAACTAGCTTAATCATGATTTTATAGTCAAACTACCATAACTTTATTTTTAATTTAAAAACATCTTTTATTCTCAATGCATATAATTTTATAAAATAAATATAGACAAATAACTAGAAACATGTCATCGGCATGATTTGAATCCTCAACCACTCCTTATAAAAAACAAATTGATTATTCCTGATGATTATTAGTTGAGAAAATACTAAACAAAGAAAATATTGAACCAGAAGAAATAAATACACCATGAAAGACTTTGATTCAAATGCCAATTTATGGTAGAGTATTTTTTTTGTCATTATGATGTAATTTATCGATCTCAAATAAACATATTAATCACTTGACCCTCACCTTGCTAGAGTGGGGATCCGATCAAGGGTCATCCACAGGAGAATCCCCTATCTTAGAAAGGGACTCAAGTATATACCAATAGACCTTTAGGTAGTTGGTGCTTGTAATATATTTTCAATGTAACCTTTTTTGAAGATTAATATCATTGAAATGGTGCATTGTCATTTTCCAAACAAAAAAATCACAATGTTTTTATTTGTTAAGAAAGCTAGCCCACCATAGATATATAATTGACAAATAAATTGCTTACTGTATTAATCCATTCAAGTTGAGCTAGTTATTTGACACTATTAATATGTGGTTGTCGTGACAACAACACTATTAATATGTGAACATGATTTAATACGTGTCGTTTTTAATATATAAATATGATTTATTAAATTAGTTGTTGATCTACTCATCACAATTAAAATAATTAAAATAATAATAATAAACTAAACACACCTTCTTTGGAAGAGCACATGAAAGACAGGAAATCCTTGAACCACTTCAATTGCACGTCCAAAGAGATGTTTTTTGTCTCTAGTTTAATCCCCTTCTCGTTAAAAAAGTCATCATTCAATGCAGTAGATCCTGCTACGGCGAAGTTAACCCCCTTCCTAAAACTCCAACCATCACCGTAGTAGGGCAAATACGGTGTTAAAAGAGGCAATCCTAACTCATTCGCTATAATAACAAAAAAAACATGAAAAAACTCATCACCAATAATCACCATATATATCTTCTTGTGTGTGTAATAATCATATGTGAATATATATTGCGACGAATTAAGTAGCATTAATATAACAACTAAAATCATTAATTAGTTTGTGCATACCAATGAAGTCAGCAATGAGACGGCCGTCAGAGAACCTGCCGGTAGGGTGATGAAAGAACGTCTCACCATAAGGAAGCCGATTTACACGATGCGAGTTATTGAGGGCGAAAATGAGGTTTCCGGTGTCTGAGATCGAGTCACCAAAGCTAATGATTGACGTAAAACATGCCCCTGTTGATTGCTGAGCACTTGTTGGAAGGACAAAAACAATGAAGGTGAAGAGAAGGTATAGAATATTGGTGCAAGAGGAAGAAGAAGACATTTGGGGAAAGATAGATGTTTTGTATTATTGGTCTTTCAATGTCAGTGCTTTCTTTATAGAAGGAATTGCATTATTCGAGAGGTTGGTGCCACCAACTCAAAGGTTTCGTTGTTCATCAAATCAAATAAAGTTAGTTTAAAAATTGTTACTTGTCAAAGATTGGTACTTAATAAGGACCTGAACTGTTAATTATTCAACACATGCAAAACTGTTAAAAAAAAATGAATTATACTGCTTCAAATAGATTGCAAGGAAAGTGAACATAACTTAACCAATAATAGAATATACGGCCAATTGTCCATCTTTCGTTATTTTGTCAGACATGCAGCTAGACTTGGACTTCACTCCTTAGTTTAAGAATTAACTAACATGTCCTTTCATTAATAGTACATGTCCCTAGCTACATCACCCACCCAAGCTACATGATGCAAGTGTGGCCTTGCCCCATCTTGTCGTGTCCACTGTCCATAACTCATGCCGACATGCATTGCCGGACCACAAAATCCCTATTTACTAATTACTATCAAAATAAACTCTATTCCTACGTAGATCACCGTATAAAAGCTGATCAGAAACTAGGGGCCTGTTTAATAACATTTGAATTTTAGTGTAACACCCAATTTAATCCCTCTATTGTATAAATTTGTGACTTTAGGTCCCTTTATTATAATTTGAGTCTTTTTTATTCCTATATTTTTATGATTTAAAAATACTAGTCTCTAAGGATATATTTAAAGGTCTGTTTAACCCCTAAAGTTTACGAAAGGAAGGACGACATTTCTCAATCGGGAAAGTAGAGGGTCCCCAGGGCTCAAATTATAATAGCAGGACCTAAAGTCACAAATTGGTATAATAGAGTGACTAAATTGGGTATTATACCCTTGAATTTGATATAAAAAAAAAAGTGTAATACCCAAATTAGTCCCTCTATTATATTGAATCGGCCTTTTTCGTCCCTCTATTATAATTTAAGCCCTGGGGTCCCTCTACCTTCACGATTGAGAAATGTCAGTCCCTAAAAGCTTATTTATCCCCTAAAGTTGATGAAGGAAGGGACTAACATTTCTCAAACGTGAAAGTAAAGGGACTCTCAGGGCTCACATTATAATAGAAGGACCAAAAAAGTAGATTCAAAGATAATAGAGGACTAATTTGATATTAGACCAAAAAAAATAACACTTGAATTTCATAAGAATTCTCAGATTAATTTAATATTTTATATAAAATTTTATTATTATTATTTGGTAAATTTTTCACAATGAAAAATTCTTATAGTTGAATTCTATAGAAAAATAGTAAAGAGACCTAGACTAAAATATATTTATTTTTTGAAATTTAAAAGCTTGTTTTTCATATCTCTTTTACTTTAATAATGTTATTATTATTAGTAGTAGTAGTAGTAAATTTACATGTATGTACCTCCACACAAGTCCATAACTACATACATATCCAACAATCTTAAGAAAATAACTATTTTACCCCCTCAAAACAACAATATTTCCATCATGTTCCAAAACCCATACATATAAGGAAGATGGGGATAAAATGGTCATTTAAAAAAATATTGTTGATAGTTAATAATAAGGATATATATGTAAATATTGGTATTTTGTAGGGGTATATATATAAGTATGATCTTTATGGGGGCATGTATTCATTCAGGTGCCCTTTATGATACCTTGGGGCCTTGGTTGCCTTGGGCCCAAAAACTCTAAAAAACTAAACCCCAAACCCTACAACCACCCTAGTGGTGCTCATAAGATAAGCCCAAGGCAATATGTCTTGGGCTACAACCCAAGGTCTCTTAGAATTTACCATTAATTTATAGACTTTTATGGGGTTTATATAACTTTTTTTAATAATAATTATAGGAAATTTATACAGTATCCAAACATTCATTCCATAGAAACTTTTCACTTCCTATCGAAAAAATTACTATGTAATATATTATTTTGCATCCAAACCGAACGTAATTGTTGGAGATTGTGGGTTAACATTTGGTAACACACAATAGGAAAAAGGTGGTTCTCAAAAAATTTTGTCAAGAATACATGAAACATATTTTATAAAATCTGGCATACATCTAATATATATATATATATATATATATATATATATGATAGGGGTGAAATGGTAGAACATGCGGCTCTCATCCGAATACCCACATATCAACATCATATAGTCCCCTTTGTGCTGATTGAGACTTCCTTTAACATGTTTAAAGGTCTAGAGTAGCTTGCCCATTCTATGGCATCAGGCAATTTATCTATTCTATAGATTTCAGAACATTCTATCCGTTCTACAATATCAGACGGTCTAAGAGAGTCCACTGGTTCTACGATATCAGACGGCCAAACGGTTCAGGACAATCCACCCGTCCTATGACATCAGACGGTTTATCCACTCTACGGCTAAAGATCCGATGTCCATTCTTCGATCTCATACCGTCCAATTATTCCTCAGTTCAGTTCAATATACACTCGTTCTTCGGACCAAAACAATTCATCGGATCGCTCGAACCTGAATAGCTTGATTGATCCTTCAACTCAAGACGAGTCTTTTGCCCTTCAAACCAAAGAAGTATACACTTCAACTCAGACGTTCTAGAAGAACTACATACCGCCGCCTACACGGTTCCAAATTGGCCGCCAATTGTCGTTGAGTGGATACCTAAATTGCTACACCGCAAACATGTTAAATATATAGAGGAAGTCCAAGCTTGCGCCCCAAGCTTCCAAAACCTATAAAAGGCAACGAGCGAAGTTCATTTAAACATTCGAATCTTCAAACACAGAAACTCTGCCTCTCTAAAGACTCAAGCTCCTCCTCTATTACCTTTTCCGAAAGTTGTGAGCATTTAATTCTTTCCATTTGTGATCCAGATATCTGTAAACTTGATGATTATAGTGTAATTGTTCACCTGTGGTTTTTTCCCCATTTCGGAGGGGTTTTTTCACGTAAATTTGTCTCTCTTTGCTTTTTCCCTATTCTCTGATTGATTTTCCCCTGATCTAGCCACACAAATCAAACAAATTCAATTGCTGAGGTGAAATTAGGGTTTCATCCTAATTTTGCACCAACAGTTTGGCGCCGTCTGTGGGACCCTTGGAATAAAGCTCATGGCTACTTTGAGAAGATCAAAAAGGGTTCAGATGCAAGAGCAAAAGGGAGTGACTCCAACTATCCTACCTGTTGAAGCCATTCCTACCATGAGAGAGACCATGAGGGAAACTACCACTCATGAGGATACCTCTTCCTAACCATCAGAATATCGAAACTCCTGATGATCGATTTCATACCATGGCTAGAGAGATTGAAGAGCTTAAACGCGTGTCTTGCGAAATGTGGAACGCCATGTCTCCCATACAACCGTTCCATATGATGTTTTTCCACTTAGGGAGAGTAGGGGAAGAGCTGTAACCCACTCCCCAAGGGGTCGGACTCATTCTTTGGCAAGAGACAGGAGCGTAGAATCATCAGCCAGTAGTTCTGATCCACCCAATCCTCGGCGAAATCCTCATCGCCGATCTAAGGAAAGAATTGGAAGAAGGAGGAAAGTTTCTCCATCTCCAAACTATTATAATCACCACATCCAAGAAGGAGACACCGTTCACCGAGACATCATTCTCCGAGGTACCACTCTCCTCGACATTATTCACCACACCATTATTCTCCAAGAGGCCATTCTCTGAGGTGTCATTCTCCAAGGCATCATTCCCTTCAGCATTATTCTCCACGTCATTACTCTCCCCGACATCAAATCTCTGAGAAAGAAAGGGTGTTGCAGCTCGTTCCATAACTTACTTCCCCTTTTATACGGGAAATTTAGGAGGCTTTGGTCCCAGAACACTTCAGGTCACCCAATGTTTGATGCTACGAGGGTTCCACAAATCCTTATGAGCATGTGGAGAATTACTGTTCAGAAATGATGACAAATAAGACTACTGAAGTAGTTATGTGCTGAGCGTTTCCTTGGACATTTACGGGGACCGATTATGATTAGTTCAGAAGCTTGCCTTCGGGAACCATATACAGTTTCAAATAGTTGAAAAATCTCTTCATCCGCCGTTTTGCCAGCAACAAAAGGTTGAAGAAAAATCATCACACTTCTGGGATTTAAACAAAAACCAACAAAAAGCCTACGCGACTACATTGGTCGCTTCAACAAAGAGATCACTGGTATGACCAATCTTGACTCAGATATAGTTGTGGGAACTGTGATAAGAGGATTAATGGATAGTCCCTTTAAAGATACTCTTACTTAAGAAGTTCCATGTAACGCCCCGACCCGATCCCGGCACCTCGGGCACGTGTTTATACCGGCCGTACCCGAGTAGAGACGGGCCCCACTCAGATACAAGGCCTAAGTGAGTAAAGCAGATAATGCAATAATGTAACGCCCCGGTTTTCTTTGTAAACGTGTTGTAAATATTAAATAAATGCCGACGTTACTGGTAAATAAAAGTTGTTATAGTTTTTTTTATTTTATTATTAGCAGGGAAAAATATATTAATTTAATGAGAAAGGAATGAATGATATTACTAAATATAGTAAATATATTTCATTCTAATAACTTTACTTAGGCCTGTGACACATGAATAAAGGGACAATGGGCTTTGTAGCTGGCTTTCATGTTAATAGGCGGGGCTGAGTTGGTCATTTGTGGGGAGAGAGAGAAGTATGTTGGGCAATAAGCAAGAGCTGGGCTGTTAGTAGCTCAGTGGCAAATGGGAGGTGGAGGTGGCGCTATGCATGTAGGGAAAAAGGAGTGTCTTCCACGCAGCTCTTCAGGGGAGGCAGACCACGCAGCTCTTCAGGGCCGTTCCGTGGTGGGGGAGCTCCGACGAGCGCTGCCAGCCCCCATTTTTGAACTCTGGTCATCGGTTCCTTGTCCCCACAGCCACACCAGCCTACTCTTCCCTTTTCTGTTCCTCCGCTCTCCGTAGCTCAGGCCAGCAGCTCCCTGATTTTCTTTTAGTTCCTGAGTTGGGTTCCGGCCAGCAGTTGAGTTCGTCTAGCGTTCGGTGTCCGGTCAGCGTCGGTTGACAGTCCCAAAGAACAGGCCTCTACAAAGGTATCCATTTAGTTTGAAGATGAGGCTCAGCATAGTACTTAGTGCTGAATATATATATTTTGCATTGGGGATCAGTATCGGTGTATGTGTGCTTCATGTTGCTGCTGCTGTGCTTGTATCATTGTTGTTGTAAGTTTGATGGTTGTTGTTTGTGCTGAAGGAAGTCGTGCTGTTGTTGTGACTGCGGTCCTTGTGTAGAGTAGAGTGTAGCTTGCTTGTGTTGTAATCTAATGGTATTAATAACTCAAAGAGAAGAGATGTTCTTTTGAATAGAGTTATGCCTATCAAGTGTTTGATGTATTGCTTCAGTGAAAGTATAGTTACATAGATGATTAAATGAGTGGCATGCTAGTTATCTAATCCCCAGTATTAACCTTAAGACCAGATTTTCTAAAAGAAGTCTACATTGTTATCTCTTGATTGGTTGAAGCTATAAATGAATATAATGAAGGATGCAAACTTTAATACCATAGTTGAGTTGGGGTGTTGTTAGTGCCCTATTTTGTGCCTGCTGTCCTTGTATTTTGGTGCAGTTCTTGCAGCTGTAATGGAGTTGAAGTTTGCATTGTATTTGATTGGAGATAAGATGTTCGTTGAATTGTCCAGGAAGACATTTGTAGGAGAAGCTTTGTGTTGATTAGTTTTTATGTCTGTTATGACTGCAATACTATAAGTTACTGTTGTTGTCGCTGGACCATAGGTGAGTAGATACCCAGGAGTCCATGAACTCAAAGAGTGTGTGAGTTCATTTTATTCTTTTCAAGTGTTTGAGACAAGGTTTAACAGAGGTATGGGTGAGGTTTTAGGCGACGATTTGTAGACAGTCTTGCAGAATTCTGTCCTGCAGAATTCTGTCCACTTCGAGGGGCTGCTGCTCCCTGCTCACTACTCCGTTTGGATTGTGTAATATGCCGTTGGAAAGATCTCGAGGTCTTCTTTCTAACGAGCTTTAAATGAGAGAATTTGGACTTACGCTTCAAAAGTTATGACTGATTCTTTCCAACTGCGCGGGGCAGCCAGAATTCTGCATGTTCGTACTTTGGCTTGTAGATTATCGTATTATATTGTAGGTTTGCTTGACTATATTCATGCTTGGTAATGTAATGACTTGCTTGAGTGTTGAGCCTTAATCTCTATGGACTAGGACCCATGATTGATTAGAAGATATTGTTAACAATAGAAAGTGAAGTGTTGTGGACTAGCACTTATCATAGATATGATTGCGTTTACTAGGAAAAGGGAAGGACAAGTCGAAGACTTCAAGTGAACCGAGTCAAGCTTGATTTACTTAGGACTACAGGTGAGTGGACCTACTGTACATTCTTGTGTTTTATCGAGATTTATCGTGTTTTCGGTTGATATTCATCGGCTATGATTTATTCCTGGTTTCGAGAATGCTTTCGATTATTTACAGCTATTGTAGATTGATGTTTTCTGCATATGACTAGCTGTAGATCATTGAGATAGACATGAGATAGATATAGGACGTGAGCATCGATCTTTGCATCCTGTATAGATGATCCTTGCTATGCAGATGCGGCTCCGTTGAGCTAAGACCAACGTGATACCGAGTAGGGGAAAGGTTTTCTTGTTTTCAAAATGAATTTCTAGCATCAAAACCTTGTTTTAAAAATGAATTTATCTTAAAACCCTTTTCCGACTCTTTGGAGTGCTCGGTACCACGAGTGAAGACCCAGATCGGGGGAAACCTCGCGGCTTCACATACAGCCCAGATCGAGGGACACCTCGCGGCTTTTTATCTGAGATCTTAGCAAGTTGATCCTACAGAATTGCGTTCTTATCGATAGACGCTCACATATCTAGACATCTCATGAGACATAGACAGGCATGATAGTGACTAATGACTTTTCGGGTTTTCTCGGACATTGCATTAGATGATCTTCCTGATTGGGAAGTTAATGCATAGACGTCCATGCTTTATTGTCTTTCTACAAGTATATGAGTACAGTTATTTGCCATATACATAGATACATATTTCCAGATGCACGGGTCTTAGTTGACCTGACAGTAGGGGTCACAACTCACTGAGCTCTGTAGCTCAGTCCCTCTTTCTTACTCACCTTGTGCAGGTAGCAGACAGAAGTCCGGGTAGATGCTAGATCCGGTGAGATGTGATGACATAGTTGGCTCTGGCGTCCCATAGTTATTTCTTCTGTTGTGTACTCTGTAGACATATGTCTTTTACTTATGGAGACTAGACCCAGACGTGTAGTCTGTGGGGTTCTGTATCAGATATGACTTTGCTCTTGGTTGAGCTCCAGACTTAATATGTTTTATTATCACTGTCTCCGCATTATTCCAGTGTTTTGTTTCAAGATTGATGTACCTTGGGCTCAGGGAACTCACCTGTGCTGGCTGGTGTGACACGTGTCCCTATTTGGGATTGGGGTGTTACAAATAAAACAACTTAATTATTAAAAAATAACAAAGTTCAGTGGAAAATCATAAAAGGGTTCATATACCCTACAAATACTAGGCTCTATAAGGAACCTACAAAATAAAATGTCTCACACACAATAAAAGATAAACAAGGTCCTCGGACCTCTGTAAATCGTCCCGACCCACGATCGGCTCCTGCGTGCTAGAATCCTACTCCTCAGGATCTGTAAACAGGAAGAAGCAAGTGCATGAGCTTTCGAATGGAAAGCCCAGTAAGTACCCCTGCGGGGCTCAAGAAAACATGATATCAACAAGTAAGAATATCAAAAATCAAAATCGGGGCACGCCCCTCAAAAACAATCCCTAGAAGTCTACCACAAAAACAAGCAAGGTAACGACTCCTAGCTACAGAAGCTCTGGGGCTCTGATATGAGTTCCAATGGAAGCTCCACAAATGTCTCCCCTGGTCAGCACCATCAGTGAACCTGCTGAGAACACGACCATCCGGTCGCTACGGCCCTCGGGTCGTATGTCGGTAGCGCCACCTCTCTACGTGTTGACACGACCAGCGAATCATCCCCACTGACGGGCAAGACAACCATAGTATCGATCCCTCTGGCATGGCAATGCCGGAACATCAGGGTGTCCCGTCCCTGAACGTCCGCAAAGGAGCTCACCTGCTCCACTGAATCCCGACCGAAAACAAACAAGTAGGGATCCCAACATCCCAGAACAATCATTCATGCTAAATAAGGATTTCAATAAATCAAGAAGCATGAATGAATACAAGCAGCATGTCAAGAACAAGACATATCAAAAAAAAAAAAAAAAACTCCGAAGAGTAGAACAAGGCAAGTGTACTTACGTAAAATCGCAGAGTCTCGTATTCCACGAGACTTCCCGACGCATCCACGTCAATATTTGATGAAGATAATACTATCCTCAATAAGTATACATATCTATGAGTATGACATCTATAATGCATGCTCTAACGGGCCCTAGTTCTACTCATGGGCCTTCCCTTGTGATCCTTTGTCATTTCTACTTTAAATGACTAAGCTCATCTATTTCCATTAGTCCAGTTAATATAAATATCACAGGTTCCTTCTATCACAAAAGAGGTTTGGGCCCTGGTGGTTAGAGCCTACCAAGCCCATGAGAGGGGTCTCTAGTTCAAAACCCCTCTCCCACAATCTTTTATTCCTTTTTATTATTTATTTATTTCTCTTGACTACCCATTCTCTATACTTGACTAGTCCCAACCCATTCTTATGACTTGGTTAGCCTATTTATCTTGGCCCAATTCATTTTTCTTATTTGAGCCCATTACCATTTGATTTTATTTGGTCAATAGTGATCAGGCCCGAATCCAAAGCCATTTAGCTAACTGGTTGGACCAAAACCCCTTTTATCATAATCCAATCCGATAATTAGTAATTATCATCCTTTAATTAGTTAACCACTTAACTAATCCAACCTTTTAATCCCTTAATTTATTTTTAGTTTACTTGGTTAATCCAGCCCAAACTAATCTATCATTTTGATTAAGTTTGGCCCAAGCCCAACCCTAGCTGGGCCCAACATCTCTTCTTGATTTAACCTTCACCATACTTGACCCCTTTTAAATTAATTAAAACCATTAGTCAAAACTAGTTAATTAAACCCATACTTGTTTGATTAACCAATTGATCAATTAATCCCTTAATTAATCTAATCATCTATTAGATTAATAACTAGATTAAAACTTAGCTAACTGATTAATTAATAACTGATTTAATTAATAGCTAACTCTCTCTCTTTCTCGGTTAATAAATTTATTAAATAAATTTAACTCTTTAATCAAAGAACTTAACTACTGTTAAGATCTAATTAACCCATCTTCTTCCTCAAGCAGCCGCCGACGTATGATGGAAGCGCTTAGGTTCCAGACGGGCCCGCCGACAACGCACAAGGCCTGGAATTCCTCTCCGTCATACCAGCGCCTGATCTGGTAGGAGGTTGGCATCCCAGACGCGGCAGTGACCACCGTCAGGCCTGAAGACGGCCATGCTCCCCCTGTTTCCAGGCCCTCGACATTGGAAGCTTGGCATCGCCTCCCCCCCCCCACCACGGCCTCACCGTACTTAGGCATGCATATGCTCGTGCAAGGTGTAAGGAAGACAGAGAAGGAAAGGACCTTACCGTGGTGGCGCGCTCTCGTCTGGCCGGCTGGGGATTCAGGTGCGCCTCCCTGTCTACACTGTCTCCCTACCTCTGCGGTTCGCAAAGCTCCAGGAGAAGTCCTATGCTTCTCTTCCGTCTCCGTTCACCAACGAAGATTGGTGACCTTGGTGCTTCTCCAGGCCTCCTCCCTTTATAGGCCTCACGGGGAATCAAACGAGATCCTTTCTCGTTGATTTGAGGAATCGTTTTTGAATTCATTCCAATTCTGTCGTCCATTAATTGAAGGTAAGCTAACAAAATTAGCTCCTTCCTTCTTTGTTGGATTCCTTTGCCAGCTTTGGCGATGATGGCGCGCGTTGGTGGCTGGGGAAGAAGAACAGGAGTACCTCGGGATCAAACTGCTCGTTTGATCAGTTGGATGGACGGTGGTTAGACGCCCGCACGATGAGGGCGCTTGCATCTGCTCCTTTAGTGACGGCGGGGACCGTTGGATCGATCCTCGAGATCTGATTGCCCATAGATCTTTTCAATCCCTTCCATTCATTGTTGTTATTGTAGCCATAATCTGATTTATTCGTGACATTTTGTGAATATAACCTTGATCTTTTCAAATTCATTCTCAGGTCCTTCCTCTGAGAGAAGATGTCAATTTACGAGTAAGTCCTCATTCTTCTTATTTTCGTGTTCGGATCCTTCATCCAGAGAGAACCATAATTACCTTGCATTCCTCAATCTTTATAAAATTACTTTTAGGTCCTTAGCAGCCCAATAATTTAAATTTGTAATTTAAATTAATTTCCCTCTCCTTCCTTAGTCAAACCTAATCATACCAACTTAGGACTTTCCCCCATTAATCAAATCAACCTTGATTTAAATTAATTTTCCCATTTCCATTTTAGTCCAATCATGATCATCATCAAGAGTTTTCCATATTTAATTAAATTAATTATTTCCAAGTGTAATTAAATCAACTACCAATTAACTTAAATAAATTATGGAATAATTTATTAAGTCAATCACCACTTAACTTAAACAAATTATGGAATAATTTATTTATTCTTTCTAAACTCTCTCTTGCCCATTTTACCAAAATGCCCTTGGGACTTATACTAATCCCCAAAATGCCCTTTAGCAAATTATCTAAAAATTAAATAGAGGAAATTTTAAATCCTTTGATTCAAGAAAAATCTTGGATTTTTACATTTCCGCTGATTTGTCTGAATTCCTCACTTTGGTTGAGAAATATATTACCATAGAAGAAATAAAAGCCAAATGGGAGGAAGAAGATCTATTTAAGTTGGAAGAAATCCGATGAGGAGAATTCCAACGACTAGAATACAGAGAACCCAGACGGGAAAATCTAAAAGAAGACAGGCCTTGGAGAGAAAAAGATCGGAACCAGAATAGACCGCTTTGACCTGATGAGAGGAGACCCCTTCATCGGCAACAAAATGATCCTGCAAGGATAGCAAGGTGCCACAACTACTCTATCCTTAACACATCTCATGAAAATATCCTACTGCAGATTCAGGATCAAAAGATCCTTAAAGCAACCTCGGCTGATGAAAGATAATCCAAAGAGGAAAAAGAGCAAAAAATTCTGCAAATTCCATCAAGACAAGGGACACTCCACCGGTGAATGCATCATCTAAAAGATGCAATAGAAGATCTCATCCATGAATGAAAACTTGGTCAATATCTATTGAAAGACCAAGAAGCTGAAAATACTACCACAGCACCGCCAATTCCAGATAATACCCGCATCACTATGATTGTGGGGGGACCAGGATGTGGAGGTGAAAGTTCAACCTCGAGGAGGAACTACGTCAGAATGGTTGGCTTAATACAAAATGTCACATCACTCAAAAGACCACGCTCATCAAATCAAATTTGTTTCTCAAATGAAGATCTTAAAGGGATCCATCACCCACATGGTAACGCTCTGGTTATTACTGCAAAGTTGGAACCTTTACAGTTGAGCAGATCTTGGACTATACCAGTAGTTCGGTCGACATTATCTTCTCTGATGCCTTTGACAAAATGAAGCTCACTTCAGAGAATTTGAAGCCAGTAAAATCTCCTCTAATCAGGTTCAACGGTAGCCCATTACAGCCAGACGGAATAATTTCCCTCCTGTTAACCCTTAGCACCCCTCCTCGGACAGCAACTGCCCTTATCAATTTCCTAGTTGTTCGTTGTCCGTCAAGCTGCAATGTCAATTGTTGGGAGTAGTTCCTTCTACTTACCATATGATGATGAAATTCCCAATAGACAATGGTTGTAGAGAAGTAAAAGGTAATCAGCTCGCTTCTCAGCAATGTTATGCCAATTTACTTAAGAAGCAAAAAACAAGGGGTGGTCCAACAGCGAAAACTCTTACTATTGAGGAATTACAAGAAGAAGATTAAGAAAGGGAGAAACGTCGACCAACCCCTGTTAAAGAATTAAGAGCATTACCCTTAAAGTAAGAACATCCAAAGCGAACCGTTGAACTGGGAACCGAATTAAGTCTCGAACAACAAGATAAGATTCTAAATCTCTTGAAGGGCAATTTTGACGCGTTCGCTTGGACGGCTGAAGAAATGCCGAGAGTTTTGAGAGAGATCATGGAGCATCACCTCAATGTGGATCCATCCCACAAACCAGTCATGCATAAGAGAAGTGCAAGACCGGGAAATTTTAGGAAAATGAAAGGGGGACTTTTAGGTAACTAGTAAAGAGATGAGGGTTTTATTTGTAAACAATGATTGAGATAAAATTGGAAGGAGGGCTTGTTTGATGATTTAAAAAGACTTTAGGGATTATTTAATAAAAAACATGTGGATTAAGTTCTAGGCATCCGAATAGATTAGAGCCTTACATCCACTCTCATTAGATGAGACCAATCAAGACCGTCTATCTAAATTTTGGGATAAGTGTGAGGCACTGTAACACCCTTATCCTTTTTAGGACTCAGGTGCCACACCAGCCAGATTTAGGGAATGAACCCTAAACCTAAGGCTGTATTCTGCTAATTACTGGGAAAATAAAGCAACGGAAGGTAATAAACAAACTGAATAGATTAAAACACCAACAAATTCGGAATTTAATACAACACAAAAATAAATATTGTCTTAAACTTAATGTCTCACAACACTCGAAAACAAATAAACATAAACTAGACACGGAGTCAGAGCCAGCTACGGGGCATCATCATTAACTCGTGGCCAGACGACCCTCTAAAAGAACTCCTGCCTATCGTCCTGAAAGCGGTATCAAAAGTGGGGCTGAGCTCTGAAGCTCAAATGAAAGCGTAAAACAACTGTCGGTGTAAGCTGCAGTATAAAAATAACAAAAGCTGTAAAGTAAAAGCGGCGTGTAAAACATGAATAGAAAATCTTGGATTAAAAATCTTTGAAAGCTGTATTGAATCTTGAGCAAGTAAACATTGATCAAGGTATTCTCTTAAAATGCATATCCGAGTTTACATTTCTACTGTCTTGTGAATTAAATATGAAACCGACATTCCCACAGGTAATGCAGACTGTGCCTCTCTCTCTCTCGAGATGAGCTCTATCTCTAGAAGGCGAGGAACGCGGCATCATCTAATACACAAGACTATTCTCTGACTACACATCTACTTCAATACTGTATGGCCAGCGACCAACAAGTATATCTGATACAAGTGGTCGACAATATATACGTACACTAAGCATCCGAAGGGATGGAAAGGGGGTTTGATTTTTATAAAATGGAAGTGCTTTTAAAACAGATAGTTCGGACTTAAAACAGAATTTAAATCACCCCTCTCCTAACTCAGTGTCGTACTCTCTGGCTCTACACGAGCCACCGCTGGTCTATACATGTACATCAATAGAATGTAATCTAACTGTATTTGTAACTGTTTCTCTTTTCTGTTACCGAATACTAAGCATGAAAATGGTTTTCATAAAACTCTGGAAAACTTCATAAAACTCAGAGTTCATGCTTCTAAAACTGAAAACTGTATCGTATAAAAATACGGTAAAGACTCATGAACTGTACAGGTAGATTTCCCTCACCTTAGTCTGGTTCGAGCTAGATCTGGCTCGGTCCTTCAGCAGCAGACTTTCCCTTGCCCTTACCTGATGGTTGAAATAAAAATTCTATAAATAAGGAGTCCGTATTCTTGACTCGTACTCTAATATAAACTAATAGAATACGATGACAATACGAAATTAACCTTTCTATCTAACTATTCTCATCTCCATTATTAATATAATTGATAACCTTAAGCATGCATTTCATGGAGATTAAGGTCCCTTAACATGCTTTCCTAAGATAACGTCTTGCTACAAATGACATGGATAGTCTAAAGAATTCATCAAAATTTCAGCAGCACCTCCTCTAATTGAAGGGCCCCGAAAATCTACAATCATTCACACACATAAACATCTCTTAATTAAGAATTAATACACCATAATTTCTAACCTTCACAGCCCTACACATGAACCCATGATCTCAACTAGGGCTTTTTTTCCCCTTACTTAATCCCTTAATTCTGTAATTAATCGTAGGGTTAATCCCAAGGGCTCACAATGGAGGTGAAGCGTTTGTAGGGCTGCAAGGAGGTGACTGGCGGTGGCGTGAAGTGGTGAGGATGTCGGCCGAGCCGTGAGCGGGAGCGGCGCGGCTCAAGGCGGTGATCTGCAGCCGTGCAGACTGGTCAAGACTGGTGGCCTTTGCAGCCTACGTCTGTGACGGCGGCTCGCGTGACTCGAAGGGGAAGGGGGTGGTCCGCAGGTGAACGAGAGAGAGATCGAGAGAGAGAGAGAGAGATTTGTTTACTCTCTCTCTTTCTCTCATCTCTGTCTTTTAAAGACAGAGAGATTCTCTCTTTTTTTTTATTTATTCTAATCAATTATTTCATTTGTTATAATATATTATCTTAAATACTTTATCCCTTAAAAGTATTATCTTTAAATACTTTATATTATTTTATTTATTTCTTTATGTCACATCAGCATTTAAAAATGTTATCTTATTAATAATTCTTAGGCCGGATCCAGGAATCCGGGTCGGGGCGACTCCGTGACCGTGGCATCACGTCGTCTTTCTCTCCCACCCAGATCCATGAATCTCGACTTTTGACTCGGCCAGAACTACTTTATCGGAACTCTAACTTTGTCCGATATTCCTACTTAATTAATCTGGATTAATTATTATTTAATTAATCTCTGGTTTAATTACTCTAACTTGGCCGACTATCCATCTCCAACTAATCTATATAACTCTGGCCTGGCCCATTAAGGCCCCTCTCGGCCCTATAGTTGCGAGGATGGATTTCGGTCCATTTTATTCTAATTTTCTTTAACTTGAGATTAATACTAATTAATCTGTTTTAAGTTAATTAACCTCATTAAAAATTTCAGAAATTCACTGAATTTTACTTATGAAATTTTGGGATGTTACAGGCACGAGATTTGATCTGAGCCCTCATCTATTCTCACCACACAAGAGCAAACCCTAGCTGCCACTACTCAACACCATGAGCTCTTTAAAGGACATCATCCCCAAACCCTAACCGCCACCGTTGCCATTGGGAAACAAAAAGAGAGGTGAGAGGAAAGAAGAAAAGAGAAAAACTTGAGAGACTAGGATTTTTTGTTCAAAGGTATGTTGAGCATGCTCTATGTCTATTGCCATTCAGACCTTTTTCACCGTTGGATCGTGCTAATTTTTTGTGAGATTGTTCATGACTCTTCATTATTTATTTTGAACGGTGAAGATTGTTTTCGGTGGCCGGGAGAGTATTCAGGGGTGTGAAACAGAACCTATCGCTGCTGATTTCCTACACCGACCAGTTTCATCATCTGCTTCAATCAGATAATCATTCCTAGTCCGATCGAGCTGATTTTTTGTGAGCATAGTGAAGACTTGTCCTGCTCCAATCCGAACAGTGGGGATCTGGTTTGGATAGTCAGTTTGTCTTCAGTGTTTGTCGACATCTATACTCGGTGAGTTTCTCTAAATTCCTGCATCTCAACTGTGTGTGGTGATAAATATGAGGATTCATATATGCATGCATACATGGGTTATAAGGATAGATGGGGGAATGAATGAGTAAAGAATTGGTCCAAGGGTTGGAGTTTGACCTCCATAGGTGGTTTCATGAATTGAATTTATATACATAATCATGAGAAGTGTAAAACCAATCTATCCCTATCTTTGAAGGTTCATGAAAGCATGGACATGTAGTGAAGATTCATTTCCCTATTGCATAGTCTGGTGGACATGGAGGTTGAGGGATCTAGTATGTTTATTATGCAGAAAGGATAAACTATTTTTGTTAGGTGGGATGTTATAGATTAATGATATGGTTGACACTTAATTTGTGAATAAGGGAAGGCTTCTGCATATGTTTGTTGGTGTGATGCTAACCAGTATTGAATGAGTATGTAGAGATGTTTTCTTTCTGATGATAGCTACATGGGTGGTATAGGAGTTGCATGTGTACCTTGTGTGAGGGTGGAGCTTTGATAAGGATGAGGATAATATGAATCAAAAAAAGGCATGGGTTGTGTCCTTGAAGGGGATGATCTAGTTTGATAGACCTCTGTTGATACTATGGTGGATCACTGGTTTGATTTGTTGGATATGAATACTTGAGGAGAGAGAGTTGTGGTTGGGTTGTGTCTTGGTTTGATGATGGGTTGGGTGGTCTCAGGTTTGAGTAAACTCGAATAATTATTTAAGTACCTATACATGGTTGTGAATAGGGTCTGGACATGAGTAACTTGAGGTTGCTGGTTTATGGGAACGATTTAAGGATTAGCATAGGTGTTGTTTGATAAGAGGGCTAGAGAACTTGGTTACTGTTAAAGGATTATACATGCAGAGGTCAATAAATGGGTTGAGTTGATTCACTTTAAACCTGAGTTGGTTTAATAGCCAAGTAGTAAGATTAAAGAAGGTTGGGGTTTAGTCATATTAGGTTTGATCAAACCCAATGATTTGGGTCCATTGTGAAATCAAAATGACTTAATCAAGACTAATTAAGTTTAATGGACCAAGATTAGTCAAGATGGAAATAAGGAAGGGCCTGCAGTCTAGATGTCCACTTCGAGGGACAGCTGAGTAGTCTGTGATTCCCCGATAGAGACATACCGTTAGAAAGATGAGGAAAAGATCTTTCCAACGAGCTTTGGTTCAACTCAAACAGGTTTCGGGATCAAAAGTTATGAGTAGTTCTTTGGGACTACGCATTAACTTCAGAAATTTCACATTATTATTGTTATTAATATTAATAGCCCACTTCGTGTTGGGGATGGTACTGAGTAGTGATTGTCATTAACAAATATTGACGTGGATGCGTCGGGAGGAGATTTCGTGGAACACTAGACTCCGTGAATACAGGTAAGTGCCTTTGCCTAGCTCCCACCGAGTGATGGGTTTCTTTGACCTTGCTGTTACCTGGATTGGTGTTTCTTTGTTGGTTTTGTGCTTGTGTATGTTGTTATGATGCCTTGGTCCTCTGATGTTGATTCCATATCTGTTGGATGGTTTGTTGCTTCCATATCTCTGGATTGGTTGCTTGTATAAGTTTGTTGTTGGATGCTCGCTAAGCATGCCACCGTGGACCGGGACATTACTGTGAGACTCGTGGTGCTTGTGTTTAGGTTGGGTCGGTATGTGTTTGGATTGGGTATGCATACCATGGAGCATAGCCACCTGTCGTCCGACACTTGACCACTGAGGCGCACGGCACTTGTGCTGACCATGGAGGTATGATTGGATGAGTTTAGGGGGCCCCGTTTGATTTGCTTGTTGTGCTGACTATTTTGATATGTCTGTTTGACTATCTGTTGTTATCTGTTGTGGCATCATTGTGATTTTCTGCAAGGTACTTACTGAGCTTTCCTTTCGAAAGCTCATTCCACTTCTTTTCTCTCCTTTCCAGGTTAAGAGGGACAGATGACTCAGGATTTGGAGCTGCGCGTGGGACTGGGACAGGTTGAAGAGGTTCTAGGACCTCAAGTTGTGTGTGAGAGTTTTAGGACCCTTGTAGGGTCTGATCTTGTATAGACCATTGTAGGGTATTTTGAACCCTTATGATTATTTTCCGCTGTATAACTCTGAGGATATTTATTTATGACATATTGTTTATTATTTGTTATCTGCTATGATTTCCTTAGGCCTTGTATCCGGGTGAGGTGCGCTTCTACTTCGGTACGGCCGATCTGTTCACGCACTCGAGGTCCCAAGATTCGGGTCGGGGCGTGACAAGAAGGAATTTTGCTCCTGACCGACTGGAGGCTGCTAAAGAAGAAGTCAATAAACTGTTGAAAGCTGATTTCATTCAGGAAGTATATTACCACGATTGTCTCTCTAATGTTGTGTTGGTGAAAAAGTCTACAAGAAAGTAGCGTATATGTGTTGACTTTACTGATCTTAATAAAGCTTGTCCCAAAGATTGCTACCCCTTGCCTCTGATCGATAATTTAGTCGATTCAACCTCTGGATATGAGATGTTAAGCTTTCTAGATGCGTTCTCTAGGTATAATCAAGTCCGGATGGCCAAATCCGATAAAGAAAAAACTCATTTCATAACCGGCAGAGGAACATATTACTACAGAGTTATGCCCTTCAGGTTAAAAAATGTAGGCACAACCTTCCAAAGACTGGTAAACAAAGTCTTCAAGGACCCAATTGGGAGGAATGTGGAAGCCTATGTGGATGATATTCTAGTCAAGAGCGACCAAGCAGAAAGCCTTATGGCCGATCTTCAAGAGATATTCGCTGCTCTTCGGATACATGGGATGAGCCTCAGGGCCCGTTTGGGTACTTTGCATGTAAAGTCTTTGCATGCAAAGTCTTTCCATGCAATCATTTTCCCTGTAATCACTTTCTCATTGCAATGTTTGTTATGCCCAATAAAAAAGTGTAATTAAAATGCATGCAAAGTGATTCATCTGTTTGGTATTAATAGGTTTACCATGTAAAGTGATGTTCATTCCCAATTTTGCCCTTGATTACTTTATTAATAAAATTGGGTCTTATATAAGAACTTTTTACTTACCATCCCTTGAAAAATAGCCAAATCACTTGTCACCTCTTCTTTTTTCAATAATACCCCATAACCTCATATTTTATTTTATTTTCACTTGTCACCCATTGAGTTAGTTCTCTCAATCAAAAGTTTTGAATAATTTATAAAACAACGTAATCGGAGAAGTATAACACAAAAATACCCTTTTTTTAATTATATTTATCTATGCCTAATAAATAATTAAGAAATTCTAAAATTATAAGTAAATTATGATTTTATTACTCTACTTAGTAAAATTGAAAGAGAGGGCAAGAGAATAAATAACTAGTTAATAGATGCGCAAATTTGACACTTTACCTCTTCTATACTTTCCCACCAACCTTGTAATCCTTTTCACACCTCCCCCCATGTGAAACACTTTCCCTGGTCAAAGGGAAAGTAATTACAAGTCAAACTTTACTTTACATGGTTCATTTTATAACCAAACGTGTGAAAGTGATTCCCGGCCTTTACTTTCCCTCATACCAAACGGGCCCCTAATCCAAATAAATGTGCATATGGCGTTCACTCAGGAAAATTCCTGGGATTTATGCTCACCCAGCGAGGTATTGAAGCAAACCCAGAAAAAGTCTAAAGTTGTTCTGGAGATGAGATCCCCAAGGACCATTAAGGAAATATAGAAACTCAATGGTCAACTTGCCAATCTTGGAAGATTCATTTCAAAATCAGGAGAAAAGAACCTCCCATTTTTCCGAGCATTAAGGAAGGCCCCTAAAGTGGAATGTACTAATGAATGTAAAAAAGCACTAACACGGTTGAAAGAATATTTGTAATCACCGGCTTTACTTGCTAAACCCCAACTCGAAGAAGAACTTTATATCTATTTGTCCGCCATAGATATGGTTGTTAGTTCAGTATAGGTGAAAGAAGAAGGTCTGCAGATAGAGGTGGGCACAGGTCGGTTAGCCGGGCCCAGCGGGCCCAACCCGCCAGTTCCGGGCCGACCAAACTCTGAACTGGAACCGGCCTGGGCCACAGGTTGACCCGCCGGGCCGGGTTGACCTGCTGGGCCCGGCGGGTCACGTGTCACCCAAAGGTGACTCAGAATGCCCGCACCCTTATAGAACCGTGACAAGCCCAACCAAATTAGCTAACCTACGTCATTTGCTTTTAAAATTTTTTATTTTTTGAAAAATATATATAAATGTATATTAAAAATAGCAAAAAAAATTTAAAAACAAAATGTCAAAAAACACTATGATATTTTGATATAAAATAAGAATGAGAAAAAAAACTTAAAATTGAAAACTATAAAATTCATTATCCTGCACTCATTATTCAAATATCAAGAAAACCAATATATATATATATATATATATATATATATATATATATATATATATATATATATAAAATTATAAAAACCATATAAATGGCTAGCTACTTAAAAAAAAAATAAGTAAATAACCATAAAAAAACCTTCATTATTGACAACTAGAGAATGCAAAAATATCTCTGGAAGGCAAAAAAAACAATCTATAAAATTCATTATCCTCCTACACTAATTATTCAAACATTAAGAAAATAAAAAAAACATAAAATCACAAAGAGCATATAAATGGCAAGCTACTTAAAATTGACGAAATAACAATAAAAATCCTTCATTATTGGCAATCAAAGAATGTAAAAATCTCTAATAAAAGGAAAAAAAATCAATCTATAAAATTCACTATCCTACATTAATTATTTAAACATTAAGAAAACCAAAAAAATTATAAAATCACAAAAGAATATATAAATGGCAATCTATTTAAAAATAAGGAAATAAGTCAATAACCATAAAAAGTCTTCATTATTGACAATCAAGGAATGCAAAAAACTCTCTTAAAGGAAAAAAAACTTAATATATAAAATTCATTATCCCACTAACTATTCAAACATTATAAAAACCAAAAAAATTATAAAGTCAAAAAATATATAAATAGCAAGCTATTTAAAATAAAGAAATAACATGGAAAAATCTTAATTATTGGTAATTAGAGAATGCAAAAATCTCTCTTCAAGGAAAAAAGCTCAAATATATAAAATTTATTATCCTTCCTAATTATTCAAACATTAAAAAAATCAATATATGTTTACATGAGTTTAAAAACTTGAAAAAAATTTGGAAAATTTGAAAAAAAAAATTAAAAAAAAAAACTCAATCTTACGAGTTGACCCAGGTCAAACCGGCCCGGCCCAGCAGGTAAACCCGGTGGTTTTTGCCGGTCCGGTTCCGGGCCGGGCCCGGTTAAAACCCAGCTCGTGCCCCCCTCTATCTGCAGAAGCCTGTTTATTACATTAGTAAAGTCCTCACCTATACTGAGTCAAGATATCTTCCTCTAGAGAAGTTAGCATTTGCCTTAATAATTTCAGCTCAACGGCTTCATCCATACTTCCAATCCCACAAACTCAAAGTACTTACCGATCAACCGTTAAGGCAAATCCTTCATTGACCTGACGCATCTGGCCGATTAACCAGATGGGTGATCGAATTAGGAGAATATGATATCAGCTATAAACCAAGAACGACTGTCAAGGTCCAAGTACTTGCTAACTTCATTACTGAGCTCACAGTGACGGATAATAGTGAAGCCCCAATTGCAAAATTATCCAAAGAAGAGAACACCTCCTCCTCTCAGTGGGTTCCACATACAGATGGCTCCTCGACCAATAATAGTTCGGGAACAGGACTGATCCTACGGTCACCATCTCGATGGATTACTTCTACAGCTTTAAAATTCGACTTCAAGGCGACCAATAATGAAGTTGAATATGAAGCTATGATCGCAAGCCTGTAGCTAGCCCGTGGCCTTGGAGTACACAATTTATACGCAAATACCGACTCACAGTTAGTAGTCGGAAATTTGATTGAGGAATTTGAGGTAATAGAGGAAAATATCATCAAATACAAAGTTATGGTGCGGAAGTTAATCTCCAATTTTCAGAGATGTCATATTTACAAAATTTCTAGAGCTGAAAATCAAGATGTTGATTTCCTCTCAAACTCACCTCCTCGGATGCTGATATCAAGCAACCAATTAGCATTCAACATCTGGTGATGAAAACTATCAAGTGCCGACTAGCAGAAGAACTTATGGACATTAAATATGAACCATGCTGGATTGATCCTATTTTGAATTATCTTCAAGATGGTACTCTTCCTCCTGATCCAAAAGAGGACCATAGAATTGCTACCCTGTCCTCTAACTACAGTGTACTAGATGGAAAACTCTACAAGAACTCCTACACGGTACCACTCTTGAAATATTTCCGCCCTTCCGAATCAAATTATGTTCTTTGAGAGATCTATTAAGGAATTACAGGAGATCATTTGGGAGGAAAAACTCTTAGCCATAAAATTCTTCTGCAAGGCTAATATTGGCCTACTTTAGCCAAAGATGCTATAGATTTTGTCCAAAATGTAATGCATGCCAGCGTCATTCAAATATTCAACGACGCCCCGCAGCCCCACTTACTCCCATTATAAGCAAGAGGTCTTTCGCTCTCTAGGGAGTAGATATATTTGGCCCTTTTCCAGTGGCTCTTCGACAATTGAAATTCTTGATCGTGGCGAATGATTATTTTACCAAGTGGGTAGAGGCTGAACCAATAGCATCAATAACATAAAAAGCATATCAAAGCTTTTTATGGAAATCAGTCATCTGTCGATTTGGGATTCCAGTAACATTTATTACTGATAATGGTCATCAATTTGATAACCCAGAATTCAAGAAATTCTGCACGGATGGCATAGAGTCAAGGCTTACTTCTGTCACTCATCCCCAAGCAAATGGGCAAGTTGAGGTAACTAACCGAACCCTTCTTCACAGTTTGAAAACTATTCAGAATGAGTCCAGCTGGGTCGAAAAGATACCGAGAACTTTGTGGGCTTACCGAACAACCGCTCGGACACCCACTTAAGAAACTCCTTTTGCTCTAGCTTTTGGTGTTGAAGCTGTACTCCCTGCAGAGATAGGAGTACCTACGCCCCGGACACAAACCTTTAATTCGGAGAGTAATGAAGAATGGCTCAAAGCAGAACTTGACCTCATAGAAGAGAAAAGAGATTCTGCCAGTATCCGAGCAGCCGCATATCGACAAAAAGTCAAGAAATTCTACAACACTAAAGTGAAATAAGTGATTTTCCAAGTTGGCGATTTGGTCCTCTGAGAAAATATTTTCCAAGGCAATAAGAGCCAAACAGGGAAATTAAATACTAATTGGGAAGGACCCTATGTTATAAAAGAAATTGTATGACCTAGCACTTACTGGCTGACCAAAATGGATGGACAAAAACTCAAACGTCCATACCATGCAGAATATTTACGAAGGTACTCTCAATAAAGTCAATTGTTTCTCTTCATTATTATTTCTTTTTGATACAACTTCTCAACACATTGCTCCTTGGCATTTGTCGAAAATTTCTTTAAACTGGGATAATAACTAACTTCGAAGTTAAGCCGTCCTCCAAACCCCAGGGTTGGACGCCATCTGTCCCCTCAAAGGTAGATGCAGGTCAGCCATTCGCCCATATTCGGGGTAGAGTGTTATCTATCTGTGAACACTAATATAGCACCTTAAATACTCACAAGATAGATAAAAATAAAGTCCTTTCAAAAGTCACAATCCACCTGAGAGCATAACCGCCTGTGCCGAAGTACGGGTCATAAGATCCCTGATCAGATTAAGTTAGCCACTCGCCCATATTCGGGGTAGGGTGCTATCCATTTTAAGGCTCAATTTCGACACCTTAACACAGTTTATTTCTTCTAGGATGGATACTCAAAAAACTCCTTCTTGAGGGCCGAACAATCACATTCGTAAAAAGTCCTTACTAAAGACCAAACAATCACGTTCATAAAAAGTCCTTACTAAAGACCAAACAATCACGTTCGTAAAAAGTCCTTACTAAAGGCAGAATAATCACGTTCAAAAAAAGTCCCTCTTAAGGGCCGAACAATCTCATTCGAAAGAAGTCCTTGCTACAAGCCGAGCAACTGTATTTATGGATGGTCCTTATTACGGATCAAACTATAATATCCACCAAAGAGTCCTCGAACAACTATCTCTATTCAACAATTCTCTTCAAAAGCAATGGAACAAACAAATCAAGAACCAAAGAAGAAAGACATAATCATCAAAGAGACAAGAAGAAATATCATTTTAATTACAGACCAAAGATTTTGATGAAAACCGAATTATAATTAGAAAGGAAAGTTGTTTGTGTCTAAAAAATGCATTGAAAATACCATGTGCCAATATTTTAAAGGGGCAATGCTGAAATATTTTCAAATCAAGTATATCTTGAAATATCTTGATATTAAAATATTTTGATGTGGTATGATCCCGAGGCGAGCCAAGGATACATGTCCCAAGGCAAGCCAAGGGCACGAATTCCAAGATAGCCCGAGAATACAAATCCCGAGATAATCTAAAAAATTAAATAAATATAAATACTACGATAATCCATGGGCACAAATCCCGAGGCAAATTCTAAGATAATCCACGGGCACAAATCACGAGGGAAATGTAAGATAATCCAAGGGAAACAAATCTCGGGGCAACAAGGGAAAATAAAAATATAATTTCCTCCAAAAAGAAAAATCAATAAATCAATAAATCAAACCAAATTTAAATCTTGATTAAATAAAAAGAAAGAAAGAATCAATCAAATCAAAATCAAATTTGAAGGAATTAAAAAAAAATCAATCAAATCAAATTGGCCAAGAAAGAAAAAAAACAATCAATTCAAATTAAAATTAAAAGATTGATCTTATTGGCCAAGAAAGGAAGAAATCAATCAAATAAAATGAAATTTGAATAAGAAAAAAGGGAAAGAAAAAAAAATAAAGGGGGATTGATCATATAAGGGAGGAATTGCAAAAAAAAAAAAAACCAAAAAAAAAAAACACAAACAAAGAAAGAGAAGAGGGGAGGATGGCCAAGAAGAAAAAAGAAAAAGATCAAGCTCCCCCCTCCATGTTCTCCACAAGCGGATTAATCTCGGTCAAATAAGAGACACGGGCCTGTCTCTGATGGCTTTGCCGAAGGATACATGCTCGGGTCTATCAATTGATTGTAATACCATAGAAAGAATGTCACCTTCACCTTCACCCGCTGTTGCCGCCTTAAATAGTCACCGCTGCCAGGGTGAATACCACCCTGGTGGGCGGCAGCTTTGCCATTAGACCCACAGCGGTTCTTGCCGCCACAAGACCGGCAAGACCGCTGCGTCTCCTATGTCTTATGCCCCGCACTGGAGAAGAAAGCAAAGGTTATATAATAACCTCCCTGCTTTCTCTTGTCTTCATCGAAGAAGAAAGCAAATTAAAGGTTATATAATAACCTCTTGCTGCCCGCCGTCACCAGAGAAGAAGCATAGGCTATACAATAGCCTCACTACTGCCCATCGTCACCAAAAAAAAATAATAATAATAATAAGCATAGGCTATACAATAGCCTCCATGCTGACTGTTCTCACTAAACTATGAGAATAAGTAGAAGCTATACAACAGTATTCTCTGCTTCACTCTAATCCCAGTTGAGACTTGTTGTCCCGGAGAAAATAAAATAAAATAAAACAAAATAAATATAAATATAAATATAAAAAAAAATAGAAACCATGTTGATGTTGTTGTTGTCATCACCAGACCCACTCGACCACCTCCTTTCATGGATACCGTCGCCTAGCCCTTCTCCCTTGGGCGCCACCTCCAATCACCGGCGCCGCCATTGTGAAGCCGGAGGCTATAAGTGGGAAGCTTGGAGCCATAAGTTACAAAAAAAAGGGAAAAAAAGAGAAGACAAAAGAAAAAGAAGAAAAAGATATGAAATTAAAATAAAAAAAAAGGAATCATAAGAGGGACAGTAAAACACGAAAATAAAAATAAAAAAAACCAAAGAGAGAAAACAGAGAGAGAAGGGCACCAAAACAAAAGAATAAAAAAATAAAAAAGGATGAAACAGAGAGGGGGCGTCAGGAAGAGTAAGAAAAAAAAATTATCATAAATCCAGGAAGAAAGCTTTCATATATATAAAACAAAATAAAATAAAAATAATACACATATCTCAAAGTGCCACAAATCTCAAAGCGACCCACATCTCGATGCCATGATGGAATACACATCTCGAGGTGGTCAATAAAATATGTCATGAAGTGGGATACTTCGAGGTAGTGGTGGAACACTCATCTCGAGGCGGCTGATAAAACCCAAATCTCAAAGTGGCACATATCTCGATATGACTAAGTAACACGCATCTCGGAGTGGCCGATATAAAATACAAATCTCAAAGTGACATGCATCTCGATGCAACGATGGAACACGCATCTTAAGGCAGATAATGAAATTCAAATCCCAAACTAGCCCGCATCTCGATGCGATGATAAAACACGCATCTTTAGGTGGGTGATAAAATACAAATCTCAAAGTGACACGTATCTCAATACCACGATGGAACACGTATCTTGAGGCGGATAATGAAGTACAAATCTCAAAGTTACACACATCTCGATGCAGCGATGGAACACACATCTTGAAGTGGGTGATGAAATACAAATCTTAAAGTGGTATGTGCATCTCGATGCAACCAGTGAAGTACAAATCCTTTATTGGTACAAATCTCATGGCAGTGATAAAGCATGCATTGAGGAGGTCGATGAAACACAAATTCCAAAGTGGCGAAGCATACGTCCCAAGGCGGAAGGTGCCGTCATTTAAATAAATAAATAAATAATATGTATAAATATTCTATGATGATATTCATATGTAATAAAAAGTCATGATTTTCAAATAAACAGAATTATTTTTATTCATTGCCTTTACTTGTACTTTTGCCCTTAATCGGAGGTTTTCCAAAACTCTGTCTGGGGTAATTAATAATAGAGGCTTGCTTGTATTAGGAATAGAAGAACCCACAATACCTGAAACAAACAAATAAAATAATATTTGTGATTCGATGTATCGCCTGGTGTCTCTTCACAGACATGATGCCGGGCGGGTATTTTCAATCCCACAAAAGTATCAGTTGATTTTATATACTACTGTATGATACAAAAAATTCATCTTTCCTTCTTCGGAACGCCCTTGAGAGCAATGCCAGCACTATCCCAAATTTCTCTGATGAGAGTTGCATAAGGTTTACACTAAGGGGTTAAAGTTGGCATGGTTCCTCAGGCGATTCCTTGAAATCCAGCCATCTCCTTAACCCATTTCAGTAATTCAGCCTTGAGCACTCTAATCTCCTCTTCAAGAGCCTCTTTAGCGTTCTCTACTGTATTATCAAAGGGAAAGGTTACATCATGTGGATTCGATAAAGTAAAAAAAGAAAAAGAAAGATAAAGAGAGAAGTGACTGAATACTTTGACGTCCGAAGAGCGGATTCAAACCTCATTTCTCTGAAACTACTAAACATTAGGTCGTTATAATCAGTGAAAGAAAGTAAAGTTGTCTTCTTAGATCTCAGGAGAAAAAGTTTTAAACGCAAACAACAAAGACAATATGGTTCCCCACAAGATATACCCTCACCTGCAGATGTCTGGGCCTTCTCTTGAGAAGTTACCTCCGATGCTTTGCCCTTGTTGATCTGATCAACCCCCGTTTCACCAGAAAGCGCCATCGTAAAATCTATATAGCACAAAAAGTTATCACCTTTATGGGTTGTATAAAAAAAGAGGGATGGACACCAAAAGAAAAAGTTATCACCTTTAACAGCTTCTTCGACTTCCTCTTCAGATATGTGAACTGATAAATTTGGCTCTTTAGCATTGAGAGTCAAGGATAACTCTTTGATAGTTATACCGTCCTTTTCATTAACAGTTATCACCGTATGGGGATCCGCAACAAAAACAACCGATTTATTGGCATCCATCGATGCTGGCTCCTCGGTAATAGGAATAGAAACCTTCTTTTCTCCGGGAGTAATAGTGCTTGGTTCTAGAACATAAAAGATAACAAAGTTCAAAAAACTCCCTAGCCAATAATTGAAGTAAAGAACAAAAAAGGTGAAAGAAAGGCGAACTTCGCCTCTGACAACTGTTCGGTCCCCTTCCTCGAAATCCGATAAAGAAGATCCTTCTTGCCCCTTCTTAAAGTACAGCTTCACAGCCTCCGTATAATTCAAACTGCCAAAGTTGGTCACAGGGTCTCTCAAATAAAGTTCACAGAATATTTTAAATATATCCGCTATGGTCTTCTAAAGCTCCTCCGCAAACTCCTTATTCTTCTTCTCCAAATTGTCTTCCAGAGCCTTGGAATAGGCTTCCAGTTCATCGACTCTCTTCACATGTTGTTAAAGTTCTCGTCGATAGGACGCCAATTCATTTAAAGCTTTGTTTCTCTCTGCTTTAGCTTCGTCACGATTAATGATAGCACATTGGAGAGAATCACCCTTCATTTCTAAATTCTTAGAGAGGATTCCATTATTGCTCTCCAAAAACTTCATTGATTCCTCGGCAAATTTAAGCTTAGCAGTCAAGTCAGTATTCAAACTCTTCAGTATTGAACAGCTTTGTTTAAATGCAACACAATCAACAGCAGCTACCTCCTTATCTTTCAAATCCTTCATAAGCTTTGATTTCTCTTCCTCGAGCAACTTAAGATCTTGATTCAGCTCATTAATTCTTCGCTCCGTCTAATGATTAGTGTTCTTAAGACTCAAACACTCAACCTTGAGGGAGCCTCCTAATCCTTACACTTGTTCCATTGATCAGCAAAGATTTTCCTTTCGTAGGACAACCCCTTTATCTCTTTGTTTTTCTGGGTCAATATATCGGATAGCCTCGTGTTATCAGCCTCTAACTTATCAAGGGATGCTAGTCGTAGGTCGCCTTTCTCTACAAACTTAGCAACACGATCCACCCACATAAAAGACTACATAGAAAAAAATGATCAGTGACAAAAAAAATAACAAGATTTCAATTCGTCGAGGGTCAATATACTAATACTTACTGTAGCAAGTGATAAATGGAGATGTGCGGCGGATTCATCATGAGTAAATTGATTTAGGTGGGAAAGGACACCCTCATTTCAAAGAGCAAGCAAGGAAGCCCTAATATCGCAAAATTCGACTTTCAATGTTGTGTCGCTGCGATTGACATATTTCAACGATCTGGTTCCTTGACTTCTAACATCTACCTCAGAAACTTGATCGATCCTACTTCCCTCTGAAACCATTATACTTGATACAAGGAGAGCAACATAATCCATTTTCCTTAAAAACTCAGTGTAAATTCTATCCATCTCGAAGGAAGAAGACATACCTTGGGTTTGAGAAGCCCCAACAACTCATTTCCCTTTTCTAGCTCCCATCTCAAAAAGTCTTTTATCATCTAATCTTTGGGGCACAGGAACCTCAGAATCGCTAAGAACAGTAGGCAAAATAGCTTCTTTAGCTTTCTTTGAAGATGGAACATCAATGTTGATCGGACTTGATTCGACTAAAGGAGAGGCCTCTACAAAAAGTTGAGCAGCAGTGATGGTCACAAAGACAAGATCCGATATATCAACAACCTTTGTCAATCTTTTTCTCTTAATAGCAGAAGGAACATCACCAGTCAACAAAGGAAGTTCTGCAACGATCGGAGCCTCCACCGCGGAATAAGTAATAACCTCCTCCGATAAAACTTCCTTATTTCCCTCAGGAGGATAACTCTGTTCATTATCCAACTTCTCAGCAGACTCCTTTTGCTTTCTCGAGACTACCTTTTTCCTGTTCAGCATTGTCTTCTTTACAGCCTCAGTACTCCCTTGATCGACAGAATCTTTACCCCTTGATTAAGGCACAACCATATCTGGAACTCTCTCCTCACATTTTTCCGCCTCAATGAAAATTTCCTCAGCCTCTTTCGGAGAATAATCCTTAGCTTTGGCCTTCTTCCTCTGACTCTTTGAGGCAACTTTTTCCTTCTGTTCAGGTGCCTTTATACCGGCCAACAGTTTTGAGGCAATCTCATTGCCAGGCATCGCTTTACCTACAGAACGGACAAAAGAAATGGGAATTAGAAAAACAATTAATTAATTATTATTTAGAGAGACAAGTTCTACGTATTCCTACCCTTGGCCAAATACAGACCACAATCTTGGAGCCGTTGGTTGGATAGGTAGTTATTAATCGGCACAAGACGGAATTCTTTAAATTTTTTCAACCATCCTTCTTCAATAGGAGTCAATTTTTCTTTATTCTCTACATGGGTTCGAAGAATGCCCCACTTAATCAGAACATCCCATTCCTTACTACTAGACATGAAGAAGAACTTACTTTTCCAGTCCTTAATCAAATCTGAGACTGGACCAAGGAATTCTCTATACTGTCTAGTACAAGAAAAGATGAACAGTAGGTTCAACCTGGTGGTGTGACAATACCATCACAAACCCACATAGGATCCACCAGGAATTGGGAGATAATTGTGAAGGACACATATTGCAATAACAAAAAATATTAGTGAAGATTTGAGGAAACGGCAATCTAAGGCCTCCTAACATAGCATCATAATAAATTACTAACCCTTTCTGTGAGGGAGAACAAGCACTTTCTTCAGGAGAAGGTATTCTATAAGAAAAAGGAGAAGAAGAAAGCATATATTCTTCTGCAAGAGCCTTGATCCTACCATCGGAAAGAACAGTTGCGAAGGAATCAGAACGAGGCTTGGGTTTCCTAGGATTCCTAGACTTAACCTTAGGCGGTGAAACAACACCGGAAGAAGAAGCTTCAAGCCCTAAAACAGGGGCAGATTCCATTCCTAAATAGATGAATGGCATCGAGATCAGGAGTTATGGAAGTGGAGAAGGAGAGTGTGGCATGCAAAGCAAGAAAAGGAAATAACAGTTGAGACGCCACCCATGATTTGTTTCAAATAACATCCCTAGCCGCGATTTTTGAACACTCCCAAATCATCTTTACTTATTTCGTGATCAGTTCACGAAGCGGAGTTGATCAAAGGATGACACTGGATTATTATTGATGGTTGGGGTAAAGGAAAATATTTGATGGCACAGATGGTTGATATGTAGTAGCATGGAATAATGTGCTCATCATTAGTTACACCCCCTCCCCCAACCAACGTTTTTCACCTTTATGCCATTTTTTGAAAACCTCGTCGGGATACAAAAGGGTAGTAGGTGATGAATTTTCACAATGAAAAGACATATTTGCCTAGATGTAACTTACACCCCAAGCCAGACATCCTGAAACCCTAATACTCCCCATACTTTTTACCCTACGGGTTCATTCCGCATTGGTTAAACCAAGTAATAGAGATGTTGATGAACAAGAAATGGAAGAAAGACCAACAATCGAAGCACATATATAAGACTCCATTAGTGAACACCCTCAGAACCCCCGAAGAATCATGAATCGATTCCAGCCAAATCAATCATATGCTTAGCTTTATAAGTCTAAATAATTGTGAAACCCATAATTTTTAGGAATTATTTTTTTTTATTATTGATTATTAGGTTTTAGTTTATTATTTTCAGAATTTTTAGAAAATAAGGGAGAGTCTCCCATGGGTGATTTATTTAAATTTTAGCTAGAATAAAAGTGGTTTGATTATTTTAGAATATTGAAAGTGTTCCAAATATTAAATTTAAAAGTATTTAAATTGGATTTTATCTTACTTGTGGGTAAGGATGAATTTAAGGATTTAAATCAAACCTTGTATTTATTCAATCTAGAGGATATCTTTTGGGTGAGATAAGGATAAGAGGGTGATTAAAATAAAAGGATATATTTCTTAAATAATTGTATATATTTAAATATATTTATATAAGAAAGAGATGGATAAAATGATTTAAAGGATATTGTGTGTCTATATATATATATATATATATATATATATATATATAGGTGTATATATATTACATTCAGAGCTTTGAATTTAAAAAGAAAAGAGGGGGATGATGTCGGCTACTGATGGGATTGAATTTGAAATCAAATAAGAATAAAGAAAAATGTGTGGCTGAAACTTAACAAATACTTTTATATATATATATGATATAATATACATAAGAAGAGAGAGAAAGAGATATAGAGAGAGAGAGCGGACATGCATGCATGGGCTGAGTGTTGATGGAAACAAATTGAATAGAATTTTTTTTTTTATTTGGGAACTCACGTGGAGGGGTATAATGGTCAATAGGGATATTCTATATGTAAGATAAACCTAAATAGATGGAGAGACATCTAGAGAGAGAAAACACAAGTTTATCTCCTACGTTCAAGTGTGATCCGGCCAGCTATGATTTGGGGTTTAAAATAGAAAGATAAAACTTTATCCGAAATCTATCCATGAATTCTATAAAAAGAGGAACAAGTTCTGAAACCCTAATAGAGATCAATGGTCATCACCGCCGCCACCGGGAGCCAGAGAGTGACAAGGAGGAGAGGAAGTAAAAGGAGGGACGAGCGGAGGAGACGATCGGTTCGGCGTGATCTCCAGGCACACAAGAGGGAAGGGCAGGGACACGAGGAAAGGCGGAGTAACAACACCATCGAGGCGTCTCTCAGGGATTGTTGCTTTCATTTGGTGAGTCCCTCTTCCCCGTTTTAGAACCATCATGCATGCATAGTAGGAGTAGAGTATGGACGAGCAAGAGTAGTTTAATATACCTGTATATGTTTGGGAGTTGATGGTTGTCCGGATAGTCATGTTTAGTAATAAAGATTCATGTATGGTATAGAGGGATAGGGGGTTAGTTTAGTGATTGTATTCACAGTGAATAGAGCCAGATGAGAGTGGCCAGAGAGTGTTAAGTGATGAACTAATCTTCATTAATGGATATTGAGCTATTTTTATTATGATACCTGGACATGAACATTAACAGATTTTATTATGACAGTGAAGAAGCTTTTAGAATAGGTTAATAAGAGGGTGGGGCCTTTGTTGAGAGTTGATTTAATGTTAGAAGCATACCTGCAAATATGCATGATTACAGTACCTCTTAAGTTATAGTAGTTTAGTAGTGGGTAACTGATTTGGATAATTAATTTTGATAAGTAATTAGTAATTAATTAATTTGGTTAATTAATTAATTGACTAGTTGGATAATTAATTAGTTAGTTTGGTGAATTAATCAATTAGCTTAACTAATTAATTGACTTAGTTGATAGGAGTGGTTGGGGCTAGCCAAGTTGGGTTCATAAGTAAACCGATTGAGTCTAGTCCAAATTGATAGGCCTTGCTGATGGGCCAGAATAGTGATAGAAAATAAAAGAGAGGGAATGAAACCATGTAGCTATTGTGATTGGAACCCAAGACCCCATAATAATAGTGGAACCTCCCAACCACTAGACTATAGTGTCATGTTTAGAAAAATAGTGAGACTCTGTCTACATAAGTGTGGACATATGGTTTGTCTATGGACCGTTAGTGAGAGTTGCATGTGCATCTAGACATGAATAATTGTACTATTATTAAACAATAGGTTTTGTTATCAGATTTCGGCGTAGAGAGTGGAGACACGCCAAGTGGGATCTCAAGTAGATCATTGATAGAGGTAAGTTACCTTCGCCTTGTTTCCGACCATTGCTTGGGACTTTCTTGTTTTAGTTGAGTGCTATATGTTAGCATCTTTTCTTCATGATGTTTTCAGTTTATTGGATTGCATGCACATGTCTGCTTTTATTGCTCTATTTCTTTACATATATGTGGTTGAGCGTGAGAGGTAGTGTTTACTAATCACGAAGATCAGTTGATCGGCACGTGGCCGTGGAAACACGTGAGCCTGTGCTCCGTCCAGATCAGAGTGTGAAGTTTTACTAACTGTTTATTGAAATATTCTTTTGGATATGCCCACCCGTAGGCCGACACTTGATTATGGGCACATGATCTTGTGTGCTGGCCGGGAGGTGTAAGCCAATTAAGTTTGTTCGTTTTCCGGTTCAGTGGAGCGATTGCTCAAGTGAGAGTGGAGCGTTCAGGGCTAAGGACACCTTGGCGTCTCTGATGGTTCCGTGTCGGGGGGAGGATACTCTGGCAGTTCAACCTGTCAGCGGGACGATACACTGACCATGTCGACACGTAAGAGAGAGGTGGGGCTACCGATGATCGACTGAGGTCGATTTCCAGCAGAGGCTGGGGGCTGACAAGGAAACTTTGCTGTCATCGATTCTTGGAATTCCGTTCCGGGCCTGAGGGCCAATGCTTAAGACTAGGAGTCCTTGCTTTGGTTGTTTTGATAGACTCCTAGGTTCTTTATTGTGCCGACGTAGTCCCGGTTGCTTGCGTTTATGCTTATTTCTTATCTTGCTTATTGACTGGCTTTGTTGAGATCCCTGCGGGGAACTTACTGAGCTTTCCTTTCGAAAGCTCATCCTTCTTGTCTTCCTTTTCTTTTCAGGTTTAAAGGAATAGTGGATACAGATTCAGGAGCTACGCGTAGAGGTTCGAGGATCTCAAATCTTGTAGTGAGAGATATTATGTTTTGTTAGGACCCTTGTAGGGCCATGACTTGCACTTTTAAGTTTTTAATTTCCGCTGTGTAACTCTTTGTTATTAATAGAAATATTGTTATATGTTCATGATTATTAGGCCTTGTGTCCGAGTGGGGCTCGTTCCCACTTGGATACGGCCGGTCTGTGCGCGTGCCTGAGGTCCCAGGATTCAGGTCGGGGCGTGACAATAATGATTATTTAGTCATTCTTCCGACTCATCGCAAGCATACTTGAAGGGGGACTGATAATAGGGGTGAAAATGGTAGGATACGTGACTCTCATCCGAATACCCATGTGTTAAGATTATATGGTCCCCTTTGTGCTGATCGAGACTCCCCTCAACCCATTCAAAGGTCTAAAGTAGCTTGCCCGTTCTATGGCGTTAAGCAATTTATCCGTTCTATAGATTCCAGAATATTATATCCGTTCTACAATATCAGACGGTCCAAGACAGTCTACCCGTTCAACGGTATCAGACGGCCAGACGGTCCAGGATAATCCACCCGTCATACAACATCAGACGGTTTATCCATTCTACGGCTAAAGATCCTATGACCATTCTTCAATCTCATACCGTCCAATCATTCCCTGGTTCAGTTCAATATACACTCATTCTTAGGACCAAAGCAATCATCGGATCCCTCGAACCTGAATAGCTTGATTGATCCTTCAACTCAAGACGAGTCTTTCGCCTTTCAAACCAAAGAAGTATACATTTTGACTCAGACGTTCTAGAAGAACTACAATTGTCGCCTAGCTACCTGGCTCTAGCTGGCTGCTTAGCTGGCGTCGAGCTAGATACCTACCTGGAGCCAGCCAAGCAAACATGTTAAACACGTGGAGGAATTCTAAGCTTGCGCCCCAAGCTTCTGAAACCTATAAAAGGCAACAAGCGGAGCTCATTTGGACATTCGAATCTTCAGACACTGAAACTCTGCCTTTCCAAAGACTCAAGCTCCTCCACTATTTCCTTTTCCGAAAGTTGTGAGCATTTAATTCTTTCCATTTGTGATCCAGATATCTGTAAACTTGATGATTATAGTGGAATTGTTCTCCCGTGGTTTTTTCCCTCATTTTGAGGGGTTCTTCCACTTAAATTTGTCTCTCTTCGCTTTTCCCCTATTCTCTGATTGATTTTCCCCTGATCTAGCCACACAAATCAAACAAATTCAATTATTGAGTTGAAATTAGGGTTTCATCCTGATTTTGCATCAATATATATCTGTAGCATACCTCTTTATGGGTCCCCATTGTATTCTTGTGCATTTCCCAGATGCAGCCTCCCATTTGGGTATTTGGAGTATGTTTTAAGGATTTCCAACCGTACGGATGGGAAGATCATCGAAAAATAAGCTAGCATGTCCATTTTCATATAATTTGGTGACCGTTTGGTCCTCCCACTTAACGGTTCTTATTTTAGGGAAATTTTAACGGTTCAGAATTTCAACCATTAAGTGGGAGGACCAAACGGTCACCAAATTGTATGAAAATGGACATGCTAGCTTATTTTTCAATGATCTTCCAATCCATAAGGTTGGAAATCCTTAAAACATGCTCTCTAGAACAAAATGGGAGGCGTGACTGAATAAAGAAATTCTACGTACTGCATAAAGAAGACGATGTATATATATATATATATATATATATATATATATATATATATATATATATATATTCATTAAAAATAAGGTTTAAAAGAGGTACAAGAAGGGTATGATCATTCGTGGATCCAATAAAAGAAGGGTATGATGTCCCTTTTTTGTGATTATATCCCCTAAGCCGAGGTATCATCAAAATCAGCTCCCAGAGGTTGTTGGGGAAATTCTTCCTGTGCGAACGCCAAGCTCTGCTTAACTATGGATTCCATCGTGATCAAATACGGCTTCTTGGACACTTAAGCTGCATCAAACCAGGAGAGGGTTAAAAAGTTGATATCACAAATAGTTTTCGTGAAAACCCACTGTTTGTCATGAAAACATCGTCTAATGTTCCAACCACACAATCCAGGCAATGTCCATAGTGAGAAAGCTCTACCCCTAATGTGAGGCCCTAGGCAATTGTTTAGCAATTGTGCTACGCCCCCATATATCTTGTATCATATGAAGGGTGGTGCCCAAGTGGAAAAGATGGGTAAAATGTTGTCATACTCTTATAGTATAGCTGCAGTTTATGAGGATGTGTTCTACCGTCTCTCTTGCTTCACCACACACATAACATGTGGTGTGTGTTCTAAGCAAACAACTTTTTCTCAGATTGTCCAGCATGAGGATCTTGTTGTCTATTGCGAGCCATACAAATAATTTGACTTTGGTAGGACATGGTTGTTTCCAAAAACCCATTGTCAGTATTGGTTTGGTACCATTGTCCATCAAAAATCGATATAATGATTTGACGGATAAAGAACTGGAGGCTATGAGTTTCCAACTTCTTATATCATCCCCTTCCTAGGGTCCTGCCAATATTTGCCTGGCCTGTGCCTCAAGTTTTGCTACCCCTATCACGGATAAGGGACCTTCCACTATCAGAGATTCATCTTGTAGTATATTTTGCCTGGCCTCCCATATCGTGCTCATCGGGTTTTGTATCATTCCTTGGAGTATAGGGAAGATTAAATAGGGTATCGTTGATCTAGTTGTCCATTATATAGGGAATATTAAGGGGTCCGGCTCCAGTCCAATACACTCTCCATCCATTGATATCCAATGGCCTTCCATTTGGGCACTTGGAGAGTGTTTTAAGGATTTCCAATCATACGAATAGAAAGATCATCAAAAAAATAAGCTAGCATGTCGATTTTCATATAATTTGGTGACTATATGATCCTCCCACTTAATGGTTCTCATTCTATAGAAATCTTAACGGTTTAGAATTTGAACCGTTAAATAGGAGGATCATACAGTCACCAAATTATATGAAAATCAACATATTTGTTTAATTTTCAATGATCTTTCCATCCATACGGTTAGAAATCCTTCAAACACTCTCCAAATGTCCAAATGGAAGGCTATTGGATATCAATAAATGGAGAGTGTATTGGAGTGAAGCCGTACACAAGATTAACTAGTTCAAAAGCCAGTTGAGTATAAAAAAAAAGGTATATAATTTTAGCATTGCATGCGGTAGTAACAAAAAAAAAAGCGATATAAACAATTTGTACTATCTGAATAATTTTATAAAAATAAATTTCAGACCTGAACTTGATCCAACAGCAACCGGAGTCATACCGGACTTGATCCGGTTGGATCAGCTTAAAACATTAGCCGAAACCTCCTTCCGGTCACTAGCAACCAAGACGATGCGAATGCTGCTGAGCGGTGCCGCCATAAGCTTCTCGTTTCCTCCGCTCCCCCGACATCGACAGCCTCCGCTCTCCGAAATCCATAGTTTCCGCTCATCGGCGCGTCTCAGCTTCCGAGCAACAGCCCAGCTCCCACGATCCTCTCCTCTCCCATCAATGGCGATGGAACCCCAATCAGAGTCTATGAACCTCCTCTTCGTCGAGATGGGCGTTGGCTATGACCAGCACGGGTAATCCCCAAATCGCATTTCCATTCATATCTTGTGCTTCACTCTCGATCTTTTCTTTTACCCGAACGAAATCGATTTTTCTGCCAGGCAAGACATCACTGCTGCGGCTATGCGGGCTTGCAAGGACGCCATCTCCTCCAATTCCATCCCGGCTTTCCGTAGAGGTATTTTTCACCTCTTCTTGTACTCAATCATCCTTTGTTTGTCTTGGAGGTTGATTGGTTTGGGGAATTTGTGGTGCAGGGTCTGTACCTGGTGTTAATTCCGATCAGATGAAGCTTCAGATCAAGCTTGCGATCCCCAGATCCGCGCAGCCGTTTTTGGATGTCGAGAGGGTCAAATCCGTCTTCCCTTAGTGAGTATCACGTCCTATTCTACTCATACTGTTATGTTCTTTGCGAATTAGTCTGTAATTTTGTCGTTTTAGTGGTTTGATCCATTGATAAATTTCCTTACGGGCATACCTATTTTTTTGGTTTTTGTTCAAGTGGAAAAATTATAAGTTTCGAGGTTGTGGATGGAGGGATGATATGCTCAAGTGGTGTTTGTCTTGAAGCCATGGGAGATAAAAATGATGACTGCTATATAGTCAATGCTGCGGTGTATGTTGGCTATTGATGTTTTCTTGTATGTTCTTCAAACTTTTCACTGTTTAATAACATTTTGGTATCTCTCAAGTTGGTTATGAAACAGTGTAATCTACATGTTAATTATAATTAGAATAGCAATCTTAATTTGTTCTTTGAACTAACAGGATGCAGTTGTCTTCTTGGTAAATTAGATCATCCATCATCATCATCATCATCATCATCATCATAATAACTATCAGTATTTTGGGACCTTGAGAGCATGCCCCACAGACTGGCCCAAGAAAGAACTCAAGATCCCTATCTGAGTGTATTAATTAGACTTACTTTATGAATGGAAAGAAGCAGGATAAAGAAGTAAAAAAATAATAAGTTAAGGAATTTTTATCATTCACCTTATCAATATTGAACCTGCCAAAACTTTACCCAAGTGCTATACTCTCAGCCCTCTTTTCCATGAAAGTTTTCCTTTCCTCTTTGATTGAGTTGAATTGGTGGTTTTTGCATGATTAGATAATCCCATTGTACGACGTGAGAAGACAATTGCAGAAACTTTTAGTATCAAAATGTGGTTTCCTAATATCATGTTTTCCTCATCTGCTCTCTTTCAGTTATCTTTCTCAATTTGTCTAGTATAATTGAGGCTTAAGAATCATGTAGCTTAATTTAAAAAAATTCAGATTAATCACATTGCATATATTGATCTTTTCTCTTGTATTCTCTACATAGACTTGGTTTTGCTTAAAATATTTTGATTTGTATCAGTCTTTATTCTACAGGGAATGGCCATTTTGCTGTCCTGAAGCAAATGCATTAACTGATGATTGGTTTGCAAATAGGAGTAATTTATTTACTACTCACTGACTGTTTGAAGGTGTAAAGAAAAAAATAATGTGAACTTTTGAAGTAAAAAAGATTTACTTGATTTTGAAGATGAAGCCTTCTTTGATGCCAAACAGAGGTTATTTCCCAATGTCCAAAGCATCAAAGTTTGATGTGGCTTATACATATTTCTTTGAGTTACATCATTATTTACTTGTGCAAAAGAACAAAATATCATGAACAATGACTTCAAATATGTAGAGAGCTGGTTCACTTTTGTTTGTTTAAATTAATTTTGTTTCCCTTGCTTCACTCAACTTAGAGCAGCATATAAGATCATGTTCCATGTATCAGGAAGGCCAGCTACACACCAGTGGCTGCAGTCATTACCAGCATGCTCTCCACTGTATGCAGATGGGTGGGCATCTTTTCTAAGCTGTGAGAGCAAGGTTATATCCAACAAATAAACTGGTTTTGATATGTTGCTCAGCACACTCCTTACTATGGCTTGCTGTGGAAGCGAACCAGCTGGATAGGTTGATCCGCTAACTGGTTGTGTCTCTTTATAACAACTTTTCGAACTTGACCCACCCCAATCTTGTCCTCTGATTTGCACATATTAACATGCATAAAATAGATGCACTTTAGAATAGACTAAATCTAAAGATGGTGATCATATTGGCATGATTATATTGCTTTTGTATATTTGTATAGTGGAGTAGACTTTATATGGTTCTTTTGAGATACTATGACCTAGAATTATATTTTGCAGGAAGCAGCAATAGAGGTAGTCTTGTGTAGTTTTAGTTCATTCCAGAACACAATGACATGCAAGAGACAATTTATTTGTGTATTTTTAGGCAGCATGTCTTTATTATGTTATCATTTGTCCTGTTTGTCTGCAAAACTATTTGCTAGTTTTCATGTTTGCTTCTCCTATGCATGCATCAGTATGTTTAGTTATCCATTTTATAGATTTTTGTCAACTTACTGGTAGTGAGTCGGAGAGATCCCCTGGAAGAAAACTTTAGTGGTGGCTGAATTGATGTTGGTGTCTACCCATCGACCCCAGGTAGCCAGGCCTTTGGAGAATGCAATCAATCTATCCATATCCTTGTATATCTGGTCACCTTCTTGTACATAGTCCCACCTGCTCATGATTTCCAAGACGTTATGAGGAAAAGTGATGCACCTTTAACTAAACATATGGTTTAATGAGTCTCAGGAAAGCTCTCACACGGCTGGCTGCTTCCTTTGTGAGTCCACCAGTGCCATGAGTTGAAGATGAGCAGGTCAGCCCCAAGCCATGCACTCCCACCCTCTATTGAGTCGAGCTTCAAGACACGTCCTATCTTCTCACTCACAATGTCCACCAGATACGTTGTGCGGTAATACATTATTGTCACTCCATAATCCTGCAAGCATGCTCAGAGTTAGTCCCATGATCAACATTTTGATGCCTTTGGACTTAAGAAGATAAAGGCCTCTGTTGAAAACAAAGGCTTTTATTACTTATTTTTTTGTGCAGTTTTCCATTCCAATCATGTCATTCATGCAGGTAAGGGGTGAATGGAGATGATTGAGCTGGGGATGGATGCTCGAGAATCATCCGTGATACATGCATACTTTTCCATGAATCAGGTCCCGTGAATCCGTGATACAAGATGCTTCACATGAACAACTTTGTTTCTTTTTGCTTCTTGTGCAGTGGCTAGGTATCACATGAGGACTTTATGATGTTTCTTAGCTATTGCCAATTGGCACTCCACTTGCTTGAAACTGCCATTATCTGTGCACGTGCGGTCCTTGTCCCATCCTTCATGTGTTGTCCTTTTGAAAAAGTTTTCATAAGCTTGGTTGGCCAAGTTTGATGCAAACCTTTTCCCGAATTCTGGTATCACTCCTAATCTAATTAGGACTTAGTTTGGTATTCTCTAGTGTCAAGAGATTTATTACAGCAAGATAATAATCTCTGTCCTTGAGCTTTTAAAGTGGCGTTATATCAAGTTGGTTGAGTTATCTATGGGATCTAGATCTGCTTGTTCATAATAAAAGTTTGCCTTAGATTCTATCCATGTACTTGTGAATAGATCTGCTGAAAGATTTGTTCCACAAGAAAAAGGAGATTGCCTTTTCAGTACATCCATTCTAATGCCTATCTTTTGTTGGATAATCTCTCTATAACTTGTGCATTATCTATCAGTGTTTTCAGGATTCTCCTCTTGATGAAAGCCATTTAAGAGTGAGTAGAAATAGAATACAATGTTGAAATCAATTACTTGTACAGTAATATTCATTGTGGCTGACTATCTTTACTTTTGCTGGGCAAACAGCGCTGCCAATCATCAGAAACAGAGGATGAAAGCTCCAACAAGCAACACATGAATGGAAAGGTAACAAAAAGAAAAAGAAAAAAAGAAGATTTCCATCACCCCAGGAAAAGCAAACCCATAATCATGTGTAAATTAAACTAGATAACGTTAGTAGATGAGAAACACTGAAAAAGGCCTCCTTGGAGATGGGACCCAGCCCCAATTTAAAAGCATAGACATGCTCCACTGTCTGCCATGAATGCATATGTGCTTGTGCTTGCGGGAGGTGACATTCCAGATTCTGATTCTCCTCCACAGCCCAAAAAGTGCAGCATCCAAAACCAATGTCTTATCACTAGTTAATTCCTACTTAGCATATTCTATCATCACTAGTCCTAATATTAATATTCATGCCAACATATGATTTATTAGAGAGAAAGAGAGAGATAGAGAGAGACCTCGAATCTAAGGGTCGAAAGCGTGTCTTTCCTGAAGAAAGAAGTCTTGGCAGTGGGCACAGCAGCATGAAGCATGCAATTGAGTGACTCCCACTGATTCAAGCTTATGGAATCCCCCACAAACATAATCTTCTTTCCCCTCCACTTCAGCAAGAAGTCCTGCCCATGGTAACTTGAACCCTAATGGTAACAACAATATTTTCTCAAAAAACTTTCAAGCTAAAGCTTTCAAGCACGCTCCACTAAAACTTCCATTAATCTGCATCGTCGTCTTCCTCAAGTCTCTGCCCCACTTGCGATGGCGAGTGGGGTCGGAGGACCTCCGAACAGAGCTGAAAAGGGGAAGTCATGGGCCAGAGTTTTGTCTGGAGAACCAAAACTGAAAGCGTTCGGAGAGGAAACAGTCAACTCTGCTGAAAACTTCGAAAAGCTCAAGAAGCTTAATCACCTGCGTTACATTCCTGATAATGACTTCAGACAACGAGCACAAGAGCGTATGCACACGGTGCTTTATGGGAAATTCTTGGGAAGATCCCTGCCATTGGAACAAGTCCGATCTGCCCTAGCGACCCTGTGGTGCGATCTGGGGAGCTTCTCCATCACGGATCTACCAAACGGCTACTATTATATTAGGTGCGAGACTTCGGAGATGGTGGAGAAAGCCTTGTGGGATGGCCCCTGGACCATAAGCGGAATGATTTTTCAACTGACACCTTGGAGGAAGAACTTTCAGCCGGCTTTTGAGAGGTTGGACTCCGCCGCCGTGTGGGTTCAATTACACCACTTACCGATGGAATTCTGGGAAACTGATTCTTTGGAAAGCCTGGGGAGCCTAATTGGTCCAGTGCTCAAGATTGATCAGCACACTATGGAGGTGGACACTCCCCTGTCTGAGCTTGGGAGGTCGAAATTTGCGCGTCTCTGTATTCAACTGGACCTGTCTCAGCCGCTGCAGAGAGGGTTGTGGGTGGGTGAGGGCGAGGAACAGACTTTAGTAGCTTTAATCTATGAAAAAATCCCTACAATATGCTTCAGGTGCGGGAGGATAGGTCACTCAATTCAGGCCTGCAAAATGATGCCCTGTGAAACAAAATCAGCTGAACCAGGGTCATCAATGGAGGTTCAGCCGATGGAGTGCAATATAGACGGGCAGGAAACTGCTCTTCATGCCTCTTCAGATGGGCAGGGGAAAGATTCCAGCAAGCTTTCTGAGGAGGAGGAGGCTGGTACGTGGAAAATTGCAGGTTCACGGCACGGCCGTGGGCGGGGCCGTGGTCCACCACACAACGGTCGAAAAACGGTAGAGCCAGAGAAGACAAGTGGTCGCTTCTCGGTGTTGACTGGCGACCGGGAACCAGTGTCTTCGGTGGGAGGACGACCTCCACGTGGCGGTCGAGGGGGATTTTCAACGGGTCGAGGGGGATCAGCAATAATTCGCACATACCAATCCCGAGGCTCAATAGTAACACATTCAGGAGTTACATCTGGCGATGGAGAATGGCCTCCTCTATGGAGCCCTAATCAGGAAAAAGAGATGGAACAACAAGAGGTCGACCTCAATACGGCAGTGGTTCCCTACAATTCAGCTGACGGAGTTGTGGCGGAGCCAAAGAAAGATTGCCAGAGGCCGAGGCAAGCAAGATCTGGAGACCCTTCAGAGTCTGAGATCAGATTACCTCCTGGTCTCATCTCCTCTCTTGACCATGACCAAAGAGCACCTTTCAAGGATCAGGCCCAGCCCCAGATCTCTGGGCCACAGCTGAGGAAGCATGACAGCTTGGTGAACAGGATTGTGTTGGCCATCGATGCGAAGAAGAAAGAAAAAGACCACCCAATGGATGAAGTCTTTGAAGATGAAGGGGGTTCTTCTGGCATAGCAGATGATGACATGCCGTTGGTGCAATTTCAGAAGGAAGCCAAGCTAGAGGCGATGGCAAGAAGGGATAAGTCCAAAGAAGGTTCATGCTCCAAAAAGGGGCGTGTAGAGTATCTGCAGGACAAGTCTTGAATATTCACACTTGAGGAGTATTTCTAATTAGGTTTTTACACTCTTGTTTTTTATCTGAATGAACACAATTAAGGTAATTGCATGGAATTGCAGGGGCTCATCCAATCCTGCCACAATTAGCAGAATCAAGGCCCTTATGAAGGACAACCAACCTGATCTAGTGTGCTTGGTGGAGACTAGAGCGGATTTGGATAGATCCTATAAACTTTGCAAGAAATTTGCTAAAGGATGGCAATGGGCAGCTATCCCTGCACAGGGAATGTCAGGAGGACTGATCACCCTCTGGAAACAGAGGGTAGGTATGGTTACTCCACTCGCCACTTCCAGATTCTCTTTGCATTTGATAATTTCATCTGATAATCCCAAGGAATGGATACTTACTGTCATATACAACTCACAATATGCCCAAATTCAGAGGAAACTCTGGATGGATTTGAAGTTATTCTCTTCTTTAGATCTACCTTGGGTTCTACTAGGTGATTTCAATGCAATCTTAAGTCAAGAAGAGCATAGAGGAGGGAGTTTCAATCACTATGCATCGAAATCTAGGATGTTTAATGAGTTCATAGTAGACAACCAATTGTTCGACATAGGTTTCCTGGGCTCTCCTTTTACTTGGTGCAATAATCAATTAGGCTTAGCTAGGAGATGGGCAAGATTGGATAGAGGTTTGGCCAATAATGCATGGTTATCTAGATTTGATTCTTATTTTATCAAACATTTGCCTAGGACAGCATCAGATCACACCCCTTTGTTGTTAACTGCTAGATTTCATTCCTATAGTCAGCAGAAAATATTCAGATTTGATAACTATTGGTTTGACTATGATAGTTGCCATTTCCATGTAGGTAGAGCCTGGAATTGTAGAACTGGTCCCAATCCCATGCATGCCTTTAACCATTTTACATCCAGAACTAGGTCTTTCCTATGCAAGTGGAAGGCAAAGGCACTTACTCCCCTAGACAGCAGTATAAGACAGACAGAAGAGGAAATTTCCCACTTGGAATCATTAGAACCCAGACTACATTGCACTGACCTTATGTGGGTTGCTCTCAGAGGGTTATACAACAAACATAAGGCTTTACTCAAGCAAAATTCAGTGAGATGGGCCCAGAGAGCAAAGCTTCTTTGGTTACAACATGGAGATTATAACTCCAAGTTTTTCCATAATCATGCTAGAATTAAAGGTCATAAGAATAGAATATCAGCCCTAGAAACAGATCAAGGTCTCATTTTGGATAATCAGGATGGTATTGGCAAAGCTTTTACTGATTTCTATACAAACTTATGGACCACCAAAACCAGTATTTCATTAGAGGAAACTATGCAGAGGCTTCCAAATGACTTGCCCACTCTAACTGAGGAAGAGGGAAATAGCTTGATCAAACCTGTCACCATAGGGGAAGTTTTTCAAACCCTGAAATCTATGCCCAGAGGAAAGAGCCCAGGACCAGATGGATTTAATGCTGAATTTTATTTGTTCTACTGGGATTTAGTCAAGGAACCTCTCTTTAGAGCAATTGATTACTTCTGCCACACCTCCATTCTACCAAAAGCATGGGGGAAAACATATGTTGCCCTAATTCCAAAGCAAGATTTAGCCAACAAAGTCCAGCACTTCAGACCTATTTCTCTCTGCAATGTGGCATATAAAATTCTTTCTAAAATCCTGACAAACAGATTGAAGGGTGTCATTCATAAGCTGATAGGCCCTGAACAATCTGGCTTTATGGCTGGAAGATCTACATTTGACAACATTATTGCCATCCAAGAGGTTGTTCATTCTCTAGAGCATGAAACAAATACCCTCCCTAGGATGATTCTCAAGTTAGACATTGAAAAGGCTTATGATGCCTTAGAATGGGGAGCAATCCTTGCCACTCTCCAATTAATGAACTTTCCTGTGCTTTGGATCTCCTGGATTAAGGCTTGTATTACTTCTCCATCTTTTTCTTTCCTGGTCAATGGGAAGCCTACTGGCTGGATTAGTAGCTCTAGGGGAGTTAGGCAGGGAGACCCCCTCTCCCCCTACCTTTTCCTACTAGTATCCCAAAATCTATCTGCTTTGCTTAATCATGCACTGCACTTGAATCTTATTCCAGGCTTTGATACTAGATTGGCTCATAATTTTAACCACTTGCTCTTTGCTGATGATGCTCTTGTTATAACTAGAGCATCTAGGGCAGTAGCCAGAAATTGCTCTCTGTGTTTGACCCTCTACAATCAGTTAACAGGGCAGAAAGTAAATCTGAATAAATCTTCTGTCCTGTTTCCATCCTGGTTTAACATTAGGGTTAGGACTTCCATTATCAATATTCTAGGAATGTCAGTTGGTTCTTTCCCCTTTAAGTATCTTGGAGTCCTGATCTCTCCCAAAAGGATTCATGTCAATCAATGGACTCCATTGATTACTAGAACCACTAAGAGTTTGAATTCTTGGTCTTCATCTTCTATATCTCTAGCTGGTCGAGTCATCCTTGTAAACACTTCACTGATGTCCATCCCCATTTATCAACTATCCTGCTATCCCATCCCAGATACAGTGCTTGATCAGATCTCCAAAATTGCCAGGAAGTTTCTTTGGAACAGTGGTACAACTGGCGGCTCCTTTCATTCCATTGGATGGGCAACAGCTACACTTGATCGATCTGAGGGAGGGTTGGGCATTAGAAATCTCAGGCTTGCAAAAACTGCACTCATGACAAAAAATGTGTTCTCACTCTTAAACAATGAAAATAAGCTATGGGTACATTTAATTCATCTGAAATATGGCACATTGGACCCATGGGATGTACAGAGTAAAGGTACTACCTCTTGGTTCTATAAGAATTTATGTTCTAGTGCCCACAATGTTAGAGCAAACCTTAGGATATTGAGCTGTGATCCCACAAGAACAAGTTTTCTCAAAGAGCCATGGCTCTTTGATATCCCCCTGGCTTTCAAGCCAGCCCCTTTAAACATGCAGATGTCATTTGAGTCAATGTCTATTTCTGATTTTTTAATAGCTGACAGACTCAACTACCTGGATATCTTAGAAGGATTTGGACATGATCTAGATTGGAATGGACTTAGTAGAAATGCCTATTCTTTGAATGTGGAAAAAAACTGGGTATGGTCCCCCACAACCTCCACTGATAATATTGCCAAAGAGGTATATACTATGCTTAATCAAAAATTGGCCAGTGGCAATACCAATTGGCAGGGTTGGCAAAGAATTTGGGAATTGCATGTAGCTCCAAGAGTTAAAATTTTTATTTGGAAACTTCTACATGGCAGGATTACTACATCTGAGTATTTATACTCACTAGGAATTGGTCCTCATACAATGTGCCATTTTTGTGGTCTGGAAAGTGAAACTATCATGCATCTAATGGTGGAATGTAGTATTGCAAGAACTTGTTGGCAGGCACTTGCAGATCACACTGGTTGGAGTGCCAACAATTCAGCAACTTTGCTAACTGGTGATTGGCTCTGCATTGGCGATGGGCACAACAGGTCAAACCAAAGCTTTATCAAAGCATTGATAGCTTCAACTGCTTGGGCAATCTGGAAAGCCAGATGTGAAGTTGTTTTCAACAATAGGAGGATTCAACCATTTCAAGTTTTTAAGGAGGCACTCACTGTTACACAAGAACAATTCTGGAAAATAAGGGAGCAATACAGGGAGTATCTCCACTTTTCCTCTTTCAAACAAACAATTTCTTCTTTATGTGATGCTGCTTGGTCGCCTGATAAATCTCTATGTGGTGTAGGCTTTGTATTCACCAAAGGAAGAGACACCATCATCTTGGCAGGATACACCAATGCTGCAGCAGAATCAAGCCTCCATGCTGAATTGCAAGCTATCTTGACAGTCTTAGACATAAGCAGAACCAGAGAATGGAAGCTGGACATCCTCAACACAGATTGTCTGCATGCTTTACAGATGATTAGACATGGATCTAATACCACTTCGGAAGACCTCCTGACAAGCTTACACAATATCAATCAACTTCTACAATCTCAACCTGAAGCTCAACTACAATATTGCCCAAGAGACCTGAACACGCTAGCTGATGCTCTTGCAAAGCATGCCTTGCTAAATCCAGGGCTATCTTTGTTCCACAGAGGATGTGACCGACCTCGGTGGCTTGAAGACATAGTTGTCACTTTTGGATTATATTTTGATTAGCCTGTGCTAATGCTTGTTTTTTTTTCTTACCTTTTTTCTATTCTAGTTAATGTAGAAGCTGGTAAAGCTCTATTTCGTCAAAAAAAAAAAAGAAGTCCTGCCCATTGAACCTGCAAAACAATATAAATAAATAAATAAAACGAAAAAGTAAACTAGTGAATGAATGAACCAACCTGGGAAGGTCACAGCCACTGGGTTGCCACCTATACTTGAGATACAACTTATCAGGCCGGCCATACTTCTGGCAATCAAACTCAGGCTCGACGAAGGGACACGACGACGAGTCGTAGAGCGGGTATGACTCGTCGTAAACCCAGCTCCCTTGGAAGAAGTTGCAGCCCTGCTCACTAGCTCCACCACCATTGCCATGCCTATGCCTGCTCTTATGTGCAAGGACTCCTACTAAAGCACCATCAACACTGGAGCAAGCTAGTATAGATAATAAATATACACAAAGGAGTGAACTAAAACTGGAACTGAGACCCATTGGGAGAGAATGGAGAGGGAGAGAACTGAGAAGATGGTGTGGAGCTTTATAAGGAATGAAACGAAGTGAGTATATAGTTTTCATAGGTTTGGGTTGCCGACATGAGCTGGACGATGGGGGTGTGTCGTGTAGCAAGTGTGTGTGAGAGAGAGAGAAAGAGAGGGGTTTTTGTGTACAGAGAGAGGTATTTAGTTACAATTGGACTTGGGTGGGTGTTATCATGTGAACTTGCTTTTGGATTTTTCTCCATCAAATATCCTTGTGCTTAATATGAATTTTTTATGTTAGATAAAAAAAATGTATCACTTACCAACGACATAAGGGGCCAATTGGGTATCGAATTACTTTGTTAAGAGGTTTCATTTTTCCAAGAACTCGGGATGGAGCTCTCCCTCTTGCAAAAATGGGAATTCAGGCGCCAAGATCCCAATAGCCGTTGGGTGGGCGATTGGCGCCCTATTCTCGACTTCTGTGAAAGACGCTTGTCGTCTTTGTCAACAAAAAATAAAAAAAAAAAAAAATGTATCACTTTAGCAAATGGAAGTTAATTATTAACTTTAATTTTTGGTGTGGTATGCATTGTGATACCTATTGATGATGCATCATTAAATCAAATTAGTAGATTATTTGAGAGTGCTTTAGAAGCAAACATGAGAACACTACAATTCTAGCATAGCTAATTTCATGAAAGACTAAATCAACTAAACTAGAGTGTCTTTGAAGCAAATTTGAGAGTGTTAATTAGAATATTATTAAAAATAACCATTAAAATTGAGAAGTGTGGACAAGATCTCTTCCAATCTAACTATAAACTGAATTCTCATCTTTAAGTAATGAGATTTGAACAACCATTCAAGAAATTAAGAAACTTCAATGCATGCTCCTCGTTACAAAGAAGATGGACTTGATCATTTCCAATGTGATTGTATTGTGATGGAAATAGTTGGCAAGCACTTGGATTTTTCAAGTGGTTTGCCCAAGAGGCATGAGTGCATTGCAACAAGTGGAGTTGGTGATGAAAACAGAGGTCATCATATATATGTACCACCTTTATATATTTCATAAGGCATGTCCTAAAGTTTTCATTTCTTGATCTCTATCCACAAGCCTTATTCCCAATTAGTACCATCTTGTTTTTTAAATCTATTTATAAAATACTCTGATCTCTCATAGCCAATAAGGTTTCAATTATCCATGGACAATGTAAGGATGATTGATTTTACAAAAGAGATGGACCATGTTTGACTTTGTGAATGATAGGAGAGAGAATATGATTGAAAGTTTATGTTGCATGTGCTGTGTCTGGAGTGTGAAGTGCCACCTACTTTAACATCTAAATTGCCGCTAAGGCCTTCTATCCTAGCCAAAAAGGCTTCTTCAATATATAGGGCCATGCCCACTATGGCATGCAAAGTAGTGCTATGTTTGGTAGACTTCGCCAATTTGCATCACCAACCATTTCATGATAAGGTTCTTTTAGCTGGGTTAACTTTAGAGCTATGTTCATATCATTCAGCATTATGGATAGAGACATCACTCTATTTGTTTTTAGAGTTTTGTGGTGCACTGCTTAGGGTTTGGGTCCACTCACTAATGATCTCAACGGTTGATTATTGTTAGTGCAAGTGCACATTAGATTGGCATTACTTGATTCAATGATGACATGGTACATGCTGATGTGGGAAGGTTGACCAAGGCACGAGGTCCAAAGTATAGTTGACAAGTCAAAGCATGAAGGACACTACATGGGAAGGTTTTGAAGATTTCATGCAAGTATCTCTATTTTTAGCCAAATGCTAATTGGAGAGGATCTGCTAGAGACATACTTGGCAAGAAGCTAGAGAGATAATTGAAGCCATGATTGGTGGTGATTTGAAGTGCAAGATTGGATTGCAAGCTTGGTTGGGAAAGTGGCTGCTTGCTCAACGGATTTGATTGAGAACTGATTGGAGATCCCATGTAGGCCATATATGGAGAAGATTGATAGAAATCCTTGAGTGAAGAGCTGATTAAATATCATATTTAGATGGGGCTAAATATGGTATAAACTACTATGATGGAGCTGATGAATAATTGATATGATTTGATTGAGATCAAACCAGGGAAGATGCTGAAGAATCAAATCATGGTGAATGGATATCTGATTTGATCAAGATGCTTTGAAGATGTTTGCGCGCCTTGGTGAGGTGTGACTTTGATGGACTGCGGATGTGACGAAGAGGAGTCCAGCCAGTTGCCGTTGGTCGTAATCAAGAGGATCTGACATTGTTCGACTCAGAACTCAACTAGGAGGGTTGAAGGGTCTTGAGGTTGTAGAGCAACGCAAAGTTGCAGCCTTAGTCATTCAGCAGTTGGGCCACGTTGCAAGCTTCGACAGCGGGGATTCTGCAACGACTAAATTTGGAAGGTGTACGTCCAATTTAGTAGCATCAGAGATTTTGGAGATAATAAAAGAAGCAAAATCTACCTTGGTGACAGGGAGACGTTTATATTAGACCAGACCTCTGAAGATTTAGGATGAGCCACCGAAGAGTCCCCTTGGGTGAGGGTGATAGTGGTCATCGGTCAATCTTGAGTGCGGGTGCTTATATTGTTGAGTGAGATGAGTGACAAAAGGCTTGTACTCATGTTTCTACCTCTATTTTAGTGGATTGTTATATCTGAGCTTGGCCCCTCAGACGTAGGCTTGAAAGTCAAACTGAGTTACCAAACTTCTATGTCTCAACTCTTCTTGTTTGCTTTGTCTTGATTGTGTGAGTGTGTATGTGAGAGCTTGTGTGATTTCTTGAGAGACAGCCTCGGCGGAACTACCAATTATATAGGACAAGGTCAGAGCCACCAACATATGGTACAAGAAAAGCGATAAATGATTACATCATGTCTTTGTATTGTAATTAGGGCCATGTAACCTTTTGTTCTAAGCATGCCTACTCCTTGTGCTCGTCGAAGTCCATTCCGGAGAGCTTTTGTTCCTGCTCCTCCCTAGTGAAAACGAGACTTCACTTCACGATGGTTTCGCTTGTAGTGTGTGATGCATCACACCAAGATAGTAAAAAGAAGTTGGTATATCATATAGTTTCATGAAAACATGGTATTAATCATGGAAATATCTCATATTTCTTTCTTTGTCCATGAAAATATATCAAATTGACCGATCATGTAACATGTTTGCTCTATTGTGTAATAATTTTTCAAATAAATATCATTAAAAAACCTTAAAATATATAAATGATCAATATTTTATTTATGTAATAGAGGTGGTAATCAAGGTGCCCCCATGGTTTTGATGAATTATTAGAAAAGATGCATCATGTGCTCCTAGGGAGGATTTGGACCATTTGAATCTATTTTCATAATTTTGGGTTTTGAAGTTTTACTCATATTTTATGATTTTATCTCTTTAAATCACGTGGTATTTAATTTTATATATAATAATTATGGTTTAACCATTTTTATTAACAAAGTGGTAACATGTGCGTAGTAATCAAACAAGTTAATTATCTTGCTTGCCTTTATTCTTATGCCGTTATGTTGTCTAATTAGTGTGGCAACATCAATGGAGGGAACCAGTGGCCATATATATTTGTAGAAAATTTTCTTATATAAACTTTACTTAAATAATTAGTTTATATGTGAAAAGAAAACCAAAAAGTAGTCATAAAAACATTATTAAAAAAAAAAAATCTTCATGATTGATTAGAACTAAGATGGTCCTCACTTGAAATTGGTACAGGTTGTCTGGATGCTACATGCATGATACCTAGCTAGAAGAAAACAAAGAAAGCAGTCTGGAATGAAGTGCTTGTTTGACAAAGAAAGCAACAAAGTGACCATTAATTAGTATTCCAAGTTAGGGCTATGACATGCACTTTGGACATATTCAGTCACATTTATATAAGAAATAGGATCGATGCATGCAACCTTTATTTTCTATTACTATATATCTATCAACTCATTGCAAGCATAACAACTTGACTAACAATTTGGCATGTCTCACTAAGCATCACGGTTTTACCTAATTAAAAACAACTCACAAGGATGGAACCGTGACGCTTAAATCAATTGAGTTTGAGCCACCGGAGTTTGGCTTGAACCGGATGTTTAAAAAAAAAATGAATTCAATCTGCAAACCAGTTTTGAAATTTCAAAACTTAAACTATTCTCTGGTTTGATGCAGCACGTATGTCCAAAAGACCAAAGCTGATAATTGTGGGTCCATAGCTAAAAAAAACCTTATGTTCACCTAATTAGAAATGGAATCACTACCAGGAGATGACTCCAGAGACTTCGATGACACAACCCCCTAGCAGACAATGTTTAGGGCGGGACTATTCAAGATACTGGGTGATAGCGTAAGGTTCAGGGATCAAATACCAGTGCTTCGAGACTCTATCTCATGTATCACATATACCATGTAATTAATTTTTATTATTCTATTAATAATTATGGTTTATTCATTTTTTTAAAGGAAAAAAACTTCAACCATTCTGGAAATTTAGTCTATATTTAATTATATATATATATAAATTATATTTCAACAAGCTTTCAAACTCCACTCAAAATAGATTTGCGGACCATTCTATTATTATTATTTTATTTTTTATTGAAATTAACTGACAAGGGATCTAAAATTTTGGATGGAAAGTTCAACGTCGCTGGTGCGTCCCGAATGAATACTCTCTAAGCAATGGGCGTCTGCACATGCTGAGTGGAGGCCAATCCGAGAACACCCATCTGACGCAAGATAGTGATACCCCTAGGCCAAGAGGCTTTTGGTGGACTTGACTATTAATTAAACACTTGAACTTAAACGAGCTGCTTAATTATTTGACAAATGTATTTGCGAGTACAATATATATATATATATATATATATGTTAAGCAAGTAATAATGTTTCACCCCTTCTACTCTCACCAAGCTCTTGACAAATATTGAAAAGATTAATTAACTGAGACGTACAAGATATTCATCCATGTACTAACCATAGAAATGAATTTGAAGAATTTCAAAGTAACTAACTTTCCCAAAAAGAAATTCAATTAAAGAACCCGTCATCCGAACAGTATCATTATATTGACACTTGTTCCGATTGGAACGTTATTCTCCATATTAGGTTTAGGTTGTTGTCTTTGGGCCATGGAATGGCACCTCAAATGGTCCACATTCTCGGTGTCACACTAAGCCACTATCTATATCTACAGCATTACACAAAGCTAGAAGCAATGAACAATATCCATCCCTCTACGTCCATTAAGACCGCAGCACTCGTCGTGGTGGAGACGCGCGCGCGCATGCACTCACGCGGACCTGCTTGTTTGGTGGTGCGTTCACTCATGGGGCCTCTCGGGCGACGTGGTTAGTCTCATGTCAAATCATGACGTTGATGACCAATACTTTGAAGTATAACACAAGAAAACATTTACGTAATTAAGTTGATGTAGATTTTTTTGGGCAATGCCATGCAATGCAAGCATATGTTCCTTTCAGTCCAGAGAAAAGGTTCTTTAATTATTTGTTTGTAAGTGTAAATGAATGAATGGGAGACGTTGATGTAGGGTACCTAAGAAAAGGTTCTTGAAGCAATTGACTTATCTGCTATCTACTCCGTTTGTGTCTTTGTTTATTTATGATTTGAACTTTATCGTTGTTGTTTTTGAGAATCGATTCATTCGTTTCACCAACTGTGAATCACTGGTCTGCTTAAAGAATGCAGTTAATGGAGTAAGATCTTACTTCTGTCTCGATGTAGAAGAAAAGAAAAGAAAATTCCATTCATAAATTTAAGATTTTTACGGTTTGTTGATTCAGTGCGCCTAAAAAATTTGATGCATAGATTAGGGTTTCATGTAAAATATATAAATATTATTATGAATATGTATGAGGGAGCGGTTACAAGTGTGAGAACAGTAGGAGGTGATACGGAGGAGTTTCCTATAACAGTGGATCTATATCAGGGATCGGCTTTTGAAATTTCATACTTTTTACCCTAAATGATGGATGAATTAACTAGTTATATCCAAAACGACATCCTACGTGGTGTATGTTGTTTCAGAGATAATGTTGTCCTAATGGATGAGGTAGAGATGAAAGAAATCAAAGTTTAGAATTATGGAGAAACACTTTAGAAAGTAAAGGCTTTAGGTTAAGTAAAAGTAGCACAAAATATATACGACCGTAATTTTAGTCTAAGTAAAGAGATGAAGGAGAATTGAAAGCCCAGGGGTGGTAGTCTTCTGCAAGGTTAACCATTTTAGGTGATTTATGCTCCATTTTAGGGATGATGGGATGATAGATGAAGATGTAATCCATGTAGAATCAAATTTGGATGGTTGAAATGGAGAAGTCTTGAGGTGTTATGTGATAAAAAGCATGCCTAACAAAATAAAGGGAAAATTTTATAGAATCCGCTAGCTCGACCTACTACGCTTATACTGAGCGAGTGTTGGCAGAACTAAAAGCTCAACATACGATAAGCATTTAATGCGAGAAACGGCGGATGTTAAGATGGATTTGTTTGCTATACAAGATTGGACAAGATTAAAAATGAACACATCCGATAGAAGGTGTATGTTGCACCAATAGAAGATACACTACAAGGAAACATGTGTTTTGCGGCGGACATTTAGCGGCGGTTTATTAAAAACCGCCGCTATATGTAAAATTAGAGGCGGTTTTAATATAACCGCCGCTAAGTGCAAAGAATTAGCGGCGGTTTATTAAAACCGCCTCTAAATGTAACGTTTAGAGGCGGTTTTAATTTAACCGCCCGGATTGATTGCATTTAGCGGCAGTTGTGTGTTAAACCGCCGCTAAAAGATTGGTTTTCCACTCGCGCCCAAGTTTTTAATTCGCGCCATCGCCACTCTTTCAAACAATCCCGCAGCCCTAACCCTTTTCTTTCGAACTCGGCGACAAAATCCCGCAGCCCTAACCCTTTTCTGTAATACCCGGATTTTTTTTGACTTAATGGAATAAATCAAAATGGATTGAATAAAATTTTGGGGGTTAAAATGAAAAAAAAAATACAAAAGTTGAAGGAAGGGCACATGAAGCTTCATAAAAAAAATAGAAAAAATAATAATAATAAATAAATAAAAAAATTTGAAGATAAGGATGAAAGAAGCTTCATCTTGATTTGTGTTTTAAATAAAATAATTAAAAAGGAAAAAATCCACCGCCTCAATGTTGTTTCCTTGAACTTTCATGATTTTAATAAAAACATCTTTATAATTTGGTTATAAAACCTCTCACTCGCTTGGCTGAGAAGAGGAGATAGTCAAGAGAGAAAGGAGAGAAGTGAGAGAGTGTGCAGGCAAAGAGAGAAAGAAGAGAAAGGAAAGAGAAGAAAGAAAGAAAAAGAGAGGAAAGAGACAAAAGAAAGAAGGGAAGGAGAGAAAGAGAGAGGAGAGAGGGACGGTCAGGGAGGGAAATAAGGAAGAGAAAAGCAAGAGAGGGGAGAGAAAGAGTAAGGAGAGGAAGAAGGGAAAAATAGAGAAAGAGAAGGAGAGAAGGTAGGTGGAGAGAGAAAAAAAAAAAGAAGAAGGGAGAGAACCGGTCAGGAAAAGAAGTGAAGAAAAGGAAGAAAGAGAAAGAGAGGAAAAAGGGGAAAAGAAGAAAGAAAGAGAAAAAGAAAATTGAAGGAGAGAGAAGGAAAGAGAAAATGGGTTTTTTCTGTTTTTATGATGTTTTTTGTAATTAATTTAGAGGGAATTTTGTCCATTTAATGACAGCACCTACAATAGTTGGAAAAATCCAACTAAAATGGAAGAGATTATCAGGTGAGTTGCCAGTAGATGAACTTTGGTATTTTTTTCCAGTTAATTGGCGAATGATTTATTGATGTTATTTTTATGAACTCTAAAAGTGGTATTACCAGTATTAAAGGCTTCATTTCTAAAAAAGAAGAATGTCCCTGGAAAAGGGAAATGAGCGTATGTCCCTGGGAAAGGGTAATGACCGAATGTTAATACTATGGGTAAAGTTTATGTGTTTCATGTAATTTTTTACTTCTTATGATTAAATGCTTCATTTATGTTTTTTATGAATAAATAAATATGTTATGTTCCCAGAAAGAGATTCATTTACATGCCCCCGCAAAGTTTTAAATTAACGAATGTTATGTTGTGAGGTGGTAGGAATTATATAAATACGTCGTTGGGTAATGATGTCGTGGCGGTTGGCGCAATGAAAAGAAGATATGATGTATTGGCGGTTAAGCGTTTAATGAAAAGATATGGTGTCATGGCGGTTAAGCGCTCATTAATATTATGTGGTAAAATTTATGTTTGAAGAAATGTTATCTAGTAAAATTTACATTTGACTAAATGCTTTAAGTGAATACGATTATGTTTGAATAAATGTTAAGTGTACGCAAAGTTTACATTTGATAAATGCTAAGTAATAAGGTTTATGTTTGAATAAATATTGAATAAATGGTAAAGTTTATGTTTGGAACAAATGGTACGTGATAAAGTTTATGTTAAGTGGTAACAATTATGTTTGAATGATTTATTGATGAATTATGATAAGTGGTATTTTTGATATGTACGCGTATTTGCTCCTAGTTATGTTTCGTAAATTCATCAATGTCTTTGTCATGTGTGTACCGGTTGAAACATGCCTATGTCGGGACTTAGGTCTGTGGGACCACCGTGTTTAATGTATGCCGGCGTAGGAAATTTGGTTATATATTTGAAATTGTGAGCACGTGTAGTCTTTGTTGAGATGGTGCACACCTGACTTTATATATTTGTGATTTACGCAAGTTTGTGACATACGCAAAGTATGTTGTATGAATTGTGTTATGTTTGACAAATATGTATGTTACACAGATGCCTGAGATTGACGTACATAAGTGTATAAATGACTGAAAGTAGATGTGGACTATAAATTGATGAATGAAACTATTTAATTTTCAACTTAAGTATGTGAATGTACCTAATCTCTGAACATCTAAACTAAAAAAGTCCTGGGGCATGTGTAACTGAACAATCAGTTTAATAAAAAGCCACTTATATGTGCTATGAAAACCCGGGATGTTACAATTGGTATCAGAGCGAAGTTTAGATAATTTGGAGATTAGGTAGTCTGATTAGGTAGTCTGGAGATTATGACGGAACAACACAAGTGAAATATTGTTTTGATATACGGTATACAAATTTTGAGGACGAAATTTATTTAAAGGGGGGAGAATGTAATACCCGGATTTTTTTTGACTTAATGGAATAAATCAAAATGGATTGAATAAAATTTTGGGGGTTAAAATGAAAAAAAAATACAAAAGTTGAAGGAAGGTCACATGAAGCTTCATAAGAAAAATAATAATAATAATAATAATAATAATAAATTTTGAAGATAAGGATGAAAGAAGCTTCATCTTGATTTGTGTTTTAAATAAAATCCACCGCCTCAATGTTGCTTCCTTGAACTTTCATGATTTTAATAAAAACATCTTTATAATTTGGTTATAAAACCTCTCACTCGCTTGGCTGAGAAGAGGAGATAGTCAAGAGAGAAAGAAAGAGAGAAAGGAGAGAAGTGAGAGAGTGTGCAGACAAAGAGAGAAAGAAGAGAAAGGAAAGAGAAGAAAGAAAGAAAAAGAGAGGAAAGAGACAAAAGAAAGAATGGAAGGAGAGAAAAGAGAGAGGAGAGAGGGACGGTCAGGGAGGGAAATAAGGAAGAGAAAAGCAAGAGAGGGGACAGAAAGAGTAAGGAGAGGAATTAGGGAAAAATAGAGAAAGAGAAGGAGAGAAGGTAGGTGGAGAGAGAAAAAAAAAAAAGAAGAAGAATAAGGGATCAGAGAACCGGTCAGGAAAAGAAGGGAAGAAAAGGAAGAAAGAGAAAGAGAGGAAAAAGAGAAAAAGAAGAAAGAAAGAGAAAAAGAAGAAAGAAAGAGAGAGAAGGAAAGAGAAAATGGGTTTTTTTGTGTTTTTATGATGTTTTTTGTAATTAATTTAGAGGGAATTTTGTCCATTTAATGACAACACCTACAATAGTTGGAAAAATCCAGCTAAAATGGAAGAGATTATCAGGTGAGTTGCCAGTAGATGAACTTTGGTATTTTTTTCCAGTTAATTGGCGAATGATTTATTGATGTTATTTTTATGAACTCTAAAAGTGGTATACACAGGTATTAAAGCCGCCCATTTCTAAAAAGAAGAATGTCCCCTTAAAAGGAAATGAGCGTACGTCCCCTGAAAGCCAGAATGACCGAATGTTAATACTATGGGTAAAGTTTATGTGTTTTATGTAATTTTTTACTTCTTATGATTAAATGCTTCATTTATGTTTTTTATGAATAAATAAATATGTTATGTTCCCAGAAAGAGATTCATGATGTCCCCGCAAAGGGGAAATTAACGAATGTTATGTCGAGGCAAAATTTAATTATATACCCCCAACGACGTTGGGTAATGATGCCATCAAGTAAGTACCGACAAAAGAAAGTATGATGTCGTGGCAGTTAGCATGACAAAAGTATAGTGATGTGGTAGTTAGCGACCGTTAATTAATGTTATGTGGTAAAATTTATGTTTGAAGAAATGTTATCTAGTAAAATTTACATTTGACTAAATGCTAAGTGGTACGATTATGTTTGAATAAATGTTAAGTGTGCAAAGTTTCTGTTTCGATAAATGCTAAGTAATAAGGTTTATGTTTGAATAAATATTGAATAAATGGTAAAGTTTATGTTTGGAACAAATGGTACGTGATAAAGTTTATGTTAAGTGGTAACAATTATGTTTGAATGATTTATTGATGAATTATGAAAAGTGGTATTTTTGATATGTACGCGTATTTGCTCCTAGTTATGTTTCTCAGAATTAAATTGATATACATGTCATGTAGTATGCGGTTGAAACATGCCTATGTCGGGACTTAGGTCTGTGGGACCACCATGTTTAATGTATGCAGCCGAGGAGGCTGGTTATATGACTGAAATTGTGAGCACGTGTAGTGCTGTTGAGATTGGGTGCACACGGACTATATATTTGTGATTTACGCAAGTTTGTGACATATGCAAGTATGTTCGGTATGAATTGTGTTATGTTTGACAAATATGTATGTTACACAAGTACGGGTCTGGAGATTGACGTGGCTGTTAAGTGTATAGCTGACTCTGAGTAGATGTGGACTATAAATTGATGAATGAAACTATTTAATTTTCAACTTAAGTATGGGAATGTACCTAATCTCTGAACATCCAAACTAAAAAAGTCCTGGGGCATGTAACTGAACAATCAGTTTAATAAAAAGCCATTTATATGTGCTATGAAAACCCGGGATGTTACATTTTCCCTCGAACTCGGCGACCCAATCTCTCCCCTTTACCCGCCCTCCTCTCAAGATCGATGAAATCCTTGATTCCCTTGGAAGCGAGGCGATGGACGAAATCCTCAACAACTAGGGTGCTTCTGCACCTGCACCCATGCCAATAGCTCATCGGATCGATGCCTCATCGGAGTCCGATCCTATGGCCTCGCATCGCGGCCGCGATAGAGCGGAGCGTGGTGTGAGACCTTCGCTTTCCTCCCCCTCCTCCCCGCCGCCGCCACCCTCCTCGCCGCTCCGGTGAGCTTCGTCCCCTTCTCGCATTAGGTTTGGGGTTTCACTTTGTTTTCAGGTTGGGATCTAATAAGGTATCAAAAGATGAAATTTTTAATCTATTTTGTAGAGGTTTATTTTTAATGTGTTCCTCTATTCTTATATTTTATATGTATGGATTGTGTTTTTTATGCCTCATTTTAATTAATCAATGGATTGTATGCTGCTTTGCTATATAGCTTGTTTCGTATTAGTCTTTGACATGCCTCCATTCCTTTTGAATATGCTATCCTTTTTTTTTAAGTTAGCCCGGGAATTATTTTTCTTGTTGGTTTTATTCCTGATTCTAGGGAAGCTATCTTTTACAATTTTTAGTTTGATGACTTGGTAGTTTGAGCTAATCTGCATGATGGGTGTAATCTTCTGTTAGCATAAATGTACCTTTTGGTTGTTTTTGAGTTCACCGATTTTTTAATGCTTTTATTTGTTTGTAATTGCTCCTAAGCATGCTGTCTCAAAGAAATGTGGAGTTTGTTGCTCATTGCTTCTTGGGCTTATTTGATCCTTTCTGTTGCATTTTTCTTGAGTATCTCATTCAGCACTTCATTCTACATTTGATCACAATTTGGGTCTCTGCATGTTAGTGTGTTAAGTGTTTCACTGTAGGTAAAGACCAATAATATTCAGTAATATAATATTGAAGAAAGTGGATTCTAGCGTTTTTTTTTTGGGGGACCAGAAGGTTTATCCTTGCTAACATATTTAGAGGACTGTTGAAGGTTGATTTTATCCTATGATTTCAATATATTCACTGATTACATATCTTGTAATATTCTCACTGATATCAGACCAATTTTGCTTGTGGCTAATGGCTATAGCTCATGTTGCCCATCACTATGACATCTTGTTTTCTATCTTGACCTTGTTTTTTATCTTGATCTTTACCCTGCTAATGATTAGCGGCTGCATGAAAATGTTGAGTATCTCATACATTTGAATCTTCCAGATGCCAAACGTTTGATTGGAAGGCGTTTTACTGATGCTTATGTTCAGAGTGATATGAAGCTCTGGCCTTTCGAGTTACATATCCACAAGATTTTTGAAGTCTCTCTGAAGAAGACCAGAAGGATGTCAAGCAGACTAGATATGGTTTGACTACTTAATTAATATTCTGAATTTTGACTCATTATGTTTGATTGTCTCTATGTGGTAAAATTAAACCCTTTCCATACATTCACCAATTAACCTTTTCTTCTTTAGCTATTTTTGTTTTATCTATTATACTACTTTACCTACATCCACGCACTCTGTCCAGATTTTATTCTTTCCTTTTCTGACAGTATACAATATGAACAAACAAATAGCTCCAATTACTTTAACACATAACTGGCCAAAAGAGTGGTAGTAGAAGAATAATTTCTATTTCAAAAATGATTTTATTTGAGAATGCTTCTACAAACTTGTGATACCTGAAAGAAAAATTTCAAGTGCGGGTTTCACTTGTCCTTCACAAAATTGTCGTGATTGATGTTTGTGGAAGTATGTTGGAGGCCATTTTTAGTACCCTGATACTCTATTTATTTTGCCTAGTTGAGGAACAAGCTTCTAATGCATAAATAGCCCACTTTATCTTTTGATTCATTTGTACTTTACTACTTTTTGTGAGATGGTTTTGAAGGATGTAATCTTTGATTCATTATCTATTGATGTGCATTGACATAATATTATCATTTTTTTGCACCAGTTTAATTTGTCAGGGCTTCAGTGACTTATTTCTTAAATCTCTTAATTTTGTTCTTGGATTCTTTGTCATGTACCTTTTCTTTTCTAGAGTGGTTTCTGGTTTTTTTGGATATGAAGGTTAATAATTCTAGCTTTATATGATTAGTTTCTTATTGACGACTCCTGACATCTGGCACCTCTTCGACGCAGATTGAATCTGTCCTATTGCTAGTGGTCAGTGATGTGTTAGTAGATGCAGCTGCAGTTTGGGTGGTGAATTGAAGTTGAAGGTTCTCTTCATGAAGCTCTTACAGGTCAGTTTGCTTTTTAAATTTGTGGAATCTTATGTTGTTTAGATGTGAAACTAACTAATATTTTAAAATATGCTTTATTGTTCAAGACTCAACTTTTGCTAGTTATCCCATTTTTCAAATGAATGAGTATTCTATTCTTTTAATGTGCATGGTGTTGTTTATCCTTGTGCAAGCTGTTGAAAAAGGTGTAAGTGATGAAAACAGTAATTGGCATCCTGTAGAGGCTGCTCTATTTTGTATGCAAGCTATAGCCAAGTGTACCTTTTCAAATGCTTCTAGTTCTTTTTACCAAGAGTTTTTGTTCATTGAAGTGCTCAAGGAGAACAACCACACTTTCTATTTATTAAATATTTATGAAATCATACTTGGTTTTTGTACTTGTTCATTGTAAATGAAATCATTGCCAAATATTTATTCAATGTGATGGGTTAAGATATAAACTTGAATCTGGAAATAGAGGTTTTAAAATTACTTGCATGTTAGTTACCCCGTCTAACCACTACTTTTTTGTTGGTTTGCTTTCCATATATATTTTGTATAAATGATATATATTTTTTATTAGGTAATGTCTTTACTCCCAAAGCTTCCTCATCAACCTCGACTACTACAGACAGGTGAAATTTGGGGTGATGTATATTCATTAATAACATTCCATCTATAAGTACTTCTCAAAAGGTCACATTACTTGGTTTTATCATGAATTGATGTTTCTTTTGGTTTTGACAACCTTCAATTGTTAAGAATTGGTTGTTTGTTATTTTCAGCTGAGAACTTGGATAGTCTTAAATGGTTTTTATTGTTTGGTAAGATCCTTAAGCTATTTTTGCTGCAAGTTCATGATCCTTCTGTTAATGTGTACAAGGGTTACTTTTTGCAAAAGTAGACAGAGGAATACCTTGCTTCTCATGGCCTAGGTGCTTCGTACACAGTTAATGCAACAGATGTGAACAAGGGTACATTTGAAAAGCTTGTGCTTTGTCCTTTCAATGTGAGCCATCCAAACAACTACTTGTTTGCATTATTGACTTCTCAGTTAACCTTATTTTAATTCAGTTTAACTTGATTATCTTTGGTTTTAAAATGATTTATCAAACTTGATTATCTGTGGTATGGCAATGTCAAATTTGTTGATGAGTAATACTGCCATAGATATGAGGTATGTCATTACATTCTATAGTAATAAAGCAAATTTGGGTTCACTATTTGCCTTATGAGGTTTTTTAAGTGCTTGGTGTCCAATTTGTTGTTATTTATCATTAAGCTAATATTTATATTTGTTGGAGTATGTGACTCATATTTACTGCGTGCTTGATGGCAAATGTGCGGATGCCGAGCGAAGCGATGTTTAACGGGAGTGGAGCGTGAGCGAAACGGAAAGCGTAGTTCATGGAAAACCGCCGAAACGCTTAAAATCACGGAAACGCTTGTTCTCTTGTAGTGATAAAATACGAGAAGGGCGTTTAAGATGGTTTGGACACGTATGCCGGAGACCCCCAGGTGCTCCAGTTCGAAAATATGATAGTTTAGTTGTAGAAGGTAAGAAGAGGGGTAGAGGTAGGCCTAGGATTACGTGGAGAGGTGGTGCTGGAGGACCTACGTATGTTAGATATTGAGTAGGATCTTGCGTTTGTGAATGACATGGAGACAAAGAATTCATATAAGCCAGGCCAAGTAGTATAGGACTACCGATCGTTGGCTAAAAGGTTTTTCCTTCATTAAATTTGTTTGTAGGGATCTTGCTCGCTTCTAACATCCCAATCTCTCATAGAATTATTTGTGTTATTATTATTTATTTATGGATTTTTTATTGTATTCTTTATTTTATTTCATTTTATTTCAATTTATTTCATTTCATTTTATTTTTATTTTTATTTTTATTTTTATTTTATTTTTGAGAGCGACATGAAAACAGAGAATCCATATAGCCGACCCCATCTAGTATGGGATTAAGGCTTAGTTGTTGTTGTTGTTGTATAGACTAGGGTTTCAACCCAAAAGTTGAGATTTGTTTAGTTTGTAGATTGGATGCACCAAAAAATGGAATGAATAGACTTATGATAACAGCACCATTTGATTCTTATTTCTACACATGCTATATAGATTAGCAACTAAGTGCTGGTTGGAGGCTTAGATTCTAGCTTTCCTAATTAACATACAATCAGTGTGTCTTCTTATTAGTTGTAACCTTTTTGGCAAGGATTTCCCTTAAATACTTTTTATTTTTCTATTAATGCACTCTATTGTATGGTTCCCATTGATTAGAGCAAAGCCAAGGGAGAATTGTGTTTAGTGAAATAATAACCATATTTTTTAGTGCTTGTTCAGTGAGAGAAACAAAATAGAAAGCCTACTTCATCTAGAATCAGAAGTCTACTTGAAATACAAGTAAAACAAGGGTTTAGCCCAATGCCATTCATAGGCCTTTGGGCAATTGGGCCAGTCAGTCATCCAAGTTTCATAATCTTTTGGGCTTCGCATTCTAGGAGTATGAAATGCATTCACTATATATAAATTTAATGAGAACTCCAAATAGAAAGAAAAAGTACTCTTGAAAAAAATACTAATAATTCTTCCCGTTATAATAATAAAATAATCAAAGAAAGTGATAAATCAGAGTTGAAAGCACACATAGCTGTCGGCGAAGCCACGTTGGGGCCAGGGGGGGGCACGTGCCCCCCCTGGATTTTTGAAAATTTCTTAATATATATATATAATATTATATATATTATCTATATTACCCCTCAATCTAATTTATTATTGATATATTCTTCATATTAATGAATACAAAAAGAGTTTATTGATATATAACTTCCTTCATATTAATTAACTTAACTATGAGAGAATACATTCATTCAAAAAAGATGCATTATTTGTTCTCATTCAAGTATGTGGTTAATCCACCTTATTCCAAAAAAAAAAAAAGGAGCTTGATTCCCTTCCACTTGGACTCCATGAAGTAGGAGCTAAACTGCATATAAACACCATACTTGAAGGAAAACCTATCACCTCCAAGCTGGTTGACATCCAATTACTTCAGTTCATTATCAATGAAAACTTTGATGTTTCTTGAACCAACATCATGGATAACATTCAACTGGAATCATTTGCCATAGATATGATCCAGACAAGCTTTCTTCTGTAATGCATGAGAGCACCATTGTAAACCCTAAGCATGATGCACACCCCTGTTGTTCCACTTGGGATGTATGTTTGACCTTTAAATTGCCACACTCCTGAAGCATAATGATAGACCAAGAGATCAAGAAGAGAAAAATGAGTAGTAATTCAGAGTAAAAAGATGATGATTAGAAAGAATAAGATCCTTGATATTACTTCGACATCGAGCTCGGTGCGAGGGAGGGTAAGACGTGATTTGAGGAGAGTGAGGCATGTCTGATGCTAAGACCCAGAGCTTGTGGATGCCATGAATGAAGGTGTATCTACTACTAGTATTCAGATTATAAGGACTAAGGATATGAAAGTTGTGTTGTTAATTTTATTGGAAATTCATATGGTGCCCCCCCTGAACTTTGATCCTGGCTTCGCCACTTGTCCTTACTCCCCCCTCTCAATCTTTTTTCCTAACAAGATACAAGAAAGCATGATTTGAACCACATTTTAGAGCCAAAGACATTGACAAACAGTGCTTCTTGTCTCCAATTAAAGGTCAGCATATCCCATTAATTTGTCTCCCTAATGTTCAGGTCTTGGAAGACCAATGGGACACCACCCTTAATTTGCTTCTAATTCAACAGGATTATTAATAGCACTCTTGCTAATTAAGAGTCTTCCTTCTTATGTAATATGCCTTGGATTTTAAGTTACAGAGACTTTTCTTTCATTGGGACCATTTTGTGTTCTGTTACTGGGGAGCACCTTAACTTATGGCTGATTAATGGTTTGGTTCAAGTCTTCAATCAAATAACATGCCACCTTTCTTTCTTTCTTTCTTCCGTCTATTAATTATTTAATTTGGGTCTTTTGCAATTTATGTTTCTTGGTTTAATTTTATGAATGCAACTGGTTTTAATATTTATCAGATTTTTGTTTAGTGGGATGGTATTGTATTCGTATTATTAGAGATAATTAATTAAACAAATGTTGGTGGGTAGGGACAGAATTGGATCTATTGAGTTAAATTGAATTACATGGTCTGTGTGCAGGTATATATTTTTCTTATATAAGTAGAAGATCTAAACATCAAATTGGATCTATTGAGTTAAATTGAATTGGAATTTTGGTTTCTTGGCAGTGGTGTTGAAATGACAGGCTTCCTTGTGGCTCTGGTCATAGCTCTGGTGCTGATCATGCTGTGTTACCAACCTCGGCGACGTGCTGTTTGCACGGTGCATCACCATTGTTGAGGGTCAGCTTTTCTCTTGACATTTTTGATTCTATTCTTCTCTGCACTCAAATAGCTGCAGAATTTAATTCTGTATAAGTTTTCTTATTAGTATCAGTGTTTATTTTTATAATATGGACTAGATGTGTATATATTATGTCTGTAAGATGATTCAGATTATGACTTTTTGTTTAATTTTCACTTCTATGTATGAATTTTCTCATCTGTTTGCTTTAGTTTTAATACAATGGTGGAATTTAATAGTTTATACTTATTTGCTACAAAATAAGCCAACATGTAGAGGGGAGTGATTGTGGTAAAGAGGATGATTAGAATTATGTCAGCTTAGAGAAGGAACATGAGTGGAGTATTATCATAATATTTTTGAAAGAAGTACTACTCTGTAAGGATTTTTATCCAAATCAATTCTTACATTGTAGAAATTATCTTAGAGTGCACAATCTGATCTCTAGATTTTGAGATTTTTCTTATTTTTTATGAAAAATGTACAATTCTTATTCCACCATCTTCATTCTTACATTTTTCCTATGTTTATTATTTGTCTTTTGATGCATTTGCAGGAGGTACCGGAGAATCATAAATTGGAAGGCTTATTATTTATTTTTCTTATTGTATCTCAAGCATAACCGTTTGTTGTGGGTTGTTGTATGTCAATATTTCTTTTTTAAAATTTCTGGGTATTATATTATTGGATAGTGAATTTTTTGTAATACCAAACATTTGTTTAGCAATAAAATAGAGTTTTAATACTAATTAATTTGATCTTCTCAAGGGTATTTGTGTATATAAATTAGCAGTATTATGAATATTAATAATATTAATATTATTATTATTATTATTATAATTATTCTATACGCCACTATAGTTTTGCCTGTAAAATCTATAGCGGCGGATATATAAGGTCCCGCAATCGAGATCAGTAGCGGCGGATATATCCGCCGTTAAAAGGTCTCATTACCAGCTCTTGAGAGACCTACAGCGGCGGATATATCCGCCGCTATAGGTTTTAGAGGCGGATATAACCGCCGCAATAGGTGGATTATCCGCCGCTAAATGCTATACCGACTGAGGCTTCAGCGGCGGGCGTTATCAATGTGATATCCACCACTATAGATATATAGCGGCGGAAAAATAACCTGTAGCTGCGGATATATCCGCCGCTATAGGTTATATTTCCTGTAGTGAGTACTTGTCTCACGAATTAAACTAAAGTTTTAGATGTATTAATTTTCATGTAAAATGGATAAATGACTTGTTTAAAAACTTTAGCAAACTCTGAAAAACTAATTTAGGAAAGAAAGATCAAATTTAAGTAAAGGATAATTAATTAATAGTCCTTGCTACAGTGTCCAAATGTTCATTTAGTCCCTGGAATAAATGTGTTTGGGGGTATAGCAAATAATGGAGGGGAAATCCTACCGTTTCATGGACCTTTTGTTCATTTGCCCTTTAATTAATTAGAGGTAAGAATATCACTATGTTTGCCATAAGATGCTTGCACGTAGAATGAAAGAGACAACCATAACCTTGCATATAAAAGAGGCGTCATGTTTGTGCTTTCTTGGTGGAGCTTATCAAATACTTACTTTTACTAAATTCCATTCCAAGACGCAACAAAGAAAGGATCCATTAAATATATTGAATGTTGTCTCGGGTCATTGGATTACCTAACGATCTTTTAATTGCTTGTTTTGGATTCCATATATAAATTGACTATTTGCACTTGTATTTGATATGAAATTTCTTTTCTTTTAACATAAGGTTATCTAGATGCGGACCCTACACTTATGATCTCAGTTTGTATAAACAAACTTGAAACTTATCTAATATTACTATTACGTAGCATGTTTGTGCTTTCTTGATAGAGCTTATCAAATTCTTGCTTTTTTGTAATTCCTTTCCAAGACGCAAGAAGAAAGGATCATCAATAGCATCAAAGCTTATTGGTATCAGGGTCTCTTATTAAAGTGTGGGGTTCTTTTAAGAAAGAATCCAGGATCTAATCTCTACTCTTGTAAGATGAAGGTTAGGCTAGTTATGTTCTCCTGTGTACTAACACATGATCGAGCAGTCACGCGGGTAATGTTTTCCTGTGAACTAACACAGGATTGAGCTATCCCGTCTGTACACGTCCTTGACTTCCCACCTATATATATAGGGCCGCTTGTTGCCTTTGTCAAAAATAAAAGATCCATCAAATAGATTACTGTTGTGTCCGTTCACTGGATTACCTAAAGAGGCTTTTAATTGTTTGTTTTGGATTCCATACGTAAATTGACTATTTGCACTAGTTATATATATGTGATATGAAATTTCTTTTCATTCCTTTTAATTAACATAATGTTATCTAGATATGAACCCTGCTCTTATGATCTCAGTTTGTATAAACAAGCTTGAAACTTATATTTTTTTGGTGTTAAAGCCCGACCTGGTCAACGACCAACGGCTAAGAACGCCCATGGGCGCAAGTCGCATCCCCGGGTTCGAGTCGCTACCTGAGTGGAATCCCATCCAAAGATCGGCCCACCCCCATGTGCATACGACTGCCTCGAGAAAAGTGCCTCAAGATGACCTCGAACCCGCTGACGGGTATCGAAAGCACGACCATTGTACCACTCGGCCAAGACGGCTTCGGTAGCTTGAAACTTATATTACTACTACCTATCATGGATGGTGTTTTAAGAAAGGGAGCTAGATTTAGATCTCATCCATGCAAATATATATATGGATGTATATAGGCTATCATTGTTTGTTGAATGGTTTATTATATAGTAGCATTTTATTTAAATATGGGACCTACCTTTATTTTTCTAACATTTAACCCGTGTATATATCTAGATATATAATCGTCATCTTATCTATTATGATTAATTAAAGATAATTTTACTTAACTAAGGTCCAGCACTAGTCCAAGGCCCAAATTCGAATGTTGTAGGGTTGGTTTAGATCCACACCCAATTCATTTTGTAGATGAGCATTTCTTTCAAGAAATATTGCTTGTGTTTTCACATTTAATTTTATATCTTTAATTATATGTTCCAAATGGTTTATAATTTTGAAAACAAATCCAAATGACTTTATTCCATCCACCAAATGTTATTCTCCATATATGTTTGGATGCAAAATACTATATTACATCATAAAATTTCATAGAATGTGAACACAAATCCTAGGGATTTTTTTCTAAGGAATAAAAAATATATATATAGTTGTTATTAGGGAAATTTTTATATGTGTCTTACCAAAGTCCACCATTCCATATCTGCCCTTATAAAATACCAATATTTGTCAATAAAAAAATATTAAAATGATCATTTTACCTTCATCTTCCTAGATTGTTTACATATACTTAATAGGGGCATGATGATATTGGTTAATTTCACTCAAATTTCTGACCATAGTATATATTCAATAATGGACATTTGTGAGAGTATATATATATGTAAATTTTATTTTATAATAATAATAGGGTTAATTATTTGTCACCCCTTGAAAAATAATGAAATCATTTGTCACCCCTTCATTTTTCAATAATATCTTATAACCCACCAACGGCCATGATGACCTTTTGGTATTGGGTCCATTGCTAAGGGGTGGATCTTGATTTTCGTGACGGGTTCCGGGATCGAGCCCCTCCTCTTGCAAGGTGTAAGCGGAGTTGCGTTGAATGAGTTCCGCACTTGCTGCCCATCCTTGACTTCCTTTGGGGGCCGTTTGTTACCATTGTCAAAATATATATATATATATATATACGAGGGTGTTAGCCGGCTGTTGCGGCCGGCCTGACTATTTACTGGTACCATCTTAATAAAATTAAAATTTACTTATAAACCCTTTTAGAATATTCTTAATTGTTTATTAGTCATGAATAAATATCAACCATGAAAAGAAAATGGTATTATTGTCTTTTACTTGGTTTTTAAGTGGCTTTTAAGAAATATTCAAGGCCTCTAGTTGGGAGAACTAACTGAGGAGATGACAAGTAAATAACTCATTGTACATAGTAATAATAATTATTATTATTATAATAGGGGTGATAAAAAAGATAGAGAGGTAAGAAACATGCCATTACCTGGAGCACCTAGTTAGAAATGAACCAAAGATGCTTTGGAGGAAAACAGTCTTTTTACTGGAATTATCCAAGAGGTTGACTTTTTAATATTATCTTGGTTTTATGTAGCCCATACATCTAAGAAACCGAAGTTAGTGTCAATGGAATCCATCGATCGTGAAGTAAGGTCTCGCCTTCTTCAGTTATGATGACCAATTAGACTTAAGGTTGGAGGGGTTGACTTTGAAGACAATGAGACTCTAGAGAACAATAACTCATGGTGAAGGCCCAAGGGAGTAGCATTGTACCCTACAAGATCAAGACCACCTATTTTATGCATGTAATTTACTTTATCTAAGTAATTAATAATTAATGTGATTTATCTAATTTTTTTAATTAAAAAAGAAGAAGAAGATGAAACAGGCTTGTGAATTTCAAAGGAGAAAGATAATAAAAATGGCCTTTTTTCACTTTCCTATGGAATCCAACAATTCCATAGGAATTTTTTGCTTTAAAAAAATTCATTGAACATCTCTTATAAAATTTCACAGGAATCATAGAAATTCTTGTGTAAAAGGAGATTCAAAAGATTTTGTCACTTATAATGTGGGATATGACAATATTCAGAAAGTTTGAATATGGTGTGAAAAAAAAACTAGCAATATATTTTCTTCAGACTTTGTGTTTGACATTTAACTCTCAAAGTAGGCCACGGGCCACCATTAAATAATTTTTAGAGAGCAGAGGAAAATTTCATGCTCTTCACACATCTCATAAACATTTATGGTATTCCACACACCTCCTATTCCTAACAAATACAAAATTAATCTTTACAGCTAGTTGTCCATAATATCAAAATAGAAGCATATCAAACACTAGTAACCATATTAAACTTATCTATTATTAATGAAGAATTCATGTCATTAGAGCGTATTAACTTAATTAAAAGAACGAAAGGCCATAACACACTCACATCAACATCTAAACAAAAAAATGATAAAATGATATTATAAAACATAACCAAATAATAATAAGGTACTTACACTTTGGTACACATAGCACCACTCTGACTAAATAATTGCATGTCAATCTCCTCTCGAGATCATATTCAAACATAACAAGCCATATTTAATCAACTAAAATTTTATAATATCCCACAGTTTCTTTTCTATTTCAAACTTAATTTACTTTTTTTTTCACTCAAACATATTGTTATAGTCTTGAATTGTCATCAATTTTGATAATAAATAACACGAAAAATAAACTAAATGTCCAAAAGAAAAGTCGAACTGTTGGGGATAGAACCTACAATTCAACCCTTGGCGGAGGCCCAATCACGCACACAATGATGCTTCAACGACTTGTTTCAATGTCTCCAAGCATATGCAAAGAACTAGGGCAGAAATTAAGAAAACAAGCACACACCACAACACAAGATATACGTGGAGTTCGGTACCTTGTCTACGTCTCCACTGGGGCGGAGAACAGGGAATCCACTAGATATGAGTACCTCCAAGGCTTGAACAAGACTCAAGCTCGTCTTAAGAAGAAAACATTCACAAGAGCAATACAACACCAAAGAAGAAGAAAGACAAGAACAACTCACTATGCACTCTAATCACCTTAGAGATTTCAAGTTGATCTCCCAAACACCCTTCTAATTGTTGCTCAAAGCCTCTCCAATGTCTCTCCTCCACAAGCCCTCCAAGCCTTCTTCAAAAGCCCCAAAATTTGAGATTAGGTCTTCAGTCGCAACAGGGACATATTTATACCCGCCTGTATACGGACCTTATACTCCTCAAGACGCTCCATACGATCTAATATACGGGCTGTATACAGGCCCGTATGTCTTGCTGGTCACTTCATATGGGCCTGTATACGGCCCGTATATGGGCCCGTATTGCCTACACAGGTTGTATATAGGCCGGTACACTTCCCTAGCTGCGTTATACGGCCTGTGGTAGCCCCATACGGCCCGTATAGGCTCATCTCTTCATCTTCTCACACGAACCTATCAAATTATTTAGACCAAAATTTCACAGGTGCATCTTTTTAGTCATCTATGCATTGATTATGGAAGTTTGTGTTTAGAGATGTGTTTATATATATATATATATATATATGGGCTTGATGAGGTAAGGTCAGTAGCTTATTGACATCTAATCAGCCGACCTCCCATTTCGGCCTTTAAAGCATATTTGAATGATTTCTAACCATACGGATGGGAAGATCACTGAAAAATAAGTTAGCATGTCCATTTTCATATAATTTGGTGACCGTTTGGTCCTCCCATTTAATGATTTTTATTTTAGAAAAATTTTAACGGTTCAGAATTTCAACCATTAAGTGGGAAGACCAAATAATCACCAAATGGTATGAAAATGGACATGCTAGCTTATTTTTCGATGATCTTCCCATCCGTCTGGTTGGAAATCCTTCAAATACGCCTCCAAGGCGAAATGAAATGACGATTCAAATCTACAAGTCGCAATGTATCAAAACCCTATATATCTATTTATATCAATTCATTTCTGCCTCTTGAAAAAAAAAATATAAATAGGGCAAATGTTGTTAGTAAACTTAATTATAAGTAATGTGTGATATTATATTAAAAGGTGAGTTATCTGTCATATTGTATTTAATTTTCAACATTGGTATCAGAGCTAAGTTATAAGAAGAGTTATAAGATTTTTAAGAACATGTTCTATATATTTCAAAAAAAATAATAATAATAATAATAAAAAAGTAGCATCTTTCAAATTTTCTAGTTGTTTAATTGGATACTTCATATGAAGGCTTTGCTAGAAGTAATATGTAATTGGTATTAAGCATTAACAAGAGAAGTGTCAATAAAATCTTATCTTAAAATAAACAATGGAGGTTTCTTTTCTCATTCTAGCTCTCAGATTGTCGCCCCTTTATAAAAAGTTCAATATTTACCTGCAATTCATGCTTGTTGGTTGTGAAGCGCTAGACCAAGGGATCAAAAACTTAGGTTCTCAAATCCAAGTGAATTCAGCTCTCATGTAAATGAATGATTTTGAGCTACAATGAAAAGTAGTGTTACAGAGCTTAGCCTTGATTTCTCTAATTTTGACTTGCATGAGAAGTTTCTAGAAGGCAACAAGCCTTTTACTAATTTAGTGCCAAATGTTTACTTTATGTGTGAAAGTTTTGATACTTTGAGGGTCTCTGGATGTCATTCTAATGTCTCTCTATTAGATGCATTTTGGTGTCTTAGTGTTGTCTTGTTACAATAAGGGCACGCTTCGAGCTCGTGTGAGCTCCTAGAAGGGTGAAGAGAAGAAGAAGCAAGTGTGAAAAGAGTAGTGATAATTCATTGGATAGATAGATGATAGTTTACAGTAAACCCTAAGATGATATATAGGAAAGAAGCACAGTGCTGCTTTTGTGGTCTCTAAGCCAAGGAACCATCCCTTTGACCACCTGCTCCTATTAATTAGAGAAAAGACAAAACGAGACACTGCACCCATGTGACCAGTACCCCTTCTACGTACTTTCTCAGCTGGTCACGTAATCCTTGGCCCATGCAGGTGGTACCCTAGCGCGCCGCTTGCTCCTGCGCTAATCCATGCCCTGGGTTTCTCCTTCCTCGGACTTGTCTTCTAGCAACGTCTCGCGTGGCTTCAGTGATGGATGTGGCTGGTTCGTATCATGTCCCCATAGGAGGGATAAAGTGGAGGTGGAAATTCTCAACCAATTAATCAAGAAATATAACCATTTAGAAAATCTCTCAGTTCTTTAGATTCAATCAATAGCAATGATAAAAAAGGAGTGCTAAATAGATTAACAAATTGAGCATTGCACTCCAGCAGGGCAGGATCTATGCAGCTATACTACTCAGGTCATAGTTAATAGTGAAGATCCACTAAATTTATCTGCATCAAACCAAATGCTTAGACATTTGATACTGAAAAAAAGTGTCCATTTACCAAAAGTTGTCTAGCATTGTGCACGTACGTGCCAAGGAGTTATCCTACGTCAAAGAGCCTAATTTTTTGAATTGGTGCTCCAAAATAGAATGAAGAATATGAGTATTATTTGAGCATCAACCTTTAGATGGTGTTGCTTTATAGGTTTCTCAAAGAACAACCATCCCATGTTTGAAGGGACATTTCAAGAATGTAAAAATGCAAGGACTTAAAGGGATGCTAATGAGTTAGCATTTTTGAATTTTATAGTTCTAGGGAATTCAAAGCTATGATGGAAAAAGAAAGGGACCATATGTTGAAAGTGCTGATTTCAAATCAAGAAGGGGAATATGTATCGTATGTTTAGAAGCTTTAGAAAAAGAAGTTAAACATTAACCAACAAATACATAGTTTTTACAATAAAACAATATGACAAAAAGAAATAATAGAATAACAAGGGGCATATAGAAAGAATGCTGAAGGGAAAAATATTAACAAAGTCATTTTGGATAGAAATAGTCTCAAGTGCAACTTATTTGCTTAATAGAAGCCCAACTAAGAGTTTGAAGAACATGACACAGACAAAAAGTTAAGGGGGATTAAAGCTATCTTATATAAACAATTCAAAGGTATTTGGGTCTGTTTTACATTCTTGAATATTAAAGAAAAGAAAAGAAGTCGGACGATAATTGAAAAAAATGCATGTTCAATAGGTATAATGATCAGTCAAAGGCCTACAAGCTTTAGAACCCGTTGTTAAAAAATGTGATAATTTAGTTAACAATCTTCTTTAATGATATTTCTTAGAATTGGAATAATAATGAGTTATTGATCACTCTTTATTTTTGTTTTTTTCATTGGTATCAGAGCTAAGTTTATAAAATAATTGCAAGAATAGTTTTAAAAAAAGAAATATTATTTTAAAAATAACTTTCAATAGCATATTTCAAATTCTCAAATTCTCTAAAGAGAATTATGACAATTTCATATTTGAGAATTTGAGAATTTGAGAATTTGGAGAATTTGAGAATTTGAAATATGAATGCTTACTTGAGAATTTGAGAATTATGACAGTCTTTCAATTAATTTGGTGAAGTTGTGGGAGAAGGTGAAGGATGATATAAAGTTTTGTTCATTTTATACCAACCTATTGACTTTCAACAAAGTTGCACAAACAAATTCTAGTAAGCAAATGTGAGATAATCTCACCACATTTTCAAAGGAGATAAGCAAGTTTACTTATAATTGCTTCTAGGAGAACTCAAAAGTATTCAAAAGAAGATGTCAAAATATACAGAGGGCTATGTTTCTTATATATTGGTTAATGTCAAGTAGAGCTGGATTACGGCGTGTCGCAATCGCACGGCCCGGAATGAACAAGAATCGCCGCGGCAGGCACGATCCGCCTCACGTTTGCGCCGGACCCCCGACCTCGCTGGCCGCAAGACGAAAGCACAAGACGCCTCGCGTGTTGCAGCCGTCAGGCCGCGGCCTCGCATGACCCATTGCAAGCCTACTATCGAACCGATAATGAAAAGACCTTATGCCGCGTAATGTCATGTTATATATATATATATATATATATATATATATATATATATATATATATATATATATATATATATATATACAAAATCAGCGAGAAACATGGTTAAAATTTATAATTAATGGTAACTAATCCATCCAATTTTTAAAAGTTAAACACCAAATCAGTTTTAAAATTATTTGTTAATACTAATACTAGATTAACACTTTTTAATTTTTAACACAAATTATTAATTAGGAAAAAAATCATTTAATCAAACTATTTTTTCAATAGTTTTTTATAAATATCTACTTAATAAATAATTAGCATAAGTGAGATAAGATCCCAAAAACATGATCTTATCCCAATAACGTTATAATAGATGTTTTAATAATAGTTTATTTATTCAAATTAATTTGAGAAACTGGCCATATATACAACTAGTTATCTATATTTGTGTTTTTTTAACTAATTTATAGTTTTAAATTTGTGAGAAAGTTTATAAAAGAAAAATATTAAATAATAATAATAATAATAATAATAATATTAATAATAATAATAATAATAATAATAATAATAATCAAAATTTGTGTTTTGATTGGCTTTACGTTTTGGGGTTTTGTTTGATTATATTGAATTATTTTTCTTAATTTTGGGGGTTTAATGTGGAAGAAGCTTGCTTTTCACTCCATATGAATTTTTCTTTTTCTTTTTTTTTGATTTTTTTAGATTTATCATAGAATTTTTTATAAGTTTTCAGATTTTTTTTATAATTTTTAAGTTTTTTTTAAATTTTAATAATTTTTTAATAAATGGGCTTTCGACGTGCCGGAGCCGGCCTAAGTAGACTTCATGCCGGACCGGATCCAACTTAATTCTTGGTGTCGGCCCAAAATCCAGCTCTAGGTTGAAGAGGAATGATGAAGTGTCACAAGGTGAGGAGAAATATTTGCAAGCTAATGCTATAGACGAGGAAAAGTTGATAAGATCTTTAATTTCAAGACTTTGCTAAGAGAAGTAAATAAAAAATAAATCTTCTTAGATTAAAAAAAATACAAAATGATTTCAGAAAAATTGAGATGTCAATCAATAAACATTTAGTAAAAAAAAGATCAAAATAATTATGATATCGACGTGAATTTTTACAAAGCATTAGTAGAACTATGGTGTCCGGAAACTAATACTTTCCATTTTTTGTACGGGGAAGTAGGAATTTCATTATGGGAAATCAATCAACTTGGAGGGCTTCCAATTATTGGTGATATGTATAATGAAGTTGTGCCTCACAATGACATAATTTGCCGACGGAGTGGTTCTAAATCTTTTGTTTTGAGGAATCTTTTCGACAGTACCTATATATATATATATATATATATATATATATATATATATATATATATATATATATATATATCTTCAAGGAAGACAAACTCAACGCTAAAAAGAGAGCATGTTTTGGAAGAAAGATGATTAACGAGATATTAAGATTTTTTTCAATAAAAATGAATAAATCATATTTATTAAAAATAAACAAAAACTTGGTATGTTAAAAAATTTAAAATAAAGTAACTGAAATTAAAGAACTGTTTGGTTTCTATATTTCAAATCACTATATAAGTTAAATTACATGTAATTGAAATTATTGTATTTTAAATTAAAATAAAATTATTTGGTTTTCATAAATGGAAATAACGTATTTAATTTCTCATTATTTGTTTTAATGTAACTTGAGCGATACAATCACCATGTAAAATATGGTAAGGCTACCCTCATTATCCATTTTTTTATATTTATATTTTTAATTAAATCAAAATATTTATTTTGTGGAAATGATATTGATTTAAAGAATATTTATATATAATATTAGTAACATTTTAACACAAAATTTAAATATTTTATTGAAAATTAATAAAAAAATTTAACATTAAATAATTAATAATTAATAACTGTAATATTTCATAATATTAAGAAAAAAATTATATAAATATTTAATAATATTTATATAATATTAATAAAATGTTATTGGATGGAAATCATATTAATTAAGAAATTGTTTTATCAAATATTATTGAAATTTATTAACATTCAATTATATTAATATAATATTAATAAAATTTTATTTGATGGAAATCATATTAATTAATCAAGAGAATTGGCAATAAAAGGATTAGGAGGAGGTAATGTAAAATTGTATACAATGAATTGAAATACAGTAAAATGAAGGGTTTACGTAAAATGTTTTACAATATAAATTAAATCAGACACAAAATTTTCTAACTTACTTTAAAGTAAACCTAACATCCCAAAAACATGTTATATATTTAACTGGAATTAAAAATAGGCAACCAGAAAAGTATTCTAAGAAAAGTGGAGGATCAGCTAAGCTACCTTTTTTAATGAAATCTAAGCTCAAAAACAGGATCAAAGCATCACCGAATCCCAAACATGTCCCTTCACATCAAAACCATTAGGCATTGGACTCTGGACCCTTATGACCATGTGATGGTACTAACCTAAACCAAGAATTAGATCCATTCAAATACGAGATTTTTTTTTTATTAGGATTTATTTGGATTGGTTTTTGAAAAAAAATGATTTTTATAAGCTTAATAGAAAGACTGCCGGAAAAAAAATGCTTCTATTATTTTTGTGTTTGTATACGTTAGTTCAAAAGTTATTTTATAATAATAATAATAAATAAAAATAAATAATTATAATAATAATATAGGGTGTTTTAATAATTGATACTTTTCAAAATAGTTTTAAAAATGTTTGAGAGGGGTACGTATTTTGGTAACTGACACTTTCTAAAACAGCTTCTATAAAACAATTTTTTTCAAAAGCTACAAATTACTATCAGCTTTTTTTTTTATAATTTCGCTTTTCACGAAAAGTTTATCCAAACAGATTTTTGTCCTGTGTCAGCTTAACTTACTCTAGAAATGCTTTTGAAGAAAAAAAACATCCAAATAAGGCCTTAATCTACCTCAATGCTCGAAGTGTTGGAAAATGCTTGATAAAGATGGTGCTATGAATAGGAACATGGTGACTGGGTCATGCAAGGTTGCACTGTTTTTAAGAATAATTTCACTTCCTCTGAGTGTATCACTCGGTGCAACACGATCATGGTGGCGATGTTACTCAGTGATACAACAGCTTTCATCCTTCCTGATTCAAGACCTCGAATTAAAGCGATGATGGAAGTCTTTCTTTGATTTGTTCCGACAGAGAACAAAAGAAAGGAGATAAATACAAAAGGGAGAAGGAGAAGAAAAGAATAGGATTTTTTTTTTATTCTCTCAAATAAAATAGTGAGGGTTTATTTATAGAATGGAATCCAAAGGGAAACAATGGTTTGTAAATGGATGCGTGGTTTAATAATAACTGTAGGTTGTTGAGAGAAAAGAAGTGATTGTTGGGAATTGTCGTTTTCATATTTGAATAGTTTTGAAACCTATATGAAACTATGAAAGGCCAAAACCACATGGGCCTCTTACACGAAGTTCAAAGCATGCAATCCACCCTACAGTGTTCAATTCTTTTTTATTTTTTTATAATAAATATATAAACCACATTAAATAATTGATTAAGATATGGAAGTTCATTACAAATAATCTCGACTAAGATTTGAAAATAAATTAACATATAATTGAGACAGTGCCTTATCTTAGTCAAGTTTTTGATGCTACAGGTTCAATTCTCATTAACTTAATTTGCTAGAAGACTAGGTTCTCACACTTTCCTACAATCCATGGAGTCATTGAAAGCAAGCCATATGAACAAGAAATGGTTGATTTCCAACTTTGGTAATTAAGCTTGAGCTTCATGCTACTCTTTTTTTTTTGAACAAGCGATAAATCGCACCCAGATAGGACACGCCAAGCAGGTGACTATCACCTGGGCCCAGATAAGACTGGGACCGCCTGGGTGACTACTAAATCCTCGCTGGATGCACCGGTCACCAAGAGGATTCAACTCGCCTACTACTGCGGAGGGACGCTTTCACGGCAATTTCGACCCTGGTCTTTGGCGGCTTCATGCTACTCTTATTGGGCCTTAATGAAGGCCAGAGATCAGATATTCTCTTCCTTCAGTCTAGGTTCACTATTGAGCAATCCAACAATAGCTTCTCATTTGTTTCAAGAAGCAATGTTAATCCGGTATATATCAAACATGGCCATGTCTCCAAAATCCAGTGGAGGAGAATTCTCAGTCCATAACGTAGAGTTATCTCTACAGAATCCTTGTAGTAATAGTAGTAATCCTCCAGTACATGCAGCACTACCTTATTCTGCATTGGGTGGTGATCATGAAGGTGGAGGTGAAAAACCATGGTTAGATATCCTCTCTACCATTTACGTCAATGTCCATTTCTCTGTGATCAAGTATGATTTGCCAGAAGAAAGGTAGGCCGGACTCCGGTTATGAGCATTGGAGATGGAAACCAAGTGGCTGTGAGATTTCCAGGTGTGTTACTACGAGCTTCTTTCTCTCAAAAATAATTGTTGGATCTTAGATGTTGTCTAAGAATGCTGGCATTAATTAAGGTTCACTGGGAGTGACATGCTGGAAAGGCTGAGAGCGAAAAGCTGGTGTTCGTCGGCGACTCACTGAACTGAAACCAGTGGGAGTCACTCTCTAGCTTTCTCTAGCTACTCTTATGTTTCACCATCTCGGTCTCTCGTCGATGCTAATGATTCAGAGTACAAGATCTTTAAAGCTTTGGTATATCTATATGATCTATAAATACATTATATGGTTTTCTAATTATGAATTCATTCCATATAAAGAAATTAAGAGCCTTACTTCTAACTTGTTAGGACTATGGCTGCTCGGTAGAATCGTCCATTTTTGGTTAAGCTAGTGGAGATGGATGGTGGGAAGTGTTGGGAAATGAAGTGGGCTGGGCCTCCATATAGAATCCTAAACCAATTTCTCTTACTCATCTCTCATTTCCAATCCAGTGATCTTATTAACTTTTACAAACACATTGAATCTTGACTCTTGGGTAGAATTATTACCATTGGACTAAGATGCTTATAAAACCCCAATGTTTCCACTCAGTCCTAAATATATGAAAACATAACAATCATCTTAACAACCATCGTCACAACCATCTCCAACCATCTTATTCACTAAGCTGCGCCTTCTTCTTCACATCATTTCTAGTTTCAGTTCTTGGTGATACCTGAGCTGCTCCTCTTAGAACATGCTACAGGAGGAGCTCGCCAACATCGTGGGTTATATGTACCCTACTAGCTGGAGTGCTTGATTCCTTGCATGAAAGAGAGAAAATCGACTTTTAGAGCAGTGTTTTGTATACCCTACTCAGGCTTAAAAATTTTGAACCTTGAATGCTCTCATTTTGTTTTAGTTGTGTTGATTTATTGTTGCATGCGCTGATTTGGGATTAAGCATCAGAGTTAATTAGTTTTGCTAACAATCTAAAAGCCGATTTAAAGCTATATATGTTAACTGTTGTAACTGAAAAACCCTTACCCTTGTTGTTAATTACCCAATCCTAATTACGGTAGTTCACTTTTTAAACTGCAATCTAATTGATAATCACTGTTTTAAATACTCAATCCTGATTTCTAACTGCATTAAGATTATGATAGGGGAAAAAGAGAGATGACACCTGGCCCACTGATGGCCCCACACGAGGCCCACTGATGGCCTGACACGTAGAGAGTGGTTCGTCCCACCCCTCGGCTTCAGGAGCCCCTTCGGAGTTCTCACCAAAGTTTCCGCCAACACCAAGGATGATCCCCCCTCTAGGCCCGAATAGGTTGAGAAGCAGCGCCCCGCCTGTAAGCACCTGAGCCTTTCCAACGATGGCGCCACCATTCCTTCTAGAAGGTCCCGAAGGATTGAAGCATCAAAAGGCATCGAAGCCGGCTCGTCCATAACGATTTTCCCGCCAAACCGCTCCACCCACGAGCCTATAAATAGAAGTCACCCTCCTCACTGGGAGGGGAGAAAAAAAGACATTTGGAGGAAAATATCCACTCTCGAAAGCCCTCTCTTTCCCACTGTATCTTGGAGGGAGGATTCGTCCCCCTCCTTGCATTGTAATCGTGGAAGAAGTAGTGAATTTGGCTCAAAGCCACCGTGGTTTTTCCCTGTTTGGAGGGTTTTCCACGTAAAAGCTTTCCTCCTTCCTCTTCCCCTCATCTTCTCTAAATTTCTTTGGATTTCCACAGTTCCCAATCCCTAATCTCAAACAAATTCAAGTGTTTGTCGAAAACCGCTCGGCTAGATTCGCATCAACATTTTGGCGCCGTCTGTGGGAACTCTTTTTGAGCAAAAGGCCATGCCGACTACTACCGTAAGATCCGCATGAGCCGCATCCCGAGCAAAGAGGCGCTAGATCCGTGAAGCTCCGGTGACGGCCGAAGAGACCATACAGGATCCAACGAGGGGACCACCGGCATCGGGATCAAATCCCACCCCTCACGCCCAGGTGATGGAAGTTCCAGCAGATCGATTCCTGGCAATGGAACAGCAGCTTGCAACGCTTACCCAAACGATGGCGGCAGTAGAGAGACATTTTACTCAGGCGACCATCCCAAGTGCCGTCCCACAGCGCCCGGAGGTCCGGGAGCGATCGGGAGTACGTTCCCCCCGCAGGCAGGGCGCTTCGCCTCCCAGAAGAAGGAGTGTGGATTCTTCTTCCAAAAGCTCCGACTCGCCTCGATCGAGGCGAGGCCGCAGGCCAAGCCCGGAGGCAAGGGGCAGGAGGCGTAGACATACCACGCAAGAGGGCTCGATCGCCAAATCCGGTAGGAGGTACCAATCCCCACGCCTCTTCCCCAAGAGGAGGCCCGCAAAGATTATGATTCACCCCTGATATACACCTCCTCGCAAAGACCGGCTAAGAGTATCATGACCTCGAGTCGATCCCCGAGGCCGGTCCGAGACATCCAAGGAATCATCCTCCAAGGAATTATGCTCAATCACTACTCCCCGGCGGTATTCCCCAGGCGCTTTTCTCCGGAAAGCGCCATCGGCTCCTGAGGGTCACCGGCGAGATTTCGGGGATGAACGGGAGAGGGTCCTCAACCACGCTCCCCGGATGTTCACCCCTTCATCGTGGCAATTTGGGAGGCACCCATTCCCCTGAAAAATTCAAGGATCCAAACATTAGAGTTATGATGGGACGGCGGACCCCTTCAACATGTTGAGCACTTACGCTCCAAATCATGACTAATGGTCTCAATGAGGTGGTTATGTGTCGCATCATTCCCAAAGACCTTAAGCTGGAGTGGCCTACAAACCGTTCAGGAATCTCCCTTTGGAATCGATCCGTAGTTTCGACCAGTTAACGGATCTGTTCTTTAAGCGCTTCGCCAATCGGAGAAGCCAGAAGAAGAATCCAGCCATGCTCCTGAGATGCAAACAGAGAGAAGGGGAGAGTCTTCGGGATTACTTAGATCGTTTCAGCAAAGAAACGGCAGACACAACGCATCAAGACTCATTGATGGAGGTTACTGGAGTGATGGAGGGTCTTCGAGACTGTCCCTTCCTGGACTCGATCACAGGGGCAATCCCGAGGAATTTCACTGAACTAATGAGTAGAGCCCAGGAGTTCATTGCCACCGAAGAGTTCAAAGTGGGCTGAAGGGAAGAGGCTCTTCAGCGGATTCAGGAGTTCCAGCGTGAAGAGTCCCGAATCGATAGAAGCAGAGACCCGGGGCGAGGAGAGCAGAGGCCCCGAAGAGAAGGGGATCGAGGCCAAGATCGACCTCCTCGGCGGGATGATCAAGGATCTCTAGAACCAAGGAGACTCAGATTCCCCAGAAGGTATAATAACTACACTCCACTAAATACCACCAGGGAAAATGTCTGCATGCAGATACAAAGCAAGAAAATCCTAAAGCAACTAGACCCTCTGAAGGAGTCCGGTGCTATGAAACGGAGCAAGAAATACTGCTCCTATCACCAGGTTCGAGGCCATACAACGGAGGACTGCATCCACCTCAGGGACGCAATCGAGGAGCTGGTTCGGGCCAAAAAACTCGATCAATTCCTGCTTCAACAACAACCCGAACCAGAGGGCCCGCAGCCAGGAAAGGAGTTGCCCCCAAAGGTGCTTCCGCTGGAGTTCATCTCAGGAGGACCAGGCTGTGGGGGAGAAAGCTTATCGTCCCGGAAGAATTATGCACGGATGGTAGGTCAGGTGTGAATTAGCTCACCGAAGAGGAGCCGATCTTCGTCCCCCATATCATTTTCGAATGAGGATCTCCGAGGCGTGTCACTGCCACATGATGATGCCTTGGTAGTTGCTTTCCAAGTGGGCGCCTTCATGATGTACAGGATCTTGGTCGACACGGGGAGTTCCGTTGACATAATCTTCTGGGATGCCTTCGAGAGGATGGGGATCGGAGCAGAAAATCTGAGGCCCACACGATCCCCGCTAAAGGGGTTTAATGGAGATCCGCTTTGCCTCGGGCGGGTCATTACTTTGCCTGTTGTCTTAGGCGAGGCCCCTCGGACAGTTAGCGCTTCGGCCAATTTCCTGGTGGTGAGGTGTTCATCGAGCTATAATGCCATAATGGGAAGGCCACTCCTTCACATGCTTATGGCCGCCCCTCATCCTATCACATGAAGTCGAAATTCTACACGAACGAGGAATGGGAGAGGTGAGAGGGGATCAGCCAGCTTCGAGACGGTGCTATCTTACCGCGCTCAAGGACAAAGGAGGAGAATCAAGCAGAGCGTCCGAAGCCCTTGCACTTGAGGGGTTGGACCCCGAGGATCAAGAGAGGGAGGCGAGAAGGCCCACCCCTGTGGAGAAACTGAAAGTGCTCCCACTTCTTGAAGGTGACCCTGTGAAAACGGTGCAACTTGGAGGCGAGCTTCCCCACAATCACCAGGAGGAGCTCCTTGGTTTTCTGAAGCGCAATATGGATGTGTTCGCTTGGACTGCCGAAGAGATGCCAGGGGTGCCTCGAGAAGTCATGGAACATCACCTCAATGTTGACCCAACCTCGAAGCCAGTCATCCAGAGGAAGAGAAACCACGCTCCAGAAAGGGCCGAAGCTGTTGAAGAAGAAGTAGAAAAGTTGCTTAAAGCAGAGTTCATTCGGGAGGTGCAGTACCCCCAATGGCTCTCTAATGTAGTCCTGGTTAAAAAATCCACAGGGAAGTGGAGAATGTGCGTGGATTTCACCAACCTCAATAAAGCTTGCCCCAAAGATTGCTATCCCCTGCCTCATATAGATAGTCTTGTGGATTCCACCTCGGGTTTTGAAATGCTTAGTTTTCTCGACGTTTTCGGATACAATCAGTGTCCCCATGGCAAAAGAGGACGAAGAGAAAACTTCCTTCATCACCTCCCGAGGAACATATTGCTACAAAGTAATGCCCTTCCGGGTTGAAGAATGCAGGGCAACATTTCAAAGGCTAGTGAATAAAGTCTTTAAGAAAACAGATCGCGTAAATGTCGGAAGCGACGTTGATGATATCCTAGTGAAAAGTGTGAAAGCCGAAAATCACGCCGGATCTCGAAAGAAACTTTTGATGCTCTTCGCCCATGGTATGAGTTTGAATCCAAGTAAATGTGCCTTTGGGGTTCGATCCGAAAGTTCCTCGGTTCATGATCACTCATCGCTGCATCGAAGCTAACCCGGAGCGCATCCGAGCCATCATGGAAACTAGGTCAGCCAAGAGTATTAAAGAGATTCAAAGTCTCAATGGGAAGCCGGGTCGCCCTCTAAGATTCATCTCGAAGGCCGGAGAAAAGAACCTTCCATTCTTTAGAGCACTGCGGGTAGCTCCGAAGGTGGAATGGTCCGAAGAATGTGAATTGGCTCTTAATCAGTTGAAGCGGTATCTACAATCGCCAACGCTTCTTGCCAAACCAAGACCAGGAGAAGAGCTCTATCTTTATCTGGCCATTACAAACTGGGTGATCGGGCCTACCTTACCAAAGAGGAAGGGGGGGTTCAAAAGCCAGTCTACTATGTTAGCAAAGTTCTCTCTGACACAGAATCGAGGTATCTTCCCCTCGAAAAACTAGCGCTTGCCCTTGTAATATCGGCCCTAAGCTTACACCATATTTTCACCGCATAGGATCACCGCGTCGACGGATCAACCCTCAAGCAAGTGCTACATTGTCCAGAGACTTCGGTCGCTGGCGAAGTGGGTCATCGAGCTTCGGAGAACATGATATCCGCTATTTAACCCCGGCGCTATAAAAGCCTGTGTACTTGCCGACTTTTTATTGGCCGAAGCTAATCTGCTATGTGGGGAGGAAACACGAAGCAAAGGATCCACCCGGAGGAAAGGGCCCAAAGACACTCCTTGGGTCCTTCACACGGATGGATCACCCACCGCAGTAAAGTTCCGGAGGAGGGATAGTTCTTCGATCCTCGCCGGATGGCGCACCTCCACAATCTTGAAATTCAACTTCAAAGCTACCAACAACGGTTTGAATATGAGGTCATGGATCGCGGGACTACAAATTGCTCGAGGCCCTGGAGTCCAAAATCTGCAGCGTAACACGGACTCACGGTGGTGGTGGGCCACATGTCCGAAGAATTTGAGGCCAGAGAAGATAACATGATGAAATATAAAGCAGTAGTGAAGCAACTTTCGGAGAGTTTTCAGAACTTGCGAATCAATAAAATCCCGAGGGCCGAAAACTCCGAAGCGGATCTGCTCTCTAAGCTAGCCACCTCGGGAACAGACATCAAGCATCAGGTGAATGTTCAATACTTGGCAGCAAGAACTATCGAGTGCAGACCCCCGGAAGAGCTTATGGAGATTGACGAAGGGCCATGCTGGATCGACCCAATTCTGCAGTATCTCCGCGATGGTATCCTCCCTTCGGACCCAAAATCGGCCCGAAAGATCACGGTTCGATCAGCCCGCTACAGCATCGTAGGAGGGCATCTCTACAAGAAGTCTTACACTTTGCCTCTCCTTAAATGTCTCAAGGCCCCTCCGAGGCGTTATATGTTCTCCGAGAGGTTCATGAGGGAATCGCGGGGGACCACCTGGGAGGGAGAGCCCTTAGTCACAAAGTTCTCAGGCAAGGGTATTATTGGCCCACAATGGCAAAGGATGCAATCGAATTTGTCCGGAAGTGCGACGCCTGCCAAAGACACTCGAATATCCAGAGGCGGCCGGTAGCGCCCCTCACCCCTGTTGTTAGCGCTCGACCCTTCGCCTTATGGGGCGTGGATATCTTGGGACCATTCCCGGTGGCGGCAAGGCAAATGAAGTTCTTGATAGTGGCCATTGACTATTTCACTAAATGGGTCGAAGCCGAACCGTTATCCTCGATCACGGAGAAGGCATGTCGATCTTTCCTCTGGAAGTCCGTAGTTTGCCGATTTGGAATTCCAGTAGCCTTCATCACAGATAATGGTCGCCAGTTCGCGAATTCCTCGCATTCAAGGCCTTCCGTGAAGAGCTTGGCATTGAGCACAGGCTAACTTCAGTCACACACCCACAGGCCAATGGTCGTTGAGGTAACCAATCGGACCTCCCCGCATGGCTTGAAAACCGTGAGTCCTCAAAGAATGAGACTACATGGGCCGAAGAGGTTCCAGGGGCATTATGGGCATACCGAACCACAACTCGAACCCCAACGGGAGAAACACCCTTTGCTCTAGCGTTTGGGGTCGAAGCGGTTCTTCCACCTGAAGTAAGGGTCCATACTCCTCGAACGCTCGATTTTGAACAAGTGAGCAACGAAGGGAGGCTTCGAAATTTTAACTCGATCTCTTGGAGGAAAAAAGGGACGAGGCCAACTTGAAGGCGGCTTCTTACCGCCAGAAGGTAAAACGCTTTTATGACACCAAGGTCAAGAAGGCTACATTTCAGATTGGAGATTTGGTCCTTCGTGAGAATAAGTTCCAAGGCAACAAAAGCAGAACAGGGAAGCTTGCCCCGAACTGGGAGGGTCCTTACATTGTCCAAGCCATTGTAAAGCCCGGGACGTACTGGCTCTCCAAGATGGATGGAAAGAGGTTGAAGCGTCCGTTTCACTAAGCACTCAAAGCGGTATTTTCAATGAAATTCTATTCTCTCCTAATTTCACTTCCTTCTCTGGAAGGAACCTTTTTCAAAACTTCGAGGGTGAGACCCAAGCGCCTGATCAAGGGTCCCTCCAAACCTCAACTTCTAAGGAGAAAAGTCTTGGCGCTTCAATCGCAAGGCTAAAATCCCTTCGAGGGTGAGACCCAGCGCCTTTGATCGCTGGGTCCCTCCAAACCTTTGAGGAAAAGAAGAGTCTTTGGCGCTTTGATCGCGAGGTAAAAATCTCTTCTGAGGAGAATCCCAAAGCGCCGGCCGCGGGACTTCTAAGCCTCTTCTCCCAAAACCAATGACTCCGCGCCTTGATCATGAGACAAACTCCCCACGGGAGAAAGACCCAAGCGCATCGATCGCGGGCCCCGCTAACCCTTCTCTCCTTAAAGCAAAAGTCTTCGCTTTCCCAATCATGAGATTAATCAAAATTAGAGAAAACGACTCCAACGTATGAGCCTAGCGCTACTAATGAGGGGTTCGAGGCCTACCCGAGGACTCAGCTCCCGAATCGATTCAAGAGCACACCAAGGAAGCCAAGGCACTCAGATAGAGGTAAAAAAAAAAAAAATAATAATAATAATAATAATAATAATAATAATAATAATAATAATAGTAAATTAAATTAGATTAAATTAAGGATGATGAAATTTATATTTCGTGAAGAGAGTTGAATACAGGTGAAGAAGATCAAAAAATCCAGATACAGCTCCACAAAAACAAAATTCCTCTAAGGCAAAAAAGGAAGGAAGCATAATTCAATCCGAAGCCGGAGAACCGCTAGCAGCAACGGAAGGGCCCACACCTTCTCCCGCTTCCCCCGATGGAGACCCCTCCTCCCCTTCCTCGAGATCTCGGCTCGTGCTCATCACCGTGATCTTCCCCTTCGTGAAATTCCAAGGCGTCCTCGTAAGAAAGAGAATGAAAATCCACGCAGAGTTTTCAAGTATTTCCTCGGGACCACCTTCGTGACAAGTTGGCCAAATGCACCAAGGCCGCCTCACCCCCGCCTCAACCCGACCGAACTCCTCCCGAAGGGACGAAGAGGAAGCCTTCAATTCTCGAAGCTGATGCTCCGAAGCCTTCAAGGATAGCTCAACAGAGGACAGCAACTCCGAGGCTTTCCTCTTCTCTTCTTCAGCAGCCTTCTTCGCAGAGTTGGATTGGGCGAGAAGTCTTTCTTTCTGTTTCAACTCTCTAGAAAGACGACCCACCTCTGGCTCCAACGCCTCGACCCTGCTCTCCAGATCATCCCGCTCTGATGAGAGCGCGTCCAGCTCGCCCCTCAAGGAAGAAATGACCTCTTCGTTCTTCTTCCACATGTCTTCGTAGGATTGTTTCGAGGCTTTGATTGCCTCCACCCCTCCTCAAGCTCTTTACTCTCCCGGTCAAAGCCTTATTCGGTCCCAAGCAGAGAATCATTATCCGATAGCAGCTTCGTGGCCTGAGCCGTCGAGGAGTTCAAAGAATTTTGAAGCTTTTGCCTTAGCTTCTCAAGGGATCCCAGCTCAGATTGTAAGGTCTTTCTTTCCGCTTCGAGCCCCTGGACCGTCGCTCGGAGATCCGCTAGCCTCTCGACCAAGCAAGCGGCTCGGCTCATGTAAAGACCCGCCTGCAAAGAGAAGTCAAGTCAGAGATCGACCAGGTATTCAAATGAAAGAGGCAGGTACGGAGAACACTCACAGAAACCGCCGAGAGCCTCATGTGGGCCGCAAGCTCACACTCATCAAAGTTGGATAGTTTGTCCTCGATGGAATGAGTGCGCAGGAGCCCAAGAGAAAATCCCAGACGGATCGGGATTGCGATAAAGGAGACCCGCCAGCAGTGGTCGAACCCGTAAGCCCGATTCCCTCCGTGACTTGGGTAGAATCCAAGTTTTCCGTCACTGGCCCTTTCAAATTTTGGAGTAACAAATGACAAGAAATGGGCTCGGAGGAGCCTTCCCAACAATGCCCTTGGGCCAAATATGAATCGCGGCCCGCCAACTACCTCCACCCCTCAATTTGGGAGGGAGTTCAACCTCCCACCATACCTCATCAAGTAGTGGACAGAAGGAAGAACCGTAACAAGCTGGGGCCGCCTCCTCCGAAGCGAGATTTAGTCCTTCGCCGCATAAGGGACCTCCTCCTCAACCGACCCTCATCTCCGGTGGGAATTGGAGTGGGAGCCTCCTCGTGTCCGGGTCGCCACAACCTCAGGTGGGAAAGGGTCGCTTCTTCATCACGACTTTCTTCCTCGACTTCTTCGACGGAAGTTGAGGAGGTCCCTCGGCAGTAGCGCCTTCCGCCCCCTCGATCTCTTTGGGTCGGACGTCTGGAGCGGGGCAATGAAGTTGGGCCTGATCGCCAGCCTTCGAGCCCCTGGCTGACAATCTCAGCAGCCTTTCTCTTCTTCTTCTCAGCAGCTGAAGTCTTCACCTTACTCCCACTCGCCCTGGCTCCAGCCAGTAGGATGTTCAAGGCCGCCTTCGGGTCGATTGGTTTTCCTGTCAAATAAAAAAGAAGAAGGAGAACAGTTAAATCGAGACTAAGGTGAATAGGTAAAAAAAGAGGAAGGAAAAAATCCAAGGACTATTGGAACGAGCTCTACCAAAGGCTGAGTAGAGACCGCAGTCCCCAAGCACTTCCGGAGTTAAGTAATCATCTACCGGAATCTTAGAGTACTTCTGAAGCTTCCTGAAGTCACCTTCCTCATCGGTGGTGAATTCTTTCTGGGCTAGAGGAATAATCCTGGGACGACCCCACTTGGTTCGAACCCCTAACCCTTCGCGACTCTTTACAAAGAAGAACTTAGACCTCCAATCCTTGATGGACGAAGGGACTTTTCCTAAGTACCTTCTATTGGATCGAGCCCCGAAGTAGTACCAATCCAATCCCGCCCTTACTAAGCCCTCAAGAGAAGTTTAAACCTGTCTAGCGTGGGCTCTAGACCACTACTAAGGCAAGAAATCACGAACCCGCAGAGACATCTCCCACGAATTCGAGCCAACCGAGATGGACACACTTCAAACTCATTTAGTATGTCGACAAACAATTGGGGAAAGGAAGTCCGAGTCGGCTGACTAACGATCGCGATAAACCGCGATCTCCCTCTTTGGAAGGAGAGCGTGCACGCCCGGAAGGAGCAGGTGGATCCCGTATTCCAGGTCAAGGGACGCCGGTGATCCTATAGTCCAAAGCTAGTTTGTTAATCTTCTTTGAGGATGCTATTTGGATATTCCGAAGCACAGAACCTAGGAACTTCGCTAGAGTGGACAGCAGTTTCAGGAGAAGGTTCAGGGAGAGGAATCGGAGGTGAACTGTGTAATGACCTAGATCCGAGAGTCGGAGGAAGAACCGGTGGGAGAAGGAGATCCCATACACGAGGCCATTAATGCGGTCTTGACAAAGAAGTTGAGGGATCTGCATGCAATACATAAATCGCCCTTGCAAGAAGCTTCAAACCGGAAGTTCTCAAGAAGAAGACAACAGGATAAAACCGGAAAAAAGCGTTCTAAAATAGAGAAAATGGGGAACCCAAAGCGGCTGCTCCCAATCAACGCCAGGAAGCCTAATCATTATCGCCCAAATCGGGCGCGGCCTCCCATCTCCCCAAATCTTCTCCGACGGATCAGATTAAAGCTTCCTACACAAGCCAAGGAAAGAAGCCATTGGATCTACGACACGCGTCCAGAAGTGGTTGCCGGCTACAGGCGCCATGATGGCCTCAAACGGCACCTAGGGAAAAACGCGATGGCTTGCATGCCCGCCAGGAATCATCACATAGCCATCGAGCGACTCACACCCCTACGATGCGCCTACTCCGAAGCCACCTTAGAGAAGAACTCACGAGGCACATGCCCGCGAACCGTCTTAACAACAGAGGCACTCCTACAGGGCTACTTCAACCCTGGCTTCTTCATTTTCTCAAAAGGCTTGTACCATACTCTCATCCGGCCTGACAGATCTGTGTGCTTAGCTAAACGCAAACACACTAAAGGGGGGGACTGATGATAGGGGAAAAAGAGAGATGACACCTGGCCCACTGATGGCCCCACACGAGGCCCACTGATGGCCTGACACGTAGAGAGTGGTTCGTCCCACCCCTCAAGCTCACGGAGCCCCTTCGAGTTCTCACCAAAGTTTCCGCCAACACCAAGGATGATCCCCCTCTCACCCTCAATAGGTTGAGAAGCGTAGGCCTCCCTGCCCGGAAGCACCTGCAGCCTTTCCAACGATGGCGCTACCATTCCTTCTAGAAGGTCCCAAAGGATTGAAGCATCAAAAGGCACGTAAGCTACCGGCTCGCCCATAACGCATTTTCCCGCCAAACCGCCTCCACCCACGAGCCTATAAATAGAAGTCACCCTCCTCACTGGGAAGGGGAGAAAAAAAAGACATTTGGAGGAAAATATCCACTCTCGAAAGCCCTCTCTTTCCCACTGTATCTTGGAGGGAGGATTCGTCCCCCTCCTTGCATTGTAATCGTGGAAGAAGTAGTGAATTTGGCTCAAAGCCACCGTGGTTTTTCCCTGTTTGGAGGGTTTTCCACGTAAAAGCTTTCCTCCTTCCTCTTCCCCTCATCTTCTCTAAATTTCTGTTTGGATTTCCCTGGTTCCCAATCCCCTAATCTCAAACAAATTCAAGTGTTTGTCGAAACCGCGGCTCCGGCTAGATTCGGCATCAACAGATTACAATCTAGTTTGGTTAATTGTTGCATCAGTGCATCACACTTGAGATTCCTATTTCTCAACATTCAAATCCATTAACTTAGCTAAATTACACTTGCATCACACTTGATCTAAAACAAATTCCAAGCTTCATTGCTAGACCTTGAAGCTTTTGTACTGTATCAACTCTTCAACTAATAATATACATCAATTGCTTAAGCAGACTTGTGCACTTAATTGCTTGAGGCCCACTGCCTCACAAAACACTCACACCTGGACCTTGTTGCTGATTTTCTTAAATTAATCTTGATTTGCTTGTTTACCTCACTATCCACTAGAATTCCAACACTATTGTTAAAGATTAATTGCATCACACTTGAATCAACATCCATTTCTTAGTTGAATCATCATTATAGATCCTATAATTTGTGAGTTCTAAATCCCCAGGTGTTGCAATATCCATTGAAGTAGCTTATTATATTCGTTTATCTCATTAGATTCCACTCTAAGACTCGGTGCCCTGCAATCCTTAATTTGTTGTATTCCTGAGTTTGCATCATCAATCATCAGTACTTTTATGTTGATTTTAATTAATTGATTCTAATTTGTTGTATTCCTTACATCAAATTAATCCTTAATTTCTAAACTGTTGTATTCCTGATTTGTAGTATTATTACATTGCTACAATCTCTGATTGGTTACAAGTTTTCAATCTATGTTGTAATTTTACTACTAATTACAATTTTCAGTTGTTGTTAGTTTACTCTATCTCACTACCTGATCATCACTGTACAAACAAACTAGATTCATACTTAGATGACACCATGTCTTTCAACCAACTCGACATGTCATGTAAGCCTTAAGAGTTTAACCGGAAGACTTTAGTTAAGAGGTGGCAAGCCTAAGTTGAATTCTAGATAACCACCCAAGGTTTAGACACGGCTCTTAGAAGAGGTGATTATCCTCTTACATACTCCTGTTGTAATGTACTAGACTCTTGTTCCTTCACGGAGGTTATTGTTCCTCCTTCTCTCCTGATGTCTATGCTTTCAAGAGAGTTCCTAAGGTGTTTCTTTATCAAGGCAATTTTCTTGGACACCACAAAGGTTGCTTCCCCTGTATAGGTTGCTTCAAGCCATAAGGATTTGGTCATTTCCTAGAAGCCCTCTCCTTTGACCCAGTGTCAATTGAAACGGAAGAAGTGATGGCGAAGGTCATGCGACCCACACTCTATTATAATGGGGACTTGATCCAATAGGACCCTTGGTAAGGCATATTGCCATATCCTTGTGAAGTTCTGCATCCATTTGTGGGATAAGAGGAAGCGATCCAGTCGTACTAGTGTGGGAATTACTCTCCTATTCTACCAGGCATACTTTCTTCCTTGTAGGCGTACTTTCTTACTTGTAAGGGGGATCCCATATCTATAGATGCTCTATCAGGTCATTGAAGTCCTTCGTATTGTGTGTTCTATGTTGGTCTCCATTAGAATCTTCCCTTGCTCTTGTCGCATTGAAATCCCCGCCTATCATCCGCATGTCGCATCCTTATCAGCCGTGGTTCTTCCCATAATAGGCTCTTAAGGGCTCTTTCACATGGTTCGTAGATTTGGGTACACATCCATCTTTGGAGGGTAGTTAGATCCTCAAAATTAGTGGTTATATTGAATCTATCAACATAACTAGCAATTAGTGTAAACTGCCAATCATTCCACCCAATGCAGCAACCACCTCTTGTAGTGTCTGCGGGAAGGACCAGCCTCCCTTCATACATGCTACCCCAGATAGTTCTCCGGAGTCTATTATCAATTGAGTCTAATTTTGTCTCTTAAGACTGAAGATGTCTGGTCTTTGTTGACCGATATAGTCTGTTATGAGAAACCTCCTCTTTCTCCTCCCGAGACCCCGGCCGCACATTCCATAAGATTATCTTGATCATAAAACATCAGGTATCCCTGAAACTTATGGTCCACAGGGATAACCTAGATGCTATCCTTCCCCGTTTCTGACCTTGCCACCTTCATTATTCTCATATGTGCTAAGTAAGTATTAATGTCGTCAACTTTACCGAGTTCCACTCTTGCCATCAAGGAAATCAATATGATCTCCCTATTAGTCAAGTCAGTTAAAGTAAGAGGAGCATTAATATAGGTAGAGACAGTACCTTCCGAGTCGATGTAATTTAGTCTACGCTTCCCTTTAGAGTTTGTTGTCGGAGTCTCCTCTATGGCTTGTGTTGGTTTGATCTTCCTTATCTTTCCTCTGGGTCGGGGTGGATCTCCTCCTTTGCCTCAGGGTTTGTCTTCTTGTCTTGTTTACCTCCTTGTAACTTTTGTTTCTCCTTCTTTAGCATGGATCAACTTCAGCCTGCTTGTTCACTGTCTGACTCTATGTTTTATCTTATATGAGTTCTGATCAACCCCCATTCATGTACCTAAGTGAGACTTTGCTCAGATCCAAGATACTTGGTTGATATCAAATCCATTAGATGTTGTCCTTGGAGGATCTGGGGATAGGATGGTCATTTTAGGGGCTTGGTAAGATTGGGTCCTTTTTTGAAGAGCTATTGCAAATCCCCACAACTAGCCCATTACTGCAGGCCCCCAAACTTAGCCCACTATAATTGGCGTTTAATGGGTCATCCCTCTAATGGGCAAGATTTTCTGGACCATCAGTTGGGTTCTTATTGGGCCCATTCGGGCCTGAACCATCTCCCCAAGCCCGTGAGTATTGCAGCCCATTTGCCCCTCTTCGGGATCAATTCTCTTCCTTTTCTCAGATCCTGTAGCACTGCATTTGCCCTCACCATGTGCCCCATTCACCATGCTATCTGAAGCGTCTGCATGGTGCGCACTACACCAACTTCCCATGGGTCGCGAGCTTTCGCTGCATGAAATTCGCACGCACCACGCTCCCTCCTTGCATATGGTTCGCGCAAACCACCTTCTATTATGTGCCTCTGGGTGGGAATAGCCTCCTTCTCCACCGCGCCTGAGCTGGGAGTCTCCCTAATCGAAACTGTTGACTACCTCTTAATACTTAACGGGTCGGGTGGTGTGTACCCGGATCCGACATGTATGTTTACATATAAATACTTGTATAGTGTTAGGGTTCAAGATTTGAGATAATATATTTGAAGAGAGGAACCACCATTGAAGGTCTGCTCAGTTGAATCTCTCCGATCATCTCCATTCTAACCGTTATTGGGGAATGCACTATTTCTCTTACAAACAACCTCAATCTCGATAATGTCCTTGTGGTCCCTTCTCTTGCCTATAACCTGTTATCTGTTTCCCAAATAACTGTTGCTCTCAATTGTATTGTCATTTTTTGGCCTTCTTCCTGCGTAATTAAGGATATCCAGACTCGGAAGACGATTGGTTATGGCACTAAACGGGATAAGCTCTACTACTTGGACTTGCAATCAGACAGTAATCAACGGTGATGCAAGCTCTTTCAGTTGGCAGTTCACAGGTGGAGAAGTCCAAGACTGGTTCGGCTTTAGATATTTGGTTATGGGATCATCGACTTGGACATGCCTCGTTTGGGTACTTGCAAAAACTCTTCCCTAGTTTATTCTCAAAGAGTAATATTTCTCAACTTAAGTGTGATGTTTGTGAACTGGCACATAATCATCGTAGTACATTTTCTCCGAGTTTAAGTAAGAGTTCTGTTCCGTTTATAGTGGTGCACTCAGATGTGTGGGGTCCATTAAAATTGCTACTCTCGGTGGTGCTCATTGGTTTGTGACCTTTATTGATAATTGTACTCGAATGACATTGGCGTCTCTTATGCAATCAAAAAATGAAGTAAATTCTGCCTTTCAGAAATTCCACAAATGGTTGTTGTTCAATATAACACACAAATCCAAGTTCTCCGCAGTGATAATGGGCGTGAATATGTGAATTCTGATCTCCGTCGGTTTCTCGATCATCATGGCATTACTCATCAAACAACCTGCCCATATACCCCCCAACAAAATGGTGTCGTTGAGCGGAAGAATCGTCACCTCCTTAATGTGGTTTATGCCTCCTTACTTGAGGCGAATGCACCATTATTCTACTGGGTGAGGCTCTTGTTTCTGCAGCTTACTTAATCAATAGTGTGTCATCCCGTACGGTAAATTTTCAGACGCCACATCAAGCACTCTCAACTCTTATTGTTGCACCACCTTGTCCCAATTTGCCTCCTCTTGTTTCGGATGCATTGCTTTTGTTCATCTTCATCCCCACCAACGAAGCAAGTTAGAACCTCGTGCTCAGAAGTGCATGTTCGTTGGGCATGCCTTACACCAGAAAGGATATCGTTGTTATCATCTGCCTTCCAGGAAGATGTTTGTTACTATGGATGTGGTCTTCCGTGAGTGTGATATGTATTCTCCACCACCCGAGCCTTCACTTCAGGGGGAGAGAAGGCAGGAAGTTCAGACTCTGGATTACAATGAGGTTCCAGACACAATCACTGTGGATGGTGTTGATATATCGAATAAGATAGTGGGGACAAATGTCGATACCATACCGAATAAACAAATGGCCCCGGAACCAACTGCTATGGAGCCTTCGGTTGCAGACCCACAAGATGGAGAATTGGCTACGGAGCCGATGGCTACAGTCCCGCAAGTTGGAGAATCGTCAGAGTTGCCAACTACAGCTATGTCTCCTTTCTCGGATCCGAGTTGTGCCAATGATAACCAATCGTCTCCAAGCCTGGATATCCCACCACCACAGCGTCTTCCTCCACGTCATAATCGAGGTATACCTAAACCCACCTATGAACCTGATCCCAAAAATAAAGTGAAATATCCTATGAGTAACTATGTATCTACTGATCACCTGTCGGAATCAAACAAGTCATTTACCCATCAACTATCCACTATTTCTATTCCTAACAGTTTGCAGGAAGCTTTGGCTACCCCAAATGGCAGGAAGCAATGAATTAGGAGTTGAGCTCACTAAAGAAAAATGCCACCTTGAAGATAGTTGACTTGCCTGTTGGGAAGAAACCTGTGGGGTGTAGATGGGTTTACTCTGTGAAGTATAAAGCAGATGGTACTATTGATCGCTATAAAGCGAGATTGTTGGTGGCGAAGGGGTACTCACAAACATATGGGATTGACTACACGGAGACATTTGCGCCTATAGCCAAGATCAATAAGATACGTGTATTGTTGTCTCTAGCAGCTAACCTGGACTGGCCCCTACATCAACTGGATGTAAAGAATACCCTCCTGCATGGAGACCTGGCTGAGGAAGTTTATCTGGACTTGCCACCGGGATACAATGTTCTAGTTTCTCATAGCAAGAAGGTTTGTAGACTACATAAGTCCTTGTATGGACTCAAACAATCTCCGAGAGCCTGGTTTAGTAGATTCACATATGCTATGAGAAAGTTTGGATATGGGCAGAGTAATTCAGACCATACTCTGTTCATAAAACGAAAAGGGAGCAAAATCGCATCTCTCGTTGTATATGTTGACGATATGGTGGTTACAAGGAATAGTGCAGAAGAACAATTGGCACTTCAAAAGTACTTATCAACAGAGTTTGAAATGAAGAACCTAGACTCTCTGAAGTACTTTTTGGGGATTGAAGTCTCCAGACGTAAATCTGAAATTTTCTTGTCCCAAAGAAAATACACATTAGATTTGTTACGGGAGACTGGCATGTCGGGTTGTCAACCAGTTGACACGCCATTGGACGAAGGCCTGAAGCTTGGAGTGGATCCAAACCAGGTACCAGTGAACAAAGGAAGATATCAGAGGTTGGTTGGCAGGCTAATATACTTGGCGCATACTAGACCTGACCTAGCACAGGCCTTGGGAGTTGTTAGCCAGTTCATGCATAATCCTAGAGAACAACACATGAATGGAGTGGTGAGGATACTGCGATATCTCAAAGGAAGCCCAGGAAAAGAGATACTATTTAAGAAGAATAACCATCTAAGAGTCGAGAGATATACGGATGCAGATTGGGCAGGAGCGATTGATGATCGACGCTCTACATCAGGCTACTTTACTTTCGTGGGAGGTAATTTAGTCACATGGAGGAGCAAGAAGCAAAATGTGGTTGCTCGCTCTAGTGCAGAGGCCGAATATCGTGGTATGGCGCTGGGGATATGTGAAGTGTTGTGGATCAAGAATCTGTTGAAGGATCTAGGTTACGAGAACACCGAATCGATGAAGGTGTTCTGTGATAATCAAGCTGCTCGCAACATTGCACATAATCCTGTTCAACATGACCGGACAAAACATGTTGAAGTTGACCGATTCTTCATCAAAGAAAAGATCGATGGGAAAATCATTGCAGTGCCACCAATTAGAACAGAGGACCAATTAGCGGACATACTCACCAAAGCAGTGGCGGGACATGTGTTCTCAAAATTTGTATCCAAGTTGGGCATGTGTGATATATATGCACCAACTTGAGGGGGAGTACCTCTTAATACTTAACGGGTTAGGTGGTGTGTACCCGGATCCGATATGTATGTTTACATATATATACTTGTATAGTGTTAGGGTTCAAGATTTGAGATAATATATTTGAAGAGAGGAGCCGCCATTGAAGGCCTGCTCAGTTGAATCTCTCCGATCATCTCCATTCTAACTAAAATGTATCCCTTCCCCACTTCATTCCCCTCAAGTATGACTTCTAACCCACTGCGCAGGCGTGGTGCCTCTGGTAGAGGGTCCAGAGCCATTATATGGCGGTCCAACGCCATCATCGTATGGTCCAGGTTCTGTCTTGTTGCAGGACCAGGTCGATGTCTTTGAGGATGCTGGTAACCTGGTGACCCCCATGGCCACTCTCTTGCCTTCCATCCTCTCGAAAAACTCCCTTTCTCTTCTCTTGTCAGGTAAAATGTTTCACTATTCCGCCATCATCCCTCCCAAAGCTCTTCCTCTCCTCCTGTCATTGTTTACTCTATGGCAGAGGCTTTTTCCCTTCTCTAAGTCGATATCTATCCGGTGTTGTCGTGTTCCTATTCTACAGTAGATGGTACATAGCATCTCTCAGTCTCACCGAATTCACACCACCGCTCGAACATCATCAGTAAAGCATCCTCCTCTCCGGTCAATGTAAATGATATCCCCCACAAGCTTGAGCACCCTTGCAGCAGTGCCTTTGTTCCAGCATAACAGCGAGAGGTGTTGGACCTCCAACCATCATACTTTACCTCCACTCTGGTCAGTGCCCAAAGGCCAGGTGTCCAAGGTTCGAAGGACAAGCTTTAGCAAGTGCAGTTCACCGACTGCCTCTATTTCTCGGGCATCTTCTGTCATTCTACAAGCGATGTTGTATCTTTTGCCACCGAACTCCTTCGTCGTCCAGCACTAGTCATCATCCAGTGTCATACGCATAGCCGTCGAGATCCTCTTCGCATCTACCATGCCTTGGCAGACCGCCGTTACCATCACCACAACAAACTCCTTCATCTCTTCTTTATCCCTCATCATCTCGTTGTCTAGCATGTTCCGGCGTCGTTACACTTGCCGCCAGTTTTTGTTCTTTTGTGATCTTCCCCTTTAGTCTATCTATCTCCCTTTGCTTGCTATGTTCTTCCCTTCGCGCATTCCAACGTGTGTTCTTTATCGGCTAAGTCGAGCCAGTCCCTCTTTCCCCTTGTGGACAATCAGTTCCGGTTTGGTGATCCCTCTAGCACTCCCAGGCGTAGTGGTCGAATCCTTTGGACCTCCAGTATGTGATCGCACGTCTATAGTCGTCCACCCAGTGTTATGGTCGTAGGCACTAGCCCAATGCCTGTACAGGTCTTGACGGGGTATTGACGAGTGGTGGGGAGCGACATTTCGGTAGTTGTTGCTGCACTGGGTAGCTGACTGTTGGGGATGTTCGTCCCTTTCACTTGAAGTGGACCTCTGTCCACAATTACTCGTTGGAGCTGGATATGTGTGACTCCCTTAGTGTCCGGAGTCCCTCCCCAATGAAGCTTCCCTGATCCTGATCAGTGACCATTTTGGCATAACTCTTGCCTTCATTCTGTGCACTGCTGGTAACTTTGGAGTTCTTCTGGGGGTCACAGGCTGTGGCCTTGTCGCCGACACGTTGCCCTGGAGAGGGCATTCGTTTCCACACCAAAGCCATGTTGAGTTTGCTACTCCACCGTCGTGCGCCACCATGCGCCGGAGGTTGTTCGTCCAACTCCACGGTTTGTATCTTTTGTCCCTGGTATTCCTAGGAATTGGTCAAGATTCGACCCACATGAACTCTTTTGTTTATGTGTGCATTATACTGTTCTAGTTCAACAATTTTGCATGCATGATGGCTTGGTGGTACTAAAGCTGGAGTTGGTGGGGGGAGCTGGGTATGGAGGTAGTGGTAGGCTAGGTGGTGGCGCTGGACTTGGTGGAGGAGGAGGTGGTGGAGCTGGTTGAGGGCTTAATATTGACTTTTTTTGTCTTCTTCAAATTTCAAAGGATAAAAATCCCCATGAGCCAACTCCCTTTCATTTCACAAAGATAAACCATTAGTAAATAAACAAAGAGATTGTTAGAGTGGAAGATGAACTGCTATGAGGTAGAAGATTGACTGAGGTGTGCAAGCACACTGTCCTTAAGAAGTATTTCATCTTCTCGGAGTGAGTTACTCGGTGCATCAAGGATCTCGATGGCATAGTTCTCCGAGGATATAACAATCTCAAAGCTCTCCGTCCCATGCACACAAACGTGAGAACTACGAGTACTCAAAGATTGCTCCAAAAAACAAGCAAAGAGGAAAGATGAAAATAGGAGGAAGAAGGTAAAGCAATTGTTTTTCATTGTTTTTTTTTAAATATCATTAATTGTGGAAAACAGAATCTGACATTTGCACCTGATCTCATACGTGCATGTGGGAGAGCCTTTTCACCAACAAGCCTAATAGGTTTTTAGAATAAAAACACATATAAGGGAAGTTTCTCTCTAACCAATGGGACTAATTAAACACTTCAAAAGATCTTTTGAATATTTTAAAACCAACTTTAGATAAAGCCCACAATAAAGCCAAAAGAGATCAAAGAAAAACATAACTATGTATATTGATTTTTCTGCAACTTTGAACATTAAACCTTGACATATATATAATATTGAAATTTGCAGGTCAAGCAAACGTGTGGTGCTACAACCAGACAAATCCAATAACAAATGAAACTTATGTAGAGTACTTGTTTCCAAATTCCATGATCTATAAATAGTTCAGAGAACAATCAAAGAGATGAGAACAACAGTGCAGTACCTGAATATCACAAGGCTGTCAGAGTATAGGAGGGATGCACAAACAACAGCGTACACAACAAAACAAGGGAAACCTCATCACAATGAACCAGTAAAAATAGCCCAATAGATTTGCAGATTGCATGCATTAGTGTCTTCCGGGCCTGCCTGATACTTGGAATGTGCGCATGTATACCTCCACCATTACAAACCCCTTGAGTGTTGTATATCCATCATTTTATTTGATATGTAATAGTTAGATCTTGCTCATAAATCAAATACCACATTTTATAATAAATAGAAGCGTATCTTGAGACATGATGATGTTTATAATCTTGTAATATTAAAACCCTACAGCAGTAATAAACCTGAGATCAACAAAGACTATGTCTTCTCTCCCCTACTCGATCTCTTCTATTATTGGCCGATCGATGGGCACGTCATCTTTTATGTGTTGAGTGTGTAAGGAGAGAAGAAAAATTTGAACCTCATATTTAGTAATAACTCTCATCAAATTATGAGTTCTATTAGGATTCAACATCTGATTTGAACTCAAATAATATATTTAATTTAATTGAGACTATAATAATCGGTCTAGATTTTAATACAAATAGGATTAATCATTATTGAGTCTAATTATATCACATAAAAGAAATAAATATATCCAATACTATAACATTGTTATGATTTTGGAATTACTCCAAAGCTTTTTTATGTAAAATTTTTTTCAATTCTACATATATAGCTTCAATTAATGCAAATATATATATTCACAAACTAGGGAGAGAATCAAGTGATTAATTGTGTTCAATCCCACCAACTTGAATACTTAACATTGAAACCTTGTAATATTGTTCTTCTTTTTCCCCTAAACTTGCATCCTTTGATCCTGTCATCAATAAAGTACTCAATAAGAAAAAACACAGCATCAATAAGCGGATCATGTTGGAAATTATTGGATAAATCTGTAATATTTTTAAAAAATATTTGGAATAATGTTAATCCTATCTATTTGAAATTATGATAATGCAAAGAGTCGATAAGATTATATATATACCTTCATGATTTGTGAAGAGAAGATATAGAACCCACAAGTGCAAAAATTTTAGCGTTTTTAGAGGCTGAAGCTCTCTGTAAGTGTTTCCTTAAAGAGTTCTCGGTTCTCAAAAGATGAGATGTTTCAAAATTTTTCTCTATATTTTTTATTTTACTTTTCTCTAATTATTCCAACAAGTTATACATCTAAAAATTCTCTGTAAAAGCGCTTAAATCATGCTTAAAAGTGCTGGTTAATTGGATATGTATGTTCTGTAATTATATCTAACTATATATATATATATATATATATATAAACCAATGTTTAGAAGAAACATGCAGTAGCATTAGTTTTTTTTTTCTTAATCTTCTGATCCAAGCTCTAATTAACACAAGCCTATTTCCTTGGGTAATATATTAGATGTGTCTTCTATTTTGTTTTTGTTTTTGCTTTTTCCTCTCCTCGTAAGAATACTTTTTTTTTTAAGTCTACTTACTATAATTAAAGTATGTGTGTAGTTTACTCCAACTATTAGGGTTGATTCCAAAGAATTAGCGTCAGTCATAAGTTCATTCAAAAGCTCAAACATTGAAGAGAATAAGACAAGTGATTTGCCTGTCTTCATACGCTAAAGCTTATTTTAAGGGTGTCCAATGAGCAACTTGGATATTACCTTAGCCCTTGGTAGTTGGTACTATATGTGCGCGTGCGCACATGAGAATAGTTGTTGAAGCAGTGCTAGTTAGTTTATTTGTTAGCCATCAAATACCAACGGCCACTAAAGTCTATTGGTACTAGGGTTTATTGTTAAGTAATGGATAGTAAATCTGTGAAAGATCTGGGTTCGAACTCCCTCCCTTATAAGATTAGGGTCAGGTGAATAGATCTCTATTGAGTCTCTGTGCTCCCGCATTGCTGAACCTGTAAACGTTCATCGAGAGGCGCTTGTCGTCTTAATATATATATATATATATATATATATTTGTTAGCCATCAAATAATTGATTATCAAATTATGGTGTAAAATTTGTCATTTAACCAACATCTAATACTTTCTCTATAATTAGCATATATTTGCATCGAGTGTTTGATCTGCGATATTTTACTTGAAAGTTGTACATCAAATTAAATTATAATTTTGGTTGATATAACTATTAGATCTACAATGTATACATGCAAAAAGAATTTATTGAAGGCAGGTAAAGACAACAATATATAAAACACATCGATAATTTTTTGGGAAAATATTTTATGCATAAAATAATTTATTTTAATGAACAATTTGGTTAAACTATTTGCATAACCTACCCTTTCTTCTAATTTATGTCTTATGTGGTTGCTGATCACATATGGTTAATAAAAGCACTTAATTAGATAAGGCCACCATTAATTGCAACTAGATTTGGTCAACTACTTCAATTACGCGTCACTTAGCATATATATATATATGCTTTAATTATTAATGAATAGCATATACACAACTATCATATGTAATCAACTTTTTAGCCTTATATATATACATATATATATATATTAGTTTTCATAACTTTAATGAAGTCTATATTAGATTAAAAAATCATTAAGAATAATAAACCTTCTTGCTGAGATATTAAGGTGATCATAATAAAGAAGCAATTATTCATACAGAAACCAAAAGAAGAAATTTGAATACCAATTCAAATTCCTATTGTTATCACCTGTCATTTTCTTAAATAAAGTCTATTAATATACCAACCCCACTTAAATTTCACCAAAACCTTGAAAACTAGGATCACACTATAACCAAACCCCAACCTCTCCTTCATGATCACCATGTAGCATTGGATCCTGAACCTAACGATCAAAAGTAGGTCATGCATGTGACAGCTCTAACAGCCCAGAGCTTCTACTTTGGGACTGCCCCCAACCTAAACTGGGAGTCAGATGCATTCAAGAGTGAGCCCCTTCTTCTCTCTTGTCTGTCCCAAAGTTCAAAGCATGCATGCCCTTCACAAGGCTCTATTATCATTGACTTTGCAAGAAGGCCAGCTTCTTATGTGTGCACTAACAGGACCTCTCTTACCCTCTGCTACAGTACTACTCCATGGAGTCCTTGAAAACAAGTCTGGTGAACACCAAATGGTTGTTTTGCACTTTGGCAAGCTTGATCACTGGCTTCATGCTGTTTTTCATGTGTCTTAATGAAGGCAGGAGAACAGGTAATATTTTCCTTCTGGCTAGCTTCAGCAGTAGTACTGTGGAACAAGCCAATATAAGCTTGTACTTTGATTCTCCATCAAACCTGGCCATGTCTCCCCAGTATTCTGGTAGTAGTACTAGTACTCCTCCAGTAAATGCCACACCTTTTCCATTAAAAGAATTAGATACAGTTTCTCAACAAGCCAAAGCAGTAGAAGGATCAGTTGTGGTAACTCCATTGCCTGAAAGCTCAAAAGCCAATTCCTCGGTGGCATTGGATGGTATAATTAGTCAAGAAGAGCAGTGTGATATCTTTGAGGGAAGATGGGTTTATGATGAAGAGAGGTATCCTCTCTACCATGCATGGCAATGTCCATTTCTGAGTGATCAGGTCAGTTGTCGGAAGAACGGGAGGCCGGACTCTGGTTATGAGCACTGGAGGTGGGAACCAAGAGGCTGTGAGATTCCCAGGTTTGCTGCTGCCACTACTAATTGATCATCACTTCTCTCTAATATATATATGGTATAACAAGTGTTTGATGGTAATGATATAGGTTCAATGGGAGGGACATGCTGGAGAGGCTGAGAGGGAAACGAGTGGTGATTGTGGGTGACTCGCTGAATAGAAACCAGTGGGAGTCACTGACTTGCCTTCTCTACTCATCTGTTCGGCCATCTCGGGCTGTTGTCAAAGCTCAGGGCTCACTGTATAAGATCTTCCGGGCGTTGGTATGTATGATATAACTGAGTTTTATATATATAGTACACAGATTGAGAGATCATGCTGATCAAAGGTTTTTGTTTGACAATTAATGGTACAAATTAAAAGGATTATGGGTGCTCAGTGGAGTTCTTTTGGAGTCCGTTTCTGGTTACGCTGGAGGAGATGAAGGGAGGGAACAACACGAAGGTGTTGAAGCTGGACAGGCTTGATGGGTCGGCAAAGAGGTGGAGAGGTGCTGACATCTTGGTGTTCAACACCGGACATTGGTGGACTCATAGAGGGAAGATGAAAGTGTAAGCATGGACATATGCATAAGATGGTTATTAAAAAAAATGAATGCTTTGTGCTTTCTTGTTGCTGAAACTTGCTTATGGATGCATGCATTTGTATAGGTGGGATTATTTTGAGAAGAGAGGGAAGTTGGTGGAGGAGATGGAAGGGGATATGCCGTTTAGGACGGCAATCCAGGCGTGGGCTCGATGGGTCGACCAGGCCGTGGATCCGACCAAGACCATAGTATTCTTTCGCAGCATCTCGCCGGAGCACAAACGGTATCATGATTTTCAATTCACTTGAGATAAATCATTAATTACTCCTTTCTATTTCCCTACTGAGAGTTTATATATAATATATATATGCAGGGAGAATAATCACTGGTGCTACAACCAGACCAAACCAATCACGAATGAAACTTATATACAGTTGTTTCCGAGATCCATGGTCAATATAGTAGAGAGGACAATCCAGAAGATGAGAACACCAGTGAAGTACCTGAATATTACAAGGCTCTCAGAGTATAGGAGGGATGCACACACAATGGTATACACCTCTAGGCAAGGTAAGCTCCTCACACCGGACCAGCAAATGCGACCTGAGAGCTTTGCAGATTGCAGCCATTGGTGTCTTCCGGGCCTGCCAGATACTTGGAATGTACTCATATATGAGATTCTCAGAAACCACTCCAATGTTCTATAGTTCAACCTGTTGTCATTATTGACTTAGTTTTAACATTCACAGATTGAGAAAATAAGCATTACCAAGCTTATTTTCAAAGCGCACATAATTAATCTTTACTTCGCAATACAAACCAATCAATTTGATGACTACGAAGCTACAAAAGATAACCTTGCACATCACAAACACTTAATAAATGAAGAACCAAAATGATCTTGGAGTACAACAACAACCAACCAATGAATTTCTGTCGCGGGATTCAGACAAGATGTTGGAAGATTGTCACTTTCATTACAGCAGTGCTGGAAACAGATAGTTGGCATAGATGATAGATGGAAGAAATAATGGTTATGTATAGCCGTTTTATATCTTTAAGGTTTGCTTCTTTTTTTGTAGCACAATAAATGTCACCAAAAGAGAACAGACCAGCTTCAGTTTTATAAGATGGCCTCAATCACAAAATTAAAATTTCAGTAGCTAATAAGTCAATTTCAACATGTTACAAAAACAAGCATCAGGTCAGCAATCCAAAACATTCAAATTCAGAACAGGATAAACTTGATAATTAGTATATCAAAGTCCAACAAGGCAATCAAAATCAGGCATATCATTCAAAGCAAAGCAAAATTTGCATACACCAATATCTAACCACACATGAAACTGCAATAACATCAGGAACCTAATCTGCCAGAATCAATGAGCACATAACTAGGGTCAAAGCAAGGATAGAAATCTACCTTTTCATTCCTAGGCAGATCAAGCAACATATGTCTTCAAAAATAAATGGGCTTAAAGGTTTAGTGGAACCATTTTGCAGTATAGTTAAATGTCACTTCCTAGTAATGGATATTTAAATATGAATATGGACAAAAGGTGTTTTGAAATCAAAATTGAGATAAGGCAAACTTTTAGCATCAACAAAAATTTCACAATGTGAGGTCAGCACATAGAAAACCCTCCAAAAGTTTGAATGTTTGAAATGCTGAAAAAGGTGGAATATAACATAGCAACAGAGCAGGTTGTGTGCTTGATGTTATCAGGAACAAGCATGATGCGTTCAAAGGCAAGAGAAATAATCAGTACACATAGCATTACAATTAACAAATGACAGAGCTAGCAACAATGCATTGGCAAATAAAATGTCAAGCATGCATGAAAAGCTAGCTACATTAAGCCAGAAACAAAATGTAAACCTTCAACATGGATAAGTTTTTAAAATACTAAAACATTAAGGTTATTTATCGAGCCTAGCAACTAAAGAAAACAAGAAAAGCTACATGTCAGAACAGAGAAGCAGTGAAGCAGAAGCAGTTCACAAACCACTCATCTAAACAATTACATGAATTATTTCAGAAACCACTCATCCAGTAACTTGCAATTTGCAGATAAGGAGGTCTTGAACTGGAATTATTTCAAGATGTATCATAATTCTTTGACAACCTATATTTCAATACATTCTAACCAAGACTCCAACCTTATTGTTCCAAATAAATGATCAGAAATTCAATTTTTAGTGACTTGAGTTCCATGCCCAAGGTAGTTTCAGAAATGACATCAGTGAAACAAACATCTTAATTCACAAAAATAGCTTCTTTTTCTTTCTAATCAAACCAAGAATAAAATTATGTGGTTTTTTCTATCTCAACAAATTGTTTGAGATTCACCGACTTTAACAGGAAAAGTTAGCTATCCCATTTCTTCTCACAAATAGAGGTTGAGAGTTCGAACCACGCCCGTGGAGTACTTCTAGTGGCTTGTCCACATTTATCAAACAAAACAATTTGTTTGATATTCATTTTCCAACCATAAAGAATATCTCAAATGGCTGAATCCTCCATGACCTTCCTAGTTCCTTACCACATGCTTATCATCCAACAAATCAGAAGAAACTCAGGCCCTTGCATAACAGAGTATGTGCAAGAAACAATTGGAATGAATATCTCCTTCAGCTCATAACTGTATCCTAGAATTAAAATACTAGGACAACTCAGATAGCTACCGAGCAAATAAAAGTGTCCCATAATCAAGTCAAAGAAGTATGTGCTCAACTATTAGAGAAGAAACAGTCAATTTGTCCCACACATTGAATTAAGAAGCCTTAACCATGTGACTAGTCTGATCTCTATAAGAATGATTTACAATGAAGCATCAGTCACAGAAAGTAGCATTAAAAAGAAATTGCTGGCAAATGGCAATGCAGCATCACACAGTTCATACTAGATAATAGTTGCCATCAAGTAACAAACTAAATTTTCTCGTACCATATCTACCATAAGAATGGGGTGCAAGGTGAAAAGCATTCAATATTATTGTGTTTCAATAAGACAAAATATTTTGATATCCCAAAGGTGTCATTTTAAATAAACAAGTGTCAAGAGAACACCCAAAAGAACAGATGTCAGAGCAAAGCAAGCAAAAACTAATACAACCACTAGACTTTCATATCAAAAGTGTTGTTGATGGTGCAGCAATTATGATGAATAAAAGCAAACAATCAAAATATCAAGAAAATAAATAACACACAAAGAATTTACGTGATTCGGTGATGTGCCTGCATTAGGAGAAAACAGCGGAAATTTTCACAGATTCGAAATTACAAAATACTTCATGCCGTACCGTGAAGTGTTGCCCTGCACCCTCAACCCTATTCAGCGTCACCTTAAGGAAGCCGGCATCTGCCACTTTGCCCCTGTACACACAGCAAACATCAGCCACATATTCCAACAAAAAGACAGTAATTAGAGTTGGGTTCTGTTGTGAGACATGTCCGGCGGCACATTAGATCTTGTGCTGTGAGACATCAGCGGAAGAGGGATCACGGACAGCGGTAGCGCCGCCAGCTCCGATGGCGGCTAGCACGGTGACCGCCATTCGACTGCCGATCTTCTTGCTGGGTTCTTTCAGAGCGAGGAGGGTACCATCGGCGTGGCGGAAGGTGACGAATCCGTACCCCTTGCTGCGACCAGTCTCCTTGTCTAAGATGACGGTGGCGTTCTCGACGTCCCCGTACTGGGAGAAGAGGGAGCGGAGGCCATCAGTGGAGGTCTCACAGTCGAGACCGCGGACAAAGACCTTGCGGCGGACCGGGTCACGGAGGGACTCAATAGCCTCCGGGGAGGTCGCCGCTACACATGGCCTGGGTGACGATGTCGAGGAGCTGGTCACGTGTGAGGAGCTCGAAGAGCTTGCGGGCATCATCGGGGGTGAGCCTAGATGAGGCGCCGCCGCCTCTACCTCCGCCCCCGTTGTCGTCTATCCTTCGTTTCTTGGAGATGGTATTCATGGCGGGCCGCGGCGGGAGTGGGCGGGGACTCGAAGTTCTCGTGGATTCCGAATTGATGGGCTTGAGCTTTTAGGCTTGGCCTTTTTGGTTGGCCCATGCATGTGGCGCCGGACAGTGTATATATATATATATATATAATGGTGATAAGGTGAGACCGGCTGCACTATTCTATGCACTGAAATATGGGCCCATACTTTGTTTCTATGAAATATATATATATAAGAGTAGTGTTACACACATTATTTTTCTAAAAAATTAAATATATTATGTATAATATTTTTATACCATAAACATGAAAATAAATTCATGTGATTTTATTTATGATGTGTTGATATTTTTTTCTAACAAAAATAATAATAATAACAAATCTTATTCTTTCTTGTAAAAGAAGATTAAGGGTTCAAATTACACTTACAGGGTTAATTTTTCAGTAGGTCACTAAATTATAGACTATTATCAATTCAGTCACTGAACTTCAATTTAAATCAAAATGGTCACTTAACTTAAATTTGATTTCACCATAATGTCACCCAAGGGATTCCAATCCTATTTGATGATGTGGTTGTTGAGGAAACCCACTTAGGGTCTCCATGACACGTCACTGACTCCACTTACGATGACATGGCCACTTTGGATGATGTGGCCATTTTCGGTGATGTGGGCACATCAAATGGGGTGACATGTTATGGGGACGTTGAGTGGGCTTCTCTGGCAGCCACATCAGCAAATGGGGTTGGAATCCCTTGGGTGACTTGTGGGTGAAATCAAATTAAAGATAAATGACCATTTTGATTCAAATTGAAGTTTGGTTGAATTAATAATAGTCTCTGGTTTAATGAGGTACTGAAAAATTGAACCCGCATATACAATATGTTTTAGTAACTTATCCATATTTATAAAAGAAAATTAAAAAAATAAAAAATAAAACTCCTGAGTGGGAAGGCACTTTTTAGTTTTTAACCCAAAATAACTGCGAGTAAAAAAATAATAATAATAAATTAGCCACTGACAACTATAATTGAACCAATAGCCACAAAGGCCTATTGGTACCATGATCCCTTGTTAAGTGATGAATAATAATTCTATAGAAGTCCTGGGATCAAACTCCCTTCCTTGCAAAATAAGGATCAAGTGAATGGATTTTTATCGAGCCTCTGTGCTCCCGCACTGTTGAACCTATACATGTCCATTGACGTTTTTTGGGGTACTTGTCACCTTAGTAAAAAAAAACAAAACAAAACAAACTATAACTGATAAACATGTCGACTGTCGAGCTGTTGGAGCCAACTGCCAATGCAATTGCTGCAAGTGGTCGAGCATAAGACACGATAATGTACTCCTTTGGACGGATTTAGAAAATTTAACTTTATAAAATTGATTCAAAATCACCGAAAAAAGTTCATCAAAAAACAACAAAGAATGAGCTACGACGATATTTCAAGCCCCAAATAAATTAATGAAGGCTTTACTATCATGCTTGTTGAATTAGAAGCCTTTTAAAACAGGGACAACATGAGTGGGGAAGGAAAGTCCCTTGACTTGTGATGAATATATCCATGAAGTTGTCCATTAATGAGAAAATTAGCTTGTTTTTCATAACATAAAAGGTTCAATAATTAGAGAAATTAATATTAGCTATCCTATCATTCCTATGACCTACTCTACTAGAAAGTGATGACCCTTTATGAGATGCCCGTGACTTTCCACATGTGATCCTTAAGTTGCAATTCAGGTTTGATTTGATATGATCCCAATGAACCCAATCACATCCATGACCATAACCACATGTGAACCATGGAAACCTAGTCATGACTCATGGGACCAGACCTCTTTCACCTATCTCAATCATGCAAATGCAACTCACAACACCACCTTCAAAACATAAAACCCTTTTAAGTTTAGGCCTGTCCAAGAAGATGCCACTTAATCATCCACTACATTCCCTTTTCTTTATTGGGCAAATAGTATATATCACTTGTATTTGGCCATGTTTTCTATCGTCTTCTATACACGTTTTTTTAATTTCATCCTTGATATGCTTGTCTCTGTCATTACATTTCTTAGATTATATTCCAACTTTTTAGAACCAAGTTCTATTAAGATAATAAAAAAGATAAGATTACATGGTAACCATAGTGTTTTGGCCGAAAAGAGTCTCCCAAACTAGCTTCCTCATGCTCTAGCCTCACTTGTACCACCCTGGTCGTGCTATGGCCTCTGGGAAAATAGGCATCCCGACCCCTGTCCAATCGAATTTGGGGCATGGTCACCAAAATGTTTTAATGATAAATGATGTGTTTTCAAGATATTGATTTCCTCACTTTGTCTTGGTTTAATGCAGTTAACATGCCCGAGTCAAGTTGGAGGCCACAGAGATCCTTGTGAAAAAAAGTCTAACTTTGACAACAAAAGCTTAGAGCCTAGTAGTAAGGGCACGTCCAGTGATGTCTAAATGACGCATGGATAAGTAGACGGAGAGGATTCGGGACAATCAACGCTGACACTCCTTTTATTTAAACATTGTACCCATCTGCCCTTTCTCATGTTTGTAATTTATCTTTATCATTAAATAAGATGTGGCTTATCCGCCTCATTCAAAAATAAAAATTCTTGTTAATTAAATTTTGAGTTTTCAATTCATTCTAACATACATTTTATGGGCAAAATGATAAATTTTGGTTTACCTTTTGTATCATTAATCATTTTTACTACCATTAACAACAATTCTACTCTTACATGAGAAAAACAGGGACAATACAGAGTTCACAAGATAATCTATCTTCTTCCCTTGTGTTTTGTTATATAAAGAAGATTCTGTGATGCTTTGCTGAGTAGCTGAGAGACATGCTTCACTAATACTGTAATACAATAGCAAATTGCTAATAAGAATCAATGGACAATCTGGCAGCTATGTTAGTTTGTCAGATTGAAAGAAATATAATTTTATGGCAATAAACATGAAAGAAAAATATGGATTATCAAAGCATAAGTCCACTTCATTTTGGTTCATCAGTGATCACAGATTAGTCTTAAAAAAGAGATTGCAGGCTGGTGCTGTCAGAGATATCAATCGTAGATGCATACTAACAAACATATGGGAGCATGTGGTGCAGGTGACTGACTTTGAGGAGACAGTACTCTTTGTTTGCACCAAGTATATTTTTTTATATCTAAAACTTTTGTGGAAGGCAATAAAATTTATAATGACTAAAAACATTTGTAAATTTTGGTTTAGCAGACTTGATAGATTTTATTAAGATGTACATCCAAATCATGGATTTTTAAATAAAGTGAAGAAATTTTAATTTAATAAAGCAAATAAGTTTTGTTTATAAAAGTTAATAAAAAAACATCTTTAGAGGCATCCTCGCTTTGGGGTTGCGGTGGGTCCACTTTGACGAATGTCAGACACCTTTAACAAGGGACTCCATTGTCACTAATTTTATTCGCTTGGTCATGTTTGTTGCATCAAATTAGGAGAGAAAAAAGAAATTAATATTTCAAATCAGTTTTGTAAATACATTGTTTATCTTAAAACATTTTTTGTTCCTCTTAAACTAGAGTTCACAACATGGCCATTGCAGCTAAATCTCAGCCTATTGTTAAGTTTTATCTACTTAAATGGTGTGAGAATGGGGACCGATATATCTTGCATTGGGTCATTTTCTTGAGCTAAAGGTGGTTACAAAAATGGCCTCATACCCCATTGGTGTGTAGGTATAGTATTAGCAGGCGGTTAACAGAATTTGTTCTCGTTAATTTCACAGAGGAAGAAACTAATCAAGGTCCCTCTCCATTGTTACCTTGTCAAGTTATCCTTGGTGAGGACCTTGTTGTCCCATGTTAGCAAGGTGAAAACTTAATCTTCAATAAGCAAGGTGCTTCTGGGAGGACCTAAAGATGGTACTCCTAATACCCTTATTAGGTAGAAAGCGACAAAGCGAGCTTATAGTGAATCGTTGAGTGGGGGTTAATTTCCATATTCTACAATTGGTAGAAGGGAATTCATGCTCTCTACGAGTTGTTGGTAAGACTTCTCTTTACCATCCATAGTTGTTCTGCATAAGGAGAGCCCCTTATAAGGTGTTCCTATGGCATTGATACCATGTTAGTTTGTTTGTTTGTTTTGTTTTATTTTGTTTTGTTTTGTTTTTTTTTTTTTTTGGATAAAGCGGATGAACCACGTTTTATTTATGATAAATGATAATAAAAGTAGGTTACATGACACAAATCTCAATCAAGAGATACAAATACATCATTTATTTTAGCCTTTCTCCTGACCGAGATGGTATCACTGTGTCCCGTTTCATGGCCTTCCTTGATCAGTTGGTGGATCATCCTCGAAGGCGTCCCTGCCCTCACCATGTTGGCCCGGTGAGTCAGTTGGAATTCCAGAGTGCGCTTGACTAGACTTGTTGCTGCCTCCAACTTCAGTCGCTTGGCAATTAGAGTTGCATCCAACCAAGAGAGTATAAGGAAAGAAATATTGTGAATAATTCTTAAGTAAACGCGTTGTTTATCTTGGAAGTATCGCCTATTCCTTTCACACAAAATACTCCATGTAATTACCATAACGATGAGGTCTCATCCCCCTCATAGGGTTTGTTCCACCCTACGAGAGATGGCCTTAGCCCCCCATAGGACACCCGGTTTATTCACCTCTGTACGTTCGTATCCCGAACACGTTCTTATAGTAGCTCCATATACGCGTGACATAAGGGCATAAGATGATCAGGTGGTGAACCGATTCATCCTCATTTTCGAATAGATAGTATCTGGTTCGGTCTCCTCGCCATTTTCTTTTATGTAAATTATCAAGTGTGAGGATCCGATCTTTCTTTACCAACTATGCGAAAAGTTTAATCTTCAGAGGACATGGTTGTTTTCAGAATTTGCTCCCCAAGTCACACCTAATTCCTCCATCTGATCTGAATTGATACAAAGGTTTAACAGAGAAGACTCTGTTTGTTGTGAGGGTCCATTCCCTTGCATCCGGAGTATCCGAATTTGTGTTGCTTAGCGCCAATTTTATAAGTTGTAGACTTTATGCATTGTAGATTGTTAGGGGCCCTGGTTTGATCAGCGACTGGCCTCTTTGTAGTCTGCGTCTTGCTTCCTGGATAGTCAGGTGTCTTGACATGGATAACTCATACAACACGTGAAAGACGTAACGTGGCGAGTGCCCTTCCCACCAATGATCCAACCATAAATTCGTAGAATGTTCGACTCCAGGAATGGTTTGCATATTTGTAATTACCGGGGAGGGGGGGGGGGGTTCCCGGCATATCCCTTTCCAGACGAAGCCCTCCATGGGGCTTGTTTGAAGGGGTTAATGTATCCTCGCATGCGTAGACTTCTTAGAATATCTTTTGGCATAGGTCCGCACTTTCTGTGAGGATCCTCCACCACCATTTTCCCAGTAGCACTCCATTGAAATTTCTGAGGTTTATGATCCCCCATCCTCCATTTTCCTTGGGTCTACACAGTCTTTCCTAGTGGACTAGGTGGTAGCCCCGTGATTCTTTGTCCACCTCTCTCCATAAGAAGTCCTTCCTAATAGAGTCTATTTTTTTTATTACATACTCAGGGAGCCAATATGCCTTCACCTAATGGATCGTTATTGTAGATATGACAAAGTTTAGTAAGGTAAGTCTTCCTCCCAGTAATAATAATTTTCCTCTCAAGGATTCCAACCTTCCCCTAATCTTCTCTATCAGTGAGTTCTAGTCCTCCTTTTTGGGCCTACCGCCCGATAGTTAGTTATCACCGTTGTTTTGTGTTGATTGATCTCCTACCAAAAGAAGGCTATGTAATATATGAAACAAACATCAAGAAGAAAATAAGTTATGATCGCAACATATCAAATTATATATAGGAAAAACATTAAGAAAAAATTATATTAAAAAATCCTCTCCAATGTATCATAATGGTTAATTTGACCAAATGATGTAAGATGTTTGATTTATATATGACTTATATGTAATCATGTGAAATATTTTTTTTATAAATTTAACTCAAAGATATATTTTTGTTTTTTAAAAAAAATAGATAAATCACATTTTATACAACCAAGTTCCATTTGGTATCTTAGTTGCATTGTCGGTCATCTTAAGGACAACTTTAGTGGTTGAGATATACAAGAGCTCAATGCCCATGCCACCTCATCAACCCATTAACCTCATCTCCATTAACTTTTCTCCTATAATGGTTGAACTATCCATTATACTATGATATGGGACCCACTTCATATGATTCACCATTTCATTTTTTATAATAAATATTTCATTAAAATGTATTTATCGCACAAAAATATTTTAATATTAAATATTTCATAAATAAAAATACATGGAAGGAAAATTACATGGAAATAAAATATTTAAATATTTCAATAATAAAAATACATGGAAGGAAAATTACATTGAAATAAAAGTAGAATGCACTAAAAATACAAGAGATAAATACTAAAAATTATATTTGGATTTAATCACATTACACATCAGACAATGATTCTCAAGTTGTTCAGTATTCATGTGGCTAGTATCCATGGTGAGAATTTGATGATCAGCAACCATTTCAAAAGATGTCTTCAAACTCCGCACTTTGGCTAATTTTTCTTTTCTCCATTCTTGTAATTCAGGCCATTTTTCTTCAAATTCTTCATCCACATTTTTATCGGTGACGCTTGACTTCCCTTTTCTCTTCACCTTCGCCTTTGCTTTTGACGCTTTCTGACCGATGGGGCGAACTTCACACTCACTGTCATCTATATCGAGACTTATATTTGCATTTGATGAAGATGTGTAGCCACCACTTTCATTGATCTTTGTTTTCTTTGAAGACCTTGGAAGAGGAGTGTTTGCTTTCCATTTTGGATCATCTTTTACATCACCCAAACATGCTCATGGCAAAAATGTTTTCTACGATTTTGATAATATAGAGTACAAGCATGTTCCTTCAACTGATCATCACTCCATCCGCTATGGTGCTCTCTTTCCAATTTGTTGTATACCTGGTTGAATTCATTAACAATTGGAAGCATCCAGTACCAATGTTGTTTACAACTAGTTTGTTTTCTTCTCGGACCAGATTTTCGATTTCCATTGAAGTAGTCAGTTACTCGTTTCCAAAACGTCCTATCATTCTGGCCAGTACCCATAATGCTATCAGTTGAAATTGTAAGTCATGCACTCACAAGCATTTTATCAACTTCTATACTCCACGGTTGACGTTTTTTCTGCTTGATTTTGGACATTTGGAAGAAAGTATGGATGATTTTGTGGAGGTAGATATTGAAAATTTTGCATATTTGGTGGGGAAAAAAAATAGGGAGAATTTTGCGAATTTTGTTGAGTATGAAAATTTGGATCTTGTGAAGATGAGGAAGCATTTCTATCCATAAGTGAGAGATTGAAAGAGAGTGAAGAAGAAGTGGAAGAAAAAAAATCAAGAAGTGGTGGAAGAATGAAAGAATGTAGATGTATTTATAGAAATATAAAAATTAAAATAATAAATAAATACATATATGACCGTTGTTGCAATGCAACGGTCAATTAATCAATTAATATGATTTTTTTAAAAAAATAACACAAGTATGTAACGGTCATTATTTTTAAAAAAATATATTTTTTTTAAAAAATGATGAGCGGCCCCACCATGGAGCGCTCAATCCTCACCGAGCACCTCTAATGGCATGGTGAATTCATTGAGCGCAAGAGCTCAATGAATTCACCATTAAAGTTGCTCTAATTCGCTTCCTTTCTTGAGCAATCATTGTTAAAGGCCCCGTCACCCTGATGTAAGCCTTCATGAGAGAACTCCAGGTTTCGTTTCACTAAGCTTTAAGCCACCTCTGGCCTCTAACATTTAGACAAGAGAGCTACATCAAATCAATATAATATAAGAAAAATGATATCATAAATAAATTTTAAGAAAACACATTATTTACCTTGAAAACAGAAAACAACATAAGTTTTGTTCTCCCTATATGCTTCATATGGACAAAATTTCTAAAGTACGTTAATAATATCATTATATCTGTGAAGTTTATTAGACGGGGCTAGTCATGAAATAATGATATTTTACAGGGATGTAAATGCAAAAGAAAATCATATAAATTAACAATTACAAGGTCTCTCTTCAGTCTTCACTAACCATCCTTTAATGGCGACATAGCTCGGCCATGCCCTGCAAAGAGAACAACATAAGAATAAGCTTGAAGATGGCAACGGCGGCGATGAAAAGATCGGTGAAGCAGCTGCACTTCGGAGGATCCGATGAGAAGGCTGCGGCGGCAGCGGAGATCAAGAGGTTTGCCGGAAGCGATCTTCGCACCAGGAGATCACTGGCGGAGCTCGGAGTGATTCCGCCGCTGGTCTCCATGCTCCTCGATTCATCTGCAGAGAGTATCGGCCGGAGGATCGCCATAGAAGCTCTCCTCGAGCTCGCCAATGGCACATTCACGTGAGTATAATTCAACTCCTCATTCCCTCCTTCGAGCTCCTGTCGATTCATTACTGGCCGCCATTGATGATCCTCTCCTCCATCTGCTTTCTTCTCCTTTTCTGGACCTTGCGTTTAAACCCATATGAAATTTGTTTTTACTTCTAGGTCCTTCAAGATAAGAATACACATTTTTTTTAGATTTTTAGTTTTTTTAATCAAGTTTTAATGTTGGGTTCTTTTGTTTATGTCTACTGAAAAAAAAAACCCAAATTGTTGCATATATAATCCTCCACTAACCTAACCTTGTTTTACTCTTCATCATTAGTTAAAAATTACAATATTTTGGCATTTTTATCTTTGTTGCATATATCCCTTGAATTAGAATTATTATCTTCTTCTTTACATCCAGTTACAAAATTCTAGTTCAAGGGGTTGGGGTGTGTAGGAAATTAAAATATTCGTAGGGGTACATGTGCAAAAGAACCCAAAATAATAGGTAAGATAAAGAGATGAAAATGGATGATTGAGCAGTTAGGGAGACACAAGGACTTCACAAGCTTGGCCACTTTATCATGAGATGACAACCAAGTTGATATTCATTTCAGCCACCATATGTTCTGTCACTGTTCCCTGGTAGACCCACACACTCATCATGGAAGTTAACAAGTCATGTTAAGGTTAAACAAACAAATCCTCTTGTTCTTGCATTCTCAATTTGCTACTTGACTTGATTTAATCAACCTTTTTTTATTTAAGATTTAGTCAACTTTATCAATGGCCTCTTGGCCTACCAGGAGTTCCTTGTGTAAGTTTTTGGGATAATCCTCGATTTGAGCACCTCCAGTGATCATGAGTGAGAACGCGATCTTGCGTCAGTGCCGCGTTGTCTCACGACTTTCAAGAGGCACTTGTCGCTTTTGTCAGAAAAAAAGATTAGTCAACTTTGTTCTGGCAGAATTTGGTGCATTCTCACAATCACTGATAATTCCTTTGTCAAGCATTTGACAATGGCTTCCATCCACTTGTGATTTCTCAACCTGAACAGTTTGTTAGGCCTATGACCACACTTCCAATGTCAAAGATGACAAATTGGATTACTTCACTGCTTACACTGCATTTTTTGTTTGGTTGTATTGAAAATGTCTTGTTAATTTGCAACAGATTTGTTTGTCATATGCTATGTATTGTCATTCTGTTTTTCTGATTCATTAATTTATTCTCAGTATCAAAACTGTAATTAAGCATGTTCTCCAATCTTGTTTTAGAGAGCCAAAGAAGCCATTGGCTTTTCTATGATATAGATTGAATGGATGACAAAGTAAATTCAATAAATTGAAGGAATTATCTTATGAAATTGTCTGTTTTTCTGCTAGTGCGCTTCTTATGAGGTTGTGCATTATATTTCTTTTCAGAAACAAGGCACTTGTGGTTGAATCAGGACTGGTGGCAAAGCTTCCACTGATCCTCAACACTCTGGACTCTTCAACACAAGAAGAACTAGCCACTCTCCTCTTATCCATCTCATCTCTTGCCAAAACTCAATTCTCCATTCCACCACATGAGATCCTCCCTTTCTTGATCAACATTCTGAATGATCATGATGCTGGAGATGAAATAAAGGTTAAATGCCTGGCAACCCTCTACAACCTCTCAACAAAGATAGAGACCACCAAACTTATTGTATCAAGCGGTCTTGTCCATGGTCTCTTGTCATTCTCACTAAACCGAAGAACCTCCACAGAAGCTCTTGCAACTCTAGCCAACCTGGTGCTTAGTTCAGTAGGCAAGAAAGCCATTGAAGAGGACTCCATGGTCCCCGAAGTCTTTATCGAGATCCTGGCATGGGAGGGAATGCCTCAAAGCCAAGAGCTTGTGGCCTATATATTGATGGTCATTGCTCATCAAAGCATGAAACTAAGGAAAAAAATGATAGCACTAGGAATAGTGCCATTACTTCTTGAGGTGGCTTTGTTAGGCAGCCCCCTAGCACAGAAAAGATCACTCAAGATGCTGCAGTGGTTCAAAGACGAGAGACAAGCGAAATTGGGAGCACATTCCGGGCCACAATCTGAAATCTTCGGCATTTCTAATGTTTTGCCATTGAAGGAAGAAAGAAGGGAAGAATGTAAGAGAGCAATCAGGAAGATGGTGAAGCAAAGTCTTGATCAGAATTTAGAGTCAATCATGAGAAGAGCTAATGTATCAGAAGGTGGTTCAAGGATCAAGGCTTTGGTATTCAACTCTAGCTCAAAGAGTTTGCCTTACTGAACTTCCATCTGTGCATCAATGTATTTTTTTGGTTTCTCTGAATGTCTTGTGAATCACAGTGTATGTGAGCACAATAGACTTGTAAATTGTAAGGAAAGGATGATTGCATTCTGGATGTTGTTCAATGTTATTCTTTTATTTTATTTTGGTAAATGTGGACAAGCCAGCCTTAGATGTGATTCGAATCCGTCGCCCTCTCTTTTATGACATCAACTATCCAATCTTTTAGCACTTAATCATTCTTGTTAGTTATGGTGTACGGGTTCTAATGCTATGTTATATGAGCTCGATTAAGATCGATGTTTCTTTATGATAGGGGTAAAAGTGGTAAGGCACGTGACATCCATCCAGACACACGCATTGTGGGGATCACAGATGATCCTTCTCGTCAGATCTCGAGGCATTCCCCCTCGGGTCCAGGGCATAATCACCTTCGAAACCCTAACCATTTGGTCTCTTCAGATTTAAACCACCATACCCCTTCCAAGATCCGGCCTCCACGGATCCACCGAATCGGAAGACGAGGAAGCGTCACACTGAATCGTTGCCCCTCCTCAGGTCCAAGCCATCTCGAACCGAGCTGATGACAGAAGAGCCTCCCACCAGCAGCTACCCATCAGATTCAGAGCCCCCTAGCGCACTACCCAGCCACGAAAGTTTCGAGAAGCTTCTAGAAGGATAAACGGTTAAAGCCAAATTAGAACCGTCTTGAGCTGCAAGACAGGAAGTGGCCTGAGCTGCAAGTACAATAGTGGCTCGAGCCAAAGATGATGGATTAGGCCACAAGCAGCTCAAACTTAGAGCCCAAGCTCCCTCCAGTCTATAAAAGAAAAGGGATACTTTACTAAGAGGGGATCCTCTCCGGACGGCGAAGCCCTACCATATTGAAAAGCTAGACCCCTCCCTCTTCACCATGTATTCCAGCTTCAAAGCTTCACCCCTATCCCTTCTTCTTCCCCATTGTACTGAAGAATGAATAGTGGATTCAATTTTCACCGTTAGAATAAAATAACTAATTACAACAACTACCTAGAATGACATATTTTAAACCATGTTGTGGTGGTCACATTGTATAGCGGTGGTTGTTAAAACAAGGGTAAATTATTTAAATAGTCACTCAATTATTCGGGTGCTTCTATTTGAGTCACCAAATTATAAAAAATTTCAATTGGGTACAACAACTTTAAAATCACGTCCAATTAAGTCACCCATGCTTACACTGTTAATGGCAGGATGATGTGGCATGACACATGGTGCACAGTATGCCATGTCAGCCATGCCATATGGCCAAGTAGTTTTGGGTAAATTATTTAAATAGTTACCTAATTATTCAAGTACTTCTATTTGGGGTACCCCAACTTTAGAATCACATTAAATTGAGTTACTCATACTAACACCGATGGGATGACGTGCATGACATGTGGTGCACAGTATACTCCACGGCCCACGTGGCCATATATATACTGGAGTTGCTATAAATAAGCTCTTAGGTTCTAAATGACTTCACCTTCACAACCATAAAAACCAAAACTAACAACAACCAAACCCTAACGAGCAAGGGATCAATCTTCACATGAGCATTTTTCTAGGGGAGAGAATCAATGGCGGCGTGCGATTCCAGTAACTTTACCCAGATCACCTTCAGCTTCTTGGGGTCATCTCGATGGTGCTCATTAGAGTAGAGAATCAGTAACGGCGTGTGATTCCAGTGACTTTACTCGGATCATCTTCGACTTGTTGGCGTTGAAGGAGTAGAGAATGCACCCATGGATTAGGGATTAATGGCCTTCGGGAAAGGAAAGGGGATTAGGGATTAATTGGAGGAGATTAGGGATTTAAAACACAACATGGGAGAGAAGGATGATCTGGGTAAAGTCACTAGAATCACACACCACCATTGATTCTCTCCCCCAGAACAATGCTAATGTGAAGATGGATCCCTTGCTCATTAGGGTTTGGTTATTCTTAGTTTTTGTTTTTGTGGTTGTGAAGGTGAAGTCATTTATGACCTAAGAGCTTGTTTACAACCACTTTAGTGTATATGACCACATGGCATTCTTTGACTGATGTCGCGGCGCCACGTGCCATGCCACATCATCCCACCGTTAACGATGTTAGGCTGGGTAACTCAATTGAACGTGATTTTAAAATTGGGTACCCAATTGAATTTTTTTATAATTCGGTGACTCAAATAGGAGTACCCAAATAGTTGGATGACTACTTAAACAATTTACCCCAAATGTACTTGGCCACGTGGTATGGCTGACGTGGTGTACTGTGCACCATGTGTCATGTCACGTCATCGCACTGTTAACGATGTTTCCATGGGTGACTTAATTGAATATGATTCTAATGTTGGGGTACCCAATTAAAATTTTTTATAATTCTGTGACTCAAATAGGAGTACCCGAATAATTGAGTGACTATTTAAATAATTTACCCTTAAAACAATCTATTTGTGTTGGCTTTTTCAGAAAAACATAAGTTGTAAAAAAAATTGAAAAAACATTTTTTTTCTTCAGAAACTAGTGATTTGTAGCTTCTTAAAAAAAGAAGAAGTTATTATGTAGAAGTTATTTTTAAAAAATATTAATTTCTAAAACACAATTCAAATCTTTTCAAAGCTATTTTGAAAGTATCAATTATCAAAACACCTTTTATTATTATTATAATTATTTATTTTTATTTATTATTATTATTATAAAACTACTTCTAGATCAATTTATTCAAACATAAAAAAATAACAAAAATGTTTAATTTATTCTTGAAAAATACTTTTTTCAAAAGTACTTCTATGAATTTTTTTTTTTAAAAAAGTTTTTTTGATGAGCCAAACAGGCCTTAAACTTTCTAACAATCAAATCCAAAAATGGTCGGGTCTAACCAGCTTACCATACCTGACTAAGTCCAAAATCCAAACCAATAATATGGTTGAATGGTTCTGGTTGGCCGGGCTTACATAAGGCTTAAATATTCCGAAGGGACAGCAGAACGAGACTCATCCCAACATCGCCCAACATCGCCCTCACAGTCCACGGGGATGCGGCGCTTCTCTCGTTTGTGAGTTCTTTTTTTTTTCAGTCATTTACCGTCGCATCTATTCTATAAATTTGTAGTTTTGATTTCTCAGCTCCATTGTACTTCTCTCCATTTCCTGAAAAAGCTGATTTTCTTTAACATTTTGTTTAGAATTTAACTTGAAATACATGCCAAACTTTCAATGCAAGTATGATTAATGCTATGATTCGATAAAATCTGTAGATTATACAAGCTAGAAGATGTCAATGTTTGGTTGTTTATGAGAACCCTTTGTTGAAGAGCTTGAGCATTTCTTATTTAGATTCTTCATTTGTTTGGATTTGTTGTTCTAGAAAGGTGAGAGTTGTTGATGTTGTTGTTGTTGTTTTTTGTTTTTTTTTTGTTTTCTTTTTTCTTCTTGTTTTTGTTGTGGCGGTAGTGGATGTTTTGGTTAGAATTTAATTCGAAATTCATGCCAAGCTTACAATGCCAGTATAATTTTTGCTATAATTTGATGACATTTTTAAGACATACAAGCTCAAAGGTGTCAATGCTTGGTTGTTCAAGGGAAATCTGTTGAAAGGTTTGATAAGTTCTTCTTTGGATTCTTCATTTTGTTTGGATTTATTTCTAATGTGGAACATGGATGCGGCTGAATTTTTAGAAATCTGAACTTAAATTAGATTTCACCTTTACTCACCATTCTTTATAGTATTAAACTTGCTGAATATTTGTACACTGCGCCATATGTTTTTTCTTGCCCTTTTGCCTGCTTTTAGTAACAATAGCTTGACAATCCATAGTTCTGCTGTGAAATACTTGATGATGGTCTTGGCCTCTGCCATGCATTTCTTATTCAGGTGAAATTTACATGAGATTTTAATGAGTTTGCTGGCAATTGTATATGGAGTGTGTCTATGTCTATGGAGGATTTAGGATCTTCCATTTTACAGCCTCTCTTCTTGTATTGTATATGACAAAAAGAAACATAAGATGAAAGTTGTGACATGTTTGCTGATCGAAAAATTCTGTAACCCTTGATGTTACGATACTAATTTGCAAAAAATAAAATGAAAGAAAAGGGATGGTTGGAAATCGAAGGATTTGGATTTGGATTTGGATGGAACCGAAATGGAGTAGGACATATTCATCATACCTCTGTAGTCATGTTCATATCCCTTAGGCGTATTGATCATTTGAGGTAATAGTATGTTTTGATTGTTAGCTAGAGGCAGTTTGATGAGTTCGTATGGGTAAGAAAATTGATACCATATGAAGTCCCATCTTTGTTTAATTTGTTGGTGATCACTCAATGGTTCTTCCTTTTTCTTGTAATAGTGTGCAGATCTGCTACTTGTTCTTATGCCCCTTTTCATGTCAGGATTTCAGTTCAATATCCAACATTCAAGTATGTCTTCAACAAGTCTTTAGTATCCATTCTTACCTGTGCAATGGATTGCACTCATTTTCAACAAGCACTGGTGAGGACAAAGTTTCGGATACTTTCTCTAAAGAATGCATCTCAATCATACATCTCTGCTCAAGCTTTTCCAAGATTGCACATACGTGGAAAGTTGCAACTCATGGTAGATGCAGACTTGAATAAAATCAGTCATCTGAATTCTCATCGGGGATCATGCGTAAAGTGTATTGAGAATGATAATGCTTCATCAGTAAAGAGCAGCAATTATGACCATAAAGACTTGGTTGAAGGCCATATGGAGGTAGCGGCAAATTTTGCAAAACCCCCCAAAACTATATCTGCTAAGGAAATCCAAAGGAGGCAGAAGATTGGTCTGGCAAACAAAGGTAGAACACCATGGAACAAGGGAAGGAAACACAGTGAAGGTAACTGGTATTGCATCACTGGCTGACTATTCTCCGAGTCTCAATGTGATAATATTGTTCTCATACCATCTTTTTGAATTTTAGAGACCGAGAACGCATCAAGAAGAAAACTATAGAGGCCCTGAGAGATCCCAAGGTGATGTCATGTAAGAATCAATGTTATTTTGTGGGTTCTATCAATTCCTTATTTCACTCTGTCTTGTATTTATTTTTCTTTTGGCAATGCAGATCAGGAAGAAGATGTCAGAATACCCCCATTCTCATAGGTATCTAGCAAAACTGATTCTTTTTATGCTTTGCCATAGTATCTCTCTTTGTTGCCAAAATCATGTCCAAGTTTTCTTCAAATCTCTTGAGTTGCTAAGTGTCATCAAATGAAGATTCTTGGAATTGTTTGTTTGTTCCAGTGAACAGAGCAAGGCAAGAATAAGCTTGGGTTTAAAAAAGATTTGGGAAAAGCGCTTACAGTTTAGAAAATCACAAGAGAAATGTTATTTCTCATGGGCAAAAAGTATTGCAGAAGCAGCAAAAGAAGGTGGTTATGATCAAGAGCAATTAGACTGGGATAGCTATGAGAAAATGAAGGTGGATATAGAGCATCAGCTCCTTCAACAAAGAGCGGACAAGGCAAGAGCCAAGGAAATTGCAAAACTAAGAGCAGAAAGAGCTGCAATGATTAGGGCGGAAAAACTCGCCAAGCGGAAGGAAGAGAAGGCAAAAACTATACAAGTGAAGGCATTGGCACATGATAAGCCAGTTCAGAAGAAAAAGAAGACTGTTGTTTCAAAGGCTTTAAAACTGAAGGCAACATTAACAAAGGTAAATAAATCTCATCATATATTAGACAATATACATGCATCTGATGTTTTAAACAGCATCAAATTGTTAATATTAAGCACTGGCAGGAGCTGAATGAAGGATTCATATTCATGAGTTGAGCTTTGATGCAAAACTGTAGCACCATTATTTGCATTTCTAAAGCTAAATGTCATTTAGGGTCGTCTCAATTAATGGCATTAGATGTAAAGAGCTCAAGATTTCATGTGATCTGTTTGTTTTATGGGCATAATCAATAATACCTGTAGATCTCCAAGTCCAAAGATTCATTTAATGTGTTTATGCTCATCACTGATGTAATGTTTTTATTCGTAGTTCCATCACCGGAAGAAGCAGTTGGATGGTTCGACCAGTTTCGAATTGAGAAGATAAATGAGCCCCGGCCAGTATTCGAAAAATGGGATATGGAGCTAATCATGAAGGAGAATATGCGCAGAAGAGTTTCACTTGCTGATCAAATTCAAGCTGTGAAGAGCACAAAACCAAACTTTTGAAAAATCACTTTCCAAAAGAAACTCAACAACTTTCCTGATAAGTAATGAGCAGCATTTTCTCTTTACTCGCAAATCCTGTCTAATTTGTGTTTTTTTTTTCAAGGAGAAAAACCACTTTGTACTTGTTGAAAACTTGTGACTCAACCTGTGAATGAAGAAACTTTGAAGAAGCTTGACCCTGTACTTCTCTAATACTTGTAATACTTCTGCATGCGCTGTTTTTGAGGTTGAGTACAAGCAAATTTCTTGGTGATAAGGCCTTATATTTCCTCTCTCACTCACAAGACAAGTTTTCATTCTTGTATAATTAGTGTAAAAGTCCTACCAACATCATTGAGGAAATCAAAACCCCACCATATTCATCTACTTTGCAACGGTACTGCGTCCATGTCATTTGCCAGATCAGGATATAGATAAATATGTTTTATCTTTCCATCTCTCACATCAAACAAGAAACATTTCAACATCTCACTTATAAAACTCTCAGCATGATATTTTCTTCCATCTTAAATCACACGCATTATCATTTATTTCAGAGATTTCCACAAGAGTTACAGGAAATAAGACATTTCCAATACTGTGAATTCCAAGCCATGCACAACAGGACCATAATGATTCATATGCAACTCCTTTCTTTTTTCTTTGATCTAAATACATCACAAACTCAGAAAACTAGTGGTCCTCATAGACGTTTTAGATGGTCCACCTACCTTGATCATGCTGTTGTTTAATAAATTACAAACACTTATATGGGTCTTGATATATACTGTACTGATCTATCTATCTATAAATATTTACACTTTTTTTTTTGGGTAAATGACATGGATCACCACTACCAACAACCTCTTGGCCTATTAGTACTAAGTACTTTGTGAAGAGCTTTGTTAATTGGGATAATTTCTGATTCGAACCCTCGTGACTATAAGATAAGGGCATACGTGCACGGTTGCGGCATTGTCCGCTTTTTATTGGGAGGTGCTTGTTATTTTTGTCAAAAAAAAAACAAAAAAAAACAAAAAAAACATGGATCACCAGTACATATTGAGAGGACTTGGGCCCCACCTTTGGTGAACCAACTAAGACTGAACTTTTTAACAAGTCCTGACCAGAGTTGCAAGTTAGAGAGATGGATACCCCCAACCCCACCAACTATGACCCTGGCTGCTGGTCAAGATTTCAGTTCATCAGAAAAACGTGCAAACCCTAACAAAGAATCAATGTACATCATACATTTTTTCACCGTTTGTAGTGTCTAATATAGAGAAGCAATTGTGGGGCAGACTAACAAAGAACCAAGGCGTAAAATTAGGCAAAACAAGTCAAGCTCTCTCAAAATACTATATTTGCATGAAGTTCTCTAATAGCAGTGATGTTTGGTGTGTTAGCTCATCTCCTCCTCCTTTTTCTTCTAGCTCATCAAACCTTCCTTTCATCTTTTTCTTCTTCTTCTTCTTCTCCTATTCCTTTCTATCTTAATACACACACCTCACTGCGCCTCTTCCTTCATGGAGCCACCAGTGAGCTCACCGGAAATCGGTGGCCGGAGAACCAGATATCAAATCAAAACAAAGTCACTGTCTTACAGTTTGCCAGCCAACTCTGGTAGCTCTATTTGGAATTGCAATGGTTTTCATCAAACTCCATCGAGACCCATTCTCAGAGATGTGAGCTGCGAGGCGAGACCCGGCGAGCTTCTCGCCATTGTAGGTCCTAGTGGTGCAGGTAAGACAACTCTACTATCAGTACTTGCAGGAGTTATACACCCAAATAGAGATCTCGGGCGAGATCTTGATCAATGGCTTTCATATGGATGTCTCAAAGTTCCGGCGAGTCTCCGGCTATGTCTCTCAAGAAGACACACTCTTTCCTCTACTGACTGTCAAGGAGTCCCTCCTATACAGTGCTCGCCTGAGACTCGGCCTCAAGGAATTTGATTCCATGGCTCTGGTGCATGACTTGCTTAAGAACTTGGGGCTTGACCACGTCGCCGAGACGAGGATTGGCAGCCAAGGTGGTGCCGGTATCTCTGGCGGAGAGAAACGGCGAGTGTCTATCGGCATCGAATTAGTACACAACCCTTCTGTTCTCCTTCTTGACGAGCCAACCTCCGGCCTTGACTCAGTTTCAGCTCTTCATATCATCGGCATACTCAAATCCATGGCAGTGATTCAATGCAAGACCATCGTTCTCACAATCCATCAACCCGGTTTTCGAATTCTTGAACTCATTGACAAGCTTTTGCTGATCTCCGGTGGCATTGTCCGGCACCAAGGCTCAGTAGAGATGCTCGAGAAGCGGCTCATTGATGCCGGTCACTACATTCCTCACCATGTAAACGTGCTGGAGTTTGCCATGGATTCTTTACCCATGTCTTCTTTATCATCAGATCACTGCTCAAGAAATCCTCAAGAACAACAACAGATAAAAGCCAAAGACAACCGAATCCTCTACCCCAACTCACGTTGCAGAGAAACTACCATTCTCGCCGAGAGGTTCTTCAAGAACATCTTGAGAACAAGGCAGCTCTTCACTGCCAGAATGATCCAGTCGGCCATCGTCGGCCTATGCCTCCGGCACCATCTTCATGAACGTGCACAACCTGCAAGCGAGAGTCGGCTTCTTCGCCTTCAGCCTCACCTTCATTCTCTCCTCCACAACTGAAGGTCTCCCCATCTTCTTGCAAGAGAGGAGAATTCTCATGCAGGAGACCTCAAGAGGAGCTTATAGAGTCTCTTCTTATGTCGCGGCAAATGCTCTGGTTTTCCTTCCATTCTTACTCACAGTTGCACTTCTATACTCCATTCCCGTTTACTGGTTGGTTGGTCTCAGAAGGGAAATGGACTGTTTCCTCTACTTCTCTCTGGTGGTCTGGATGGTGATGCTCATGGCCAACTCCTTCGTGGCATTCTTCAGTGCTCTCGTTCCCAACTTCATCATGGGGAACTCACTAATCGCTGGATTCATGGGCTCTTTCTTCCTCTTCTCAGGCTACTTCATCTCAAGAGACAGCATTCCCAAGTACTGGATATTCATGCACTACCTGAGCTTGTTCAAGTACCCTTTTGAGGCCTTTCTGATAAACGAGTACGGCGGCGCCGTCGGCAGGAGAGAGTGCATGGTGTTTCAGGGAGGAGTGTGTGCTCTTGATGGAAGTATGTTCTTAAGACAACAAGGGTTGAAGGAGTTTGAGAAGTGGAGGAACCTTGGGGTGATGATGGTTTTCATTTGTGGTTACAGGATCCTATCTTTGTTAATCCTGTGGTTTAGGTGTTACATGCTGAGGAGATGAGCTAGCTAGAGAGTTAATTTTCACTGTTTTCTTTTTCTCTTTGATTTTCTACTTTTGATGCAGCAATTACTATTGTTTTAATTAAAGTATTCAAAATGTAACAGTGATTCTATTCTCAATAATTAAATTGTGTAAACATTGACTCATGTTTGCCTGCGGATTTGATAATTAGTAATGGATTTAAATCAAATGGATTAATGATTAATCATATAAGAGGAGCATTTAATCTAGATTAGATGTAATGAACCCGACCCAACCAAACGGGTGCTAGCTAGGTTCAACCAAATACCGTAGCATGACACGTGTCGAAATTCTAGTGGCGTATGGACGAGCTAGTTCTCTCGCTATAAAATAAAGCGAGGCTCCGTTTTTACCCTTCCTCTCTCTCCTCCCTAATCAACCCCAAATGGCGGCTGCGACCTCGTTCTCCTCGGCGGCGGTCATGGCTCCCGGCTCCAAAACCCTAAACCCCGCCCCCAAAGCCCTAGGATCCGCCTTGGGCTTCTCCTCTTCGAGGTCTCTCGGACGCCTCTTTCCTGCGATTCGATCAGTGGCGGTCGGTGGCGCCGCTGTCGGCGCCAAGATGGTCTCCGCCCCGTCTGTGAGCAAGCCTCCTGCTTCGTTTGACTTCGAGACTTCCGTGTTCAAGAAGGAGAAGATCAGACTCGCTGGTCATGATGAGGTTTTCTTTTTCTTCTTGAAATGGGGGTTTTCCGGTTTTGTATGGTTTAGTGTATGATTTTTTAATTGGGTTTTGTGTTTGATTTCAGTATATAGTTCGAGGCGGGAGGGATTTGTTCCCATTGTTGCCGGATGCGTTCAAGGGAGTCAAGCAGATTGGGGTTATTGGGTGGGGGTCGCAGGTGAAATACTACTAATTGTTTTCTCGTTCCCTCTTTGATTTGACTTGTTGCTCTCTTGGTGCTAATAATGGTGCTAAAGTTAATAGTTTTTTCTTGTATAATTTATGAGAGTCTTGATGGTTTGCTTGTGCTTGTACGTGTGTTTCAAGCAGTGAGCGTTGGAGAAGTGATTTATGAAATGCTTTTATGATGTAAATTGCTTGAATGTATTGCTATCTGAAATTTGTGTTCTAGAGGGAGTTAGGAAAGTACATCCATTTGTTGTGTGAGTTAAAGCTTCGGATGTGGAGATGATTACAGTGGTGGATGTATCACATCTGGTATATGGTATACTAGTGGAACATATAGATGATGTGATTATCAAGAGCAAATCAAATATTGAGACGAAGTTTGAGTGATTGATTTAATCAAGCATGTAGCTGTTCTAGTACAGTATTTCTGTTGTAACTGACAATTGTAATTGAATAATGTATGGTCCTTATATTAGACTCTTTGTTTAATGGGAGTGGTTGTTTTCTGTCCCTTCATTTTTGTGTTTGGTTTCTTAAACTGTTTTCCTGTGTTAATTTGAAATTTATTAATAAACCAAGAGATGGGGAAAAGAATTAAGACAACGCAATACGTTTGACATGGTGTTATTTGTGGAAAGGAAAAGGTATATGTCAATTGTTTACTTTCTAGGTTCAAGTTCTGGACTTAACTAAGTTACATTGTCAGATATACAATATATTTTGGTACTTGCTTTTTCGTAGTCCACCGATATCTTGTAAAGTTTATCTATCTTTTCAATAGGGTCCTGCCCAAGCACAAAATTTGAGGGATTCACTTGCAGAAGCTCAGTCAAACATTGTGGTCAAGGTAATTCTTTTTTTTTTTTTTGCCTAACTGTATCTTGTAACTGATCATTTGGTAATCATATTATCAGTAATGATTTCTTTGGTGGATCCATATTATGAGATGTTCAATCATGATTCAGTGAGGCTTTCATTATTTGGTTTGATTATCCTGGTTTAGATACTTCCATTTATAGTAATTTTCTTTATCCCATCTGCTCACCTCCACCAAGCCACCATTATGGCTTTTTTTTGTTGCAATTTCTTGTCAATTTTCATTATCTCAAGACTATGACTGCCTGATTTTATTGTTAGCATAAGCATTTGTGTTGCTGCACCCTGCCACACTTTATGCCTTGGATCTTATATGTCTTGCTGTTCTGCATTTCCTGTGAAAGTTTTGCAGACCAAACTCAAGTATTTTGTTTATTATAATGTGATGTTTACTATATTCTTCTTTTATTTTTCCTTATGTGTATATGCCTGCCCTCCAAGCTGTATGCACAAATTGAGTTTTAAGATTTTTTTTTTCAAAATTTGTCAGGCAGTGGTTTTCATTAGTTCAATTTCTTTGATATGGTTTTTGTGTATTCCTTGTAGATTGGTCTGAGAAAAGGTTCTCGCTCTTTCAATGAAGCACGTGCTGCAGGATTTACTGAAGAAAATGGCACATTGGGGGATATTTGGGAAACTATTTCAGGCAGTGACCTAGTGCTGCTATTGATCTCTGATGCTGCGCAGGTTAGTTTTTGGAAATACAGTAGGCAAGTTTGTTTGAGTAGATTACAGTACACTGTGTTGATATATGTGTACTTGTGTATTGATGTTCTTGTAGCATCTGTTAGAAGATTGTCTTATATTGGTTCCTTTACTATTTATCCACTCTATTTGTATTTATTGTGTTTAATCCTTCATCATGGACATTGTTTGCTTGAATTGAAGCCAGAAGCTCAAGAGAATCATAATAATGCAATTAATCCATATAAACATGAAGAAAGCAGAACTTGTGACCTGTTTTGGCTGAACTTGTTTCTTGTAATGTTAGCCTTGTGACATTGTTTGCTTGAATTGAAGCCAGAAGCTCAAGAGAATCATAATAATGCAATTAAAAAGGGCAGTCTGGTGCTACAAAGCTCTTGCATGCACGGGGTCCAAGTATGGGCTGGGTCTATTGTACACAGTTTTTTTGTTTTGTTTTTTTTTTTAATTATTGTGCAAGAGGCTGTTTCCACGACTCGAACCCGTGAGCTCTAGGTCACATGGTGACAACTTTACCTTTGCGCCAAGGCTCCCCTTCAATCATAATAATGCAATTTATCCATATAAACATCAAGAAAGCAGAACTTGTGGCCTGTTTTGGCTGAACTTGTTTCTTGTAATGTTAGCCTTTGTGTCAATTATGAAATAGCACTCCAGTTATCATAATAAAACCCGACAAGTTTCTCTCAATTATAATGATTTTTCTCTCAAGTATCTACTTTTTCTAAATATATACTGCTCATTCAAATGAATCTGTGCCCTGTCCTTATTTTCTTTCTTTGTGATGCAGGCAGAAAACTACGAGAAAGTGTTCTCTCATATGAAACCAAACAGCATCTTGGGGTTGTCTCATGGTTTCCTTCTTGGGCACTTGCAGTCTCTTGGCCTTGATTTTCCTAAACACATCAGTGTGATTGCTGTATGCCCCAAGGGTATGGGTCCATCAGTGCGGAGGCTCTATGTTCAAGGGAAGGAGATCAATGGTGCAGGAATCAATTCCGGTTTTGGCGTTCACCAGGTCCTTTTGATCAGAATTACACCTAACTAGTAGAATTCTTGTATGCTTGGTTATATATTTTGCCTTTAAATTTCTGATAGCCTCACGGATTTTAATCTGGCAACTTCTATGAGAATATCTTCATATAATGACTACTATATTGGAGGATTTTAGTGGATCATATCTTTTGGTTTGATTCTGGTATGCATCAACAGGATGTTGATGGGAGGGCAACTAATGTTGCTTTAGGATGGTCAGTTGCTCTTGGATCTCCCTTTACATTTGCCACTACACTAGAACAGGAGTACAAGAGTGATATTTTTGGGGAGCGGGGTGAGTTCAATGGTCCATAAACACTAGTTACCATTGGTTATATCCTTATTCTGATTCAGTAAATTCACTTTTGGCATCTAGGAATTCTACTTGGTGCTGTGCATGGAATGGTGGAGGCCTTGTTTAGAAGGTACACTGAAAATGGCATGACTGAAGAACTAGCTTATAAGAACACTGTAGAGTGCATAACAGGAATTATATCAAGGACTATTTCAACGAAGGTAACTAAGCTAAACTCATGCTGTGCATCACAATTTTCGATTGTTTATAGTTTTGTATGCTGATTATGTAAAGTTTCAGGGAATGCTTTCTGTGTATGAGTCATTGTCTGAGGATGGGAAGAAAGAATTTAATGCTGCATATAGTGCGGCATACTATCCTTGTATGGATATCCTGTATGAGTGCTATGAGGATGTTGCTTCTGGAAGTGAGATTCGCAGTGTTGTTTTGGCTGGACGACGCTTTTATGTAAGCCCTGAACTTTGTGTTGTAGTTGAACACAGTTTGGTTAAGATTGATGGGATATATTTTGGACATGGACTCTTAAATAGATGATGATGTATTAATATTATATTAATTGCACATTTGACTATGAACTATGCTTTTCGGCAAATATTTGTTACAGGAAAAGGAGGGCTTACCTGCATTCCCAATGGGCAAGATTGATCAGACAAGGATGTGGAAAGTTGGCGAGAGAGTCCGTGCTCACCGGCCTGCGGACGATCTAGGCCCTCTTCATCCCTTCACTGCAGGGGTTTATGTTGCACTAATGATGGCTCAGGTAATGAAGTTCCATCACCTTAAGTTTCGTTTTTAAAGTTCATTTTTTCTTATTCTAAAGAAAATCTGAATGGCATTGCAGATTGAGATCCTAAGGAAGAAGGGACATTCATTCTCAGAGATCATCAATGAGAGTGTGATTGAGGCTGTGGACTCCCTGAACCCTTTCATGCATGCTCGTGGTGTATCATTCATGGTGGATAACTGCTCCACCACCGCTCGCCTGGGATCAAGAAAATGGGCCCCCCGATTTGATTACATCCTCACCCAACAAGCATTTGTTGCTGTGGACAAAAATGCTGCCATCAACCAGGACCTCCTCAGCAATTTCTTATCAGACCCAATTCATGGGGCCATTGATGTTTGCTCACAATTGAGGCCCACTGTTGACATCTCAGTACCTCCTGATGCGGACTTTGTTCGTCCAGAGCTGCGCCAATCGAGCAATTGATAGTATGAGAAAGTTTTGATTAGAGGGCAGTGCAGTGCAGTGCAAGGTGAGTTAAGTAGGATGTGAGCTGTTATATGCATGCTTATTAGTGTCTACTTTGTGTACTCTCTTGGAATAATCAGCAATGTTTGCTGGGTGTTAGTCTTGTCTTCTTTTGAACTGTTTTATAAGGATTTGGTTTGCATCCAAATGGTTCGCATCACTCTGATTTAAATCTGGAGTTTTGACATGTGTATGTGTCTGTTATATATATACACCCCATATATATATATATATATACACAGATCTCCTTGCTACATGTACAAGTGTGCTATTATATGTCCTCTCGGCCGAGCGGCAAAGGTCACTTGTGTTTGCGTAAGGTGAGTCCTCTTCATATGGACTTAATGTAATCATGAGCGGTAAAATAAATATATGCTATGTGAAACTTTTAGTCAGTAAAATAAGGTGTGTTGTATGAAACCCATGGTGATCACAGCTAATATGATAAAAAAAATATTCTTTTTTGGTTTTTTGATAAATTTTTTTCTTGGTTTCATGTGAAAGATATGAGAGAGAATGGAGATAATTTATTTGATTTTTTTATTTCTACTTTGAATATTTTTTTGATAAAAGAATTAAGTAAAAGTCATGTATGGATTATTTGTCAAAGAATATTTTGAAAATAGATATAAGGACAAATTGTTATCATGGAGTCATGGACATTCTTCTTCATCTCTGAATAATTTATTTAATTTTAGTATAGAATAATTTATCCAATACTTATTTATAATGTTTCAATTTTTCAATTTTATTTCTCATTCAAATCTGTATAAAAGAGTACTTTTTAGAGAAACATGAAACTTAGATAACACAACACTAATAAATTTATCCCACATAATTTATCTAAGATATGATATTTATTTATCAAACATTACCCATAAGAATTTTTATAGAATAAATAAAAAAGTATAAATATAAATATAAATAGATTCAATTTAGATCAAAATAAGGGCATCATTTGATGCACTTCTTACAATCCAACGGTTGTGAGCCCACGATTCCAATCACATGCCGGTATGCTTACCCTCCACGAGAAGCATCGTACGTCCCGAGAATGAGATCCATCATCGAAGAAAGTAGAGAGAGAAGCAGCGTTGACAGCCTAACCCCATGTCTTCCTCCTCCTCGCCCTAATCCGATCTCTCTCCTTTGATTCACTGCCTCGCCGCTCGCCACCGCCTCCCGCCTCCCGCCGCCCGCCCCAAGGCCCTCACCCTGAAGCCCATAACCCAGGCTCCTCGCCAAGGCCTCCGCCGTCATCGAGAAGACGGTCCAGACCACCGTCCAGGACGTCACCGGCCCCCGCCCTCTCCAGGACTACGACCTCCTCGATCAGATCGGCTCCGGCGGCCCAGGCCTCGCCTGGCGCCTCTACTCCGCCCGCCCCCGCTCCTCCGCCCCTCAGACCCCCTACCCCCTCCTCTGCGTCTGGCTCCTTGACAAGCGCTCCCTCTCCGAGGCCCGCTCTCGCGCCGGCCTCTCCAAGTCCGCCGAGGACGCTTTCCTCGATCTCCTCCGCGCAGATGCGGCCCGCCTCGTGCGCCTCCGGCACCCCGGCGTGGTCCACGTTGTCCAGGCCCTCGACGAGACCAAGCACGCCATGGCCATGGTCACAGAACCCCTCTTTTCCTCCGTCGCCAACGCCCTCGGCAACCTCGAGAATGTCCCTAAACCCCCCAAGGATCTCAAGGGCATGGTATTTGCGTCTATGGATTCTTCCTTTCTCAATCTGTGGATTTGTTTCGGATCTTGAGCCTTTCATCTATCTCTCTCCCCCTCCTTGCAGAACATGGGGATTTTAGAGGTCAAGCATGGGTTGCTCCAGGTCGCAGAATCATTAGATTTCCTCCATAACAATGCTCATCTCATTCATCGGGCGATATCCCCCGAGGTTGTCATCCACAACCATGATTTTATGTAGCCAATTCATTTGCATTGTATGTGTTGAATGGTCGCTCAGCTGATTGCCTTGTTGCAGACGGTGTTTATTACTTCCACCGGAGCTTGGAAGCTTGGTGGTTTTGGTTTTGCCATCTCTTCTGATCAGGCCTCAGCTGGCGTGACATCCATGCAACCATTTCATTTTGCTGTGAGTTTTTGATTTGTGTCAGACCGTAGCTAGTCTCTCTTCTTTTGGTTTTAGTGTTTTCTCTCATTTCTGGAAAGTTGCATAATTTTGCAGCTTTTTTTTTTTTTTCTAGATTTTTGAGTCTCTATTGTGCTGCTATGTAAAAATTACAGTATCTATTGATTATCCATGCGAAGTCTCTTTATAACACGTTGCTTTCTTTTAGATTATACTGTGCATATGTGCAATGGTTGTGATTGCGCTAGATTATTGTGGAAATTAGTGTGTGTGCATCTAAATGTGGGTATGCACAAGAATATGTCAAATTTTCATGTCTAGAATAAAAATTTAACTGTAAGATGTGAGGTACCGAAATACTAAAATGAAAATCCTTAAAAACTGTTAGCCTATTGTTCACTTGATATATCTCGTTGCAGGAGTATGATGTTGAGGATGCTGTTTTACCCCTTCAACCATCTTTAAATTATACTGCTCCTGAATTGGTTCGGAGCAAAGAACTCTCTGTTGGATCTTCTTCTGACATGTTCAGTCTTGGATGCCTCGCCTACCACTTAATTGCACGAAAACCTCTTTTGGATTGCCATAACAATGTTAAAATGGTGCGCTTCATTTTTTAAATCTTTGGGAAGAAATTCATAACTTTATGTTATCATATTGAAAAAGTTTTAGTTTTTTTTTTTTCTTTCTTTCTTTCTTTCTGTAGCCAATAGCGATTTGGTGATTTTACTTCTAGAAAGTTTATGTTTTATATAACTGTTGACTTATAATTGTTTGGCAATCAGTAAGATATGAATGCTTTTCCGTTACATGAGTTCATTTGACTGTTATATCATCACAATTCTTTAAATGTTCCATTGTGATTAATAACTGTCTAATTATTTTTTGGACTATGGTAACACCTTGGGATTTAGAACTCGTTATGGAAGAGGATGTGAGAATAAATGATCATTTGTCTTTAACTGGATCAAGTCATGTTTCTGACTGTACTTTCATAGATACTTATGTCTTGTACAAGGATCATGTGACCATTGATGGTTTTATGGTAGGACAATTTGAGAAAAGGACGATTGACCACCAGACTAGACTTCAATGTGAAATTTTTAACTTCGGAAGTCAGAATTTATTCCCATTGTTTCTATTGAAATCTATGGTAGTCATCCTGGCTATTAAGTTTTTAAGATCTGCCTTGGTTGAGATTTTTGCTAATTTTTATAACATCATATAGCCATACATAATAGTATTGTCAAATAACATTGGTTTAAGTGCATCCCATTTTAGGTTTGATTATAAATTATTCATTTGAAGATTTTTGTCAATACATCATTACATCATATTTGATGTATGTTGGGCTGCTGTGTAAGGATAATTTGAACCACTGCAATGTATAAATTCGCCTTTTTTTGCATGAACATATTTATGTTAAAATTGCAGTATATGAATAGCTTGGCATATTTATCGAATGAAGCATTTTCGGTTATACCTCCGGACTTGGTTGTGGACTTGCAAAGGATGTTATCAATTGAGGGGGCTTCTAGGCCAACTGCTATGGATTTTACAGGTAATTAGTGTATGTCGTCTTTGACATTCTTAGCAAAATATCTGATCTTTATCCTGCATTTTGTTTGTTTACTTTTAAGATGTTGATTGAGTTATTTTTTCTTGTTTGAGGAGGTACTAATACATTACTTTCTAGTACTCTCTAGCTCTATAACACTTTATATATATATATATATATATATATATATATATAGTGGAACCGTAAACAAAATTAAGGGTGTTGACTTCAACTTAAAAAAAAATTATATTAATGTAAACTTAAGATTATTTGTTTATGCTAATTTCTTTACTTAAAAAATAACAATTTTTATTTTCTTTTTAATTCTTTAAGTACAGGTCTAATTCCATCCATGTTTTATTGGAGGAATACGTCTCAGAAAAAAACATAGAAATCACAATTTAAAACAATTATGTTATTGAAATTAAGTTCAAATAATAAAAGAAAATCACTGGAATCTGAGACAAAAAAAAAAAGAGTTATTGGGAATATATGAGCAAAAATTTATATTTTATAAATGATATACATTACTAAATTAAAAAATATATTGTGACCGGTGGGATTTGAACCCAGGTCTCCATGGACACATCATAAAATTCTAACCACTAGACTAAAGTAACATTCTAGTGTAGTATGTGAATAATATTAAGTACATATAATAGCAACTTCCTGTAGGCAAAGGTCCTCCAAAAGCCATGGAGGTAGAGGCTCTCTGGGGAGCACCAACCCCCTCCGGCCCTACACACACACACACACACACATATACATATAGGTTTTATTTAATGAAAAATGTATTAAAGTGTTTTATTATTTTCGTTCTTTTAACCAAGTTTGTGTAGGATGTTGGATCTTTGAAGTTAGTTCAAGTTTGAAGCCTATTTTTCTGGAAATTTAGAGAATAGGCTTGAATCAGGATTGTAAATTGAATTGATGCTTGTGATATTTTTACGAGATCAGGTTTGGGTTGAAAATGGATTGATTGGTCACACTTTATAGAATATTGGACGGCCTTGGGGTTGCATTTTTCATGTACGCAGGTTCTTGCTGATTTTTTTTTTTTCCCTCCCTTTTTGATGTTGTGTGATGGTTTTGATTATTAGCCAGTTTTCAAAAGCAACAATTACTCCACTAACATGTGCAGGCAATATGAAGTTTTATGTATGGAAAATTAAGGAGACAAAGATGAGGAATACAGAAAGGATGATTATCCAAATAGCAAATTTCCATACAGCATTTATCTTATCTATGCACATTGTATATTAGAGTAAATAAGATGTAATCTCTCTTTCATTTGGTGCACTTTTGGTGTTGGCAAACTAGGTCTAGTGTAAGATCCTCATGCATATTGAGTCATGCCTTGCTGTGCATGTTTCTTTTTCATTGAATTTCTGATGTTATAATTCTTATTGGCAGGCTCCTCATTTTTCCGTGATGATACTAGGTTGCTGCGATTAAGCTTTTTGGACCACATGCTTGTATATTTCTTGGACTTTAGTTCACAAAATACCATGAAAAGCTGAAGGATTCCTCAGGCAATAATTATAATAGGATTTGTAAATATTAAATACTTTTATTTTTATTCTACCAGGAGCGGGACAACATGCAGAAAACTGAATTTCTATGAAGGCCTTGTCTGATATGTGGAAAGATTTCGATTCTCGTGTGCTGCGTGATTATAAGGTTTGATCAACTTCCATTATTACTGTGCTCTGTTGAGTATTTGTTTCAGTGTTTGTTAAGTCTCCATTTGTGCCACTTGCAGAGTTGAACTTTCTTTTTCTTGTTTCTTGTAATATGAAGTCTCATATTAAATCTTTAATTAGTAACTTTATTTTTCCTTATGCTTTTTCCCTCTCTTGCTGTGTCTCTGTGGTGTTAGTGTAATATGTGTGTCCCCTGCTGTTTGGGAGTGATTTCCTTGGGTTCTTTTTGTTCTTCTTGGTCCAACATTCATCCTGATATGTGGTTCGGTTGAGGCTGGATTGGAAGAAAAGTCTGGAGGCTAGAAATGGGTTGAGGTTTGACACATGGCCTCCCTGAAGCTTTCATAACCTGGCTAATATACTACAAACTGCATGTGCCATATGTTATTTTATCATATGATTCTGTGTGTGCCTAGGAAATAGCTTTTCATCTACTGAGTGAATTTTATCTTTGGAACTTTTCCATTTCCATGTGTAGGATTGCCAATTGTTCACATTAGATTTTGTAATTAAATATTTGACAATTTTCTCCAGTCAACCTGAATTACTTACCAGCAAATACAATCCATTTTATCAACTTTGGAGAAACTGTGTACTACTTCATGACATCATATCTTGCAGGTGCTTCCCACCTCTCTGTGCTGAACTTGGAATCTTGTCAATACAACCAATGATATTTTTGCCCATGGTTCTCACCATAGCAGAGTCCCAGGTGTGATTTCCAGTTTTTAAGCCCCTTCATCTGTCAATAAGGCACATGTATATCAAGCCTCAAAAGAGTTTGTTTTGCTTGGTTCCTTTTCTTTCCTATCTAGCTCTGTCAATTGTTTGTTTTGTAGCTTGTGTTTCTGTAGGCATATGTTCTTGATTACCACTATTGCTGGTTTGGTTGCAGTTTCAACTCTTTTTGAGAGATGTTTGTTCTGATTTTGTCTATTTTCTTATATTGTTTTGTTTGGCAGGATAAAGCTGGATTTTGAGCTTTCAACATTACCTGCATTGGTTTCCTAGTCCTCAGTTCTGCATCCGGTGAAACACTTCTTCTGCTTTCGTCAAGCATGCAGAGCTTATTATTAACAAGGTGGCATTTTCCTCCTGATTCATGCTCATATATAAGCGTAATTCTTGCGCTTTTACTTCTTAAAGTCTTTATTCCTGTTGTTGTTTATAGTTTTAAACTGCAAAAAAATTTTGTATCTTGGTATTTCTTATTGAATTTTTTTGTTTTCCCATTGGCAACTTGGCTTTACAAAATTGTTTAGAGAAGGCTAATTTATGAATAAAAACATTGTGTTTCTTTTCAGGGGAAGCATTGCATGCTTGTGTTTGTAGGTGCGAAAATCAGAAATAGTTGGCTTTGGATTTTACCTAGTATTTACATTTTCACTTAAATGTATATGAGTACACTTCACTAATTAGGCCCGCTTTTATTATGATCAATGCACAAGGCTGACCAGAAAGACGTGATTGTTAGGGCTGGCTGGTTTTTAAAGTGGGTTCGGGCTTCTATTTTCCTGTTGTTGTATACTACATGTAAAATCGAGAATGTACTTAGAAATGGCAGTTTTTTCAGTAGAGCCTCTTTTGTTTTTACTCCATGAGGTTAATCATTTTAACTTCAGAAGATCATGAATGCTTATTACCTCTGATGCATTTTGTTTAAAATTCTCTCTTCATATGTTTGTTTGATTGTGAATAAATTATTAACTAAAAAGAGTTGTTTGGTCCAAGTTTCCTTTTGAAAGATAAAGCATTCAGCTCCCTAAGCAATCGTTAAAGTGTGTCCAAATGGTGATGCATTTTAAGTACTAAGCAAAAGAAAACAAAGAGTATTTAGGATCTTTTTTTGTAGGATATGATAGCAGGCAGTAGTTTTCTTTTCTTGAGTTCTCTCACTTTAAGCAGCATCATTTCTATCAATGTTTTCTTTGAGTTGTGTTTCATATTCTTTCTTTTCTTCTCTTGCAAGGCTAGCCAGGAACACCTCATTACAGCACATGTCCTTCCAATGCTTGTTCGAAAGGCTTATGATTTGATACTGAGTCCTACATTGGTACAGGAAGAGAGTTCTGCGAAGAGGACTTTTCCTCTGGCCAAGGCAACTTGATGTTCAGGTTATATGATGCCATATCTTAGGAAGGAGTTAACTCATGCTCTCTCTTTTTCTGACACATGTTTGCTAATCATGTAGAAGTAGATGATATGAAAACCCTAGGAGATTATAGGAAATTTTACTTAGCATTGTTATAGCTGCTTCATAAGGATCATGGCCAAGGATATACTTATAACATAGATAATACAGAGTAGGTGTAATACTCCTAAGTTTATTTATACCAAGAAGCTTTTTTTTCACTGTGACTATTTAGCAGTCCGTTCATAGCAACTCTTTTTCTTTTGAGAGTTGGGACTTACTTCTGTGGTGATTCCTATCATCTGATTTCATTTTAACATACTATGGCTTTTTTTTGCAAAGGATGATGAAGTGCTTCCATAAGTAATAGGTGTTCAGCATTGAAGATGGAATTAATCATAAAGTTATGCTTGTGTTTTTGTGTTGGTTTCCTTTTACTTTATGTTTGTTCTATATATTGTGATCTCTCTCTCTCTCTCTCTCTCTCTCTCTCTCTCTCACTCTCTCTCTCTCTCTGTGTGTGTGTGTGTGTGTGTGTGTGGTGTGTGTGTGTGTGTGGTGTGTGTGGTGTGTGTGTGTGTGTAGATGTGTGTACATACAGGCTTGACGTGGTGCACTAATCTTAGGAACTAGAATTGTACAATTGACAAATGTCCTTTTTCTTGCACTGCTAGTGAGAACAAGCTATTTTGCCTCACGTCGTGCATGGCTTGGCACTTAAGACTACCACAGTTGCAGCGGTATGTGAATTTTTGTGGCATTCTGGCATGGCTGTATCTATCAAAGCATTAATCATTATCAGATGTGAGTTCCCAAAATTGGAGGTTTAGAGATCCATGAAAGAGATATATCTTACCCTTGTAATGTTGGCACAAACCTTGGTAAAAAGGACTAGGGGAACATGCTTAGTAATTTTCCTCGACTATATCTTCTCTTGGGACTGTTATAAGCTTTTGCCCCTTTTTGCTACTGCCGCTAATCCTAAATTAGAAGAGGTATAGCAGCTTTATGTTCTTCTGCATACAGCGAATTGCTTAGGTGCGCGGTGAATGCCATGGCTGCTTGGGTGATCTGGTACCATGCAGCTTGATAAACATGGTGTTTTGGACATTTTGCAAACACTTTCTAAGGCGTTGTACCCTCGCTGTTGACCGCTTCTGCTCCAACACTCATGTGTACTTTACAGGGGAGTTACAAACTCCAATGTATAAGCTTAGAGTAACATATTAATTACTCTCTACATGACTTTCAGCACCATCTGTCCTTCAGAATTTCCTTTTTGCTTTTCCATTGCATTCTATTGCCCTTTCTTTTCTTCTCTTTTGATTTTTTGGTCTGAACTCAGATCTTTAAATGTGTTCAGTATGGTGTAGAATTTGCTACACAAGAGCATGTACTTCCTCTGCTCTTCCAACACTACTGACAGCCCAGCTTAATTAAATGTACAACAATTTGCAAAATACATGCTCTTCAAGTAGAAGGATATCTTAAGGGGTGCTTTGTGAATATTGATAACTTCACTTTTGTGTATGTTTCTTTCTTTGATCCAATTTAACTGGTATGATCTTGTCTCACAGAAAAAATTGTAGAAGAGAGAAGCTGAGGTGTGACTGTTACCAACACTGGAACTTCTTGAAGTCAAAGTCTCATCTTTACACCATCCAATGGACTTCATTCTGAACCATCCCAAACACAAAAGCAGACCAACTTCATTAACAAAGAGAAGCCCGTCATGGGATGAAGACTGCAGGGTCCCTACAACCAAGGGAACCGTTATCTCTCTCTGTTCCTGTGGGAGATCCAACCTACCTAAAACGAGGACACATCCAAGTTTCTCTGTAACCTGCACCAGTCACTTCAATACCTTGTTACAGCCTTCCAACATCTGTGCCTATTCAGCATGACATCATCATAGTACACCAGTTGACATTGAGTGGCCTCAACTTCAAAGTTCCAGTTTTGGCTACCAGTTGGGCAACAATGAGAAAGAAAGGCAGGACTCTGGAGGGCTTTGTGACAGTGCATTTGATGATATTGACCCTTTTGCCAACTGGCCACCCCTAAGCCACACAGATTCCTGGTCTGGCACAACTTTTGTAGCTCCAAGCCAGAAGCCAACAGCATGGTCAAGGAATGTCGAGCTTTGAGCGCGTATGAACAACATAAGTACTATAAAGGCAGCACCAATGCTATTACAGACTGTCAAACCCCCATCAGGAAAGCTCAATGTCTAGCAACAATCAAAATGGTAGGGGATTGAATATGCATAACATTTGGACTATTTGTACTCAGAGGGCACTTTCGACATCTAATTGTTGGAAATTCAAATCTTGGTTTGGGTGGAGGATTCCCCAAAGCCAACAACATACAAGTGGTTGGTCAACATACTGGTCCAAGAGCAGCTGATCTTGGATCAATATTTTACTTTCAGGAAACAATCCACATCCTACCACTAAAGCTTGCCCCTCCCAGCTACTGCTGTGGGAGGAAGAGGAAGCGGGAAGGAAATCAGGGACCAGGTGGTCTTTCTCAAGCATCTCGAGCAAACCATGCCAAAATCTCTACACTACAGATGGAAACCTCTCTATGGATTTGGCTGGTTAGTGTAGCCATTTCCTATTTGTTCACTACCTTTCGCCTTGGAGATGGCCAGTTTAGGGTTCTATAAACAGCTCAGATTGTCAGCCCCCTTTGGTGAGGGAAGCATCAAGTTAAATTCGCATAGTTGCAGATCATGGAGGTTGTTGTAATTTTCTCCTAGCAAGTTCTGGTGGTCAGTGTGAGTTTTAAAGAGTTGTGGTATACAAGCTGTTGACGTTCCAATTAGTGTACATATGTATTCTTTCGAGGAACAGGGCTGAGCCTCTTTTTTGTTGATTTCATGTGGAGCCAATAAAAAAAGAAAACCCATTTAATAGAAGGCCATATCTTGGTTTTATGGGTGTATTGTGCGATTTCCCTCAAGACGTTATTTGAGTATTTAGGTTCATGTGACTGCTGTGAAATGCACTAAAAGTTTCCCCTTTGTGTACCCAAATTCCTTTTGTAGTATTGTGTATTTTTTGACTCAATGATGAACTTAACTGGAAAAACAGATTGTTGCTGTATATTTATTGATTTTAATGTGGTTTTTCTTATTGGGTAGTCTGAATACTGGAAGAAAGCTTCTGCCCATTCTCTGTAACTACATACCTTATGAAGATTGATTTCCTCTGTTCATCCATTTCCTGCTTTAATGCTGGCATTACTTCGGCACATTACTGGCATGCATCAGTTCCTGGAAAAATATGCCATGGTAATCAGTTCTAATGGAAATGCAATCAGGCCTTCAGAGCTGGGGATCTTAAACATATAACACCATTTGAGGTTATTATGTTTCCTATTCTCTGGAAGTTCATTTCTCTCTGTTTGAGATGATTCTTGGAGTTAACAATGATGTTTTACTTAGAAAACCTAATACCTTTTTTAGTCTACTTAAGGGAAAGTTCAATTTATCTCTTCTTGTTTAGGAATCTCATGTCCCATTCAAAACCCTAATGGATGGAACTGGTTTTTGTTTTGTGTGTGTGTGTAATGGAGAGTCTGTATAGGTCATCCATCCAGATCCCAGAGTGAGGCACTCCATGTCCTGCGAGAGTACAGAACACCCAAGCCTCTCTCTGTCACTTGCACATTGATTTGCAGAAAGGCGCTTTTTGACTCTGAACACCTTGTTATGATCCTGGGAAAGCTACTGAGAGGTGATGGAAGAGGCTACAGAGTCTTGGTTGTGGATTGAAAAAGGATTGCATATGTGTTCTGACAACCAAGAGTGAGAGAATCATGGAGAACCTCTCTTAACCAAGGAAAGCTTCAATACTGTTGTCCCCTACATTGTTTGTTTTCTTCCAAGCTTAATTGGACCTCATCCCACTCATGCCCGGCACCACTAGTCCCATTCTTGTCTTGCACTGATAAGCCCAGCCCACCCTATCTGCACATTCCCATTTGGCTTCCACACTGACCACTCTGACTCCAAACTCTACCCTCTCTTCATCCCTCCTCAGAAAGAGATAGCTAGTGATGAGTGTCAGATTCCATCCTGTAGTTTGAGAATCCTAGATTTAAATTACTCTTTTTTTTTTTTGACAGGTCATAATGAAGGCGCTCTTAAAAGTATGTCATTAATAAGATAGGGAAGTACGCTTGGTGTGAGCAGCTTTCAAGTAATTTGACTCTTCGTTGTACGCTATCATGCTTGCATAAATGTGAGGAAATCTCAGGCTCCATGAAGAAATTTCATGTGGCTTCGATTTAGGAGTGAATTACTAGAATCAGTTTCTCCCATTTCTACTGAGGAAGTTTCTGAGACTGGCCGAAACTTAAAAATACGTCTTTCTATTAAGTCAGATTGATCCAACGTGTCTTACAGATCCTCGGTGATCACCTGGCCTGTAGGCCGATGAACGATTCTTTTGGTAGATTTAAATTACTCTTATATTACAAGTACAAATAAGTTTACAATATTTTGAGGAGGAATAAATATATAATTAAAAATATACCATGGTTTTTCTTCATTTCTTATTTCTCTAAAAACACTTACAAAACCCCTAATATGAAAATATATATAAAAAAGAGAAGGAATACCTTACACTGATGAGTAGAGAAACACAGCCAATGAAACAGGGACTCATTGAAACAGAGAACTTGGCATCATCCTCTAATGTATGCTCCTCCCCAGTGGCAGAGCACCCGAGATCATTAGCCTGCCTAGGCACATGTAGCCGCTTTGCACGTGGCAACTTCCACGTGCCCCAACGCCCACACATGCACGTACCACCCACGACATTACGCGTCACATTCCATGCAAGCACTTTGAAAAAATAAAATAAAAAACCAAGTTTTAGCAGCTTAGAGTACCAGCTCCTCTGGGCCACTGCATGCATGCCATGCTGGGTGGGATTGATGCACTGCTGATCCCATTTGGCTGGTGTCTCGGACTTCTCTCCACCAACTCTCCCTTTGTTTCATCTACCTCATCTTCATCCCTTCTCTTTTCCCTTTCTTTTTAATACATCCATCCGTTACTTTTAAAAAGTTTTGAGGGAATGGGAGACCTTGTCTCATGTCTCTCATCCTTGGGGAGATTCCCTCACCCTCAACATTCATGCATTCATTCATTCCTCCTATTAGAATTTGCAAGCATGCTCTTTGTACCATTTTGTTTCCTCTACTTTCATCCCATTTCCATGTGCATTTTGTATGTTTTCTTCAAGTTCCAAAATAGTGTTGAATTTTGTATTTCGACTTACACTCGTTTGCATATTCCAATGTAACAATCTTTGGATGTATAGTTATGGTCTTATTTGACCCACATTACTTATGGTGGCAAAGACTCAAAATCCAGTACTGCAAGAGGCAATTAACGGAGAAAGGGTTATGCTCCAGAGACCAGAGGAGTTCGATCGGTTCAATATGGCAGAACAAAGAAAAACAATAATATGATATAAGGACCATCTTCCCACAGAAACTGTGAGGGTCCCAAAGATGATCACAAGCAGATTGTGAGCAAACATTAACTGGGACATGTTGCTTCTCTTTTGTTGGGTGAAAGTGTTTTAGGGGCAAGTTTGTTTCATGAAAGTAGAGAGTCAAGAAGTCGGAAATGGCATGCACTTCTGACCGCGTCACTTTCAGATGTTTGCGTTGCACATGCGGAGAGGCCTTAAATCGGAAGTGGAACTTTGAAATCAGCCCGAGCCACTTCCAGTTTTTATTTCCAACATAAAAAATCGCGAAGTCGAGGAATTAGTTGACCCGAAGTCCCATTTCAACCAATACCACCTCCATATGATTACACCTTATGTGACATTGCGTACCTTCTAGCTTTCTCCCCACTTTTCTCTCGTCTTCTCAGCTGGGGTTCTCGATGGTGATGCGTCCTCCTCCTCTTTTCTCACCTCAAATCTAGTTATGATCCGAGCCGTCTCTTTCTAACTTACTCTCTAGACCGAATAGTTTTACATCCTTCTTGAGTCACATTGAAGTTCTCCATCGGTCATCCACTTTTTTCTTCTATTTTCTTCCATCTGAAAGGCTAGGGTTTTACCTCTTCGTTACTCCCTTGCATCTAGTTCTCGATCCAGACATCCCCTATCTTAATTTACTGACCGATTACTAGGGTTCCCAAGCATACCAACCTCTTCCTCTCCCTATCGATTTTCCCCTTGTATTAGGGTTTTGGGGCACTGGGAGATTGTTTGCGATTGCCAACAACCAAACCTCTTTTCCGAGCATCTCGAAGCTTTCGCATTTCTGCAAGTATCAATATTCTTTGATATATTTTATCTTTTTCTTTCATCTTATTCATATTCTTCTTTTGGCACTCTTTTTGTTTTTGTTCTTTATTTATTTTGCAATATTGTTTTATCTATCCAATTTTAGAAAAGCATCTCGTCCAAAGCGGCCGATGAAGTATTATAAATCCTAAAGCCCGGTTACCTGCAAATCTCAGTGAATGAAGTATTATGCATTTGAGGTATTACGACTTCAAAGAAGTGGGTGAAGCTTATCATGCGTCCCAAAGGCGGAAGCGGCGTCATTTAAATAAATAAATAAATAAATAATATGTATATACCTCTAGTATGTTTGATATTTGCGTATGTAATGAAAATTATATTTATTGATAAACTAATTATTATTCATTTACCTTTACCTTTTACTTATGTCAGTTTAAGCAACTGCATGCTAGGAGTAATTAATAATAGAGGCTTCGCTATCTACATTAGGAATGGAAAAAGCCGTAATATTAAAAATAAAAATAAAATAAATACTTTTCATTTGATTGATATCGATGTGTACGCGGTGTCTCTTCACGGTTCCACACGATGTCAGAGTGGGTATTTTTTATCCCACAATGTCCGAGAATGAATGAACGAGGTTAAGCGGTCTAGGCTAGGATTGCTATCTCGAGGCGTGAGAGTTCCTTTTCTTGTGCCTTTGAATCCCATAAGTGCCCATGGGAGGCCGAAACCTACCTAAATTTATCTTCTATTTATTTATTTTTTGGTTCCTTAATTTCCTTTAAATGGTACTAGCATGACACAGCTTCTAGTAATTTTTCAAAAGCATGTATGCTTGGATTGAGTATTAATGATTGCTATTATATATTTACATGCATCCTTAATTTGCCTTCTATTTATTATTGTTTATGTTTCCAATTTCATTTAACTACCGGTGACATGACGACCTTCTAATAATTTTTAGAAGAATATCTACATTTGCCTTATGTTTATCTATTTTTGTTTTTGTTTTGATGGCCCATGTTATGATATTTAAGATATTGGTCTTGGTGGGCATTGTTGTATATTATCTTTACACTCACTCTTTTTTGCAAATTGTCTTCACATGGCATTTTGTGTAGATGGAAGGTATATGACCCCGAGGAAATACAGCGATCAATAGCTAAGCCCTAATTACATTGATAAATCCACAGTTATTATCAATGCATTACAAAAATTAGACAGACCTAGAAGGTACTCGGAACCATACGCTGTTTAGAAACCTAACTAGGAAAAGAACACATGCATCGTATATTAAAATCATGGCGATTTGGTTCCTATTTGCATTTGGCCTCCATTATAAATTGAAAAACACCTACTAGAACCCAGTGGAAATGTTTCCATAAAAGAGCAAGTAGCTATTTTTTCTTCATATTATTCGGGCATAACATAAAAATTAGGACAATGGGGTTGTATTTTTAAGTTATGGGGAAACAATTAGTAGGTACTTTAAGCGGGTCTTGAGTGCGATAAGCTCCATCCCAGAGATGACTTTGTGTCTATCAACTAGGACCTTATTCTTACCACAGAAATTGAAAATAATCCTTCATGTTACCCTTAGCTTCAAAGTAAGTTGATAGCTCCTTCCATTCGAATATATCAATCACTATGAATGGTTTTATAGCACCTTATAGAGGTGTTAGATGCAGTACGAAGGAATATAGTTGTCGACATCATCCTGTAATTCAAAAAGAACTTTTCAACCTTAGGCGTTTCCAACCTTAATTGCGGGGTTGAAATGCGTGCTGCGCCTTTCTGGAGTTTTGAAGAATCGTTTCAAGATACTAAAAGCTAGGGTGTTCACTCCTTTAGAGACACACAAGTTGAGCTTAGTTCTTGTAGCAATGCCCTACATAATTATATTGATGGGTGTTGACTCCATTAGGCAAAGTTGTTGGAGGATGAATATATTATTGATGAAAATCGCAATTCACGATACCATTTTGGCCTAGATGTGTGCATAGAAGGAACAAAGGGAGGTGAATAGGCCGTAAGGTAGATCTGGGGAATAGTATTGTCAATGAGATGTGGATCCAATACACAACCTCCTAAACAAGTAATTAGTTGTTGTTGGCCTAGCAAACCTGAAGCCCCAGTGTATAACTTATTTTGTTCAATACAGAGTTTTTTGTTCTGACCTTTTTGTATATTTGGAAAACAAATATGTTTAGCGTGTATAAAAAACTAGAAAAGTTGTTTTTCCCATTTGCCATATATAAATATCGCGTCTTTTCGTTCAAATTTGTTAATGTGCACATGCCTTGTATTAGTTATTAATAGTTGTAAGTAGTTTCAATAAACCACATAATGGAAGGGGATAATTCACTTTCCAGGAATTGTTGATTATATTTACTAGGTATAATGTTAATTCAAGATTTAGCAAATGTGGGACACCTAATAGCGTTGGAAACCAAAATTTGACAACTTTGCTTAATTTCTATCTTAGTTGAATGAGAAAACTAAAGAGTCAAAGTGTGACAAGACATTCAAGAAACTCACGTTTTGCCTTTATTTCGCAATTTGTTGTCATTTAAGATTTCATACCGATTTTAGACCATAAAATGTTGAAAATCACTATGCCTTACTAAGAATAAGATATTTGGAAGTAAAAATGGTAAGGGAGTTGGCGGTGCTAATTTGAGTGGCGACACAGAAAAAAGATTATTTCTTGGTACAATGGTGTGCAAAGTGTTTGTCGATGCAAAAAAAAAAAGTTTGAATCATTTTAGGAAAATTGTTAGTTTTTAAGCTGTTTATTTGGTGTTAAATCACTGCATGTATCACAGGCACATCCCAGGTGGAGGCTTTTCAAAGGCAAGCCTTTTGACAACTCTGAGGGATCTTAAGATTCTTTATGGTGATGATCATACCCTTCTGCTGCATATACCAAGAATCAAATTTTGACAACTTATGGGAAAGAGTGGATTTGGAGGACAACACTTATAAATGTTGACCTTATTGATTGGGAGAGCAAGACGAGTGGTAGGGGAACACAAATAGGCCCAATGAAAACACTACACAACCTTTTAGCATCGGCATTCCATCCTCGAGCTAGTGTTAGGCTTGTCCGCCTGTAAGAAGAGGGCCAGAGGAAGATCCAATCCTTCCGATTGTGCGGTCAATTGGTTGATGTGGTTGAGAAGGTGGCGAATGTTATCAAAAAATCAACCCATTGATGCAAAATCCTATATGAAGAAATTGGTGGAAATTTGGATCGGTTTCAAATGGGTTGTTGGAGGATACATGTATTTCAATAATTTAGAGTGTGTAGAAAAGGATTTGGCCAGAATTACGTTATGTGTTGAAGATGGAAGGAATCTAGTAGAGCATGGATTGAGAAGGATAACATGTTTGCTAATGCCATAGGAGCGCATCTAGTTTTGTTGGTTGAGTCCTGCTTGGAGACTTGGCTTACTTTGCTTTTATTTTGTGTTTTATTTTCAACTATTCTCCACGACATTGAATCCATTGATTCATTTACTTTTTAGATTTAGATAATGGAGTATTAGTTATGATATATACGGTTAATTTTATCATATATGATTATTAACATATTTATTGCTTTTTATGGACATTTTGCAAATTAGGTATATAGCTATGGTGAAACCCATTCTGATTTGAAACGCAGATCAAAGTAGTTTCCACTGTTTGTGGTGTGATTGTCTACCCTCTCTTCATGTTTTTCATGTTTTAATTTCTATATTTACATGCTTACATTTTTCGTATGTTTTCATTATTTATTATAATGCAGAATTTTTGGCATACGTAATTTCATTTATATGCTCCAGTTTCCTCCCACATGCATATTTCTTATTTATATGTTTTTGTATTAAACATGTCTTTACTTGTTTTGCTTTTCACTTTGTATGATTTATGCATGGTAGTGCAGCATTTATTATAATTCTATATTTGAAGCGTGTGAGTGCATGTGTGTGTTTCAAGTGTGATATTCATTCTCCCTGTATGCCTCATCCTGTATATGTTTCATCTGTCATATGCTAATCATGTGTATATATTTCATCTGTCATATGCCAATCATTCATCTACATAGGTTTCCCTATCAGGTTGTATTTTATTATATAAATGTATAGGGTTTCAACATACTTCAGTTTTGCATGACTGAATTTAACCTCTTTTTTCTTTATCATGTGGTCCAATCAATTTTTGTATTCAATCAATTTTTGTTATACTCCAGTTTTCATTCACCTGCATTTTCTTTCATTCGTACTCCAAGATTTTAAGA